>OZ035826.1:43805218-44443116 GCA_964034765.1 Knipowitschia caucasica
GAAACCACAACTACCACCACTGCTAGTGACCCTGTGCTGTGAATCCATCCATCCATCCATTTTCTTCCCCTTAATCCATTTCTGGGGGGGGGGGGTGGCAGTCAGAGCTACACCTAGTACACACAGCACTAGCCCCTCACTGATCCTCCTGCAGGTGGTGAGTCCACAGGAGCCTTGATCTTTCAAGGGGGCATCAGGCAAAGTGGGTTTAAGTGTCTTGCCCAAGGACACAACGACAGAAGACATCAGACATCCAGAGATTGTGTCAATTAAATTACATTTAATTCAGAATAGCCCTAAATCACAACAGCAGTCGCAGTCGTTTGAACGCAGTTTGAATGGTAATACAAGTACACAAACGCCCTTAAATGTCTCAGATGGCTTTGACACGGATCTGTTTTTAAAGGTAGTGACCTGACTTGTGGTGGACCAGGGTGCACTGAATGAAGTGTGAATGCTCCATGATTAGTCCCACGACCACTGAGGACTGTTCTACTTTAACAGAAATGACCAGGCTCCTGTGCAGCGTTTAGATGAGGCGAGAAAACAATGTAGTTCTAGCACCAGGCCAGTAGTGCGCAGAGGAGCTTTACCCCAGCAGTTAACCACTTCCTCAACAACGTCCTCCTCAGGCCGCTGCTAAGAACCAACATCATTCTGCATTTAACAGCAGAAATGAAAATTGAAACTGAAACTATAGAGCTTTGTGTGGTTTCGTTTGGATGACGGAGTAGAATTCTCCTCCGTGTAGCGCTCGAAGCACACATAGCATTAGTCGACCCGCCACCATTGTTGTTTACGTTTGTTCTCGGCTACTGCTCATGTCCAAATGTACGTGGGGGAAGTGGTGAGGTCATAGCAGCAGAGAATTCACACCGTTGAGCAGCGTATCTGAGCTGTCCCACTCTGGAGGCTGGTTCTTAACGCTTACATTTTAAACTGAAACAAAGTCACCCATGTAAACGGGAGGCCAAACCGATACCAACTCTAACAGCATCTCCGTCTAAACGAGACCTGAGACAATAGCAGTGTTTTCACCGTGTCCTTAAGAGCCGCATACTTGATGTGATGCTGATGAGATGCTGATGTGTCCTGAGCGACCGGTGCTGTCTCTGCATCTTAGCCTTCGTTAATATTTCAGACATCTCTGCTCCTCGTCTCCTCTCTTTAACCTCAGTGCTGCCTATGATCCAGTATTATGTTTGAAATCAGGAGATGTCTGGAATTAGCTTGTCGGTCTAGTGCCCACTGTGTGATTATATTCAAGTGGCAAGAGCTTTGAGCCAAAGCAATTTCCAAGTCTGTGACTTCCTGTTACTACGTGGAAAAAAAATATATTCTGATTTTGAGTCTCTTATGTGATGGGGGGATCGCCCACTGTATAAGGCAAGAGGCTAGATTTTTTTATTCTGGTTCCATTCATTCATTTTCTTCCGTCAGAGCTGCACCCAGTCCACACAGCACCAGCCCCTCACCGATCATCTTGGATTGTTTTTAACTACATTTTTTGTATGAAAAAGCGCTTCATAAATATAATTTGACTGATTGATTGATCCTCCTGCACGTAGGGGAGTCCACAGGAGCCTTAAGCGCACCACACACTCTACGACCAAAGTGGTTAGACCCTTGATTTTTCATCTCCGTGTGTGGCGTCTCTCAGGTTAGGATTATCGGCAGACAATTTTAAAATTGTCTCGTGTGAACCAGGCATTAATCTTTCAGCAGTGGCTTCAGGCAGAGTGTGGTTAAGTGTCTTGCCCAAGGACACAATGACAGCAGACATGAGTGGGAGTTGTGAAGTAGGTCTTGCGGTGGGCTTGAACACACAACCTTCCTGCCCAAAGGACAATGCTCTACCAACTGAGCCACTGTCAACCCATTTTATTTATTTATTTTTTTATATTCTGGTTCCATCAACAAATATCACGTTGTGGGCATTTTGTTCATTAATTTTTTCACTGGTTTTATTTTGCTATAAATTGGATTTCCTGTAGTACGACTTTTGCTTCCTGTTTATTTGTTTGCCGTGTCCTGATCTGTCTTCTCATCGTCGGTTGGTTTTCCCCTCATTTCTTGACCCTTGTTTTCTGTTTTTACTTGTGAATTAAATTTTCTCATGGCATTTATTACATGCGTTCATATCCTTAATGCAAATATGTATAAGACCATGTGATCCAAGATCCAATGCATGTAATGGCCAAAGAAATTACTACTTCTACTAATAAATGATGTTATTTTGCTTTTGCTGTTCGGCTTTTAGGTCTGTCCCTGTTTTACCTCATGACAACAAATCTATCAAAGACCTATCACCGAGCTCCTATCTCCTTTATGATAATGAAACCGCAAACCTTTGAGCTGTAGTTTGAGCAGATTTCTTCACAGAGTTGACCTTTGTACTTCACAGAACGAGGCCAAATGCAGGACGAGGCCAAATGCAGAATGAGACGATATTCATTGATTTATTTCAAACCTGCACAATAAACTTACACTTTTAATATGAATCCTAAGTAGGACCCACACAATGTGAGAGTCCTGTGGTCCCCCAGCAGGGCTCTTCAACCTTTTTTCTCGAGATTAAAAAGGCAGAGAGCCACTCCTTAAAACAGTTGTGGGAAAAATCACTTGATGTTTTTGAGAACGCGAGCATGAGAATGGGTACTGTCCTGAATTTTTCCTACAGGGATCAATAAAATATCTATCTATCTATCTGCCCAACTATCTATCTATCTACCTATCTACCCACCTATCTCTCTATCTATCTATCTATATACAGCTGTAGTTATCTGCAGTTCATCCAGAGTGATCATGGGCCTCTTGGCTGCATCTCTGATCAGTCTTCTCCTTGTTGGAGATGAAAGTTTGGAGGGACGGCCGGGTCTTGGTAGATTTGCAGTGGTCTGATACTCCTTTCATTTCAATATAACTGCTTGCACAGTGCTGCTTGAGATGTTTAAAGCTTGGGAAATCTTTTTGTATCCAAATCCGGCTTTAAACTTCTCCACAACAGTATCTCGGACCTGCCTGGTGTGTTCCTTTGTCTTCATGGTTCTCTCTGCGCTTTAAACAGAACCCTGAGACTATCAAAGAGCAGGTGCATTTATACGGAGACTTGATCACACATAGGTGCATTCTATTTATCATCATCAGTCATTTAGGACAACATTGGATCATTCAAAGATCCTCACTGAACTTCTGGAGTGAGTTTGCTGCACTGAAAGTAAAGGGGCCGAATAATATTGCACGCCCCACTTTTCAGTTTTTTATTTGTTAAAAAAGTTTAAATTATCCAATGAATTTTGTTCCACTTCACGATTGTGTCCCACTTGTTGTTGATTCATGACAAAAAATTAAAATGTTATATCTTTATGTTTGAAGCCTGAAATGTGGCAAAATGTTGAAAGGTTCAAGGGGGCCGAATACTTTCGCAAGGCACTGTATATATCTATCTATCACCAGTTGTTTATCAAGTCACTAGTGCACGCACTAAGTTTACATTTATAATAATTGATCATTACATTCTGAAATATTCAGTACATTATGGATTTGGTTTTTTCTAAATCCTTTAGGGAGCTACCAGGGGAGGGTGTAGATCACTTGATGTTTTTGAGAACGCGAGCATGAGAATGGGTACTGTCCTGAATTTTTCCTACAGGGATCAATAAAATATCTATCTATCTATCTGCCCAACTATCTATCTATCTACCTATCTACCCACCTATCTCTCTATCTATCTATCTATATACAGCTGTAGTTATCTGCAGTTCATCCAGAGTGATCATGGGCCTCTTGGCTGCATCTCTGATCAGTCTTCTCCTTGTTGGAGATGAAAGTTTGGAGGGACGGCCGGGTCTTGGTAGATTTGCAGTGGTCTGATACTCCTTTCATTTCAATATAACTGCTTGCACAGTGCTGCTTGAGATGTTTAAAGCTTGGGAAATCTTTTTGTATCCAAATCCGGCTTTAAACTTCTCCACAACAGTATCTCGGACCTGCCTGGTGTGTTCCTTTGTCTTCATGGTTCTCTCTGCGCTTTAAACAGAACCCTGAGACTATCAAAGAGCAGGTGCATTTATACGGAGACTTGATCACACATAGGTGCATTCTATTTATCATCATCAGTCATTTAGGACAACATTGGATCATTCAAAGATCCTCACTGAACTTCTGGAGTGAGTTTGCTGCACTGAAAGTAAAGGGGCCGAATAATATTGCACGCCCCACTTTTCAGTTTTTTATTTGTTAAAAAAGTTTAAATTATCCAATGAATTTTGTTCCACTTCACGATTGTGTCCCACTTGTTGTTGATTCATGACAAAAAATTAAAATGTTATATCTTTATGTTTGAAGCCTGAAATGTGGCAAAATGTTGAAAGGTTCAAGGGGGCCGAATACTTTCGCAAGGCACTGTATATATCTATCTATCACCAGTTGTTTATCAAGTCACTAGTGCACGCACTAAGTTTACATTTATAATAATTGATCATTACATTCTGAAATATTCAGTACATTATGGATTTGGTTTTTTCTAAATCCTTTAGGGAGCTACCAGGGGAGGGTGTAGAGAGCTACTGGTGACTCCTGAGCTATAGGTTGGAACCCCGAGCTCAACATTGAAAATCAGTTCAAGGGCCACTAAAACTGTAAATGTAAATATGCACTTTATTGTCCCTGTACGGAAATGTGTCTTCTGCATTTGACCCGCCTGATGCCACTGAGTCTTCCCGTCAGGAGCAGTGTTCGCCGTAGTACAACTGGAGCTGGAGGATTGACCTATTGTACATGTTTTTAGTGGTGGGAGAAACCGGAGCACCTGCAAGAAACCTACGCTGACCCAGGAGAACATGCAAACTCCACACAGAGAGACCCTGTCCCGGCCAGGATTCAAACCCAGGACCTTCTTGCTGAGAAAAGGGAGTGGTTATGGGCAGTAGAGTCTGTGCCTCAGACAGAAGCTTGTTATGTGTCTTTCATTATTAATAAGGTAAATGTAGGTTGACATTTGGACTCATGGAATCTGCTGAGTGTTTCTGCTCCAAAAAGCACGTTGTCTCTGGAGGATCCACCACCGGGACTCGCTCCAACCTCTGCTCCGTCCTCACACTCAAATACACAGAATCTAGTCAAAGTAAAATGTCAAAGAAAACCAATCAAAAAACCACATTTGGTCGACATATTATATTATATTATATTATATTAAAAAGACAGAACAAGCTTTAGATTAGCACACAACGAGGTGTGTGTGTGTGTGTGTGTGCATGTGTGTGTGAGAGACATGAGATCCTGCATCCAAGGCACTTTCTATACAGTGACCTGACATTCCACAAACATGTCTCTTCCATTTGTCTTTAATATTTTTCCTCAAAAAAAAAAAAAAATTTCTTTTGATGATTTGAGAACATTTGATTTCTTTCTAAAGTTTATCGTGTCTGTTTCATTTGTGGACGGCTCCTAAAGGGTTAACGTCTCCGGACCCAGAGCCACATGTGAGCCTGAGGTGTCACTCTTTCCACACACATCCCATAATAGTCAGTGATCCAGGTAACAGATGCTCCCATGATTTAAGGAATAATAATCCACGGCTGGAAAGCAGTGGAATCTGCAGCGGCAGCAGCACCAGTGGCACCAGTGGCACCAGTAGCACCAGTAGCACCAGTAGCACACTTAGCACCAGTAGCACCAGCAGTACCAGTAGCACCAGTAGCACCCTTAGCACCAGTAGCACCCTTAGCACCAGTAGCACCAGCACCAACAGTAGCATCGGCAGCACTAAGAGAACCCATAGCACCAACACCACCAGTAGCTCTAGAGGCAATAGTAGCACCACTAGTAGCATCAGTAGCACTAGATGCTGTCAACGCTGTGGGGAGTATGTATATATATTGGGACCAGTCTAGTTTAGCCGCTGTGGACTTGTGAACGCACTCGTTAAATGAATGGGGCTCTTGCAGCTAACACATGCACAAATGCGTTTTTTTTCACATTTTCCCGCGGGAGCTGCCAGTCACAGCCATCTTTAAAAAGACGTTAGGAGGAAAAAGTGATGACACATAAGTTTCAAGAGCGGAGATAAGCGTTTTTGTTTACAGTCTGTGCACCAACACCAGCCTCACCTGCATGGGCCCTTTATGACGTGAATGAATGATGTGAAGTGTGTTTGGGTGTCATGGAAAGCCCTATATAAATATGCATTATTGAAAAGAAAGAACGGAGAGGGGGAGGGGGCTAGTGTGGAAAATTGACCTCATAGAGACTGGATCTTTGCACACCAGAGGCTGGAAGTTTATTCAGTTTCCTTCAGGTTTCACTGGAACTTCCAGGTAAGACCTGGAACTACTCTACATCCTCAGGAATAAAACTGTTAATACAATAAGGCCACAATGGTGTTTGATTCTCAAATCGGTGCTGGGGAATCGACAGCTTTTCAAAGTCCAGCCCCAAGAAGAACATGCATGGAAAAATTCGATTTAAACACGAAACAGAGAAAGTGACGGAGCGACAAGCATCAGGGACGCAGCTCTCCCAGTCTGCTGGACTGTGCCTGCTCCCAGAGAGCACGTGGCTCCCTCACGCTGAAAAAAGAAACAAAAGAAACACCTTCAAAACAATCAGAGCAATGGTACGAGCCTCGCATCCTTCATCCAAATGTGTGGAAAATCAACCACAGAGAGACGGGATCGTTGTGCACCAGAGCTTTCCTGGAAGTTTATTCACTTTCCTCCAGGTTTCAGTTTTTTCCGACAGAACAAAGTCAAGACATGATTTATATAGTCATTGTTACGTCACACACAGACAGACAAACGTGTCGCATCAAGAGACAATCTGAACATATTAGAGTCATCACTTGGATACACAATGGGACCTTGTGACTGTGAGGGCCAGATATTTTCTCTTGCGTTTGTCCACCTGCGTAGGCCATAGATATCTATCCACCGCATTAGGTCACAGCCCCATGTCTCCAAGATGTCTGCCATTCAGATCTGGGCACACTGGCCTGTGCTCATTGACTCACGCTCGCACCATGGACGTACCAGAATTAGCAGAAGTGATACATTGTGGCCATGTCTGATTCTCCTGGTTGTGTGGAGTAGGTGTGCTGTTGTTCTAGTGCTTGAAAAAAACAGTTCAGGATGAGAAGAAACACTAAAGTTCTGACAGTACCCAACCTTAGTAAAAGCTGCAACCTTCCTTTAAGGGAGCCGTTTTAGTAAACATTGAAGTGAAGTTTATGGAGAAAATCTCCTTACAGCGTGTGTGGATTTAAGCTGCAGTACCGCCGGTGCCCTCTAGTCTATGTGGAGACAGGTTTATGCAGCAACACCCTATCCACATAATGTAACACATCTATGGTCACACAATAGTATAAATATAGTACCACCTGAGGCGTGTACGTGTGTGTGTACACAGACTAAAGTGTCAGCTTGTCTAATCAGATGCCAAGGAGGACGTCCCACAAAGAGGTGTGTGTGTGTGTGTGTTTGTGTGTGTGTGTGTGTGTGTGTGTGTGGGGGGTGTGTGTGTGTGTGTGTGTGTGTGTGTGTGTGTGTGTGTGTGTGTGTGTGTGTGTGTGGGTGTGTTTGTGTGTGTGTGTGTGTGTGCGTGGCTGCATGTGTGAGACAGAGGGATGCACAGGCAGACACTTCACACGCAGAAAGGGGGAGGGGTGTTGGAGCAACAAATCAACACAATTGGGCCTCACTCGCTGCAGGTCGATGCCAGTGCTGCCCATATGGTACAGCACCATCACCAGGGTGCATTATATGCTGAATGTATAAAAACAACACTCTTCTGAGATGTATGACAGTGTCACAGCTGCAGCAGAATTGAACTGATTTTTTAATAGGATTCCAAAAATATATTTTAGAAATACAATTTAATTGATTTTGATTGAACATTTCTGACCAAATGTGGTTTTGAAAGTGAGAAGTCAGCGCTCTCCTCTGACTGTGAAGCTTCCAGACTTTTCGGACTGTGGTGCAGAGGTGTCCGAGAGTCGATACACAGCTTTGAGAGCAGCATCAGCAGCATCTGCACCATCAGCACCATCAGCACCATCTGCACCACACACACACTCAATGATGATGATAGAACTCAGGATTGTTTTGTTTCATTTATTTGTATACTGGTGTGGATGTGTTTACAATATTTTTTGTTTGGGCAGAATAGTTTGTGCAATGTTTTTGTTTTGATTTATATCCAAATGTAAGAGAACAAATATTATTGTGTATTCAATAAGTATAAAGTGAATAATATGTCAAATAAAGATCAACTCGGGATCTTCCTTCACCTCCGAGTCTGAGAGGCTTGGGCCTTGTTGTTTGGATGGGTTTCCTCCGGGCGCTCCAGTTTCCACAAAAACGTAAACCATAGGAAAACCCTCCAGCTATGGGCCTGACCAACATCCAGAGATGGCTCCCTGCTGCTGCTCTACAGTGGCCTTCCAGGATGGGTCAAATGCAGTGGACACATTTGTACAATACCTATATTACAATTTGTTCATAATAGTAAGTAAGTAAGTAAGTAAGTTTTTATTTATATACCGCCTTTTCACTGCAGATCTGAGTCTCAAAGCGGTTTACAATTGTTAATTTTGGGCATTTGTCTCTCACTCCACACAGAGATGGGAGCGGGGTCGCCAGTACAGGAGGCACATGCCTGAACTATTGGACATATTTTTAGTGGTACGGGAAACCGGAGTACCCGGAGGAAACCTACGCAGACACGGGGAGAACATGCAAACTCCACTCAGAAAGGCCCTGGTCCGACCGGGATTCGAACCTAGGACCTTCTTGCTGAGAGGCCAGAGTGCTATCCACTCAGCCACCGTGCCGCCCAATAATAATAATGATTCATAATAATAATAATGCATCGGTTTTATCACTTTTTTGGGACTCTCACACAAGAAGCTTAAAATTGCAGAATCTATGTAGCCACAGCTGCCCTGGGGCACACTAAAAAGAAGCGAGGCCCCTCCGACCACCGTCAACCATTCACACACAGCTGTTTTGTTACTACAGCACCCAGTTTTCCCAGAGGTCTCCCATCACAGTACTAATGAGGCTTTTCCCTACTTAGTTTCAAAGCTTCATATCTTTAAGCAGCATTAGTCCTGGATCTATAGCCTACTCGAGGTTTCTCACCTTTTCCCCACTGGGTTCCTGAGTGGTTCTGTCTCAGAGCAGGTCTAAAGACAATGATGGCTCCTATAGTGTTCATGATTTCTACTTTTTCTGTTTTACAACTGTTTGATTCTCTGATCTGTGGTTAGTGAATCGACAGCTGTGTGAAGTCCTCCCAGACAACCGCTGTTTTGATTCAGGACTATAGAAAAATACATGGAATTAAATTGAATCGTATGTGTCGCATCGTCTTCAACACATTACGTCTTGGTTGAAGCAAGAACTTTCTGTCTTTCGAATATTCAGAAATGTCTCTAAACTATTGACGTTTTGTAAATACAGTCAATCACATCCGTATTGTGTTTAGTCCTACTCACAAACAGCCACATCTGGAACAATAACCCAACTCAAAGCTCTCTCCCCGCGGCTGAAAACGAGTGTGTGTGTGTGTGTGTCTCTGGAGATCGCAGCTCCAGGGGCCGGCCGCGATATATCGACCCAGAGAGAGAGAGAGGTGTGCGGGGGGCTGTGGAGAGGAAAGAGCTGCCCAAACATTCTCACATCTTTAAAAGAGACAAAGAGAGGAAGCAGAGCCAAGGCCACAGCTGCAAGAGACAAAGGAACGCCGCGTTACCGCATGTGCTCCGGCGTTATCGTGGACTCAGTCATAACAAGCGTCGTCCACACCGAGACAAACCCCAAACACACTGAGTGACACCGGCATCGGCAGCTATCCCGTCTTGCGACCGAAACCTTGTGCTGAGACTTCCACCAAATAAAGGTGTAATTTAGACAGAAATAAAAGTGTTTTCTAATGTGTAGGTCCAATTTAACAACATACAGACAGACAAGACAACAAAATAACAAACAAACAGTCATAGGAGCCATTGGTCCACTTGGAGAGGGATGACCACTGTCCATAAATGTTGATAAATGTCCTTTAATATAATTGAAAGCACGCAGTTGGAAGAATGTCATCAGACTGTGGACATGAAGAAATACTTTTCAAAGGCAGATTTATGTCGGAAGTTTCCCTATTAGCCTAAAAGGAGCAAGACATATCCAGCTCTATTAAATGTAAGAAAGTGAATTTTGTCTTATATTTAAGGTTTCCTGCGACCCGGCAACGGATGAAGCGGAAGCAATGGATTTTTAAGGGTCTGAAGATTTTACAGTATGATATTAATTTTAAAAAGTTAGCTTAATTAACACGTTTCGACCGTGGACTTCAGCTGTTGTTGCCGGATGTGATCAGTCTGACAGATCTCACAGATCCGTCAAACCGGCCACGTCCCTCGCCGTGTTGTGGTCTCTGGAGAAGTGAATCCCAGGTGTGAGCCAAGGTGAAAGCCCCCTCGTCTCTGTTGATGGTCCGTTTGCTCCGCTTCCTGATTTATGAGAGGCGATTTGGGGTGACGCGGCCAGTCTGTGAGATGTGTCAGACTGACCACATCCGGCAACAACAGCTGATAAGAGAAGAAGATATACTTTATTGATCTTGCGTCACACCATCGCGCGTCCCCTCTGACGAAGGCGGGAGTCTGCCTCATTACTTATGCGTGTCACGAAGTGGTGGTCAGCCGAGCAAGTTGTTTACTCGAGCAGCGTGTTTGAAATGCCTTTTGCGTGTGTCGTTTTAGGTGGTTCATTAACAGGAAGTTGTCACGTGACTGCGAGCCAAGAATTAAAAGAACCACATCCAGCTCTGGATAATTGCATGTTAAAATAATGTATTTGCCATCGGCCTCTCTGATGTGGAGACACTGGTATGGCTGTATTTCAAAGTCATAAGTAATGTTTTTGTCTTGTCTGTCTGTTTTTAAATTGAACCTAGAGTCTGTATTGAATATAATTGATTATAATACGTCATAATACAGTATTTGTGCTAAATGCAGTGTGCAGTGTGGGTCTATAGGGAGACCACCGGGCCATTGGGAGAGTCTGTGCACGGGCCTCAGGCTGTTGGCAGACCTCCTGGGAGAGTCTATGTTGGAGACGGGGGTAAAGAGCGGGAGGCCAGGGCACAGCCGGAGAACATGTGGGAGTCCGGGAATCATCTAAAACAAGCGAGAAAGGAAGCGTATAGACAAAGAGCAGAAGCTGAGCAAGCGACACAATAGGGCAATAGTTTAGAGTCAAAGTTATTGTTCTAATACAGAAATAACTCCATGTTCCATTGAGTTACAGAAAATAAATTGTCCTGGCAACTTCTTTTTTCCGTTGTAGCCCTTTGAGTCGCCTTGTGTGTGAATTGTGCTCTACAAATAAGCTTGCCCCGCCCTTGGAGATACAGTATTGTAGTTTCACTGTAACTTTATTAAAACATAGATTGGCAATTTAGTTCCATCTCTTCCTGTTTAAATAAAGATAAACAAGAGCATCACGTGACCAGAATCAATAGTAGTGATCTGAGTAGAACAAAGTATTACTGGAACCCCCAAAGCCGTCGTTTTGACTGCTCCCATTCAGACCAATTATTATCATAACTGAAACTGAAATACAGTAACAACAAAAAATGCTATTGCTAACTTCTCCAAGTAAACAGTGTGTTGCCGTGGTAACTAGCACTTGATATTCTCTGCTGGAAAATGAGTTCAAGGTAGAGCCAGCCACATTTCAAAAGTAAAAGATGATTTCATGATACAAAAGAATGACATAGAAAAAAAAAGTCCAAATCCATTGTTTCTAAAAAAAAAAAAAGCAAAAACTTCAAAGTCCTTGTAAATTCCAGAATGCTGTTTTTTGTGTTTTGGTAGTGCACCGTGGGGAGAGCAGGAAGGATGGGGCTGCAGCATCCTCTCCCAGGGGGCGGGGCTATGGGCGAGAGGGGGCGGGGCCTGTCTGCAGACCCACACACACACACACACAAACACACACACACACACACAGTCGCACAGCAGCAGCTACAGCCGCCCAGTGCAGGAGTCCTGAGTCTGGGACAGCAACAGCACAGAGAGACACAGGACCAGAGACATACAGGAGCAAGACAGGATACAGACGGGACCAGGGGACATCCAGGAGACAGAGGGACACTTACGGGGCAGGAGCAGAGGAGGACATCCACGGGACAGCAGGGACAGCAGGAGCATCAGTCTGGCTCTGCTCTGACGGTAAGGACCACAGCCTGAGCTCTAGGGCAGTGCACGATTAACCACAATTGAATCAAAATGACCATTACTGTGGTAGATATTGGCAAATCACAAAGATCGTGGTTCTTTATTTTTTATTATTTTTAATGCATGCCCTTACTTTACAACCTGAGCCCAAGCAAATTCCTTGTTAGTGACTTCCTGTTACTTAATAAATCATTGTTTTTGGTTCTGATTCTGATTCTTGGCTACTGAAAATAAGCATAAAAAACACTTGAATTTTTTTCTTAATTTGGGTTAATTTTGTAGATTTGTCTGTGGAACATGTATCTTTGGTCTTGTTGTCGGGCAGAAACTTTATTGTGTTTTGTATCAAATTAGATTCTTTGTAAAAGTATTCACAAACTACACAACTCACGTCTGACTAATGCAGAGGGAGAAGATGAAAGTTTGTATATTTGTCACTATAGAACTGTAGGAACGTCTTATGAAATGTTTGAGAATCGTGTAATTGTTTTATGATTTGTATCCTGAAATTGTTGCAGCTTTTCTGTGTCATGGCATTGATTATTTATTAAAACACCTTTTATTCTTGAATCTTGAAAACTCTTTAAATCACTGAGTAGTCATTGTGAGTATTATCAACCAACAGGTGCTGGCCCTGGACTGGTTCTGGTTCTGCTTCTGAGCTGAGTATTCCGAGTCCCTCCAGAGGCAGTGGTAGTTACCATAGCGACACACTGTTTACTTGCTGTATTTCAAGTGATATGTTTTTAGCACTTCTTAAAAGTTAGTAAAGTAATAAAACGTGTACAAAAGGTAAAAAATAGATAAATCCGCGTTAGACCTTTGTCCAATAATGAGCTGACTGCAAAGAATGACCATATGTTGATGTGAGTTCTGTGAGAGGGGCTCGGAGTGCAGCCACTGCTCCCCCAACGCTGAGACGAGAGGAAGTGTGGGTTGAAATGAAAATCTGGGTCCACACATGAGAACGTGAATGGAGGATGAGTGGACATAGAAGGATGCATAGAAATAAAGAGATGACCAGAGAGAGAGAGAGAGAGCAGGGAGAGACCAGAAAGACCAGAGCCAGACCAGAAAGACCAGAGAGAGACAGAGAGATCAGAGAGACCAGAAAGACCAGAGGGAGACAGAGAAAGAAAGACCAGGGAGACAGAAATCAAAGAGTAACCAGAAAGTGACTCGAAACACCAGAGAGAGAGCCCATAGAGAGACCAGGACGAGACCATGGAGAGACTAGAAACACCAAAGAGAGGGGACCAGGAAGAGACCTGAGGGAGACTAGAAACACCAGCGAGAGAGACCAGGAAGAGACCAGAGAGAGACTAGAAACACCAGAGAGAGAGAGACCAGGAAGAGACCAGAGTGAGACTAGAAACACCAGAGAGAGAGACCAGAAACACCAGAGAGAGAGACCAGGAAGTAAGTAAGTAAGTAGTAGTAAGTAATCTTTATTTATATACCACCTTTTCACTGCACATCGGAGTCTCAAAGCGGTTTACAATTGTTATTTTTGGGAGCGGGGTCGCCGGTACAGGAGGCACATGCCAGACCTATTGTACATATTTTTAGTGGTAGGGGAAACCGGAGCACCCGGAGGAAACCTACGCAGACACGGGGAGAACATGCAAACTCCACTCAGAAAGGCCCTGGTCCAACCGGGATTCGAACCCAGGACCTTCTTGCTGAGAGGCGAGAGTGCTATCCACTCAGCCACCGTGCCGCCTGGAAGAGACCAGAGGGAGACTAGAAACACCAGAGAGAGAGAGAGACCAGGAAGAGACCAGAGGGAGACTAGAAACACCAGAGAGAGAGACCAGAGGGAGACTAGAAACACCAGAGAGAGAGAGAGACCAGGAAGAGACCAGAGGGAGACTAGAAACACCAGAGAGAGAGACCAGGAAGAGAACAGAGGGAGACTAGAAACACCAGAGAGAGAGAGAGACCAGGAAGAGACCAGAGGGAGACTAGAAACACCAGAGAGAGAGACCAGGAAGAGACCAGAGGGAGACTAGAAACACCAGAGAGAGAGAGAGACCAGGAAGAGACCAGAGGGAGACTAGAAACACCAGAGAGAGAGAGAGACCAGGAAGAGACCAGAGGGAGACTAGAAACACCAGAGAGAGAGAGAGACCAGGAAGAGACCAGAGGGAGACTAGAAACACCAGAGAGAGAGACCACTCCCCCCTCTCTCTCCTCCTGAATCAAACCATGTGCTGCTGTCTTTTTGTCACTTCCTTCACGTGTTTGAGACTGTGCTGCTGTTGATCGGTAAAAATGTTTCCTCAGGGTTTGTTTTTGGAGATCTTGGAGTTGTTTGATCCTCTAAATCAGGGGTGTCGGACTCATTATGGTCAGGGGCTGAGCTGTTGTTGTGTCCTTGGCAAGACACTTACCTCTGGGAACACCAGGTGCCACAGTGGGGCGGCTGCGATGGCTGCTGGCCGATGGAACATACTGGTTGCCTTGTTTCTGTCAGTGTGCCCCAGGGCAGCTGTGGCTACAGTAGTAGTTTATCACCACCGTGAATGGAGTGAAATTATAATGACATGTGAAGCGTCTTTGAGTGTCCAAAAACGTCTGTATAAAACCAATGCATTATTATTATTTTAACTCCGTTAGCTGTAAAGGAGGTGGCTAAAGCAAAATGCTAACGACTCACTCGGGCGCAGTACATGCGTCACTGCAAACCTCAGATCGAATCGTTTCAATAAGTTAACCCCTCCCACCTGTTAACAGAGCTCAAATCCAGCAAACCCAAACCTTAGTACGAAATGAAATGTGTACGATGGTATGGTAAGACCAGGCTAGTCCATAAGGGGCAGAGGGGGTCGTATTTTCCATGACTTTTGGAGTTTGGAACAAGGCTTTTCCTTTAGCTCTGGTAGCCGCGTCGCCATGGTTACGGGCTGAAACGTCCCGGATGCCCTGGAGCCGGCAGCAGACTTTTTTGTGCAGTGAGTTTCAGGCTCTTGAGTGTCTCATTGTGCTGGATGTGTCGGAGCAGAGCTGGCCTCAGGGACTCTCATGTGGATCAGTCTCAGAGACAAACTCACTCTGAGCTGTTGTGTGTGCGGAAGGGGCGGCCTCACATATGCCTGTAGTAATTATAAAAAACATTTACAGACGTGAAATTTGCAGTAAAACCTCATTGGAATACATGTGCAAAAGTCCCCAGTGGGCACCAAACAAGTAGATACTACATCAAACAAGCTAAAATAAAAGTACAGGAATAAAAAAAAGGCTAAAAAGGTACTGGAAATAAAGAAGCTAAAAAAGTACATACATAAAACAAGCTAAAAGTGCAGGAACAAAAGCAATCTGCTAACAAAACATATAACAGAAAGATTACCGCTAACTTCACGTCCGAATGTGGTCTGAGCATAGATAGTCCGAGCATAGATAGTCCGAGGCGGTCCCGCAGGTCTCTCCCATAGACAAGTCTCTCCAGAGGATACGATGTAAGCTAGCTCTGTTCACCCGGGCTTGATTTCTTCTTTGATCATTTTTTTGCTTTAGTTCCCTCTTCTCTTCCTCACTGTTGTGTCGTTTGGGCTGTTTTTCTGTGTCTGCAGTTACAGCCAGAGGAGTTATAGCCACTTATGCTAATATGCTACTGTGCGAGCTTCACACTAAAGTCTCTACTCAGCACTTTTTACGGCCTGAATTCATACACAAGTTGAATCAATGAGCTCAAGTCTTTAATTAAATTATGGATTATAATACAACTTGTGTGTAGTAATAAGCATTTTTATGATCTCATTAGAAAATAAATTGGGTATAGCATCTTTAGCAGTTTGATAAAAATGTTTTGACTGGATACAGGTTGTTTTGAGCTCTAAAGGAGGTATGATATGTCTACAATGATACACAATACACACAGATGAAGTTGGCTCAATGTAAAATAAAATCATTTTTAGACACATGAGAATCAGAAATGCATTTTTGTGCCATGATTACAAATAAGTGTTGATAAATATCCATAAATGTGGAATGTCCTCGATCATCCCACTGTAATTCCCATCAACCCAAGTGGATGCCAGTGGCCTCCCGTAATCCTTGGATCTCTCCCAATCTATGAAATCTCGGTCCAGAAAAAAGCAGGGCCCGGAACAGCGAAGACTCCGGTAGAGACCCGAGCTCAGAGAGAGAGAAAGAGAGAGAGAGAAAGAGAGAGAGAGAAAGAGAGAGAGAGAGAGAGATAACTCATCTATCTCCATCCAGAATTTTTCCACAGTGTTGCTTCCCTGTCCTCACTTCCTGTGGCTGAGTGCAGGCATTAGACGGAGCCTTGTATTGATTTTTAAAGAATCCCAACTACTTCCTGAACGGCGCTGGTGTCGGCAGAGCTGCCCTCACTCCCCGCCTCCTCACACTGGCACTGCTCATGCATAGGGCTACATTCTCTCTTCTTAGTTTCAGTTTTGATTTTATTATTTCAAATCACGGTCGAAGCTAAGTCTTTCTGAGTGGAGTTTGTATTTTCTCCCTGTGTCTGCCTAGGTTTTCTCCAGGTGCTGTGGAGTGAGAGACCAATACCCATATTTGTAAAGTGCTTTGTGACTCTGGTCCGTGAATGGCGCTGTATAAATAAATATGGCTTACTTACTATTTGCCAGATGTACGTATCGTGTTGATCTCACAGCACAAGGACTTAAGTCTGGAAAAAACAACCTAGAAAACTTCCCAGAGCAGACATTTCAGTAAGGCCCTCTGAAGCTAAGCAGAGCACCGCCTGGTTAGTGCGGTGATGGGAGACCTCTGGAAGCAGCAGGTGCCACAGTGGGGCAGCTGCGGCTGTAAAGTGGCAAACTGTTCTTGTGTCCTTAGGCAAGACCAGGAAGTACGACCATATTAGTCCGGTCCTCAGGTCTCTGCACTGGCTTCCTGTGGCTCAGAGAATAGACTTTAAAACAGCTCTGCTTGTGTACAAGTCTCTCCATGGCCTCGCACCAAAATATATTAGTGACATGTTAGTCCCATATGAACCAGCCCGGACTCTGAGGAGCACAGGGACTGGACTCCTGTTAGTGCCCAGAGTCAGAACTAAACATGGGGAGGCTGCTTTTCAGATTCATGCTGCTAAAATCTTCCTGAAGATATGAGACAGGCCTCTTCTCTGACAATGTTTAAAAATGTTAAAAACAGTTCTGTTTAGCTGTGCAATTTTATATTTTTATCTTTCTTTTTGATGTTCTGTGATTATTTATGCTTTTATTATGATTTTGTTCTGTTCAGCACTTTGCCTTGTGTATGAATTGTGCGATACAAATAAACTTGCCTTGCCTTGGTCTCCTCAGGTCTCAGGTTTCTGGTCTCTCTGGTCTCTAGTCACTGGTCTCAACTCTCAAGTCTCAGGTCCCTAGTACCAGGTTCCAGGTCTCATCGGGTCTCTGGTCTCATCGGGTTTTGAGTCTCTGGTCTCTGGTCTCAGGTCTATGTTTCCGGTCTTTATTCTCTTGTCTATGTCTCTGGTCTCTGGTCTCTGGTCTCTGGGCTCTGGTCTCTGGTCTCATCGGGTCTCTGGTCACAGGTCACAGGTCTCAGGTCTCAGGTCTCAGGTCTCTGGTCTCTGGTCTATGTTTCTGGTGACACATGGTTTCTATCTGTCACTTCAGATGTTGCTGCGGTCACATGATGCAAAGGGGGTGGTCCCTTCGCACCATGTGACCCGGTCCAGTCTTGACATGAACCAGGAAATGCTTTTGAGCAGAAGCAGCAGCAGCAGAAGTTCAGGAGAAACGAAACTTACACAGAGACAGAGGAGAGTGTCGCTCTACATTCAAACTACAGACTTTGCTATTTCTCTCATCTCTGGGTAAAAAGGTGAGTAGGTTTAAGATTTAGATTTAGAATTAGAATTAGATAGAATTCTATATTGCATATTCTGACATTATTCACATTAATATTGCACAGATACGTAAGTAAAGTAAAGTGACAGTGGACGCATGTGATTTGAGTAATGAGCAAGTCATGATTTTAATAATTGTTGTCTGTCACTGCTGTGGTAAGAGTCTGTGGGGTTTTTCTGTTGAGGGCTCTGGTCCGGTCTCAGTCTGGTCTCTGGTCTCGGTCTGGTATCTGGTCTCAGTCTGGTATCTGGTCTCATTCTGGTATCTGGTCTCAGTCTGGTCTCTGGTCTCAGTCTGGTCTCTGGTCTCAGTCTGGTCTCTGGTCTCAGTCTGGTCTCTGGTCTCAGTCTGGTCTCTGGTCTCGGTCTCAGTCTGGTCTCTGGTCTCAGTCTGGTCTTGTCTCTGGTGGTATAGTCTGTAGTGTTTTCCTGTTGAGGTCTCTGGTCCTGGTCTCTGGTCTCAGTCTGGTCTCTGGTCTCAGTCTGGTCTTGTCTCTGGTGGTAATAGTCTGTAATGTTTTGCTGTTGAGGTTTCTGGTCTGGTCTCAGTCTGGTCTCTGGTCTCTGGTCTCAGTCTGGTCTTGTCTCTGGTGGTAATAGTCTGTAATGTTTTGCTGTTGAGGTTCCTGGTCTGGTCTCAGTCTGGTCTCTGGTCTCTGGTCTCTGGTCTCAGTCTGGTCTTGTCTCAGGTGGTAATAGTTTCGTACAATCCTAGAGCAGAGCTGGCTCAGCAGTGATCAGGCTTTCTGTGTGGAGTTTGATCGGATCAGATAAGAGAACCTTCATCACAGTCAGGAAATGTAGTTCTCTGTGTCCGGGTGGGTTTCCTCCAGGTGCTCCGGTCTCAAAACATGCATCATGGGTAAAATCTTCCTGCAAATGCCCTGACCATGAGTCTCAACATGTGGAGATGGGTCCTGCTCTTGACAGGTTCCCAGAGTCACTAGGGCCAAGTGGTAATGCAAGAATAGGTCAAATGCAGAAGACAGATTTCCCTGTATTGTGTAATTGTAGACTTTTGTTAGACCACTAATCTACACAAGGCCCATTTCTCACCAACATCTCTTGTTGCAGTGATGGCAGCTGTGAGCTTCACGCTCTGTGAGGAGCAGTTCCTCTGCTCCATCTGTCTGGAGGTCTTCACTGATCCAGTCACAACATCATGTGGACACAGATTCTGTTGCATCTGCATAAACCGACACTGGGACTGCAGTGTCCGCTGCAGCTGTCCAGTCTGTAAACATGACTTCAGACCAAAACCACAGCTGAAGGTCAATACTATTTTAGCAGAGATGGTCTCTCAGTTCAGACATAAGTCCCAAGATGAAGACACAGGGATAGAGGCTCAATCCACTGCTCCAGGAGAGGTGCTCTGTGACCTGTGTCCAAAGCCCAGGCTCAGAGCCCTGAAGTCCTGCCTGGTGTGTCTGCTGTCGTACTGTGAGAGCCACCTGCAGCCTCACCTCACTAACCCCCGTCTGAAGAGGCACCATCTGACCCACCCTCTGCCCAACCTGGAGGAGCACATCTGCCCTGAGCACCAGTGGCCCCTGGAACTCTTCTGTAGGGACCACTCACTGTTGGTTTGTCTGAAGTGCACAGCTGAAGAGCATAGAGACCATCAGTCTCTCTGAAGGAGCAGGGCCACGCTGAAGCTACAGATCAAAGAAAGACGTGTGAAGGTCCAGGAGATCCAGCGCTCAGTGGAGCAGAGTCAGAGAAAGGCAGACGCAGAAATACAAGAAGGTCTCAGAGTCTTCACCGCTTTGCTGGAGCGTGTTCAGCAAAGTGCAGACAGCTTCAAACAGAGCATTGTAGAAAAGCATCAGAAGGTGGAGGAGGAGGCGTCTCAGCTGATAGAGCAGATCCAGACAGAGATCTCTGAGCTGGAGCAGAGAGGAGCTGAGATGGAGCAGCTGTGGACCTCTGGAGACCACCTGTCCTTTGTCCAAACCTTCACTACAGCCAAACCTGCTCCACAGCTCAGCGACTGGAGCCAGAAGACTGTCAGGACCCCGTCGTACAAGGGGACAGGGGCCCAAGCTGTGTCTGAGCTGAGCGACAAACTGAACATGGAGATGGAGGCGTTCTTTGAAGTGGAATTTGAAAAAGCACAAGAATTTGCAGTTGAGGTTTCTCTAGATCCAAAAACGGCACATCCAGACTTGGTTCTGTCTAAAGATCTCAAACAGGTTTATGACTGTGACCAAACACAGAATCTCCCAGACAACCCTGAGAGATTTACTTATTTGGGGTGTATTTTAGGGAAACAAAAATTCTCATCAGGAAAGTTTTATTTTGAGGTTCAGGTCAAAGAAAAGACATCCTGGGAAGTAGGAGTGGTTAAAGAGTCAGTGGATCGCAAAGCAGAAGAAGACTCTCTGACTGTACAGAAAGGATACTGGACACTCAACTTAGATGATGATTACAAAACTTCAGACGACCCTCCTGTAATTATCTCTGTGAAGGGCCGTCCAAAGAAGGTTGGTGTGTTTGTGGATTATGATGAAGGTCTGGTCTCCTTCTATGATGTGGATAAAGAGTCTTTCCTTTATTCTTTCACTGACTGTTGCTTCACTGAGAACATTTTGCCGTTTTTCGATCCACACGGCGACTCTGCCCCTATGGTCCTGAAGCCTGTGAGGCAGTTGGTTCAGCATTACAAAAAGTAATAAAGTCAAAATCTGGCTAAATGTGTTTTGAGCCCACCTCTACCTGCACAACTTCTCGAACGGCTCCTGAAGCATAATTTGTTTTTCTCCAAACTACAACCAAAATAGAACCAAAAGCAACAAGTGATGGAAAATAAACAAGAAATGGCTCTGGCAACGGGACATGCAAAATGATCTTGTTTTAAAAAGATGGCCATACCTGCATGTGAAGCTGTGCAGGGCAGGGCCTGGTTAGTACTGTGATGGGGGACCTCCGGGAACCTCAGGTGCCACAGTTACACTTCACCCACATTGCCTAGAATGAGTCTGGTGTGTGTGTGAATGGCTGGTGGTGTTCAGAAGCAGCCAATGGCACAGACTGGTTATCTCGCTTCTGTTAGTGTGCCCCAGGGCAGCTGTGGCTACAAGAGTAATGATATGTGAAGCGTATTATAGTGTCCAAAAGAGCACTATATGAAACTGGTTTATTGTCATCAAAAGATCCAAGAAATGTCTCTCGAAATGAGAAAAAATACAACAAAGCGCTCCAGCCATAATTATGCACAAAGGACCAGCGACTGCCCGGGAACTGTCGGCTTTTTAAATGAAACAATGTCACGTCGCGGTGTCCTATAGCCGCCTCTCGCATCCCGTTACTAAAGGCTTTGCAGAAACATGCTTTTAGCAGATACAGCACAGAAAAATCCAGCCTGGTGCTACACAAGTTATACACAATGTCGAATGTCCATGCTACAACCGAGTCTGCATCAATAAATATGAAACACTAGCTGAACACTGCAAAAAGTGATGAGAAATAAGTAAAAATTTGCTAATGGGACAAGCTAAATTAACTGTTTTTAAAAGATGCAAGAAATGTCTCCCTCTTGAAGTCATAATGTCCTCAAATTAAGATCAAAACCACTGCAATCCGAATCCATTCTGAGGAGGTTTTGAGGCTACATTTTCATGCACCGTCCAGTTAGCTCGGAGGCTCTGAGAGAGTTCTGAATAAGTGTAAGGACAAGATGTTGGCCTGAAAGTTGTGTGAATTAAAATGAGCCCAGACATGAGACAAGGAGATATCAGGAGGTTGTATTGTTCAATTAGCAGTTATTAGCAGTTTTAAGCAAGGTCCCAGACAGCTCCAAAGTCTGGTCCATGGGCGCTCCTGCAGAAGTCTAGCAAGAGTCTGCATAAGTCTAAACAACTCTGCCAAAATCTGGTTGTCACAGAGAAGGACGGCGCTTATATAGGCCTTAGATCAGGGGTGGCCAACCAGTCAGAGACTAAGAGCCAATTTTTTTTACCGTGTTACAGCAAAGAGCCACATCATACAAATGTGCACTACATAAACATCACCCCAACCCTTACACACGCACGCACACGAGCAGACACGCGCACACACATGCAATCTGTCTGAGCAGAGAGAGGTGTGCTCTGCTCAGACAGATGTATTGTAAATGTCATCAACATGATAATGACAGAAATTGCTTCGTACAGCACTAAATGGCTGGACTCGACTCTCCCTGGTTTGTGGGCGCTTCCACCGCTCGCTTCAGCCGCTCCCCGGTACTTTTTATTAATGGTTTGGCCCGGGTTCTAACCGGGCGAGTCGATACCAGAACAATCTCACGTCAGCGAACATCAATTATGATTCCGAAATGAATGCTTTCAATCTCGTACCAAGAAAAAAAATCAAGTTTCAACCCAGTATTCAGCAGAAACACAACTGTCTTTATCGAACCATGATTCACTCTGACTGCGTTTAGTAAAAGATATAGATTTGACACATAACACCAACACCACTTTAGCTGATTTAGAACCACAGACACATGTTCAGTATAAGACCAGATACTTTTGCATTTGATTGAAGACAGACACTCACCAGGCAGAGTTGGCTTATCTCCTGGTGTAACGCTAGCTGGTGTTTTAGCATGTTAGCCGGTGTTAGCCGATGTCCGTAAATGTAGCTAATCCATTTGGTCAAACCACCTCCAGACTTTTCGGTTTTGCCTCTACTTCTGCTGCTGCGATCTTTCATTTCACGGTTGTCACTTTTAAGCGTTTTAACTTTTCTCTGCATTGTGATGTTCGTGGGAATCGTTCTGCTCCGTCCTTAGCGCTAGCTTCACAAACACCTTCTGGTTTCTGGTGGAACCATCGAGCTCACGCTGGTGTCCTCTCCTCAAACTGAGGAAGGTGTTGCCCTCATCCAGCGACCAAGGAATTGTTTTCCGTACGGACGCCATGGGTCGAGGCAACGTGTTGTTTGTTATGATATTCGCAACAGCTGAGGCAGCAGCTGCAGAGTGATTGACAGCGCATCTGACCAATCAGAATTGACGTTCGCCGACATCAGATTGTTTTGGTGGCCTGGCTAGTGGAGTGAAGTCGGCCTTTACTATGGGTCAGAACTACATAGGGAATGAATGGCAGCGCCACCACCGAGGCGTTTTTGACGCTTGTGGAAGCCCGAGAGCCGCACGGAATCAGCCAAAGAGCCGCATGCGGCTCACGAGCCGCGGGCTGGCCACCCCTGCCTTAGATGCTGACGTAAACACATAGACTCTTTGATGGACAGGCCACGTAGGTATAGGAAAGCTGTGGGCGAAACATATGGGTTTTTTCACAGACCAATCTCCAATGTAAACAAGATAGTATATCTATTTACTGCACGTGGATGCCTCTGTATGCAGTTTTAAAATACAGGTGTTAGCATATTTGAAACTCCATAGAAAAGCAATATCTAGATATTCACAGTTGCATGGACAAAAGTTGCTACCGTTAAGCCTAGTGTTTATTAGTGTTGATTCTTGATACAAAAAAAAGTTTTAAAATGTTGTATTTCATTACATTCAGACCAAGAGACCTGGACTAAACCAGTTCTAAACAAGCTTCAAACCAAGTCTTTATCAGGACTAATTCAGATCTAAACCTAAAATCTACCCCAGCTCTCTTTTTTTCAAAATTTGACCAAAATTGCTTTTATTATATCAACCCAAAATTAGAACAACCCTAAAGAGAATGTGTGTATCAGTGTGTGGAGATAGGATTTGGAATGGACTGTCTGAAGAATTGAAATCATGCCCAAATAGTATTGACCAGATGCATCGACGTCATCCAGTCACGTGATTGTGCATGAGCTTACGGCGGAAGTACTGGAAACTCCTCACACTGGAGCAGATTTAAATGCACATTTTGCTGGTAGCATTAGCACATTAGCAATAGTCCCTTTTCTGTCTACAGCTCAAACATGATACTGACATTGACGGAGAGGAAAATAGTGAAAAATGCAACTGACATCTAAGATATGATAAGAGATCCTTTATTCGTGCCACAGTGGGGAAATTTCAATGTTGCAGCGCACATACAGGACAGTAGTAAGAGACATGTTTGAGTCATTGTCCTCCAAACAAATTAATGGAAATAAAATAAATACAAACTTATGATTGATTTATCTTGTAAAAAGTGTTCACTGCATATTAGGGAGTACTTGGATGGCTCCCAGTCCTTTTGGTTGATTGCCACCATTGTCGTCTTCTGTCTTCATCATGAGCAGGTGTCAGATAAAAACACACATTTGGCTTATGTCCTGTTAGAACAACCAACCGCACAGCAAAATATCACAGTTTTGGCTGTTATTCGGTGAAACATGTTGAAATGGTCAAGTTTCTGAAGGCTAGCAGTTAGACTTCCGCCGTCTGTCATGGAGAGTGGGCGTGGCCGGGACGTCACATGCACGGGGTCAATATTCAAAAAAATAAAATAAAATACTGGGCATTGTTCTGGTGTTAGGAGAGGGGTGTGTGGTCGGAGAGTGATTGGACCAGTGTGTGTGTTTGTTTGTGTTTCTGTGTATGTTTCTGAGTGAATGTGTCTGATTGAGTGTTGAGTGTAAGGGGGGGGGGTTGGAAATATTCAGGCGTTTATTTGAGCCAACCGCCAATCCAAACCTTGTATATTGTGATAAATTGTATAATTCTGTTTATCAAATTATGTTAATGATGGTTTTGGAATAAACAAATAAATGAAATGAAACTGATTCCTTGCTGGTTGGTAATCTGTATTTTAGTTTGGAGTGTTTGAGCTTGTATTGTTGTATTGTGTTTGTCTTTTTGTACGAACTCTACTACATATCGCTCATGTAACTTATTTGACAATTGCCCCAGTGGGAATGAATACAAAAGTCTGAATCTGAACCTGTTTTTCAGAGTTGGAGTAAAAAAAATGCACCCAGGGATGAAGCCTACATCAAGTCGACAACCAAACTTTGCTCCCGTTTGCAACATTTTAATCCATTGTTCTGCTCCAAGGTCTGGTGAAATAATTGAATTAGCGCCCCCTACAGACTATGTCAAAGTTCTTTATGGGAACAATAACATTTAGTTTTTTTTAAATGTTTGCTATTTTGCACATAAATCTGTTTTGCCCTCTTGATTAAAAAAGTCAAAGAAACCCAATGCTTATTTTTTACCCTGTTGCCGTGGCGATGACAAACGCTCCTCATTCTGTGTCAATGGCAAATGTACACCTCGCACAAAACCATCAAACCAGCCTCGACCGTTTCACAGATTTGGCTGAAAATCGCTCCACATCATGAACCACAATAGTTGTTCATAGAATTTGGATTCATCACATGATCATCCAATGGAGAATGTACATGAATATATAATTGTATATTATATATGGCCACACTCACAGATCATACATGTGCTCCTGTTTACACAAACAAAGTCTGATTTGTTATAAACTTGACTCGGCTTTTTAACACTTGGGTCTAGGTCACCTGAAGGAGTGAAATATTAATTTGGCTTTTTTGCGCCCCCTACAGACCGAGCCAAAAATGTCCATGGGGAGCCAAACCAACTGATCATATTCATTACAATTTTACAAACATTGTTCTATTGCTGCAGGAGCCAATTCTTTAAATTATTTTTACTTCATACATCATCATTGTTTTACCTATTCTATTTTGACTCATACAAAGATGGTAAACTTGTATATTTAAATTTATCACTTTTATCTTCGTGCAGCACTTTGGAAACTTGTTTTTATTTTTTATGTGCTAAATAAATAAAGTGGGACCTGCGAGCAGCTCGTCTGTCTTTTATTGTTTTCCTAAATTGTCTTGATAGAATTGCGCTCATCTCTGTTCAAAAGTCATAGGAGTTGGACAGAGAGAACTGTCCGCTCTCTTTAACCCTCTGGTCTCTCTCTGGTCTCTCTCTGGTCTCTCTCTGGTCTCTCTCTGTTCTCTCTCTGGTCTCCCTCTGGTCTCTCCCTGGTCTCTCCCTGGTCTCCCTCTGGTCTCTCTCTGGTCTCTCCCTGGTCTCTCCCTGGTCTCCCTCTGGTCTCTCTCTGGTCTCTCTCTGGTCTCTCCCTGGTCTCTCCCTGGTCTCTCCCTGGTCTCTCTCTGGTCTCTCTCTGGTCTCTCTCTGGTCTCTCCCTGGTCTCTCCCTGGTCTCTCCCTGGTCTCTCCCTGGTCTCTCCCTGGTCTCCCTCTGGTCTCTCCCTGGTCTCTCCCTGGTCTCTCCCTGGTCTCTCTCTGGTCTCTCTCTGGTCTCTCTCTGGTCTCTCTCTGGTCTCTCTCTGTTCTCTCTCTGGTCTCCCTCTGGTCTCTCCCTGGTCTCTCCCTGGTCTCTCTCTGGTCTCTCTCTGGTCTCTCTCTGGTCTCTCTCTGGTCTCTCTCTGGTCTCTCTCTGGTCTCTCCCTGGTCTCTCTCTGGTCTCTCTCTGGTCTCTCTCTGGTCTCCCCCTGGTCTCTCCCTGGTCTCTCCCTGGTCTCCCTCTGGTCTCCCTCTGGTCTCTCTCTGGTCTCTCGCTGGTCTCTCTCTGGTCTCTCCCTGGTCTCCCTCTGGTCTCTCTCTGGTCTCTCTCTGGTCTCTCTCTGGTCTCTCTCTGGTCTCTCTCTGGTCTCTCTCTGTTCTCTCTCTGTTCTCTCTCTGGTCTCCCCCTGGTCTCTCCCTGGTCTCTCCCTGGTCTCCCTCTGGTCTCCCTCTGGTCTCTCTCTGGTCTCTCGCTGGTCTCTCTCTGGTCTCTCTCTGGTCTCCCTCTGGTCTCCCTCTGGTCTCTCTCTGGTCTCACGCTGGTCTCTCTCTGGTCTCTCTCTGGTCTCTCTCTGGTCTCTCTCTGGTCTCTCCCTGCTCTCTCTCTGCTCTCTCTCTGCTCTCCCTGGTCTCTCCCTGGTCTCTCTCTGGTCTCTCTCTGGTCTCTCTCTGGTCTCTCTCTGTTCTCTCTCTGGTCTCCCTCTGGTCTCTCCCTGGTCTCTCCCTGGTCTCTCTCTGGTCTCTCTCTGGTCTCTCTCTGGTCTCTCTCTGGTCTCTCTCTGGTCTCTCTCTGGTCTCTCTCTGGTCTCTCTCTGGTCTCTCTCTGTTCTCTCTCTGTTCTCTCTCTGGTCTCCCCCTGGTCTCTCCCTGGTCTCTCCCTGGTCTCCCTCTGGTCTCCCTCTGGTCTCTCTCTGGTCTCTCGCTGGTCTCTCTCTGGTCTCTCTCTGGTCTCTCTCTGGTCTCTCTCTGGTCTCTCTCTGGTCTCTCCCTGCTCTCTCTCTGCTCTCTCTCTGCTCTCTCTGGTCTCTCTCTGGTCTCTCTCTGGTCTCTCTCTGGTCTCTCTCTGGTCTCTCTCTGGTCTCTCTCTCTGCTCTCTCCCTGCTCTCTCTCTCTGGTCTCTCTCTGGTCTCTCTCTGGTCTCTCCCTGGTCTCTCCCTGGTCTCTCCCTGGTCTCTCTCTGGTCTCTCTCTGGTCTCTCTGTTCTCTGATCATGTTTTGAAGGACGAGTTCACTTCCATCAGGACAATGTTTTGTTGCATCATGTTGTAAAACCAAATGTCATTTATAATGTTTTTTCCCGCAGCCTCTGTTAGCCTGAACTCTCTGCAGCTGGTGGTGATGTGGACTTTGATGTTTGAGCTTTATTGTTGTTTTATGTTCATATGTTTGTTTGGGGCTCCACTTCTTTCTTTTCTTTATCTTTATTTATATACCGCCTTTTCACTGCAGATCTGAGTCTCAAAGCGGTTTACAATTGTTAATTTTTGGGCATTTGTCTCTCACTCCACACAGAGACGGGAGCAGGGTCACCAGTACAGGAGGCGCATGCCTGAACTATTGGACATATTTTTAGTGGTAGGGGAAACCGGAGTACCCGGAGGAAACCTACGCAGACGGGGAGAACATGCAAACTCCACTCAGAAAGGCCCTGGTCCGACCGGGATTCGAACCCAGGACCTTCTTGCTGAGAGGCGAGAGTGCTATCCACTCAGCCACCGTGCCGCACTTCAAGTCATATCACTTATATATTCACTTTTATTGTTTTTATTTTTATTTGATGTGCTTGTCAAATGAATTGCCCCAGGTGGGACAAATGAAGTAGTCTGAATCTGAACACAGATAGTCCACACACATGGTCTACACATATGGTCCACACAGATGGTAGACACGCATGGTCCACACACATGGTCTCACACACACATATACGCACACACATACTCACATGCACACACACTTACAGACACACACGCACCTCATTGATTAGCTTCTGTTAAAGGGGTCATCTGCACTTGTCTGTGATCAATAGGAGCTTGTGTGTGTCGTATGTGACAATGACACAGATGTGTGTTTGGAGGCTCCACAGCTGTAACACATTCTGTCACATTTACACAGAAATACATCTGTAAATACAAACGGAAAATATACATATTCCAACACACGAGGAAACTATGGCAAATACTGTTGCTTGATTGTATAATTATGTATATATAGTTCCATGTATATGCTGTGAGCGTAGTAGGCAACAAGACAGTGTGCTAAAGTATCTCCATAAACTAAGGAATGTAAATATTGTTAATACTTATGAATGAATACAATCAATAAAATCAAATCAAGGACTAAGGATCACATCAACAACTAACTGTAAGACTGGACATTTGTGCGACAACATTGCAGTAATTCACGTTTCTCCATCTTTTTTCCCGACCTGAACAGAAAGAGCATTGAAAACTGTTTATGATTGGCGGAAGGACAATTATTTTATTTTCATTTTTTTGGAGATTTGGATTGATGCCAAGCCCCGGTGATCCAAGATGGCGGCGTATTCAAATGATTGGCTTGTGCTCAGTAGCGCATGGGACTTCACAGGCGCTGACAAACTCGCCTGTGTTTGGGCATCGTCTGGTCCTCCCGGTTCGAGCTCCCATAAAGTGTTGCGCCAAATTTGCGTGTGTGGCTCTCATGCACGTGCACAGAGGGGCTTGGCCGCGTTTGGACCAATCAGAGCAGTGGTAGAGCGGAGCCAGAGCGGGAAGGAAAGGAGCAGAGTGTGTGACAGTTAAGTGTGGATTTAAAGAACACCGAAGAATTTAATATAAATAAAAGTTCAGGCTGACAAGGGACACTAAAATCCCCTCAAAATCCGATCTTTATGAAAGCTGTAGGTTCTCTGTCAGGTTCTCTGTCAGCTGAGGTCGAGCTGTTTTAGTTTACATTGAGAACATTTCTGGGTAGCCCTTGTGAATTTACCACAGCACCCCCTGTGCCCATGGGTGGGACAGCTGTAAGCTAGGTAATCCAGGTACTATAGATCCATGGTTGATGCTCGGTTGTACTTCTTCACCATCCATCACCAACTGTAGACCCCCTTTCTACAGGACTTTTAATTTATTTCTTAATATATTACAATGGTGTTAGTTTGTTTTGCTGGGACCAATGAGGGATGTCTAGTATCTTAGGCTCAAGGAGGAACCTCTGAGTTTTCAATACATTGGGTCCTTGTTTAAATGTCATAGTTTTTTATTCAATTTCTGATTTAGTCAAGCTGATATTCAACAGATTCTTGATTTTCAGAAAAATCTACAATTCTTTCACTGCTAATTATTGTCAGTGGCACTAAATAACCTGGACTCATGGGCTCCACCCCCATGCATGCCTGTGAGACTCTTGTGAGTCCTGGATTTACAGCTTGTCCGTCCATGGGGGCAGATCCCTTTCTCAATGTGGGCTTCCCTGAGATGTCTTCTTTTTTTTTTCACTCACATTTTTTTTTCTCTTGTTCCTCGCCGATACAGGAGGGTCTAAGAAAAACGAGTTTCCAGGATATTTAAGGACATTTTTGGACAGTGGTCTTTCCTCTCCCCATGTGTTATTATTGAATATTCTGTGTTCCAGCTGTTTGATTTTCTAATCTGTTGCTGGCGAATGAACAACTGTGTGAAGTCCTCCCCAACCACTGCTGTTGTGATTTGGGGCAATACAAAAATATTAATTGAACATTTTAAAGCAATACTATAGTTCATTTTGTATTGATTTGAGAATGAGAAACCCCAGCTTTAATCTCCCTCCCCTGTCCTTCTCTGTTCCCGGTCTCCTGCAGATGTCATGGCGTCCGACTTACCGAAGCTCCAAGTTTCGAAACGTGTACGGGAAGGTGGGGAGCCGTGATCAATGCTTTGACGGCATCCCCATCACCAAGAACGTCCACGACAGCCACTTCTGCGCCGTCAACGCCAAGTATGTCGCCGTGGTGACGGAGAGCGCGGGCGGAGGCTCCTTCATGGTCCTCCCCATCAAACAGGTACGGCCACACAGACACTGTTTATTGGATGGATGGATAGATGTATGGATGGATAGATGGATGCATGGATGGATGGATAGATGGATGTATGAATGGATGTATGGATGGATGGATAGATGGATGTATGAATGGATAGAGAGATGGATGTATGAATGGATGTATGAATGGATGTATGGATGGATGGATAGATGGATGTATGGATGGATGGATAGATGGATGTATGAATGGATGTATGGATGGATGGATAGATGGATGTATGAATGGATGTATGGATGGATGGATAGATGGATGTATGGATGGATAGAGAGATGGATGTATGAATGGATGTATGGATGGATGGATAGATGGATGTATGGATGGATAGAGAGATGGATGTATGAATGGATGGATGGATAGATAGATAGATGGATAGATGGATGGATGGATAGATGCTGATCCCTGTTGGAGAAATTCAGGTGTCCGGTAGCAGCAAAAACACATCCATCCACACAAACAAAACTAATACATTGATCATTCTAAAAAGCTAACAATAGTAATAATAAAATGCAGCAGCACTTTAGGTCACAGCAGCGGAGGTGGAGCAGCCGCTGGGTTTGGACCAAGACCTCTCTGCTCTGGTCTGGACCAGTGTAAAACCATGAACACTGTACTGCAGCAACATCTCAGAAAGAAAAAAGCAAGAAAAATAACAACTGTAAAACATAAAAAAACAACTCTTTCAGAACTACTTAGGACTTTCAGCCGTTTCCAGCGCATTCAAAAGAGTCAAATAGACCAAATAGACCAAATAGACCAAAGACTGTAACGGCCTATCTCCACCGTTGGAAATGTCAATATTATGTGAGCTTTTTTTCCTCCGGCCGACTTTTTCAAAATGGTCGCGAGTAGCCCCTTCCATCAGAACCTGGTGGAAAAAATGTGTTAGCTGCACGAACCCCATTCATTTGAAAGTCCACAGTGGCTAAACTAGACTGGTCCAAAAGAAAATACTCCCCTCAGTGTTGACACACATTTATCTGATAGAAACCCAGAAATGAACAGATAATCTCGCTTCTGGGTTTCATCTTCTGGGATTTAGGTACTGTAGTGACCAAACTGGACAGACTTATGTGATCCTGCTTTCTAGTTTAACTGAGAACCAAGCTGTCAAATGATCAAAAGAGGATGGCCCCATTTCCTTCTTTTTGTAATGAAGAATAAATCACTGTTTACATGATATATTGATCTGAAAAAAAGGCTCATTTGATTTTATAATTTATTTGTGTCTGGGTGCGCAATTGTTAAATAAAACCCTTCCATAGTGTCCTTTTAATCCAAGAATGAAATGAAAAAAAACTTTGCCTTTTAATAAAAATGGCCATAATATTGGATTGAAAAGTTGTACTACTCAGACACAAGAACCAGCGGATGCCTTTTGGCTTGTCTGCTGAAAAACTAAGCCTTTGACCCGGGACCCCTGGAGTGGGCCGACGGAGTGCTAACATCACCGTAGTGTTAATGTGTAAAAGGCTGATTTGAACATAAGCTAGGTGGAGCCAAAGAATCAATGAGGCGGGAAAAACAGACATTTCACAGACCAAGGCAATCTACAATGTTTTTGAGGACCAACATTTTTTTAAATAGAAGCAAGACGCCAAAACACGTCCAAGCCTCCAACCATCTCCAGGCCTTTCGCACATGTTTTTAGTGAAAGAAGAAACCAGAGCAAGCGAGGAAACCTATGCGGACACAGGGAGAACATGCAAAATCCACACAATAAGGCCTGGAGATGGAATCGAACCCAGGACTTTCCAGAAATGCGGACACAATCTCTGCTCAATACAATCATTATACAACATTTGTTGGTGTCTCCTTTAATACGACATTTATCAACCGACAGGCTCATGACGCCGCGTAGGAGGCCAGTTTCTGTGTGAAATTTGCATGTTCTCTCTGTGTCTGCATTGGTTCCCTCCGTATCACTAAAAACATGTATAATAGGTCTGGCATTGTGTCGCCTGTACGACGACCTCGCTCCCATCTCTGTGTGGAGAGTCCAAAACACACACAACAATTTTACAGCATTTTTTCACTCTGGTTTATGAAAGGCACTATGTAAATACAGATTATGTACTTTAATTAGCAATATGTAAGATTTGTATGTCATCATTAAAGGGCCCTAATCTGTCAAAAGGCATTAATTAAACATGCTATTTTTCCAATACTTCTTTAAGTGATTGTAGTTGAGAGATTTTTGAACTTCAATATGAGCCCCTAAGTCTTGATTTTAATTTCGATGTCCCGCCGTCCACCATTTTACCAATCAAAAAGTGAACGATTCGGGTTACCAGAACTCAGCGCGTTGAGCTAATCTCCCCAGTAAAGTAACAGGTGGTAGGAATAAAAAAGGTCTTGCTATGATTCTCCAATCATCAATCACAAAACAAGGAATAAAACCAGGATATGTGTGAAAAAAGGTGTTGGTTTTAAATTTTTTGTTGACAAAACATTTATATAGATATTATGGTCCTGGTTGGATTCGTCTGCATATCTGGCAACCTGAGTCAGGGAGAGCGGGAGAGGCTGCAGTACCACTTTTGGCCAGATTTGTACATACTGCTCCTTTAAAGATTACTTAAGTTGGCTACTGAGGGGATGACAATATGATTCTTTTAGTAGTCATAAAAACATACTACCATCAATGCTTCAAGTGAATCATAAAAGTAGAAAGTCAGTTCAATGGCTCCTGAATTTTTTTCCCGCAGCTGGATCTGGCACATGTATATAGCGTGTTTTCTCGTGCACATGTTTCCACTTGATGTTTTGTTTGTTTCTTTCATAATTTAATAATGATGTTTGTTGCTGTTACTGCAGATCTTTGCCAACTCTTGTTTTGGAGCCAGTGTAATGTCAGAGCCAGGCCCCATTAACACATGGGAACGGCTTGTAAACAGTAGCAGTCGTATAGTTTAAACAGATCATATTCATTCTGATGCGGCATGAAAATGTGTGTGTGTGTGTGTGTGTGTGTGTGTGTGCTTAATAATTTGTGGTGGGTCTGTTGGGTGGAAGGGTCATGGACATATGGGATCGTTTTTAACCAAACTGTAAAGCACAATGAGACACGCTTTATAAATAACATTTGATTGGTTGATTTTTATATTCTGGCATGTTTCGGCTTCTCATCAGGCCTAAGAAAAAACTCAAGGGTCGAAAAACACAAGAGTCTAAACACAAGAAACTCAAGGGTCAAAACACACATCCGACTTGATCCGAAGGGGCTGGTTTTAACATAAAGATAATCATAGTTAAAGAAAAACGTGGAGATAGAGTATTTCAGTTGTATGTCTGGATCAGTGTTTTTCAACCAGTGTGCCGCGGGACGTTAGTGGACCTTGAGCGGTTGCTTGATGTGCCTTTGAAAAAGATCCACTATCACCTAATCGTTCAAAACAATGTAAAACAAAAATAATGAAGAAGATTAGAAAGACTTTTTTGCGCTTGTTTGATTTTTTATATAAAACACTTTGATGAGAAGGACTTTCTGTTCTTAATCACAGCTACAGAATTTCAATATTTGCATCAGTTTCTGTTGTGCGCCATGTGATTGTTTTCACTGAAATATGTGTGCAACAGCTCAAAAAGGTTGGAGAACCCTGGCATAGATAAACCAAATTGTTTTTTGTTTATTATTTTAGCTGCCCAAAATCTGAAATGCTGCCTTCCTATGTTTCGCCCTGACTCTGGGCACCACCAGGAGGCCAGTTCCTGTGCTCCTCAGAGTCCCAACAGGAGGCCAGTCCCTGTGCTCCTCAGAGTCCCAACAGGAGGCCAGTCCCTGTGCTCCTCAGAGTCCCAACAGGAAGCTAGTCCCTGTGCTCCTCAGGTCACAGCAGGAGGCCAGTCCCTGTGCTCTTCAGAGTCCCAGCAGCGAGGCCATGGAGAGACTTGAAACAGAGCTGCTTTAAAGTATGTTCTCTGAGCCACAGGAGCCGGTGCAGAGACCTGAGACCAGGACTAACCTTCTGCTCACTTTACTTTCCATAAGTGCTGAAACACTTGTAATTTAATTGCCCTGGTCTGGTGCTGAGTCGGGTGAGTTTTCGGCAGAAGGAGCAGTTTTGAGCGGAAAAAACAAAAAATTCAATTGAGACAGCAGCTACACGCGCATCTCTCTGCCATGTTTTCAAATCTATAAGCACTTTGCTAACATACAAACCAGTACTTTGCTTTTCTGTCTGCAATAGGACCTTAAAGCACCTCTTAACACCCCCACATCAGTCCCACTCTGCTGACCTACATATGAACATGTAATATTAATAACAAGAGGCCCCAACACACACACACACATACACACACACACAGCACTTAGCACTTGATCCACAATGCTTTTCAAGTGTATTTGTGGGTCTGCCGCTCTCCAGGAAACTGTTTCATCCAATGCAATGAATCGGTTCCCGCAGTTTGCATGTTCTCCCCACGTTTGCGTAGCTTTCCCTCTGATGGTGTTACAGCTGTACAAAAAGTTTATTCTTTAACAGATGTGTGTGTTACGCAAAGGACAATACTTAGCATAATGTCAGCGTAACGAGCCGAGGAGCAGTGTTTGGGTGAGTGAAGCTCTTCCCGTCAGAGTTTTGCACGTGTTGCTATTTGCTTTAGAGCGTAGTAGTCCTGATAAAAAATATGTTTGAAAATGTTAATATTGCTCCAAGTGGAGGAGAAATCTGCCGTAGTTTGACACGTTCCTGACTTCCCCCTGTTGTCTCCACTTTGATGTGGGAAAAACAATCTACATTTAAAACAGAAACAGTGTGTGGCAAGGCCAAAGCTACACCTTCTGCTGCCCCCTATGGACAGCCTGGGCTACTGCAGCCACAGACTTCCCAGTGGAATACATAAAGAGGCTTGTCTCCTCTCCTCCTCCTCTCATCCTCTCCTCTTCCTCTGCTCTTCTCCTCCTCTCATCCTCTCCTCTTCCTCTGCTCTTTATTTTTTTTTCTTTGCTAATTCAAAGCTAGGCATTCTCTTGAGGAATTATTTGCCATGATATGAACCTGAACCTTTGTATATGTGTGTGTGTGTGTGTGTCTATGTCTGTCTGTGTGTGTGCATCTGTGTGTGTGTGCGTGTGTGTGTTTGCAGTGCGGGCGGCTGGACTCTCACTACCCCAGAGTGTGTGGTCATCAGGGGAACGTGCTGGACATAAAATGGAACCCTTTCTTCCACAACATCATTGCCTCCTGCTCAGAGGACACCTCGGTGAGTGATGCCTGGAGGGTGGTGCCTGGAGGGTGAGGCCTGGAGGGTGGTGCCTGGAGGGTGAGGCCTGGAGGGTGGTGCCTGGAGGGTGAGGCCTGGGGGGTGATGCCTGGAGGGTGAGGCCTGGAGGGTGATGTCTGGGGGGTGAGGCCTGGGGGGTGGTGCCTGGAGGGTGATGCCTAGAGGGTGATGTCTGGGGGGTGAGGCCTGGGGGGTGGTGCCTGGAGGGTGATGCCTAGAGGGTGATGTCTGGGGGGTGAGGCCTGGAGGGTGATGCCTAGAGGGTGCTACCTGGAGGGTGATGCCATGGGGGGTGGTGCCTGGAGGGTGATGCCTGGAGGGTGAGGCCTGGAGGGTGATGTCTGGGGGGTGAGGCCTGGAGGGTGATGTCTGGGGGGTGGTGCCTGGAGGGTGATGCCATGGGGGGTGGTGCCTAGAGGGTGGGGCAATGAAGGTGTGAAAATGACGAGTGGATCAATGCATCACCTTTTATTCACTCAGTACAGTACAGTACAGAACACTTGTCTACATGAGACTGTTGATGATAAAGTCAGATCACTCCAAACTACTCCACTTTTCTATTGTAATATAGCTTTTCAATGAAAACTCACAATTATAGATTAAAAAGTCCCTCATTCGTCCCACAGTGGGGAAATTCCAGTGCTGCATTACACATTACAGAACAGTAGGAATAACTCTACACTAACATAAAATATAGGTTAATATAGATAAGTTGAATTTTTACATGTGACCTGAAAGACAAACAGGTGAGAAGTCATTAGGCAGAGAATGAACATTTGTGTTATTTATTTATTTGTGTCTTTGATGGTGGTCATTTTAACCATCTTAACAGCTTTAGGACATTTCACTTATTTTTTCAAAACTAGTCTCTGGAGGTCTTTGTTAGACAGGGGTGTACACAGGGAAAAGAATGGGAACCACTGCTTCACAGACTGAAGAGGAGTGAGTGGGGACTGTTCCCCTTGCTCTCCTCTGGGGGGCGCTATCGTTTCCTCAATTAGACCACTAAAGCTAGCCTTACTCGGTGTATGTATTTTTATTGTATGTTGTGACACTGACCATGACACATCTGCTGGAGAAGTTCAGTGTGTGACGATAATAAACTTGAACTTGATCTACAGCAATCTGTGTCTGTAACATGTAACTCTCTGGTGGATAATCCCGTGCTCAGGCCGTGGCTGTAATCCTAATCCAGTATTAGAAAAGAATTGAACAACTTGAAACGCAGTCTGCCGTTTTAAAGTATGCTACAGTGTGTTCTCGGGAATCAGACCTGAGGCTGTGTTTAGCTTCTTACGAGACAGAGAACTGCAGAGAAAGTGCAGAGACTGATTACTCAGATGGTTGAAGTTGTAATTCCCACTGTCACCAGCAGAGGGCTGCAGTGAGCCCGTTTTGACAATGAGGTTCAAGATGGTGTTGTAAAAGAGACTGGAGCCCCCAAAATAAACGTGTGTGTATCTGTGTGCGTGTATGTGTGTGGATATATATATGTGTGTGTGTATGTGTGTGGATATATATGTGTGTGTGTATGTGTGTGGATAAATGTGTGTGTGTGTGTGTGTGTGTGTGTGTGTGTGTGTGTGTGTGTGTGTGTGTGTGTGTGCATGTATGTGTTTGCATGTTTGTATGTCCATGTGTGTCCATGTGTGTGTGTACGTGTGTCAGGTGCGTGTATGGGACATCCCAGAGGGCGGGCTGAAGCGGAACATGAGCACCGCCCTGCTGGAGCTTTACGGACACAGCAGGAGAGTGGGACTCATCGAGTGGCATCCGACCAGCAGCGGCATCCTCTTCAGCGCGGGATACGACTACAAGGTCCAGCACCACACACAGACACACACACACAGTGATACCACACACACACACACACACACACACACACACACACAGTGACGCCACACACATCCCAGGTCTTCATGATCTCAGGTCTTCATTATCCCAGGTCTTCATGATCTCAGGTCTTCATTATCTCAGGTCTTCATGATCTCAGGTCTTCATTATCTCAGGTCTTCATGGTACCAGGTCTTCATAATCTCAGGTCTTCATGATCGCAGGTCTTCATGACCTCCCGCTGTCTGCAGATCCTCATCTGGAACCTGGACCTGGGAGAACCAGTGAAAATGATCGACTGTCACACAGACGTGGTTCTAAGCATGTCCTTCAACACGGACGGAAGCCTCTTGGCCACGAGCTGCAAAGACCGAAGACTGAGGGTCATCGAGCCGCGCTCCGGAGCCGTGCTGCAGGTGTCATGTACTTCACTTTAAAGTTGTGGTTAAAGCTGAGGTACCTGACTTTCAAATCAGTTTGTTTGTATCAGGTTTCACATGCATGGACTGTTTGCCTCTGTCACATTTAGATCAGCTTTTTCAAACAGAACAGAAAACAGATATGATTATAAAGATGTCTTGTGGTTGAATTTCTTAAATGTATTCTTAATGAGACAAAAATTGAGGTACCCCAGCTTTACAGTTTTTCTCAGTGGCTTTGGTGCATTTCTCACATCAGTCTTACCATATTTACACATAAGTTAGTGCATTTCTCAGAACAATTAGCACAAACTGCAAAACCTGCAAAAGTCACTTTCTCAAAATGAAAAGTGAATTCCTTCCTTGAAACTGTCGTCAAAATGATAAGTCCTAACAACATTGAGTATGAACAATAGTCACATGACTTAGTTACGTTTTCATTGTGAAAGTTTACCCTCTCTGTGTTTTTAATGTAAAAAGTCAGATCTCTGAGACACTGCCTGAAAATGCTCAAGACATCACTTTACACAACCAAGTTACACATTACTGCATTTAGTGAGGTAACTGAGTACAAGACACATGTATGTATGTATGTAAGTGTGTGTGTGCGCATGTGTGTGTGTGTGTGTGTGTGTGTGTGTGTCTGTGTGTGTGTGTAAATACAGTCACTTACATGTCTTTACGTTGAACAAACGTACAAGAAATAGAAAAATGTAGAAATAAATTAAAACAATAAAACACACACCTCCTCATGAGTGAAGCTGAAATTCATCTGAGAGAAATTGTTCAATTTAGGTTTAGTTCAACAATGTTGTGTGTGATTGCCAAAGCGATGAAATGAGGACTATTGGTTTTAAGGGAAAGACTATTCAGAAGTTATAATTATGTTTCATTTTGACTGACAGGACAGAAGCAAATGATAATGTTATGAAACAGCAGAGAATTGTATGAAAGTCACTGATACATGTCCAAAAGCATTTGTAATCTGTTCAAAGGAGAAACTGCTGCGATGATGTCACACATGACTCAGTGCTGTGGAGATTGAACTAATAGTTTTGAGAACCTAAAGTCTGAGAAATGCACTAAAGCGACTGAGATAAAGTGTTGGGATCAGGATCAGGTTTGCTCCTCTGTCACTAACATGTGTATGCTGACAGAAGGAAGGGTCGGACTCCGATGTGTGGGTCTCTAAACCATCTGAAATGTGTAATATAGTTGTCACTGACACTGGGACTTCTGGTCTTGTCCTTGTGCTGATGTGGACTGTCTCTGGTCCTCTGTGTGCAGGAGGCCAGCTGTAAGAACCATCGAGTGAACCGTGTGCTGTTCCTGGGAAACATGAAGCGTCTGCTGACCACCGGCTTCTCCCGCTGGAACACCCGGCAGATCGCCCTGTGGGACCAGGTCAGAGCCTCCACCCCCAAAGGGTCTAGTCCTCATCTAGTCCAGCCTCCACCCTCAAAGGCCACAGTCCTCATCTAGTCCAGCCTCCACCCCCATAAGGTCCAGTACTCATCTAGTCCAGCCTCCACCCCACAGAGGGTCCAGTACTCATCTAGTCCAGCCTCCACCCCCCATAAGGTCCAGTACTCATCTAGTCCAGCCTCCACCCCACAGAGGGTCCAGTACTCATCTAGTCCAGCCTCCACCCCACAGAGGGTCCAGTACTCATCTAGTCCAGCCTCCACCCCACAGAGGGTCCAGTACTCATCTAGTCCAGCCTCCACCCCACAGAGGGTCCAGTGCTCATCTTGTCCAGCCTCCACCCCACAGAGGGTTCAGTGCTCATCTAGTCCAGCCTCCACCCCACAGAGGGTTCAGTGCTGTGGTGTAGTCCAGTCCGCTCTTATTGGTTAGATTTCTTGATGTCTCTTTTGGTACAAGTACGAGGGAAGCGTGAGCGATCGCTGCTGTAACTTTTAGCTCTGGTTGGTCAGAACGCTGAGGTTTTTTCAGGTCCTGTGGAAGTAGAACCACTGCACACATACTGCAAAAGAAAACCAGATCTGGCTAGAACGCATCACTTTCAATAATATTTGGAACGTCCAACATGCGAACAAGCAGACGTGGGCAGAAATGGGCAGACGTCCTGGAGCCCCGGGGCATAGTATGAATACAGAATCAACGTGACACAAGTGATCACACATAAGCAAATACTAGATCTGAAAAAACACAAGGGTAAAATAAAACTCAAAGAGCAGAAAAAACCACAACCATGACGGGTGCCTCCGGGTGGCTCAGGTGAAGAGGGTGATGAGCTCTGTGTCTGCAGGAGGACCTGTCCATGCCCATGGTGGAGGAGGACATCGACGGCCTGTCCGGACTGCTCTTCCCTTTCTACGACACCGACACACACATGCTCTACCTCGCTGGGAAGGTAATCTTTGCCCACGTGCATAAAGGATGTAGTGAGCATCTCACTTACTCTTGTTCCCATCTCCCAACTCTCTGTGTAACTGTAATCTAACTGTAAAGTAATTACCAATTATTGTCTTTCTATACTCTTACATAACATAGAATGTAATTACTGTAACTAACTTCTCCCCACAAGGCATTTGTACCGACGACAGCAGCCTGTGACGGTTCATATTTGTGTCTCAGGGAGACGGAAACATCCGTTACTTCGAAGTGACCGCAGAGAAGCCATACCTGCAGTACCTCATGGAGTTCCGGTCCCCAGCTCCGCAGAAGGGACTAGGTAAGGCTCGCACCCACACCACCTTTTTCAACCAAGACAAACATGTTTGGGTTACAATACTGGTTACTGGCCCTGGTATTATTCTACAGCATTTCACTCTTCTCTCGTTGATAAATGTCACCTTAGCTTTCCCTTCTGTGCCACAGACCAGTGCAGGAATGTGTGGGGCTCTTGAGGGTTGTGGGGGCCTGAGGTTCCTTAAGAACAAATAAAATAAAAATAATATATATATATATTTTTTTTTACATATATTGATCTGATTTGGGGTTTAGACGCTGACAGAAGCACTATCTGACAATTTTTCATGCCTAATAGGATGTACGCTCTCGCTCTGCAGCCTGTAGAGATGTATTCCGTGTCCAAAGGCCTACTGCTCCTCTGCTCTGAATGAGCAGCTGCAAAAATGATAAAATACTGTACATCCAAAAATATATACACATGTCACACTTCTCATCACGTTTGCAGATTTGTGGCTTTCAGAAAAAAACAATTTTGTTCACGGCCTTTACCCTCCATCAGTGAAGGACAGGGATGAGATTTTCAATATGCAATGTTAGTGCGGTGTTAAACATTTTTAAGTTTACATTCAGATACTATACTCCAAGTTTTTTTTAGAATTGACAAATTCAGTTGTGTTGTCGATGCAGGACGGTCTAAGGACAGTGATGATCCAGGACTTTTATCCATTTATTAACATTCGTGTACATTGATCATCATCCAATGGCTCCCACTGTATATGTTTGTTGTTGTTTGATTCTCTGATCCAGTGGTTCTCAAAGTGTGGTAGGTGTATCACTAGTGGGGCTCCCTCTAGTGGTATGCCAAAGAATCACTAAAATAAATGATTATATATATATATATATATATATATATATATATATATATATATATATATATATTATGGCTGTCAAAATTATTGAATTAATTACTGTTTTCATTAACGCGTTAAATTACGCATGTCCGAATGACCCGCGCATTTATAATAATATCACTCAGAATGCCACGGACACGTGCGAGTGTGTGATGGTGACAGCGGTAACGTGGTCATATAATACACGCATATAGACGCACAGGGGCCATTCTCTGATGTTGTGTGACACACGGAGGAGAGGAGGAGACACGCTGAAATACAACTAAACTCGCAAAATTAAAGCTGGGGTACCTACATTTTCCCTTTCATTATCAGGTCTTGTTGGTTGTACCCAAAAGTAGAAGGTTGTGAGCAAGTCAAACAGATTTAAGTACATATGGTATGAATAACAATGTGTCAGATTTGAAAAAGAATGTTAAAAATGCCATTAATCATGAGTTAACTCATCATTACTATGCGATTAATCAACAAACAAAAATTAATCGTTTGACAGCCCTAATATATATATATATATATTTTTTTAATTCTCACCTTTGGCCCTCTGCGGGCGGTTATCCCTCTCTAAGCTCGGGTCCTCTACCAGAGGCCTGGGAGCTTGAGGGTTCTGCGCAGTATCTTTGCTGTTCCTAGCACTGCACATTTCTGGACCGAGATGTCCGAGGTTGTTCCGGGGATCCGTTGTAACCACTCATCTAGCTTCGGGGTCACTGCCCCGAGTGCACCGATCACCACGGGCACTACTGTCACCTTTACCCTCCAGGCCCTCTCCAGCTCCTCTCTGAGACCTTGGTATTTCTCAAGCTTTTCATGTTCTTTTTTCCGGATGTTACCATCGCTTGGAATTGCCACGTCCACCACCACGGCTGTCCACTGCCCTTTGTCTACCACTGCAATGTCAGGTTGGTTCGCCATTACCATTCGGTCGGTCTGTATCTGGAAGTCCCACAGGATCTTTGCACGCTCATTCTCCACCACCTTTGGAGGAGTTTCTTAGACCTTGGGGTTTCCAGCCCATACTCTGCACAGATGTTTCTGTACACTATGCCAGCCACTTGGTTATGGCGTTCCATGTAGGCCCTCCCTGCCAGCATCTTGCACCCTGCAGTTATGTGTTGGATCGTCTCAGGTGCCTCTTTGCACAACCGACACCTTGGGTCTTGTCTGGTGTGGTATATCTGGGCCTCTATCGCTCTGGTGCTCAGTGCCTGTTCCTGTGCAGCCATGATGAGTGCCTCTGTGCCTCATCTCGCCACTGCCTGAGACATTACGTCATTCGTTTTGGCCTTCTCCGTGATGTAGTTATGGAGTTTGGATGTTTCGTATATATATATATATATATATATATATATATATATATACACACAGGGGTGGCACATAAGTGGTACGCAGGTACGCATGCGTGACAAATCAGAAATGCGTATGGGGGGCACGGTGGCTGAGTGGATAGCACTCTCGCCTCTCAGCAAGAAGGTCCTGGGTTCGAATCCCGGTCAGAACAGGGCCTTTCTGGGTGGAGTTTGCATGTTCTCCCCGTCTCTGCGTAGGTTTCCTCCGGGTACTCCGGTTTTCCCTACCACTAAAAACATGCACAAAAGGTCTGGCATGTGCCTCCTGTACTGGCGACCCCGCTCCCATCTCTGTGTGGAGTGAGAGGACAAATGCCCAAAAATAACTATTGTAAACCGCTTTGTGACTGGTCTGTGAAAGGTGGTATATAAATAAAGATTACTTACTATCGCTTGAGTTAGTTACCGCATTTGCGTACTTCACATAGACCATAGGTCTATGTGAGGTGAACCGTGTTAAGGAAAGAATGAATGGGGCCATGTATCGTGAGATTTTCAGCCAAAACCTCCTTCCATTGAGTTGAATTTCTGTTATTGACCAAATACTTATTTTCCACCATAATTTACAAATAAATTCTTTAAAAATCCTACAATGTGAATTCCTGGATTTTGTTTTCACATTTCTGTCTCTCATAGTTGAAGTGTACCTATGATGAACATTACTGACCTCTGTCATTATTTTAAGTGGGAGAACTTGCACAATCGGTGGCTGACTAAATACTTTTTTGCCCCACTGTATGTACTGTATATAATTCTTTTTTCTTTTTTTTTAAATAAGGAGTCCTGGACAAAAAATTACAAACAATTACAGATTATTGAACAGTCACATACAATTTCAGAAAGTTACAGATAATAAAAACAGTTACATTTCAATGAGGACGTCTCAGTCTCTCAATCTGGATCTAAAAGCATTCAATGAAATAAGTTCAGATAATTTCCAGTCTTTTTGCAACACGTTCCATGTAGAAGGAGCACCATGTACAAAAGCTTTTTTTCCCCCAGTTCTGTGCAAAAGAAACACAGAGCAACAAAAGATCATTTGATCCAAACCATATGAACATGTCTCTGTGTGAGTAAAAGTGCACCAGTGTCCGAACCTTCTGGTGGACAAAGATCCCACTCCAGAATATAAGTCACAGTGAGTCAAGGCTTTCCAGTTTCCAATGAATTGAACATTTTACTTGGATCATTATTTAAGTACAGTTGTTGGTTTTTTCCCTATATTTAAGTCTTTCGGTTGAAACTTTGTCAAATGTTATAATGGCTGACAATATCAAATATACTTAACCCTTATTATTGATGAATACTTAGGCTTACTACGCTACTGTGTGGTGTTGGTCATTTGTGGTAGTACTTGGAGAGGCAAGTATTTTTGGAGGTGGTACAGAACCACTGATCTGATCTGTTGCTGGCGACCGGCTTTGTATTGTCCTTCGAGATGCCAGCTGTGATTTAAGGATGTACAAAAGTTGAATTGAGATTTTAAAAAAATGGTACTCCCAGGAATGTATTATATCAATGTACACTCTATTCCAAGTAAAACCTCCAGGCCAAAGTCCTCAATTTGATTAAAAGTGTTAAATAAAATCCCAGGTTAATGCGGTAGAATAATATAGTTGGAGACACATGAGATAGTGTCTGAGTTCTGACCTTTGTCAATAAAGTCTGATAACTGAGGGCGAGGAAAGTTCGAGAGCCAGGGTCCGTCTTCAGAATCCCATAATGCATCGTCCGAGGTGCGGTTGTTCCCGAGCTGGACTAACGCGTATGAGGGGTTGGGAGACACGGGAGACCAGGAGCCGACGGGGATGGGGGTCTCATTGTGGCCATGGAGGGTCTGCAGCAGCTGGGGGTCTGAGGGGTGAGGACTAAACTTGTCCACGTCCTCCTGTGATCCTGCGACCGGACAGTAGAGCACAGGGGCCTGCACGATGGGCTCCTCGACGGGACAGAGGGAGACGCCCTGGAGAACACATACAACACACTGCTAAGAACTGTGTGTGTGTGTGTGTGTGTGTGGAGAAGATTAGCACAGAAACATTAGAGAAAACTGATGTGTATACCATAGTAGAGTATTGTAGATATGAGTTGTGTAGGAAAAGCATCAGTCAACACAAAAGAACACACACACAAACACACACGTCTCCACAAACCATAGTGCACATATACGACATTCCTACAACACAACTCAAAGCAGACATACTCGGACAGCACAAAGCACACACACACACACACACACGTCCTTGCAAATGCAGGAGGGTGGGTCTAAGGACAGTGATCCGGAACATTCCTATGGACCAATTTCTCGGACGTGTTTTGATATTATTGCATTTTTTGGGGCTGAACTTGACGTTTCTGGCAATATGACAATTTGTAGTTGTTTTTTTTCTTTTTTAATATATACGATTTTTTTTTTTAAATGTAAATTTGGGAAAAATTATGAAAAAAATTCTCACTTACTATTTTAAATATATTACTGGCATAGACAAAGAATAGTAATATTGTATCAACCTGGTGCTTTTCCATAGTCAATCAAACTTTCACACGACTAAATACATTTCAGTGAGAGCTTTGCACCAACGGGATACGTAACCAGTTATTTACTACAAACAAAAGTCACAAATCAAGAGCTGGGCGATCTCCCTGAAAACCTTTTCCGTTCCGTGTTGTGCTGTCGAGCTGCCTTTGAATTCTTTCTTTGGCCTAAAGAGAGTAACGTGTGGACCTCGTCGACCGACCAGGACGTTGACTTTTGGGGCTTTCTGAGCGATTCCATATTTCTCGAGTTAGAAGGACGTGTTGAAGCAGAGCAGCCGGTTTAAAAAATGGTGAGGGAAGTTGTGTTTACCATAGGGTCGGACGTTGTACTTCCAGTGACAACACTCGTGGGCCAATCAGTGTGTAAGGCAGTCGGCTGACGACACTTTGTTGTGCTTTGACACGCTTGAAACGCAGCCGTGGCGGTACTAAAAAGTACACTAATCCCACCCCAAACCCTGATGGAAATACAAAAAAACGCGCTGTGCTGTGCAGTGCCGTGACTATGGGAAAGCACCAATACTCTCTCTTGTCCTGGGTCTTCCTTGAGGTGTCCTCCTACTTCCTGCCCGTTAAAACTACACACTAGTCACAAAAAGATATCATACATACTGGAAAGGGTACGTTTATTCCCTTCAACACTGGCTCAGGAATGGGTGGGTATACATTCCGTGTGATGCTGTGGAAACAAAAAATTCCTTCTTAAATGAACGTCTCTGCTCTGTGACTTCAAAAGAAACAAGAGAAAAGCAAAAAAACAAGGAAAAAGCAAAGTCATACCAAGCCCGTTGTCTGTAGCAAACCACGGCGAAGACAATGAGTGAAGAACAGACTGCAAAGAGAGAGATCAGGAAGGCACTGATCAAGTTATCACCTGGAAAGACATCACATAAGTATTAGGATTCCAAAATAATCTCGTTTTAACTTGCATGGTGCTTACTTTGGGGATTCAAAGTGACGTGTATTTTTGTCAAACCACATTCTCCCATCGAGGTCAGGGCCAGCACCGAAAATGTGTAGGAATCAATGTCGAGGTTTCTCACGGTCAGATTGGAAACTTGGGCATTCTCTGTGGCGATAAAAGCTTTGTGAGTGTGTGAAAATGACTGAGATGTGTTTTTTTTTAGCCAAGTGCGAAGGGGTAATACCTGTGTGGACCTGGACGCTTTTGTGTTCATTAGAGCAGTTCATGACGTAGCCTTTTATGAACGCGCTCTGTTCTTCCAAACTCACTCGGTCCCAGGATATGGTCACGTCCGATACTCGCTGTTCCCACCTCAAGTTTTTGAACAAGCCGTCCGCGATCTCTGCTCAAACGAGGCACGGTTAGTGGCAGACACAAAGAGAAATAATAGAAAGCAAATGGTGACGGAAAATAGGTAAAATTGGCTAAATGTATTTTCATTTGAGCATATTTTGACTGCCTTAAAGTAGCAATATGTAAGATTTTCATGTCATCATTAAAGGGCTCTAATCTGTCGAAAGGCTTTAATAAATCATGTTTTTTCCCAATATTTCTTTATCTGATAATAGTAGTTCAGAGATATTTGAATTTCAATATTATTACTAAATCTTGTTTTTAATTTTGATGTCCCGCCCTCCACTGTTTTACCTATCAAAAAGTCTGTGATCTGGGTTGCCAGAACTCATCGCATCAAGGTAATCTCACTGGTAAAGTACCATGTGGCCGCAGATCAAAAAAAGGTTTGTCATGATTCTGAAATCATTAATGACAAAAACAAGGAATTAAACATGGATTTCTATTGAGGCCCTAACCCTAACGCTTTGTATTGGTTATAGATTTGTTGTTGACAAAACTCTTGTCTATTCAGCTATAATGGTCCCAGCTGGATTCGTCTGCATATCTGGCAACCTGAGTCAGGGAGAGTGGGAGAGGCTGCAGTACCACTTTTGGCCAGATTTTTACATATTGCTCCTTTAACCTTTTCTTGAATACCCCAATGTGCATTTTTTTCTTGTTTTGATTTTCTAAGATGTAGGAGCACAAATGACACATTAGTTTTAGTTGGTGTGTGTGTTTTTCAATGATAGGCCTCAATACCAAATGGTTGAGCTGCAGTTTGATGTAAAAGTGCCTAAAAGCAAGTGATAGAGACGCCCAAATTAGGTAGATTTCAGTTCCAAGCTTCAAGTAGATTTAGTGACTCAAAAAGTGATCCACCAAATAGTTGAGGAAACCATTAAGATTTGCCAATGGGAAAAAAGCAAAATAATCTTGTTTTAAAAAGACACAAGAAATGTCTCCCTTGTAATGAGAAAACAGTTTTAGGAATGAGACCAAATTGCTTTGTCCTGTTGGCAAATCTTGTTTTTACACAGTCAGAATGTGCTCAAATTTAAGATAAAAACCATTTGTTTCAAACATTTATGACCTTATATACAGTATATATTATATAATTATTGGCAGTGTACAGATTGATGGCCTACTTTGTTCTCTTGTGTATCCTTCTCTGACGGCCAGCAGCATGGGAGCGTCCGTGGTGCAGAGGTACATGGACAGCCTGTATCTTACGCCGTCTTGAAAGTCCTCTGCACGGAACAAACATTCAGCGGCAGTTGGAACACAGTTTGATTTCACATGAATGATTAAGAGCAGGGGTGTTAAACTAAAGCCTAATGTTTTGTGCAATTATGCATAATAATGATGACGTTTTTCAAAATGCTGTGTCGAGCCGGGACACAGTGGGAAAGGTTGGATAGATAGATAGATAGATAGATAGATAGATAGATAGATAGATAATGTAGATAGATAGATAGATGGATGTTCAAAAAGTAGCTGACAATAGCATTAAAATGCAGCAGAACATCAGGTCATAGCCGCAGAGGAAGAGTATAGAAGAGGGGTAGCTTGGTTGGGACCATTTTCTCTGCTCTGGTCCAAAGGAAAATGCTGAATGCTTTGTTAGCAATTTTCAAACATTTAGCATTCCTCCTGTGGATTTCTGCTTGATCCGCTTGGTTCGGACCATGAATCCGCTCCGCTCCGGTCTGGACCAGTGTAAAACCATGAACACTGTACTGCAGCAACATCTCAGGCAGAAAAAAGGCAAGAAAATAAACAATTGTAAAACACAAAACAACAACTGTTTCAGAGCGACTTAGGAAAAAAAGTAAAGGTTGCCATGTTGTTTGGGCCTGCGTCTGCTTTTCTACACGGGCAAGACAAGAGCAATGTCTTCGGAGTTTCGGTTTGTTAGATTTGTCTGTTCGAGCCTCTCCAGATTGAAATGAAAGACACAAAAAAATATTTGAATGAAATTGGACATAAAGCTGTGGCAAAAGGCCCATAGTGAACTTTTCCACTCAGCTCTACCAAGTCCAACTATGCCTGCATTGAACTGGAAGGGAGGGGCGAGAGGAAAGGGAAGGAGAGCAGGGCGAGGGGAAGACAAGAGATTGCCCAGACTCATAAATCACCTGATGGCCACATTAGACAAACAAGGAACACATGTTATCCATCTTCCACTACGCATCAGGGTCCATGTATTTTATTCAAGTAACCTGGGTCTGCAGATGGAAACTAGCTGTTTTGCTACAACATGGTGCAGAACAGAATCTGTCTTTGAGCTTAATGTCTCTGTACATTGTCCCTTTAAATAAAGACTGAACTACACTAGGGTCAAGCAAGATATAAAAAATGAATCTGAATCTGAGTGTTACTGGCAAAACGTCCAAGTCGCAAGGCGGATTAAATGGTTTTTTGACCGACTCAGTCTCCATCTGCCTCATCCACACAAAACAATCACCGAACGATGGGCCTGTCTCCACCGGCCCTTCTCTACTCTTTAAAGTTTTCTGCACGGAACAAACATTCAGAGACAATTGGAACACAGGATAATTCCATATGAATGATAAAGAGTAGGGGTGTTCCAATTAAAGCCTACTGTTTAGTGCAATTATACATAATAATGATAGTTGTATGAATTCAATGCATGATTAAGGGCATTTTTTGTGGAAAAGGTTGGAGGGATAAAAAGGTTTTTTGACCGCCTCAGTCTCCATCAATCACTCAGCTCTTCTCATCCTGGTTGTGTTTCCATCATCCTTAGAGTTTTTTCCCATTGCATGAACACAGAACATAATTTATCATTGTTCGTGAGTCAAAATAAGTCCTAAAACTCTTCTCTGACAACTCAACCACAATCTACATACACATAAATTAGCCGCATCGCTATATAAGCTGCAGGGATCCAAAAAAAAGACAAAAGTAGCTACTCCCTCACCATTCCCATGAATGCACTACATGGCCAGCATTGGTTAGACCCCCGGTGCACCTGGAGGATAACATACTTGAGTGGATGACAGCACTAGTTGTATTGGGAGGTAGTTTGAGCCAATCCACACTGCAGTCTCCGGACACGGGACACCAATCCAAAATGTAGCCACATGTTTCGTTCAATGCGTCCGTCCAAGACAAGTTGAAGCCTCCAGCGACGCCTTGAATCCTCCAACTGTCCCATTGTGGGGATTCTAACAACACAAAACATACATTACCTTTGCAGAACACAACAATAATACATGGGTGATGGATGTATTCAAATTATTCTATGATCAGTCAATTCCAGAATATCAAGTTGTATTATGATATCCACAGGCTTAGAATTATCATTAACAAAATCAATTCAATTTCTTCCAAATAATTTCTATTGAATAAACCATGTGTATTCAGCTTTCCTGTCTGATGATTGTGTACATTAGGAGGTCAAATATCTTTTATTTAAGTCAAATTTGATATTTATTGATTATTCTTTTGTCTTCATCTCTTGTCCTGAAAATATGACTGCTCCAGAGCTCCCTCTATTGAGCAGTTTTGGAAGTGGGCCAAAATAGTGTTTGACTTTGTTGATGGTTAACATCTATGAGTGACAAGAGCTGCCTCCAAAATATGAATCAAATAGAAGGAAATCTGAGGCGGGTAAATTTTTCAAACTCCACCCTGTTCCAACCATAACTTCTTCAGATAATATATAGCAAGAACATTCAAACTTTTGTAGTGACTGTGCTGTAGGGTTAGGGTTAAATATTTGATAAGTTAGGCCAAGATTAACTCTCTAGGGAAGTAATGTACAATCCTGACTAAGCCTAACCCTAAAAAACTGTGTGTTGCTTAAGCTCAACTAAGTCTAGCGATAGTACTTCTGAGTAAAAAAGGGTCAATAATAAGGATGTGGAGTAGTTAGGTAATAAGAAATTAAGTTGTTGAAAATCTGCAACGAGTTCCTGGAAAGGGTTTAAACAAAACTCAAAACATTTCAGGCAGTATTAGTTTTCCTACAAATTGAAAACTCTAAGTAACACTAAGTTAGAACCGTAATGAAAAAATCACCCACTTAAATATTATCAGATACCTGGAGATTGAGGAGGTGCAATCATCTGAGCCGGGAGAGAGCTTCCATAGGCATTCACGGCCGTCACAAATATAACATACTTTTGAAATGGACTTAGGTTTAGTGCGACGCTAGTTTTGGGATGAACAATACACAGTGTCTTCTTTGGTTCTGTCATCTCTGAATCCACCCATTCCACTTCATAGTGAGTGATTTTTCTATGGCTTTGGTCGTCCTCCAGCAGCTGCAGATGTGAGACCATAACAGACACCATGTAGACCAGAGATGTCAGAGTTAAATACACCAGAAGCCAAAAAACAATTTGCTACAAGCCGAGGGTCAGACAGGTTCAATGTTTGTTAAAGCACATTCAAATTAACATATTTAACCAAGACCTAACACAGCGTACTGTATTTTGATTATTAAATCATTCATCCATTATCATCTATGGTTCTGAAGGAAGTTTGTTTTTTTCTTTGAGCTGTTGGAAAATGTTTTTACTTGAAATGACCGACAAAGAGAATACATGTAATGAACATTAAATGAATAATATATTAACTTATGTCTATGTACGTCTGGTTCTAATACTAATCAAATATCATCCCGGAAGCCAAGATACTTAATTTGCGGGCCTTGACTTGCTGTAGACAATATAATAATAATAATACACCAGGGCAATACATACAGACCAGTCGAGGGGAGAGCACTCGTATAATTATCCAGTGTGAGATCGTTAAAGTTTTTTTTTTATCTTACGTATTCCTGGAGATCCTCAGACAGATGTGGTACTTACTTTCCACTTGATATGAGTTATGTTTCCCTCTCTGTGCGTCCACACGTCCAGGGCGTCAGGGACTAGTGGACAGAAATAATGCATAATTACAGACATTATAATTCACAGATCGATGGATTTGGGTTTTCTGTGACAATTGGCAATCATTTTTTGTGTAGCCCTGAATCACAACAGTGGTTATCTTGAGGGACATAACAAAGCTGTAGATTCGGCAACACAGATCAGAGACACCAGCCAAATCAAATCAGAGAATCCAGATTTCCATATATGTCATTGAATTTTGAGTATTTTTTAATAAACAGTCATAGTAGAGGGCAGTTTAAAAATGTTTCCTGGTAACTATTGTAAGAAGTCAAACTCTCGGTTTAAACCAATATCTCTAACTCCTGGAACAATCCACATGAGACAAAAAACGTAGTTTCCTCACGTTGCAATCATAAAGAGGTCCACTGTGTTTGCAGCTGGTCATTTTCAAATTTTGAAAAAAAAAGAAACCTTACTCTACACCTCCCTCTGGATAGGGACTACTACATTGTAGTGAAGAGGAGTGCACTGACCACTATATTGGAGAAACCAAACAAACTCTACAGAAACGACTTTACCAACATCGTAGAGAAAACTCTAGTGGGCCACGGTCGGCTGTTCATCTCCACCTCAAGGCCTCCAACCACACGGTGGATGACACAGAGGTTAAAATTCTGGCTCGGGAGAAGAATTGGTTTGAGAGAGGAGTGAAAGAAGCTATTTTTGTGAGGAAACAGAAACCTTCTCTTAACAGAGGAGGAGGGTTAAGATTTGTTTTGCCTCGCATCTATGACGACATCCTAAAAACAACGCCCTAACTTGGGACAAGGTCAGTGACATGCTAATGAGTTAGGAGGGGTGAAACCTGCACTCCACTTGAGCATCCCAGCAGACAATAGGTCTGTGACATGCTAATGAGTTAGGGTCGTTAGCCTCAGCAGGGTCGTTAGACCTGCTCCCTTCTACATCAAGCAGACCTGAGATTGTTTACGAGTTAGTATCAGGGTTAGGGTGTGGCTTACCACACCCATAGGTTATAAATCTCCAACGCGCGGTCCGAGAATTCATTCCCTGAAGAAGTCCCCAGGTTGAGGACGAAACGTCGGGAAAACTTGCTAAGAAGTACAGATGATGGGTGAGAAACCTTCCTTTGCGTTGTACAAAAATGTATTAAAATGAATGCATTTTTCTCCATATATTTTCTACCGGATGAATTAAATACCATTTTAAAACATTTCAACGGCAAACAATAGTGAGTGTTATTTCTTCTCAATCTAGACGTATTGGTCAGTCACTAAATGGAACATATGATAATAGTCAAAGTACTTCACTCTGCACTTACTGTCCCCCTCGGTGTGAAAAGAAGCTGTTTGGCTCCAATCGCCCCATTTCCAAAAATTGGACTCTGACGCACATCGTACCTTAACAGAGTACGGTCGATTTGGCGAAAGGCTGGTTATTACCACCGACGTGAGACCGAAGCCGCTCTTTTCCACCTGTCACAGAGACGCACAGACTTTGAGAGGGAAAGTCACTCTGGGAAAACCTTTCTTCTTTCTCAGACGTACTTGGATCGCGACTGTTTCTTTGGTGACATGGATTTGACAAGTGAGAGGGAGGCGCTGATACTGCTGAACGCTCCAAAACCACCTCAAAGTCACATTCTTTGCATTTACAGAAGAAATGTTCAGACGCTGGGGTGCATACATGCGCACTGAAAGAAAGTTGATCAGGATTAACAAGAGGAATGACGGGAAAAATCTAATAGATGGGGAAAATTATGATATGGGGAAGTAATATACAATACTGTCTCTTTTTTTTTGAGTGAGATCTTCACAGGCAGTGCATTCTGGGAATCTGCAACACCTGCCTGGAAAGGATTAACACTAGGAATCTGAGAAATGGGAAAGTACTACAACTCCCAGTGCAGTCACTTTCAATAGATTTTTGAAAAAATCCTCCAAAAAGTTTGAGAGGTCCGTTTTTCCTCTTTACTCACTTTTGATTTAAATCTGCTGAATCCTGGTTTACTGCATAACTTTAAACCCTTGAAATAATGAGAAATACTGTTTTCTGAAAGGCTAAATGCTAACTTCTGACAGTAAACCGTGTGTTCTATGGAAACCAGACCCTTGTTCTTCTATGGTGAAACCAATCTCTCTTCAGAACCAGTGGAGGACCAGCCCCTTGGAGTCAAAGGGACTGCTCTGAGAGATTCATGTAGAATTTTACTTATATCTTCTAAGTGTAGTTTGTTAACGAAACAAACTATACTTAGAAACAGAAAAGCCAAAAAGTTAGGGAGATAAAAAATTTACCTAAGCTGAGTAATTATGCTTGCAAATATGTACCCGTCAAAAGGACTGCTCTAAAATCGTACCTATCTGATAAAAGAGAGCGTCCTGTGATACCTCTCTTTGTCAGATCTGCTTCATCCACAAGTCGGATGGTGCCCAGGACATTTTGTGCTACTAGCGTCCAGTTCTTCTCTCCCTGGTCGACTCGAACCTTCTGAGAACATTTTCCACTGGTCTGACGGCTGCACGACCTAGAAATGTGCATCAAGATCATGTTGAAGGTTCTATTTTCACCCACAATAATATTTACAGATACTTTTGTGCGTAACTGTTCAAGCAGCCAGTAGTCAGTCGGCTTGTAGAAGATCTGATGACCCACTGTCCAAAAGCACTCCGCCGATGAGAAGTCTCGAGTTTCACATTTGAGGTCCCTGTCCGTGGGTCGGTCTTCATAGATTTTCTCATGTTAAAGTTTGGACTGTTGTGTTGAATGATTGACATGTTCTGCAGTGGTACTCACAGCCAATCACTGCGAGGGCGCCGTTCTCATCTACTCCCTCGGCCCTGCATACGACCTCAGCGTCAGAGATTGGTGTAGGCCACCGCAGGTCCAGGGTCAGGGCGTAGGTGTGGGGGCGGAGCGTGGAGACGGGGCGGGGGCCGTCTACGTAGTTCCTCACGGTCATTTCTTTGAAGGGTTTTGTCGTGGGGACGATGCAGCAGAAGGTCACTCGGCTGCCCACCTCGAACACGCTGTCCTGGGGAAACACCTGGATCTCCGCTGTGGGCTCCAGACCTGGGTGAGGAGCGGGAAAGATCAGTGGATAAAGTCAAAGTCAAATTTATTTCTATAGCACATTAACGTCAACAAACGCTGCCCAAATTGCTGCACAGTAAAATACAAATACAAAAAAGGCTATGGTAAACACAGATTAACAAATATTACAACAGTGACACAGGTTTTTGTTGACAAAGGCCAGAGAAAAAAGAAAATATTTAAAAACATAGTTCATAGTTCAACATTCAAATTGACATGGGAAGGCTGTTCCAGAGTTTGGGAGCAGCTACTGAGAAGGCCTGGTCACCGGTCGTAGATTGATTTAATCTCTGATCTGTTGTCGGTGGATAAAGCAGGCATCACCTATTTCCAAAGAGCCTAAAGCAGGGGCCTCCAACCATTTTCAATCAGAGAGCTACTTTTATTCAATAGAAGAGGCAGAGAGCTTGTCCTTTTTGTAATAATTATGACAAAACATGGAGAAAACATGTAAATGACTCAAAGCGTATTCATTCAAGACTATGTGTTAAATTCTAAATCCTTTGGGGAGCTACCTGAAAGGGGCTAGCGAGCTACTGAGGGCAGCTGAAGAAATCTCTCCTGGCCACAATGGCACCAAAAAGTCTTGTTTAGGGCTTAAGTCCAGTCCAGTCCAGTTTATTTATAAAGCACTAATAAAAACAAAAAGGTTGACCAAAGTGCTGTGCATAAAAAGACATATAAAATTACACAATTAGAAAATGCTAAACTGTGGCAAAAAAACACATTACTTACAGCAACAACAACAAAATTCAAAATCAATTAAAAGCCAATGAGAACAAGTGAGTCTTTAGACGAGACTTAAAAACAGGAAGTGAATCAGACAGTCCAACACACAGGGGCAGCTCATTCCATAATTTAGGACCATCAACCGAAAAAGCTCGATCTCCTCTGAGTTTCTGTTTAGTCGGAGGAACCCAGAGCAGAACCTGATCTGACCTGAGAGAACGTGATGGAGCGTATGACGTCAGTAGGTCAGACAGATAACACAGAGCAAGGCTATTCAGGCATTTATAGACAAACAAAAGGACTTTAAAATCAATCCAGTAGCGAACAGGAAGCCAATGAAGGGGTGACAGGACTGGAGAGATATGCTCATACTTCCCAGTTCCTGTTAAAGGCGCTATACCCGTTTCTACAATGTTTGAATGTTTAGCACCGCCCCCCAACTCGCTCACAGGCTTCTCATTTCCCCTACGCTCTCATAACACAGAGCCACCTAGTTTTATTTGCGATCTGATACGTATGCTAACATTAGCATTAGCGCAACTTCTTGTAAGCTGTACAACAATCACTGATGAAATGGCACTAAAGCAACGCACTGCTAACACAATATATAAGTAAAAGAATACCGCTAGTTTCGCGTCCGAATGTATTAATTTAAAACCTTAGAATATATTCTAATATTTAATTATAATTTGTTATAGAGCTCCTCAAAGCAGCAGCACTCCATTGACTTGAATGCAATTCTTCCGATCATTTTTTCTTGATAACAGAACTCTCAAACCAATAATGACCGCAGCCCCAATGCAATCTCTGTTTGTAATTCAGGTGTGTAAAATGCTGCCATTACTCTGCAAGAACAAGAAGCTTTCAGCGCCTGTCACTACACACTTGCCTGTGTAGAGAAGCTAGCGGAGCTAGCCACGCTCAATAAACAACTACATATCTATCAATCAACACCATTAAACGTCAATCGGACAATACAGTATACATATACATCCTTAACACACATGCACGGATGATTTCAGAATTTGCTGTTAACGTTTTCATGACAAAAATACTGTTTCAATGTGACAAAAAGCGATTGCGAAAAACCCGGAAGTTACCATGAAACAACTAGCTAGCTTAGCTGTTACCTGCCTAGCACGTCCCGGTGAAACCTTTGGGAGCTAACTATTTTATTTGCAGTCATTAAATACATTTCGAATTACAAGGGTTGTCTAATATTTGTTCACATTTTTTTATTCAATTATTTTGTTCATCATTTTTTATTTTAGAATTATATTCGAATTTTGAAGTCGAAGCCCTTGTGTTAAGCAGCGCTGTAGGGGCTAGAGGACGCAGGCTGTTCGCTGCTCGTTCTGTGAGCGGAGGAGAAAGAGCGGCCCGCTCAGACTCTACTCAGCACTTTTCACTGCTTGTAATTCTTACACAGCTGAATCAATTACCTAAAGTTTTCAATTAAATGATGTATTATGATACAACTTGTATGTAGTAAAAAGCATTTTTATGAACTACTTAGAAAAAAAATCGGGTATAGCTTCTTTAACAAACACACCGCAGCGATCTATTCTGGCTGCAGACGAGCAGGTAAGGACTGGCTGATACCTGTGTATAAGGCCTTACAATAGTCCAGCCGAGTCGAAACAAAAGCATGAATCAAAATTTCAAAATTTCGCCTTGAAAGTGAGGACTTTATTTTAGCAAGTTGCCTTAAATGGAAGAAACTATACTTCACTACTGCACTTTTTTGCTAATCAAATTTACAATCAGCCTCCATTTTCACCCCAAGGTTTGAAACAATGGGCTTAACAAATTGTGTTTGAGGTCCTAGGTTCACGGAGCTACTGCTGCCATTGCTGTGCCCGACCAGCAGATTTCACCTTCATTGATTTCAGAAATGCACTCCAGAAGTTTGGTGCTGCCAAAGTTATTGTTACGCTTAAGGGGCACATAGATTTGGCTGTCATCTGCGTACAGGTGGAATGACACCCCAAACCTCCGAAGAATAGCTCCTAATGGCAACAAATACAATGTAAACAGGAGTGGACCAAGTATAGAACCTTGCGGCACCCCACACGACAAGGGGGCTGTGGAGGAAACAAAGTCACCAACTCTCACACAGAAACTCCTCTCTCTCAGATACTGTAAATCGGAACCATTCCAGAGCATAGTCCTGAATGTTTCCTGAGTGTTCAAGGCGACACAAGCGGGTTTCATAATCCACTGTGTCGAATGCGGCGGTCAGGTCCAGCAGCACCAACGCTACCGTGTGGCCAGAGTCAGTGCACATCTGGATATCGTTTTAAACTCGTAACAATGGTTAAGGTACACTTTATGTATCCCTTAGGGCAATTTGTCCTCTGCATTTGACCCATCCTGCAAAATCTCTCGGGCCTCTGTCAGGGGCAGTAGTCGCCGTAGTACACCATCCGTGGACCTGTCTCCAGATTTGAGGATCAGAGCAAAATTTAACCTATTTTGCATGTTTTTAGTGGTAAGGTATGCCACTGTGACCCCCAAGCTAATTTAAAGAACATGAATTAAACAACTGCCAAATTGCTATTTAATCCTATATTGGTCGATATATAATGTTTGTTATTATTGCATTTCTTGTGCGTGTCCCGCAATATATATTTTTGGACCAGTCTAATTTAGCCGCTGTGGACTTTTGAATGCACTTTTAAAAACTACTGCGCAGTCCCCTGTTACCTGGCAGAGTCTCCGTTATCCAGTCACTGCTCAGCTCTCCACATTTGGACCTGATCTGGATCGAATGTGTAGCGCACTCTAGTGGCACGGAGGACGTCCATCTCCACGAGTGACCGGAGCCCGCGTGGTCAGCCGCTCGCACCGCTCCCTGGGCAGCGGACAAACAGATCAGGGGTTAGTGTGTGTGTGTGTGTAGCTTCCTCTGGCTACGTGCAGCTCCTTCACACAGATGTATTTTATTACATGGTGCACGTGTCTGCTCTCCAGGAGCACCTCCAACTCAAACATCAAGTTTTTCTGGGACAAACAGGAGGGCGGGCTGTCCCATGTCAACTCCAGGTCCTGGTTCACGCTACTTAGCTGTATATTCTGTGGTTCACATTGTAGAGCGCCTGCAGGAATAATCAGTGTTTAGTGATTGTGTCTATTTTCAATATGATCACAAAAATTTTGAGCGACACTCACAGTTTTTATTTCCTTCCCCATGCTTCGCAAAAACTAAAAATATGGCTATCATCCGTGGAATGTGTGGAATGTGAGTCATAGTTTAACTTTGTGTTATCTGATGAGAGAAAGTTTTGTCAAAACACCACAAAACATATCTAAATCTTTTTAAAAAGTGTACAAGAGTAAAAAAACAGGCATACAAAAGTGACAGTTTCAGTTTCAGTTTAGTTTATTTGAAAGGGGACAATGCAATTTAATAAAACACATGATAAAACATGGGTTAGTAAAGAAGAAGAAAAAAATGAAGCGGCAACAAAACAGAAATACAGATATTGAGACAACATGAAGTCAGTAATCAAAGTCATCACCACCAACAATATGTTTTACAACTTCTAAAGAGTACTCACAGAAAGTTTGTGGAATGTGAGGATGTCTGCTCCTCACGGTCGACATAGTAAAAGTTCTTTCATGACTTTTATGAACTCTCCCAAAAAGCAGGAACAGCACACCTCCTAAAATATTGGCAAGTGTTAGTGAAAAAACGGGAAGTACGTGCTGCTTCTCGTAAGAGTAACAGGATCGCCCGCCCCCACACACACACACACACACACACACACAAATGCACACTTGTATATACACCCCCCCCCCCACACACACACACACACAATCTCAGCAGGATCCTTCTGCTGAGAGAAAAAAAAGTGGATCAAGTCAGTTTCACTATTGTGTTTGCAATGTATTGCACTCTGTGTTTGTAAGAAATTAAAGTGTTTTCTTTCTGTTCATTAATGGATCGTTAATAAGAGTTTATGTGCAATTATATCAAGACTGAACTCGTTATTACAGTTCAATTCAATCCAATCACATTTAGTCTTGTACAGCCCTAAATCCCAGCAGTAGTTATCGCAGAGGACTTTATTCAACCGTTGAATTCCCCAACACAGATCAGAGAATCAAACAGTTCAAACACATTGGTATTGGCCCAAAGGGGCACATGATCAATGTCCATCAGTGTTGATAAATGTCTGGAGAAAATGACAAATGTCTGAGATTGGGTCTTTCAGACAGAAGACATGTTTTATTGTCGACGTTAGACGAGCACCAACAGACATTCACACGATGCAAGTGATCCGTCCAATCAGCATTCGCCACGATCAGAATTTGCCACGATGCCAGTGGCTTTGGCCTTGAGATAACCAGAACGTGTAGTGGAAAAGTACTGCTTTGTGCATTGTTAGAATGATGAGTTTAACTTTAACCTCAGTTGCTTCAAAGTGTCATGAAATCTCCAAATGTCGTGTGTTGTTCAAGCGCTGTTGAATGTTGAGTTTCCTGAAGCATCCCCACTGTTCTTCTAGAGCCCGTTTATACAGTGGCGCTGCGTCAATAAAACATTCGAGTTGGTACGAAAGGTTTGGCCTTTTGTTTACATGAAGTGTTTCAGGTGAAAGCGTTGATAAACAGCCTCGAGAGTGGAAAGAACAGAGACGCTGAATTCTCTGCTGCTCTGACCTCAGCACTTCCCCCACATACATCTGGACATGCACAGTAGCCAAGAACGTGTGCTTCGAGCGCTACACTGAGGGGAATTCTACTTCTTCATCCAAACAAAACCATGCAAAGCTCTGGTTTCAGTTCTCATTTTCACTGCTGCTGTGATTTGAGGAATGCAGGATGCTGTTGAGGAAGTTGTTCTACTGGTGGGGGTCACGCTTTTCGTGTTATAAAGTTACACTGCCCCCTCCTGGCCGGGCGCTAGAACGAAATTGTTTTCTGTTGCCGTATTGACGCTGTGCACTTCAAATAAGGAGACTGGTCATTTTTGCTAATTGCTTTAACAAAGACAATTTGAGAATCACACAGATGTTTACTAAATAAAAGCTCAACCCTTGACCTCGATGTTGAATCTTCACTTCAGCAAATCATGTTTAAGAATATCTGAAATCTCTGTGGAGGAAAGATTTTCTAAATAGGTGGGCAAAGGTCTACCAGTTCAAATGGGCCCTGGTGCTGATAATAACAGTGTTGATGGTACCGGTGCTGATGATACTGGTTACTGATGATACTAGTGCTGATGAAACTGGTGTTGATGGTTCTGGTGCTAATGGTGTGTTGTGTGCAGGAGTGATGCCCAAACACGGTCTGGACGTTGGAGCCTGTGAGGTGTTCCGCTTCTACAAACTCATCCCACTGAAAGGACTGATAGAACCCATCTCCATGATTGTGCCCAGGAGGGTGTGTACTGCTCACACACACACACACACACACACACACACACACACACACACAAACACGCAGGCACAGCTGCAAATCTACCAAGACACAGCCATCTGCCCAGACTGCTGAACAAGGACAGTCACTGATCACGGATGCAGACATGAGGCCAATGGTTACTGCAGACATCCACAGCTCACCTGGGGGAGTCTGTACATATTAGTCAAACATGGTTGAGTGGTGAATAGAAAATCAGTGTTGAGAAAAGCCACAAAGGCGTAGGACCCACTAGACATGTGGAAGAAGTTTCTGTGTCAGATGAGACCAAAATGAAAAGTTTTGACCTAAAAGCAAAACAATGAGTATGGTGTACAACTAACACAGCTCATCACTCACACCATCCCCATTGTCAGCATGGAGGTGGCAGCATCAGGGCCTACTTTTCATCAGGGAAGAGTTGATGGGAAAGTGAATAAAGGCATTTCATTCAATGGAATGGTTTGAAAGGATATATATTCATGTGTTGGGTTGGCCTGGTTCACCCCTGAGATCCAATCCAGAAACTTTTATCTAGAAACATCACAAATGCTAATGTGAGAGATTTCTAGCCAAATGTATGGTCACAAGAGATGGGCTTTATACTTCATCAAGACATATCCCAAAAAGAGGCTTAGGTTAGGGTCAGTAATTTAAGCAGAGGGGATGAATACTTTTACAAGCCACTCGTTGCAGTTTCTATTTTAAAAAGGTCATGTGTCTTTTTGCTTCCATTTCACATTTTTGTGTGAACCACTTTGTATTGGCCGTTCACAATAAAACCAACACAATATGGATCTCGATCTTTGTAAAAAAAAAAAAAAAAAAAAAAAAAGAAGCAAGAAGAAATATTTTGTTATTGAAAAGCATGATATACAGTGCCTTGCGAAAGTATTCGGCCCCCTTGAACCTTTCAACATTTTGCCACATTTCAGTCTTCAAACATAAAGATATAAAATTTTAATTTTTTGTCATGAATCAACAACAAGTGGGACACAATCGTGAAGTGGAACAAAATTTATTGGATAATTTAAACTTTTAAAAAAAATAAAAAACTGAAAAGTGGGGCGTGCAATATTATTCGGCCCCTTTACTTTCAGTGCAGCAAACTCACTCCAGAAGTTCAGTGAGGATCTTTGAATGATCCAATGTTGTCCTAAATGACTGATGATGATAAATAGAATGCACCTGTGTGTAATCCAGTCTCCGTATAAATGCACCTGCTCTTTGATAGTCTCAGGGTTCTGTTTAAAGCGCAGAGAGAACCATGAAGACAAAGGAACACACCAGGCAGGTCCGAGATACTGTTGTGGAGAAGTTTAAAGCCGAATTTGGATACAAAAAGATTTCCCAAGCTTTAAACATCTCAAGGAGCACTGTGCAAGCAGTTATATTGAAATGGAAGGAGTATCAGACCACTGCAAATCTACCAAGGCCCGGCCGTCCCTCCAAACTTTCATCTCAAACAAGGAGAAGACTGATCAGAGATGCAGCCAAGAGGCCCATGATCACTCTGGATGAACTGCAGATAACTGCAGCTGAGGTGGAAGAGTCTGTCCATAGGACAACAATCAGTCGTGCACTGCACAAATCTGGCCTTTATGGAAGAGTGGCCATTTCTCAAAGATAGCCAATAAAAGTCTCTTAAAGTTTGCCACAAGCCACCTGGGAGACACACCAAACATGTGGAAGAAGGTGCTCTAGTCAGATGAAACCAAAATCAAACTTTTTGGCCACAATGCAAAACGATATGTTTGGCGTAAAAGCAACACAGCTCATCACCCTGAACACACCATCCCAACCTCAGCTGTAGTTATCTGCAGTTCATCCAGAGTGATCATGGACCTCTTGGTTGCATCTCTGATCAGTCTTCTCCTTGTTTGAGATGAAAGTTTGGAGGGCCGGGTCTTGGTAGATTTGCAGTGGTCTGATACTCCTTCCATTTCAATATAATTGCTTGCACAGTGCTCCTTGAGATGTTTAAAGCTTGGGAAATCTTTTTGTATCCAAATCCGGCTTTAAACTTCTCCACAACAGTATCTCGGACCTGCCTGGTGTGTTCCTTTGTCTTCATGGTTCTCTCTGCGCTTTAAACAGAACCCTGAGACTATCAAAGAGCAGGTGCATTTATACGGAGACTTGATTACACACAGGTGCATTCTATTTATCATCATCAGTCATTTAGGACAACATTGGATCATTCAAAGATCCTCACTGAACTTCTGGACTGAGTTTGCTGCACTGAAAGTAAAGGGGCCGAATAATATTGCACACCCCACTTTTCAGTTTTTTATTTGTTAAAAAAGTTTAAATTATCCAATAAATGTCATTCAACTTCACGATTGTGTCCCACTTGTTGTTGATTCATGACAAAAAATTTAAATTGTATATCTTTATGTTTGAAGCCTGAAATGTGGCAAAATGTTGAAAGGTTCAAGGGGGCCGAATACTTTCGCAAGGCACTGTATCTGGCCCACAGTGACAGTGTGATAATACAGTGAATGTGCTTGTGCAGTCGGACACGTATCAGGAGGACATCTACCCTATGACAGCGGGCACAGAGCCGGCGATGTCTGCAGCGGAGTGGCTCAGCGGCATCAATCGAGGTGAGCACCGTCACATAGAGCAGTCACATGTGTTTGACCACCGTTACACACACACACACTGAAGATGATGAAGAGAAACGGTGAGAGGACAGTGCCCTGAGGAGCCCCGGTACTGCAGACCACCACCTCAGACTCACAGCTGCGCAGCCGCACGTACTGTGGTCAGTCCGAGAGGTAGTCGATAATCCATACAGTAGCCAATCCATATAGTGTAAGGATTATAGTGTCATTCCGATCGATCACTTTGACGCCAATGGAAAATAATTTATAGCAGCTTTATGGAAGTCACACATCACCACAAGCCACAAAACATCACATAAAACAAAAAATGTATTAAAAAGAGTAGTATGAAGCTGCTAGAACCACAACAACAGTGGGAAAAGTCACGATACCCATATCTGATGCAGGAATTAATTTCAAAATGAAGAAAATCCAGATCCCTTGCAAAATGAACTCTCACTTCTTCGCCTACCTTAAAGTGCTGTACCCTATTAGCCCTCTATTTTCACAACTGTAAAATCATGTGTGGATTGAATCTAATGATGTATTGTTCACTGGAGATAAAGGGCTTGTCTCTGATAAGCTTCCTGAATGACTTTTCTTGGTGCCGGGAAAGAGAAAGTCGTGGGATGTGGGCACAAATAAACGTCTTCCTTTAAAGCCAAAAGTGTGTTCCCCTGTATCCCCTCACACAGCTTTGTGTGTGTTTTGAGGACATGTAGAGAAGTGGACTGAGCCTCACTGAACCTCGATTGGGGGATTACAATACAATACAATGTATTCTTGTATAGCCCTAAATCACAGCAGAAGTCATCTCAGAGGACTCAGAGAATCAACAGTTAAAACACAAAAAGAATATAGAACACATGTTAAAAAATGTCCATACATGTTGTAGAATGTTAAAGTGTCCTGGATCATCATCACAGTCCTTCTAGTTGGACACTAACTGTCCAACAGACCCTCCTGCATCGGCAAGGAAAAACTCATAAGAATAACCCAGTGGGAAAAAAGTGAGAAACCTCGGAGAGACCCATAGTTTGAGAAAGGGATCCACTCCCACGGACGGACGGGCTATAGATCGAGGACCTAAGCTACAGAACGTGGACCAGTGGCCGTTGAATGTGAACAGGTCCGGTGCAGGAATGCATTGGATTGTATTACGAATCCAGCTCCAGGGGTCTCTGAAGTTTTTCAGTCAGAGAAGTACTGAATATCCAAACTAAATTTTCCCCACTCATAACGAAGGACACACGCTTGAGCTCATTCTATCATTTAGAATCAATTGTGTGCATTATTTAGACCGGGTTGTCCTGTGGCTAACTCGACAGCTAATAGCTTCCAACAAAGTTTGGTTATTATTTCCATTATCAACCCGACAGGGCAGTCGGGTTGTCGACTGGTCTGTTAGCTGTCGAGTTAGCCACAGGAGGCGTCATCAGCCTACGCCTGTAAAATGACGTATGCCGCAGCTCAACTCAATAGCAAAGGTACTGCTATCACACAGTAGCAGTGTTGACTGCTTAAACCAATCTTCACACAAAACTTTGACTCTTAAAACCCACATATCACAACATGGAACCATCAACATCTCGCCTCAAATTACATTAAAAGTGACATTCATGTCTTAATTTGTTCATATTAAAACTTTTTAAACAACCCACAGACTTTATGTCCGCCATCTTGGATTGCTTCAGCTGCCGTGAAACGCTCATGCACAGGTTTGCATTACATCATAAACAGCTGAGGGAGCTCAACTCGACAGAACACCGCCAGTTGATTATCAGTGATTTAAAGTGTCTATATTATGTTGGACAGTAAATCCATTCTTGGTTTGGCGAAAAGCTCTGCTAAATGTAAATGTTTGAAAGTAAATGTTTGTAGAAATGCAAGCCAAAACATAAAGCATGTTTTCAGTTTGGTTTTTGTTTCTTCTCAAACTTCAAACTCAACTCAAAGCTTCATTAGACGCGCCCATGTAAGGAGTGTAAACAAAAATAAACTTGTTGTTGCTGTGTCCCCCCAGAACCAGTGCTGGTGTCTCTGAAGGAGGGGTACAGCCGCCCGAACCAGCTGGTGTTCAAAGCTCCACAGAAGAAGAGCGCGGTGGTGAATGGCATCGATCTGCTGGAGAATGTGCCTCCCAGGACAGAGAACGAGGTGATGCCCAAACCCCTCTGACCCTCTAGTCCTGCCCCAGGATCATGACCTCTGAGACCATTCTGCAATTACATCACACTTACTGTATGTAGTGCAAGCATCTTTGAGTGTGCTACCGTTCACACACACTCACCAGAGTCTTAGATCTTACTTTTTTTTTGTCTCCCACACACAAAATTTGTCTTGGGAAAAAGTTCCACATGCTTTGTACAAACACAATACATTTACATTCACCCAGTGGACTCCCGGACCGATAATCTCTGAATCTGCAGAGTACTTTCCGATGTTACGCAAGTGATTCATTGTCCCAGGATTCATTGCTTGATTAATTAGGATTCTTTGGAAATTGTGCGTAAAATTATACACACTGAAATTGTACGTGTAATATATAAAGTTCCTGATATACAACAAGCGAGATACAAGTTTGAGGGGGATAGTTCCTGGCATTTGTGTGGGTAAAGCAGACAGCAGTTGCAACCCTGTGTTTTGCGGAACAATTTTATATTTTGGTTGTGTGCATTTGTGTTTGCGTTTGTGTGTGTGTGTGTGTGTGTGTGTGTGTGTGTTCAGATGCTGCGGGTGTTCTTCCGGCAACAGGAGGAGCTTAGGAGGCTGAAGGACGAGCTAGCCTCTAAAGACGTCAGGATACGACAGCTAGAACTGGAGCTCAACAACCTGAAGAACGTGAGCCCTAACGGCGTCTGACCAAGTCCCCTGTCCCGGCCCCCTGTCCTGGACCCCTCAACTGGTCTCCTGTCTCAGCCTCCTCTCCTGGTCTCACATCCCAGTCCCGGTCTACTATCCTGGCCCCCTCACCTGGTCTCCTGTCTCAGCCTCCTCTCCTGGTCTCACATCCCAGTCCTAGTCTACTATCCTGGCCCTCTCACCTGGTCTCCTGTCTAGCATCGCCTTTGGGACGCGTCATCCCTGGATTTGGCACTTCAGCACAGAGAGTGAATCACCGATCGCTTCTGTGGCCTTCTCATGAGATTGAATACTCTCTATTTTCACTCGAACAAGGAGCAGAGATGAAGAGCTGCTCTACTTCTTCATCCAAGTGACAGACATTTTATCTCAACGGGTTTTAACCTGCTTAAATAAAGGTTAAAAAGTCTGTGGCCGTTCCTACAACAGAATAGGGGCAGAATTCACTTGTATAATAACTCACAGATCTATAAATAATAACTGTAAATTCTTTGCAAAGTGTATGCTAACATAAGCATAACCTTGAAATCGCAATGCCATCCAGCCTCATTCATTAGCCTTCTGCTCGGCTAATGAACACATATAATTTTTAAGCTTGAAACCTTGAGATTTCCGCATCTAGTAACAATATTTGTTCAAGCAACTTCAGATTCCACCAAATGTAAATCAATACATGAAGTTGTTAACGGCCTTATTATAGCGTATAAGCAAAAACAAACAAACAAAAACGGCCACCGGTGGAATCTAATAATAATTCTATCTGTATCCATTTTTAATCCAAATCAGTACCACCCTAAGAATGTTCTCAAAGGCCTGAAAGTCTTGTGGTGCGCTGAGAATCACAAAGGCGCCCCAACTATTCCACTGTGGCATCTGGTACCACTGACTGAGCAGGCAAAGACCCCACACTGGCAACTGGCATTACAGTGGTCTCCCATCACAGCACTGACCAGGACCAGGACAAGTAAAGAGAGTCCAAGCAAGTCATGACCTACAAACCTCTACCCACCTGCCTTCAGCTGCTGGAGCGGACTGTGATCCAGACCCGTTGGACAGTGATCCAGACCCATCGGACTGTGATCCAGACCCATCAGACTGTGATCCAAGCCCATTGGACAGTGATCCAGACCCGTTGGACTGTGATCCAAGCCCATTGGACAGTGATCCAGACCCGTTGGACAGTGATCCAAGCCCATTGGACAGTGATCCAGACCCGTTGGACCGTGATCCAAGCCCATTGGACTGTGATCCAAGCCCATTGGACAGTCTTCCAGGCCCGTTGAAACACTTCTCCATGGTTGGAACTCCACACCCGAGCAGAGAAATCCCATGGGCTCTTCCAACAAAAGACTGTCAACCTTTTGCCAGATATTGTAAGCCGCCACCTTGCCTTTCCTCTTATTTATGTGGCAATACTGAGAGACTGTGTGCTCCTCCTCTCTGCACCTCCTCCAGGCTGATCCAGAGGACACTGTTCTTCTGCCCAAGGCCTTATACTCTGCGCCGCTGTTCGCTAAAAATGGCTGACGTTCTTTCGCTTGCACCAAACGCGCTCATGGATTTAGCACCACCTTTCCCCAGCTGCTCAAGTTCTTTGTTTTCAAGTCTTGTTGGAACCCATGACGTAATAACAGCCCAAAGAAAATGTCCAAATTGTGGTGAAAATGAAAGGCCGGGGCAGGGTTAGAAACATCAGGGCACGGTCGTCCTGGAAGTTTATCTGAGTTTTCCAGAAAGAGGTTTAACAGTGCTTTTTAACATGAACGCACTGACGCAGATATGAAAAATATGATAGGGTAGATATGGTATGAACAATATTTATATGACACACAGCGCAAAAAGTGTTGTTTAATTTTCAAATTTGGCAAAATGTATCTTAATTTGATTATTCAAGATTTGCCAATAAGACAAAAGCAAAATGGTTTTTGGTTTAAAAAGATACAAAAAATATCTCTTTTGTCATGTTTTGAAAAGAACGAAGGACCCAAAATGCAGCACTGCCAAAGATATAAGAATAAAGTCACAAAATTTTAAAATAGCAAAACTCCAAACTCAAACCAAGAGGAAACAGGGACAAAAACACAATGGACCAACAACAATGGGAGAGGAGCACAGGGTTAAAAGTGGTTCTCACCCCCGCTCCTCGAGACCTACGTCACTCACATTTCCTGTTCAAATCTCCCTCTAAATGGGCGTAGCCTGGAGGACTAAAGGGGACAGGCGGGGGGTGAACGAGACTGGGCCGTTTACATACCTCAGGGCGTGGAGCTGCTGACGTAATGAGCCACTGCAGACGAAAGCGGCCTCTGCTGCGGCCAGTGTTGGTGCCAGATTCAAAATTCAAATGTAGTAATACAGGCCGCCTGCAGATGGCGCCTCACAGAAGGTTTTAGGCATAAAGTTGAACTTTCAACTAGTTTGCACCAAAGTGACAAATTTATGACCAGGATATGTACACAACACTATTGGACACTCATTTATACAGTTTATCAGCAAAAAAAAGTGGATTTGAGGGTGTGTTGTCCTTTAAATACTCACAGGGACACACAGGGACTCACAGGGACTCACAGGGACTCACAGGTGAAACAGACATGAAGTAACGCTGAACAGAACCAATACATTCAAACTAAAACCACGGAAAAGTCCAATCAAAAAGTGGACACCATGACATCTTTTGGAATAAGAAAATAAAGCAACAGATCTTGAAAAAAGTCTAAATGGTTTGTCAGAAAGTTCCCAAATTAAGATAAAAAAAACACTCGATTCAAGCAATTATTACTTCTTATTTTATCTTTTTTTTGCAGTAAACTCTGAAAGTGTAGCACTAATCTTTTAATAGTGTATCTTGTTTGTCCCAACTTTTGATTTGTGAAGGCCACCGGTCACAAACGGTTTTCCCTCGATCATTATCTGATAGTGTAGTAAGTAGTAAGTCATCTTTTTTGTAGTCCTGACTCTGAGCACCAGAAAGAGGCCAGTCCCTGTGCTCCTCAGAGTCACCAGCAGGAGGCCAGTCCCTGTGCTCCTCAGAGTCACCAGCAGGAGGCCAGTCCCTGTGCTCCTCAGAGCCCCAGCAGGAGGCCAGTCCCTGTGCTCCTCAGAGTCACCAGCAGGAGGCCAGTCCCTGTGCTCCTCAGAGCCCCAGCAGGAGGCCAGTCCCTGTGCTCCTCAGAGTCCCAGCAGGAGGCCAGTCCCTGTGCTCCTCAGAGTCACCAGCAGGAGGCCAGTCCCTGTGCTCCTCAGAGTCTGAGTTGGTTCATATTGGCACTAACATGTCACAGATGTACTTTGAAAATAATGAGACTATAGTTGGCAAATACGGGCCTAGAGAAATCATCCACCATTACATCTTTAGACCATTTTTTCAGACAGGAAGGTGAAAGAGAAAGGACCGCCCTCAATCCGCTCTCAGCCCAAAGAGTCAAATAGTGACTCACGTGGCTAAGTATGCAAAAAAACATATTTTCTAACAAAATTGAGACAGCAGGGTGTGGGCTGGTTTGTTCACAATCCTTGCAACTCTTTGTTTGTTGAACAGAATAAATTCAGGCATCTCAGCTTTAACAGACCAAAAACAAAAACATCGGCACATCAGAGCTTTTACGTCATGGAATCCAACAGGGCCATTTCCAGCTTAAAGCAGGCGGAGGACCAGCCCAGGGGCCCACGGCCATCCAGGGGCCCAAAGGTATTATGTTTAACTGTTGAAGATTTACGGGCCCAGAGTCTAAACACAAGTGTAAAGCCCTGTTTCCACCAACCCTACTCTACTCTATTCTACCTGGTTGTGTTTCCATCACACATTAGTATCTGGTTCTATGTCCTAGCAACCTACCCACAACAAACCAGTATCTGTTGAAATTCCTTGGTAGCCATGGCTTCCAGCAGCACTCATCACTGTCATCATGAGTGGCCAATCATTGTCACTTAAAATACTTTATAAGGCGAGTACAATAGAGTAGAGTAGAGTACAGTAGAGTAGAGTCTAGTAAAGTAGAGTAGTGTAGAGTACAGAAGAGTAGAGTCTAGTACAGTAGAGTAGAGTATGGACAATGGGCCTGGTGGAAACAGAGCTTGACATGACTTGAATTCAGGCACTATTAAGAAACTACATGCAATTGTAACCTATAATACAATATATATGATAAAAAAACCACTAAAAAGTCAATCTTTTAAACATTTAAATTACAAAGACAGTGTTAAATGCCTGAAAGAACAAACTCCTGAATTCAAGTCTCTGGGCATGTGTAAAAATACATTTAAAACATTTCGCTGGATTTGAAATGAGAAAAAAAAACTGTTTTTACCCATAATAATCAATAACTTTATTCTGTTTTGGTGTGAGTAAGAGCGTTCTAGAGCGTACGGTTATTTGAATGAACTTTTAATATTAGTTTTATCCGTTTTACCTCTGGGACTGGCCCGGGTTCTGACGGTCTCTCTCTTTGGGCTGGACATGCTGCTTGCTTCAGTTTCTTCTGTGAGGGCTACTTTTGACAATGCAGGAGGTGTAAAGTATTTATTTTTGTCATGTTTTTAGCTTACGACTTTGTATATTTGCTAACCCGATGTTTTTGTATTCAGATGTGAGTTCACTTTTTTGAGGCTTGCGGATTGTAGAAGACATACACTTCGGTAGATGCGACTGGTTCCTTCAAGATGTTCGCAAATAATAATATTCATATTTGAAATGAACTGAATATTGCTTTTCTGCTTTTATACTATGACTGTTTTGGAAAAGCCTGTATGGAAAGGTAGGATGGGAAATGATGTGTGTATGTACAAGTTACCCACCAAATCCAGTAAATCATTTAAATGTAAAATAATGTCTACTTTCCTTTCTATGGAAACTTGTTCACTTTAGACCTGCACTCTCTCTTTGTTGAATCAAAGTTTGGATCCAGTCATCACACAGACATTCGCCCTTTCACATCGGCTTCTCTTGTTGCTTACTTCTACAGAGCAGAGGTCGGAACTTGTTCAGCTGAGAGAACCAAAAAATAATAAATAATAAAATGTATGTGAGGATGTGTGTTTTAAAGCAAGAGCAACAGATTTAGAGAGTAATACTAGCCTCAAATCTGAAAGTCTGAGATCCAAACACAGTCATCAAAAGAGCCAGATCTGGCTCCTGAGCCGTAGGTTGCTCTGCTGTAGCCTGACTCTCACCAGACTCTTGTAGCCTCCACCAGAGGCGTTTCGCTTCAGCGCAGCGATCTGCCAGGGTCTGTCAAGAGAATTAGCCTGGTCGTACCACACCATAGTACAAATAACATTTCATACTAAGGTCTAGATTTGCTCCATTGAGCTCCGTGAACAGGTGGGAGGGGTTAACTCCTTTTGCAGATTGAAACGATTGGATCTGAGTTTACTCTGACGTATGTAATGTGCCCGAGTCTGTTGTTAGCATTTAGCATTTAGCCTAGCCATCTCCTTTGCCGCTAACGGAGCCCGTGGGGAGCACCACAATCTTGACCAGCGATTACATTTGCTAAATATTCCTCTTGCTCCGGCTTCAATTTCTTGATAGAACCAGACCGGAATACTTTACTATCGCATTCTTCGCCATTGCCAAACTACAACCTGCCCGTTCGGCGCAAACTCTTGACGTCACCGGCACCGACCTACACCACCCGCCCTCCGCGCTCTCTGAGTAGCCGGTCGAAATACGACCGATTGTAATCGCTAACCCAGGGACCAGACCCAGACGATACATGCAGTGAAATGATGATTGAGCGGAGTGTACGGATGGATAAGGCCAGGCTAGTCAAGAGTAAGGCTAGCTCTGCTTTAGTGTATGTCAAAGAAAACTTGATAGGCGCCTACATTTCACACACAATAGAATCCAAAGCTTACGTCATTTTCCTGTTTATGCTGAACATCTCAAAGAGGAAACTGACTATACTCACATTCAGTCATTCATTTTGTTTCTGGGTCTGGGGTCATTGCTGCAGCTGGACTGCTCAGGGATCAACATCAGTTTCTCCTTAATCAAGCATTGTTATGTTATAATATTAATGTATCTGAAGGGAGGATTTGCACATAATTATCTTCAGATCGGGTGCGTAGGAGAGAGTCTTGAACAGACTACAGCTGAATAGAAAATGGTTCCCGCACACCATCTTACTTGCAAAATAAAAAAGATTTATTGCGAGTGCGACGTTTCTGTGTTACTCCTTCATCCAGCAATAACAATATTTGGATGATGAAGGCGTAACACCAAAACATTGCTCTCCCAATAAATACTTTCTATTTTTCAAGTAAGACGGTGTGCGGGAATCATTCTCTCTATATCATAATATTTACCAAATTCACTGTATTTTTCGGCAGTGAATATGGTTCAACTCTCGGTGAGAATAAATATTGTGTATGAGGTTATTATTTCAAATGTTTCAAATTGAGATATTTTTTATCAGAACAAGTAAATGTAAAGAACAATGAGAATTTTGAAACCGATCAAAAGTTGCATAACTTTGCAGCTTTGAACCAGGCAAAGGGAAAGAACAGAACACTTCCTGTGTTTGAGCTGTAGCCTGGGAATGCCCTGTACAGAGATCCATGTCAGTGCTGATCCAGGGTCTGTGGTGGGCTCAGGTGTCAGTCCTGTATCAGTGACTCAGACCACCGGAAAGTAAACATGAGCTCATATATCGAGGTTCAGCTGTTACCTGCAGCAGACACTGCATCCATAAAGTATTCAACCCTTTCATGAAGGTTAAAGCCTTATTCTAAGATAGATTCAAGTCTCACATATTCTCAAGAATCTAGTTAAAATGTAAAATTTATTTTCTAAGTGGCCGTAATTCTATTGTTTCATCAGGCTTAAAACTCTAAGCCTGACTGTGCATCAGTGCTGCAATGATGGTGTCCTTTTGGAAGGTTTTCCAAATTGAGGAATGCTGATGGAGTGACCATTGGGTTCATGGCAACCTCCCTCCCGGACCGGCTCTGGGAAGGGTCCTGATGGTTTTACATTTCCTAATGATGGAGGTGGTTTTGTCTCCTTCCCCAGATCTGCGGTCTACACACAGTTCCTTAGACCTCACGGTTTGGTCTGGAGGTCTACACACAGTTCCTTAGACCTCACGGTTTGGTCTGGAGGTCTACACACAGTTCCTTAGACCTCACGGTTTGGTCTGGAGGTCTACACACAGTTCCTTAGACCTCATGGTTTGGTCTGGAGGTCTACACACAGTTCCTTAGACCTCATGGTTTGGTCTGGAGGTCTACACACAGTTCCTTAGACCTCATGGTTTGGTCTGGAGGTCTACACACAGTTCCTTAGACCTCATGGTTTGGTCTGGAGGTCTACACACAGTTCCTTAGACCTCATGGTTTGGTCTGGAGGTCTACACACAGTTTCTTAGACCTCACGGTTTGGTCTGGAGGTCTACACACAGTTCCTTAGACCCCATGGTTTGGTCTAACGCTCACTGTTGCCTTTGGGCTCTTACATAGAGTTTTCAAGTTAGAATGAAATCAAGTAAACAGTAGACTGTAGATCTCAGCAACAATCACTGGAAACAGCTGAGCTCAGGAGAGAGGGCCACAGCAAAGTGAGGTTCTCCATGTGATGTTACTGTTTTGTATAAGATATACTTTATTGATCTCACACAGGAGAAATGTACATAATATTAATAATTGTGTGGTATAAAATCATGTCTCACGTTGTCATTATAGGGCTTTCCATAAGAATAACAAGAAAAACACACTTTTCCCTTCATGGTCCCATTGAGGCGGGATACTGGCAGTGGGTAAATCTGAATGAGAGGTATGGACTTGTTTCATGTATTGTGTATGTATTCTTGGTCTTGGATCTTCTTCTGCCCCCTCTGCACAGTCCAATGTGTCCCCAGGAACCACTGCAGACTCTTATATAAAAAGGGATTTATTGTGAACGCGAGGGAAAAGAAACGTCATTTTGGCTGATGACAGTGGGATGAACAGAGTGAGAAGTCACTGAGGTAGGCCAATCTGACCATGACATAGAATAGTGAGAACATATTCCCAAGAACTTGACCATATTTTCCAGAGATTACACTTTGAAACAATAAAAATTTTGAAATGCACAAACGTTGCCTCGGTAACATACTTGCATGTATCTCCTCTACACTACCACATATTCAAACTATGCCACGCAAAAACAAAAAAAGAGAGGGAAACAGAAAATAATAAAATAAAACGGAATCATGCACCGCAAAAAGCAATATACGTGGATATGACTCACAAAAGTGCTGGCACCGCTTCAGCTTCTGCACAGCTCAGTCACGTAGCAGAAACATTATTATTATTATTGACATTATGACAAACCTGAACTAATTCTCCAGTATTTACAGCCACATGTCTGAGTTTCAGTTTCAAAGACCGCCCGACATTGAACGACCAATATCGACTGCTGTATCTACTTAAACAAATAATTTATTACTTAGGATTTTCTTTTCTCTTTTGAAAGACCACGACAAAGAAGCTGGATGAAAGCAAACTGATACCCTTTGAATTTTAAATTAAAAATACATTAAAAAAAACAATGGGCTTGCGTTCATTCAGCCTGCATGAATACTGTGTGGAACCCCAACTCCCTACTCTACAGCTTAGCACATCTTGCAACTGAAATTTTTGCCCATTTGTCCTTACAAGACAAAAAAAAGAGAGTTTGAACAGTTATTTCCACGGATTTCTCCTTGGATTTAGGCCTGGACTCTGGACCGGGTCATTCTGACACAGGTTTTGTTTTAAACCATCCCATTGTGTGAAAAGGTGTTATGTTAAATCTGCGACGGTCAGGAGATATCCACCACAGCCTGAAGTCTTTTAGAGGGGGCAGCTTTTCTCAAGAGATTATTGCATCAGTCATCAAGAAACATCTAGAAGCGTCCCGTAGCTGCACTCATAACATGTATTTTGCTTCCACTTCACAGTCAGTTACTTAGCTTTTTTTTTTTTTTCGGAAGACAGAAGAATACCGTCGAACCATGTGAAGGTAATACCATGGCTAGCTTACTATTGTCTGGTATCGAAGAACCGAATACCGTACTTTAGTTACTTTGCCGTGGCCTTTGAGGAAATATAAATATCTAGTAAAAATGTTTTTGCTTTTGGTCGTAAAAAACATGACAAAATGTGCAGGAGCTCTCGCTGTAGGAACACTTTTGCGACCCTCTGTGGAATAATCGAATTAGCTTTCCCAATTCAAGCCCGATCTGGTCTGTGCATCGTCATGACGACAGTAGGCGTGGAGAGAAGGGACGCGTACAAATTCCACGTTTGCGTCTTGCGTCGGTAAAGCGCTATTTAACATCATGTTACAATTCCAAGTTCACGGTGCTCAAATGTCTGCCACCATCAAAGTGAATACAAAAAAATAGATTTGGTCATTATTTACAAGAACTCGTAATTCCCGAACTGTGAAGCTGAGGCTGAGGGCTTTGATATGGGCAGACGCCGGCGCCCAAACGCAACTACTACACCCCGGCAAGTTTAGATGACCTACATTTACAAACACGGTATTTTGCCTTCTCAAATTAAGATAATTATCTTTTTAATTCACCTATATGTCGTTTGTTAAAGCAGCGGTACCTAACCTCTTTCAATACAGGTTTTTTTCTCTACAGAAGGGGTGTTTTTAAAGTAAAATGTCGTGAGCTTTAAAACCACAACATACTTTTTACTTCCCGTTAGAACACATTATTTATTTTGTGTGAGAAAGAGCCCTGTGAGCTGATTGGCTGAGAAAGGGTGCGCCTCTTTTCTTCACTTTCCCGTCTGAAAAGCTGCTCTACAGATGAGGCTGAATGCATGAGCCAACGAGTGATAGAAGAAAGCTAGAGGCAGGAACTAATGACATGGGTTCGAATCTCGCTCGGAAAAGGGTCTTTCTGAGTGGAGTTTGCATGTTTTCCCTGTGTCTGCGTAGGTTTTCTCCTGGTGCCCCGGTTGCTCCTACCACTAAGAACATGTACAATAGGTATGAATGTAATGAACGAGTGAATGGATGGTGTTTGGTCGGAGGCTTTGATGGACCAGTGTGTTCGGCGTCTGGCTTCCGTCATCACCGTGCGGAGAGAATGGAACAATATCTGAACATTGTAAAGCCCCTTGGTCTGTAAAATGCGCTATATAAATAAGGATTACTTACTTACATGGATTTTATTACAGAGTTCCATTGTTTGTGTTTTGTAGGTTAGGTACCCCAGCTTTAACGTTGCCTTTAAAGTAACGCCGTCTGGACAGCATTACTCTCAAAAGACAAATTACTTTTTGCCATCCAATTGAACCTTTACATTCAACTTACAAAGTATTTTATAAAAGTACTCAAACACCGCAAAAGGTAATATGTAGGCGTGAAGGCGTGATTTAAATTTTGATTTGAGAGAAGGTGATGGGGACCGGGGTGCCACAGTTTTTACAGTAATCTGAAATGCTCACAACACAACAATAATAATAATACAATAATCAATTGTAATCATTTAAACTAACTCCTGCTGTGAGCTGGTCGTCACATGTGGCTTAAACTAACTCCTGCCGTGAGCTGGTCGTCACATGTGGCTTAAACTAACTCCTTCCGTGAGCTGGTCGTCACATGTGGCTTAAACTAACTCCTTCCGTGAGCTGGTCGTCACATGTGGCTTAAACTAACTCCCGCCGTGAGCTGGTCGTCACATGTGGCTTAAACTAACTCCTGCTGTGAGCTGGTCGTCACATGTGGCTTAAACTAACTCCTTCCGTGAGCTGGTCGTCACATGTGGCTTAAACTAACTCCTGCTGTGAGCTGGTCCTCACATGTGGCTTAAACTAACTCCTGCCGTGAGCTGGTCGTCACATGTGGCTTAAACTAACTCCTGCTGTGAGCTGGTCGTCACATGTGGCTTAAACTAACTCCTGCTGTGAGCTGGTCGTCACATGTGGCTTAAACTAACTCCTGCTGTGAGCTGGTCCTCACATGTGGCTTAAACTAACTCCTGCCGTGAGCTGGTCCTCACATGTGGCTTAAACTAACTCCTGCTGTGAGCTGGTCGTCACATGTGGCTTAAACTAACTCCTGCTGTGAGCTGGTCGTCACATGTGGCTTAAACTAACTCCTTCCGTGAGCTGGTCGTCACATGTGGCTTCAACAGGCGAAAACATGTGACTTATGGAACTATCACATTTTGTGCTGATTACTTGATCTATCATGTTATTCTCTTGCAACATAAACAACTGTTAGTCAAAGCAACATTTATAAATAAAATATGCTCTGAGGGTTCATCGTGTGGGATTCCGTCTTATACGAGTCGTAAAAAAGTATTCAGACGTGGCATATTTCCAACAGAATGAGTTTCTGTAAAAATAACTGTCCTAAAACTGTCAGCCCAAAATTCATATTTTTACACAATGTAAGGTTTTAACAGTTTCTTACACCGATTTGGACCTCGGCATGTTGAAAATGCTGTGAACGTACTGTCCTGAACACAGACTGAAATCATTTTAGAAAAAAGTAGCATTTTTTGTGAGCGTCTGCAACCTCACTTTATGATATAAAAACTCCAGGTCTTTGAAAAGTTTTCTGCAGAGTGATGTGATGTTTGCACCAGTGACGTTTGAAGCATTCAGACCCTCGGGTTGAAGAGGGACTCGGGCTGTGGACCCCGGACCCCCATCCACCAAAGGAAAACCTTGTGTACTATTAAAAAGTCTTAAAGTCATGATCAATGTGTGATTGCATAAAAAATATTTCAATAAAGTATTGAAATAAATGTTTTCCAAATACACCTGATATTGCTTTTTGCAGTGTGAACACGTGTATTTTAAATAGTGCTGGTTTTTCAATATATCAATAAAACCAGATTGAAACCTTGTCACACTACAACACCAGCATTTCTTCATGATTTCAGATCCAGGTATAAAACTACATCGAGAAAATTGTCACGGGGTAAATAAATAATCATAAAAGACAAATGATTAGAAGCCAGGTAGTCGTCTGTTTGAGCAGTGGTGGCTTTCTGCTGCGCTTCACACAAATAACGCAAAAAATAAGTTAAGAAATAAGAGGCGCACACCCGTGGATTGTAGAGTCTGAACTGGAAGAGAGTACGTTTACAAAATAGGAGACTGCGGACTACGCTCGGAACTGGACTCAAGTCGACATTGCTCCCAAACCGGCCTGACCGGTCTGGTGCAGGTCTACATGTGAGGGCTTTATCTGATTGGCCAGATGGAGCCTTGTGCTGCGCTTTCAAAGATGGATTTCTCTGCGCTCAAAAATACATATGTTAGCCTTGTCTTTACAGGGGTCTTGTTCAATCAAAATAAATGGGAGTTGGGGAGTTATCCGGTTTTCGCTGTTTTGTAAACGTACTCGTAAACGTGCGCACTCGTGTGGGGTTTGAGAGGTCAAAACTCCTCGTTCCCGATCGGTGAGAAGACAAACTAAAACTCTTCAAAAAGTTTTCTAATATTGGATTTTACAAAAACAACATCGCGTTTCGAGTTGGACTGAAAAGACGGGGACACGGGAACAGCGAACTCTCCGCACTGCAAAATGGCTGACTTACACTCCACTTGGATTCTGATTTTAACCAGTTTTTTTTACAAGTTTACAAAAATGTATAATAATTTGTGTAGCAATATCCTAAAAACACTTTTCATACAGCAAAATGTTGAAACTCAAAAAAAGTTGAGTTCTCGTCTGAAACGTCATCAAACCAGTGGAATATTCAAGGATATAAGCAAATACGTCTATCCTAGTCACACGCAACAGTCTGAATCCGAGTGCTTGTAAGCGGGCCGCGGGTGCCGGGTTTGCAGTGCGGACGAGCCCCTCTGTGACTGGCCAGGAACATAAAAGAGCAGTGGGAGGAGACCCGGGGCCTGCTGGGGAACCGGCTCAGTCCAAAACACAGCTCCAGAGCACAGTCTCAGTCCTCGTCCTCATCGTCCTCCCCCTCCTCCCCCTCCTCGTCCAGATCCCGTTTCCTCTTCTGTCCCTGTTCGGCTGCAACACACACACACACAATTATAACTTTAGTGCGTTTGAAATCTCAAAATCAAACTATATTGATCAAAAACCAGTGATTAGCACAAGTTGGTTTCCAGATTCAAAATGAATAAATTATAGAACTGTAATAAAATCCATGTGATTAGCTCGTGGCTAGTATGGCTGTATGGCTCTGTGCCCTGCCCCTTTAAGCTAGGCACACACTGGAGAACCACATATTCAACAGTGGGTTCTAATACCGACACAACGCCCACATGGATGTGTGTAAGACGAAGAACTCACCCTCATCCTCTTCATCGTCCACCTCTTTGTCGTTCAGGTCCTCCTCCTCTTCCTCCTGACGCCACAGAACAGAGTTGGTTAGAGCCCAAGTGACGAACGAGAGGCAGGTTATTTGTATGGTTTAAAACTTAAAAACTCTTATAAAAGTAGACTCTAACAGGTTTTCTATAAGTTCGAATTTATCTGAGGAAGTGCAAAACAGAACTTCCACCACTAGAGGCCACTAAAGGCAAATAGAAATATCTGTTATGTCCCAATACTAACATAAATATATTCATCCGCGGTTATGTTTCCTAATTTGACTGAACTGCTTTCAAGGTGTGTATGACAGTAGAGATATTTAATCACTAGATGCCGCCAAATTCAAAATGATCAGTCTATGTTTGATTAAATGCATTTTTTATTCTATTCAAATGTATTTGGTTTAGAAATATGGTTTTAATATCCCTAACATTATCAGTCATTAGAAGTTATTGTGATTCTCTGTGGCTGGACCCGCACTAATGAAAATTCTCACTATTTAATTTTGTTTACTTTCACAAATATCTTTAAGGCGAACAAGAAGACAGACTAGAGGACAAACTAGGAGAGGGACTAGAATACAGACTAGAAGACATACTAGAAGACAAGGTAGACGACAAACTAGAAGATGGACTAGAAGACAGATTACAAGTAAGTAATCTTTATTTATATACCGCCTTTCACAAACCAGAGTCACAAAGCGGTTTTTGTTATTTTTGGGCATTTGTCTCTCACTCCACACAGGAGATGGGAGCGGGGCCAGTACAGGAGGCACATGCCAGATCTATTATACATGTTTTTAGTGGTATGGGAAACTGGAGCACCCGGAGGAAACCTACGCAGACACGGGGAGAACATGCAAACTCCACTCAGAAAGACCCTGTTCAGTCCGGGATTTGAACGCAGGACCTTCTTGCTATCCACTCAGGTGGCTGAGTGGATGCCACCGTATTACAAGACATACTAGAAATTATACTAAACAACATTCTAGATGACATACTAGACAACGGCCTAGGGAGTAGAAGAGGGACTAGAAGAGGGACTAGAAGAGGGATTAGAAGAGGGACAAGGGAGTAGAAGAGGGACTAGAAGAGGGACTAGGGACTAGAAGAGGGACTAGAAGAAGAACAAGGGACTAGAAGAGGAACAAGGGCGTAGAAGAGGGACTAGAAGAGGGACTAGAATATGAACTAGGGACTAGAAGATGGACTATGGACTTGAAGAGGGACTGGGGAGAAGAAGAGGGACTAAGGACTAGAAGAGGGACTAGGGAAAAAAAGAGGGACTAGGGAGTAGAAGAGGGACTATAGGACTAGAAGATGAACTAGGGACTAGAAGAGGAACTAGGGACTAGAATAGGCACAAGGGAGTAGAAGAGGGACTAGGGAGTAGAAGATGGACTAGCGACTAGAAGATGGACTAGGGAGTAGAAGAGGGACTAGGGAGTAGAGGATGGACTAGGGAGTAGAAGTGGGAATAGGGAGTAGAAGAGGGACTACGGAGTAGAAGATGGACTAGGGAGTAGAAGAGGAACTAGGGAGTAGAGGATGGACTAGGGAGTAGAAGAGGGAATAGGGAGTAGAAGTGGGAATAGGGAGTAGAAGTGGGAATAGGGAGTAGAAGTGGGAATAGGGAGTAGAAGATGGACTAGGGAGTAGAAGTGGGAATAGGGAGTAGAAGTGGGAATAGGGAGTAGAAGATGGACTAGGGAGTAGAAGAGGGACTAGGGAGTAGAGGATGGACTGGGGAGTAGAAGAGGGAATAGGGAGTAGAAGAGAGACTAGGGAGTAGAAGAGGGACTAGAAGAGGGACTAGGGACTAGAAGATGAACTAGGAAGTAGAAGAGGGACTAGAAGAGGGACTAGGGACTAGAAAAGGGACTAGGGAGTGGAAGAGGGACAGGGAGTGGAAGAGGGACTAGAAGAGGGAATAGATGACAGAGAGAGGTTGAAGGACGTCCCAGGGTTTACATACAAAGGACTAACAACACAACACTACACAACTGACGCACACAGCAGGAAGTAGAGCCAAGGGAGAAACAGGGATTAAGAGACATTTCCAACATTGTTCCATCACTACGGTAACAGAGACAGGAGATGATCCAATACGCATCTGGGTCTTGTGTGCGTTCATTGCTCTCACCTCTCCGCTGAGGTCGTCGTCCTCGTCCTCGTCTTCCTCTTCCCCCTCCTCCTCCTCTTCATCACCTGGAGCGGTGTCTTCGTCGTACTCCTCCTCGTCTACATCTGCAAACACACAAACACACAAACACATGGAGACCGAGCCTCAGTCAGAGACCTGTCCCTGTGTGGCACCATTCGTACGTCTGCCTCCAATAGTAATGGTCGACCCTCTTCGGCTTCACTTCCAATGTAAAGCCTCTCTCCCTCTGTCTCACCAGGTTTTCGTTTGGAGGGTTTCCAGTCAACATGGCCCTAGCCCTGAACGCCACAATCTGGTTTGGGGCCTCTTATGTCTTGTATGCCCCTGACACTCATAAGAGGACCAAACATTGACTAACACACTACATCAAGTCAATTCAATATATTTCTGTACAGAGATAGGGAAGTCTGGGCATCTCGGCTTAGACTGCTGCCTCCGCGACCCGCCCGGCAATGGATGAAGCGGAAGAAAATGGATGGATGGATGGATAGATATTTTTGTTTAGCCCTAAATCTCAGAGTTACTTTACAAAGCTGTCCTGGGAATAATTGGTTATATAACTTATATTTGGAAGAGCTTGAGATTGGGGAGCTAGTTATAGGTTTGGACACCTCTGGTCTTGGTACACCAGGTATGTCAAACTCAGGCCCGTGGGCCAAATCCGGCCTGCAAGACTATTTTCATGATTTTTATATATTAAAATTAACTTGCAGGGTTGATGGTAATGGACGACTCTGGCCTGTTATATATCACCTATTTTCTCAGATCAACAATTATATGCATTTAAACTATTCTAAAATTTTAACCCAACACATCATTAGGAGTATATAAAACAATATGTTTAACTTTATATTTGGTCCAGTTTTGTGTAAATCCAAATAAAAGTAATGTCAAAATACCTTCATAATGTTAATGGGCTCGTATTTGTTTGTTGCTGGGCCCCTGACCAACATGACCCCCTGCTGTGCCCTGACTATAGCCTGGGTCAGGCCCTGTTTATACTGAGACGCTGCGCAGACGTTTCCAGGCTATTAACAGAAACGACCTGGCTCCTAATGCAAATTTCCCCGCGTTCACATGAGGTTGAAAAACGATGTAGTTCTAGCGCCCGGCCAGTAGTGGGCAGAGAAACTTTACAACACTCACACGACCCCCAGCCCCGTGCCCAGCCCCCCTCTCTGCAGTGTACTCACTTCCTGTGCCAGACCCTCAGAACGCACCAACATCATTCTGCATTTTAACAGCAGCTGTGAAAATGGAAACTGAACCTAGAGCTTCGCGTGGTCTCGTTTGGACGAACGAAGGAGTAGAGTTATCCTCTGTCCCGCGCTGGAAGCCCACGTAGCTAGTTTGTGTGGGCAGCGCCATTATTGTTGATGTTTGTTCTCCGCTACTGCGCATGTCCAAATTTACGTGCGGGGAGCAGCGCGGAGGCGGGGGTCAGAGCAGAGGGGGATTTCGCACCTATTCCCCTCTCGCGGGTGTGAAAAAGCTCCCTGCTGTGCAGCGTTTCTGAGTTGTCGCACTCTGCAGGCTGGATCTGAACACTTACGTTTTCACCCCACTGGAACACAGTCTTCGTATGAACGGTTGGTAGCAACCGACATCCAACTATACCGTTTTACTGCCACATTGTCTCCGTGTAAACTCAGCCTCAGTAGCTCTTACCATCGTCATCATCGTCATCGTCGTCCAGCCCCTCTGCGTACACCTCTGCGTCCGAGTCCGGCGCCTCCTTGTCCTCCCGGTCGTATCCGTCCAGGTACGTGAGCTGTGGCAGCAGCTTGAACACGTTCTCTTTGTACTCGTTCAGGTTTGTCACTTCACAGTTGAACAGGTCGAGGCTTTTCAGGGTCTTCAGCTCTTTCTGCAGAAGGAAAACAGGCGACAGGAAAATGAGACATGAGGAGACCTGAGGTGTAACGAGAGCAGTTACCGCGGTCACGTTTAGGATTTGACATATCACAGGGACACAAGAGTCGCACATTTTACGATGAAGAGACACTTTAGGTCGTCCCACAGCGGGGAAATGTCAGTGTTGCATCACCAGTTACAGAACAGTAGGAATGAGGAGCACACAGCACAAGGTAAATGAACAATAACATTAGCTTTAGGGTAATTAAGAATCAAGAACTCCATACTGTATACTATCTCCAACAAGAAGCAAGTATAAAATCCTGTATAATGTAAGAAATATATGTTTGTGACCTCAGTAGCAGCATGAGGGTATCGGACAAAGTGGCCAAGTGAAGGGACAGTCAACACATATGGTTTCATACTGCACATTCTGAGATTTTGCACCCAGTTTATCACGCCCAACAAAAGGTTTTGAACGGATAAACCAGGAGTTTCAAAACTACTCCTACTGGTAGTCATAACTAACTTCCGACTTTCAAAATAAGCCTTCTAAAGTCACAGAGCAGTGCACCCAGGCCAAGGATTTGCATTATCAAATTCACTTCAAATCAAGTTATTATTGTATAGCCAAACAGGAAATACAATAATAACAAACACAAGAGGCATTATTCCACAGGGATGATGAGACATGAGGTGTAACGAGGTGTAACCTTATCACACGGCTCCTCACAGCAGAAGAACGCTCCATTGATTTGAATGTAATTTCGAAACGTTCTACTGGTCATTATTTCTTGATAACGGACCTCTCAAAACAATAATGACTGCTGCCCTTTGGCAACCCACCCTCTGCTTGTAATTCAGATGTGTAGATTACTCCGCAAGTAGTTCCGGCCACTCCGGAGCTAGCCACGCTCAATAAACGCAAACACCAATCAATCAACAAGTTTATATGTTAATCGGAGAATAAAATACATTCTTAATACACATGCACAGAGGTTTTCAGAAGTATCTGTTCACGTTTTCATGACAAAAATACTGTCTTAATGCGAGAAAAACCCGGGAGTAGATTCCGGGAGATTTTAGGAACATTTGCAGAGGATCGAATTATGGATTTAGGTTTAGTTTATTGTTTGGGTCACTCACCGCTGATGTTCACAATTCTTTGTTCAGTTTTCATGCAGTTCGAGAAAGTTCTAGTTTGGAAGTTGCTAGCCTAACTGTTACTCACATAGCCACGGGAAAGCCTTTGGGAACTATTTTATTTTCAGTCATTAAATAAACCTTTCGGCATTCATCAGAGTGGACTGAAGTTTATTTTGTGTGTTCTGTTGGTACAAAGCCGTATAATAAGCGGGATAGCGCCCCGTCGGGGTCCGCTTCGCCCTGTCGGTACTTATTTTCCGATAATGACCTACGTAATATACATTATCCCTTACATAAACGTCGACAGATGTCCTGGATCATCCCTGCATTGGTAAGGAAACAATGAGGGACAAGTCCTCGGCATAAAGACTAGGTCACAAGGTGGGTTAAAGGCTGAGTAAATGACACACCAGCCCGTGTCGCCCTGTGTGGACCCGGGGGTTATGGGTACTGCTGAACTCTGTGGTCGGATCATAGTCAATATTAACAGACGTAGTCACGCCTATCTCCGCCGTTGAAACTAATGTGCCATCACTGGCGCCTTCTGTGGGGCTTTTTCAAAATGGCCCCAGGGCAGGAGAATGTGAAAAAACACATTTGAGCATGTATTAGCCAAAACCAGCCCCATTCAATTAAGGAGTTCCCTCTGAAGTCCACAGCGGCTAAACCAGACTGGTCCAAAACTATATACTCCCTTCAGCATTGACAGCATCTGAAACTTAGCTTTGAGACAAGAGCGACTTTTGGACCATTCTGTAAAGACGTTTTAGAGAGGCAAGAAGACGCCATACAAAAGCATTGGGTAATTCTCTTTCCGGGTACACCCCCACCGACCTAGAGTGAGATTGCAGTATGACGCACACATGCTCATGGACCTTTTGGAGCCGGGACCCGCCCCCGCTGGTTCAGACGCAGACTTACCAAAGGCTCTATTGTGCTGAGGTCTTTGATCTTATTGCCACTGAGGTTGAGATGCGTGAGGTTGGAGCATTTCTCTGCCAGCACTTCCAGCCCTCCTGAGATCCGGTTGTCACTGAGTTCGAGCTGAGGAATGGAAAAGGCAGTTTAAGATAAGTTTGTCACAACACATGGGTGATGTGTCGCTCCACCTGAGCAAAGCAGGTGCTAGTTACCATAGCTGTAAGCCTTTCAACACCAGATAATCGCCAGTTTAGGGTTTTAGTTGTGAAAGCATGAGCAGACAGATGTACATTTCGTCTTCATAACTGTCTATATGTAGATTATTTCCAGGTCTTTATTTTTGTGAAATTATCTTTTACATTTGAAATATATGTAGTTTCTCCAAGGTAAAATGTTGACTTGGTTTTTCACCAGAACAGAGCGAGTGCTGGTTACCATAGCAACACACTGTTTGACGTCAACCAGCATTTGGTCAGTTTTTGTCAAACTGTTTTTTTTTGGGGGGGTTTTGTATTACAGTTATATTCACTAGTTTTTGCATTTATTATAAGTGAGTGAAGTTAAAACCCTTGTGAACTAACGCACTTTTTTCGGGAATTTCTCTTTGAATGGCGCAGTTCTTGTAGTTTTAGAATTCTGGAGTTTGACAGTTAAACAGAGTCCAAAATCTCAAAAATTATGAATCAGGAAGTCCTATTATTTGAATGAACGCCATCAAAATGTACTGCTCCGTCAGTTCTAGTAGTTTCAGAATTCTGGGAGTCCGAGTGTTAAAACTTGCGCATCTTGCCAAATTAAATGGAACTCTGTAAAAATGTCACTAAATAAACTAAATATATTATGTTCCTTTCATTTGATGATGAAACAATGGAAATGGCGTTTTTTTTTCTTGAAGCTCAGACAATGAGGAGAAACATTCACCTTTTTGAGTTTATTTAACTTGGGCAAGTGGGCGACTGTGGTCAGGCCGACGTTGATTGTGCTTAAGAACTCCAGCTCCTCAAACTCATCCGTCAGGCCTTCGATCTTCCCTTCATTAGAGCGACAGTTGTCTAGCACCAGTTCTTTAACCTGCGGACGAGAAACACAATCTTAGTTTGTGCAAAAGGGCAGTAGTGAGACCAGAACGCCCGTTAGCGAAGGGCAGAGCTGCAGCAAACCATTAATTTCTTATCGATGAATCCATTTTAGTATTTGTTTCAATTGATCTGTGCATGTTTTCTCTCCAAGCAAAACGAGATGTCCTGCGGCTCAACAAAGCATACAGGAAGAAGCTGGAACATGGCTATACCAGAGTGGCCACCTGGTTAACAATATTTTGATAACGGTTAGTGTTTTAGATCTTAGATTTTTTTCTACATTTGACCAAAACAATGCTCCAGTGTTTCCCCCGGAGAACAATGAATTGAGTTATTTGATTTGACAAAATAGTTTCCAAACACATTTTCATTTAATTCCGCAGTCAATCTAGAAATAAAAAAACCTCTTCTAGACGATTCTCCGATTACTGCATTAATTGACAACTATTTCCATAATTGATTAGTTTTATGTAAGACTGTTAAGTATTGTAACTATTAGATATAAACTGCTGCATTAATAACATTATAATAAAGCTTTTATTTGGATGAAGGTCGATAAATCATAGGTTCACATCTCTTTATCTGTGTTAAAACAGCGTGTGTTCTGTTGTGATGGAATAACGTTAAAACTTGGACTCAAATTAACTTCATTGATCCACAAATTAACGTTTACACGATAGCTCATCGTGATGACGCAGTCCGCTCACTGTGGTATAAACTACAAAAAGTGTATATAGGAGGATTTTCTACTCCCGGGTGGATCATCAAGACTATTGGTCCTCCTGACTGTCAATCATTCTGGTGATAAATATGTCAAATACACCAGGCAGAGAGCTTTGTTCAAAGAGTGGAGAGTGCGGTTCTTTCCAAACATTAGGGATAATCCTCCGATGTACTTTTCAACGGATCCATTATTACCCTGCAGGAACGACGACCTAATGTCTGCATAATATAAAGACAAATGTTTGCTCAGGCGACCACAACCGCTTCGACCAATCAGCAGCGAGCAAAGGAACGAGCGAGAGAGGGGAGGGGAAAAAAAGGAAAAAAAAACAGCCTCGATAACAATCCAGACGGCTCATTGCAACAACACATAAACGCGACTTTAAACGCGTCGTACTGTGAGCAAAGTAACGCCGTGCTGCAAACGCCACTGTGCACAATATATCGCGATTCTCTGCAAGGCGAGATCCATCCACCGCGCTACTACGAGTCGTGCACTGGGTCATTCGCGGAGTAGGAGGGGCGGTATAGAGCCTTTTATAGCTGCCAGGCAAAGCTGTTTTTGCATCATTGTTGCTCGAGCAAAACACTAGGGCTGTGGAGAGATTTTGGTGCAGAAGGTAATGTGCTGTGAATGAATAAGCCGTCGTGGTTTTTCCTTTTTGGAGGGGTTGGATTCATGGATCTATTTAGGGTGGGATACACACGGGGGTTTCGCTCTTTCTCGTCTTTGTTATGGGGGTAAAATGGCGGCTTGTCCTAGTTACGAAGAACTGGAACAACAACACGGGGAATGGATCGCACACACACGAAGCCAGGCGACTATGTGCAACCCAGCGATGCAAAGATCACTATGCAAAAGATAGTCTAACCACGGCGAGGGGTTTTATGCAGTCTCTCCTGCGGCCTTTGCATGCACTGAACTCGGGTGCGAGCCTGACAGCACTGCCCGATCACCGACGTCATTGAAATAGTATCGGTTTTTAACAACAGTAATGGCCTATTCGTGACAATTCAGGCGTTTTGTTTAGGAATAGGGGTTGACTTTGCGAGTGCACGGCGTGATAATGCGATATGTGTCAAAGCCATATGTAAACACAGCAGAATAGATGTATACGTGGTCTGGATGCGGTAGGAATGCACTGCGATCTGTATTGCATTGCATTGCACAGTCTCGACAGCTTTGTAGCGTGCTCCTTGTTTATAAACTGCTGCATTCTCAACAAAAAATAATAATAAAAATAAAATAAATCATAAGACCGTCGCTTTCTGTCGTTATTGCAGCCGTCCGATCCCGTCTCGTTACCTGTGATGTATAAACAAGTCCCAAATCTTGTCAACTTGGGAAGAAACTTTGCATTTCCCCACGCAGAGAGGCATCACTCACGCACACACACACACACATATACGAAAGGCTCTCTCCATTAGCGGGTATAGCGGTGTAACGGGAGTCAAACCCGCGACTTACGTCTGACGGAGTGCGGTTCCTGAGCTCCAGGTGGATCCTCTTCTTCATGTCCATGCTGCCTCCTCACGCCCCGGTACCAATGCACACTTTTTCCCCCAAGAATTACCGCAAAATGCAACTGTAGCAGCTCCAGATCAGGCTGCTGTTGTTCATTCAAACTTGATCCGATCGAGGGGCGGGACTTCGGCGTGGGATTGTCGTCACCATGGACCAATGGGAAGAGGCCCTGAGCGGAGAGAGGATTTGCACGCGCGCAGACCAATGGAGCCCCCCCTTATACAACTGGGTGGGGTTGTCATGTCGAAGTTTGGTTGTTTTTGTATGTGTTGCCCCAAGTTTACAACCTGCTGATTGTGTATTTCTCTCTGGTCTCTCTCTCTCTCTCTGTAAATAGACTAAAATTGTAGATATTCCTACACATGGTGAAACGAATTATTTATTTATTTATATATATATGTGTGTGTGTGTGTGTGTGTGTGTGTGTGTGTGTGTGTGTGTGTGTGTGTGTGTGTGTGTGTGTGTGCGCGTGTGCAACAGAACAATGTACAAAAGTGTCACCATAAACGTGAGGAAAGTAAATTTTGTTAATACTTATTGTATATAATGTTGTATATTTTCTGCTTGAATGAATAAAATGTGTGTAGCCGCCACAGTGTGTTGCTCTGTTACATAACATCTCTGTGTTGTGTAAATCTACTTTAACGACATGAATTCAGACTGATGCATCCTGCTGTGTAATTGAGAGGCTCCTCAGGTCTGGCCTGCCTGCTGCTGTCAGACTGTACAACGAACAGTAAAGAGTTATGCACAGCAACAATCTGACCTTGTATGTCATGCACCTGTGCAATAATGTCAGAATGTGCAATATAGGCTCACTTGTGTCCGCTGTCACTTAGTCACTTTAAGCCCAGAGCCTCATGATGCTAACATGTACATGTACAGTAGAATCACATACTACTGTACTGTACATGTACAGTAGTATCACATACTAACATGTACAGTAGTATCACATACTACTATCATACTCATGCTAACATGTACAGTAGTATCATCACTTTATATTTAAACCCTCAAAGCTAATAACTACTACTTCAATGTTCTTGCACTTGCATGTATTAGATTTATCTTCAGATTTAAACATAAGTATTTGTTTTAAAGTATAGATATTTATACATTTCATACATGTTTCTTTGTAAAGCTAAATAGCAGAGTTATATGCATAATATGTAGTTATTTTGTGTCGTGTGCTCCTCACTCGTTTCTCTGAGATAATTAAAGGATCTATTCTAATCTGAGTGAAACTGAAAACACATCATACACTGTTCTATGTAAAAGTCACACCTGGAAATCTGTGTATTTTACTTGTTCTTTGGATAAATAATAATAATAAAAAAATGATTGTTTTGTTACTTTTGAGCCTTTATAGTATTTATCCTTGTGTTTTATTCACAGGATGAATGAGCAAAAACAGAATTTGTATTTTCAAGAAGAAACTGGAAGAATCTGAAAACACCATTTGTATAATAACGGTTGTTAACACTTTGCAAATGTAATTATGCTGTTTTTGTGTTTGATACTGGCATGGAATATATCATCGGAACGCAGCCGTTTGCCTACACCCCAGTGGAGTTAGAAGCATGGCTAACCACAATGATTGTCCAGCACCAGTCTTGGATCTATAGCCTAAGTTTTCACTTTTTTCCATGTTAAAAAAAATAAAATCCTAAATTCCTCTCTGATGCAGGAGGGTCTAAAGACAGTGAGGATCCATTTAAGAACATTTATTAAGATTTAAGAACAATGGCTCCTGTGTGTGTTTTTATTGTATTCAATGTGTCCAACCGGTTTGATTCTCTGATCTGTTCTTGAGGTATCGACAACTTTGTAATGTCCTACAAAACGACTGCTGTTGTGATTTAGGGCGATACAAAATACATTAAATTGAGTGATTTGGTTTAAAATAATTGAGTAAAAGTAAAAAGGTTGTCAAAAAGTAAAGTCTAGTAAAGGACAGATGATGGAAAAATGTACTTCATACCAGAGTACAAATATTGTGTTGCTTTTGTTACGGACTCAGAGGTCACATTATGAGAGAGTATATCTGTAGTTAACGTGTCAATCTACATGGATTAAGATCTGCAGGTCACGCAGCAGTGCATGATCAGAGTAATCCTCTTCTTCAAAAGCTCTGCTGCTCTCACATCTGTCCACCAGAGGGAGCCAAACACAAAGCACATGGGTACAGGCGGAGAAAAAGGCTAGATTCCTAAAATACTGCATGTAAATTTGTGTCCTAATGCAGATCACTGTTTATTTCTTCAGTTCATTTGTCAATATAAAGGGGCACAGACTTTTAGATCTGGATTATGAACATGCAAGTAGAGCAATAAACTATATATATTTTGAATAGTAAGTTCTAAATCACAACAGCAGTATTCTTGGGGACTCCAAAATGTTTTTGATTCGCCAACACAAATTAGAGAATCAATCAGTTCAAACACAGAAAATGCAATAATAACAAACAGAGCCATATTGGTCCGTAGATGGTGATGTCCTGGATCATCACCACTGTCCTATAACAACCAAACTACTAATACACTGCACTGGAGTCGCTTTGGTGCATATTTCACATCACTCTTCACGTTTGCACAACAGTTAGTGCATTTCTCAGAACAATTAGTGCAAACTGCAAAACCTGGTGGATAACCTGCAAAAGTGTTTCACCTTCTCAACATGAAAAGTGAATTCCTCAAAAGCAAGTCTCCATGTCAGTGAAGTCAAAATAATAAGTCCTGACACCATTGAGTGTGAACAACAGTCAAATGACTTAGTCACATTTTCATTGTGAAAGTTTACCCTCTGTTTTCAACTTTAAAAAGTCAGAACTCGGTGACACTTGAGCACAACTATGAGCGCACTATACACGACCTACAGTGGGGCAAAAAAGTATTTAGTCACCGATTGTGCAAGTTCTCCCACTTAAGATAATGACAGAGGTCTGTAATTTTCATCATAGGTACACTTCAACTGTGAGAGACAGAATGTGAAAAAAAAATCCAGGAATTCACATTGTAGGATTTTTAAAGAATGTATTTGTAAATTATGGTGGAAAATAAGTATTTGAGGGTTGAGGTCTGGAGACTGGCTAGGCCACTCCAGGACTTTCAAATGCTTCTTACGGAGCTCCTTCGTTGCCCGGGCGGTGTGTTTGGGATCATTGTCATGCTGGAAGACCCAGCCACGTTTCATCTTCAAAGCTCTCACTGATGGAAGGAGGTTTTGGCTCAAAATCTCACGATACATAGCCCCATTCATTCTTTCCTTAACACGGATCAGTCGTCCTGTCCCCTTAGCAGAAAAACAGCCCCAAAGCATGACGTTTCCACCCCCATGCTTCACAGTAGGTATGGTGTTCTTGGGATGCAACTCCGTATTCTTCTTCCTCCAAACACGACGAGTTGAGTTTATACCAAACAGTTCTACTTTGGTTTCATCTGACCACATGACATTCTCCCAATCCTCTACTGTACATCCATGTATCATCCAGGCCCGTCTGAAGTTTGTCTCTGACAAACTTCAGACGGGCCTGGACATGCACTGGCTTCAGCAGGGGACACGTCTGGCACTGCAGGATTTGATTCCCTGTCGTCGTAGTGTTACTGATGGTAACCTTTGTTACTTTGGTCCCAGCTCTCTGCAGGTTATTCACCAGGACCCCCGTGTGGTTCTGGGATATTTGATCACCGTTCTCGTGATCATTTTGACCCCACGGGATGAGATCTTGGGATCGAGGGAGATTATCAGTGGTCTTGTATGTCTTTCATTTTCTGATAATTGCTCCCACAGTTGATTTGTTCAAACCAAGCTGCTTGCCTATTGTAGATTCCCTCTTCCCAGTCTGGTGCAGGTCTCCAATTCTTTTCCTGGTGTCCTTCGACAGCTCTTTGGTCTTGGCCATAGTGGAGTTTAGAGTCTGACTGTTTGAGGCTGTGGACAGGTGTCTTTTATACAGATAACGAGTTCAAACAGGTGCCATTACTACAGTTAACGAGTGGAGGACAGAAGAGCTTCTTAAAGAAGAAGTTACAGGTCTGTGAGAGCCAGAGATCTTCCTTGTTTGAAGTGACCAAATACTTATTTTCCACCATCATTTACAAATAAATTCTTTAAAAAATCCTACAATGTGAATTCCTGGATTTTTTTTTTTCACATTCTGTCTCTCACAGTTGAAGTGTACCTATGATGAAAATTACAGACCTCTGTCATTATTTTAAGTGGGAGAACTTGCACAAACGGTGGCTGACTAAATACTTTTTTGCCCCACTGTAGCATTGGCAGACCTCTCGAAAACGTCTTTACAGGATGGTCCAAAAGTTGGCTCTTGGCCCAAAGCTCCGTTCCACATGTGTGTCAATGCTGAGGGGGGTGAATTCTTTTGGTCCACTCTAGTTTACTTGCTGTGAATTTATAAAGTCTCTCGTTCAAATGAATGGAGCTGCGCCGGCTGACACATGCGCAGATGCGTTTTTTCGGCAGGCGACATAAAGCCTAGTTTATACTCGCGCGGCGCAGAGCTTACGGAGGTGACGGGACGTCACTTGCGCAACGCGTTGGTCACCGCAAGGCCCTTACGTTGCCTGCCCTGCAGCATCGACATTTTCTAACTACGTAAGGGTCGCCGCAAGGAATCTCCGCTGTGATTGGTCCGTGTGTGTGTATTGGAAGGAAGCATGTCGCTCCATGAGGGACATGGAGGAAGCTCTATGGAGCAGACTGCTTCACGCTTCGAAGGACAAGCAGTTTGGGCTCAGAGCCTGATATACAGGAGACTGTGGACTATCTAACATATATATAACTTATAAACTGTTCAGTCGTTTGTTTTGCACTGTTCCTGTCTTGTTTGAATCGTAGCTGCGTTTGTTTTGCACTGTTCCTGTCTTTGTTTGAATCGTAGCTGCGTTTGTTGCTTTCCTCCTGCACTCGTAAATCGTTCATGTTTGTCTCAGATATTTACCACTATTATTGTTTTGCTGTTTGTGCTGAAAACTATTTAATAATAACTATGTTTCCAACAAGAACTGTGTCTTTATTCACAGCATCACAGTTGAAATGACTTATAAAATAATGAATCCATAAAACTATCACATAAACCTACAGTAGAAACACGTGTAATGAGCTCAAACAGCTTTGTTTGCTATTGTTGTTCTGAAGAGGACAAAGTAGCAGCGTAAATGGGACCGCTCCTGTGTGATCGCCCTCATGTGGTTTGTTGTGGGATTACAACATTCTCCTCAAAACTCCGTAAGGGGAACGCGCCAGTATAACATCAATTGTGCTTACGTAGGTCCACCGCAACCGCTAACGTAAGCCACGCCGCGCAAGTATACACTAGGCTTAAAGGGCCTTGCGGTGACCAACGCGTTGCGCAAGTGACGTCACGTCACCTCCGTAAGCTCCGCGCCGCGAGAGTATAAACTAGGCTTTACTCGTGCGTGTCCCTGATGTCCTCTGTCTTGCTGGGAGCTGTGCGCATCCCTGCCTCCTCGTGCCGGTACGGCGTGGTACTGTTGTCTTTCCCTTGTCTTCTGGCGTTTGTGGGTAAGTATGCTGACCTGCGGACGGTTTATTCCCCTCGCATTGTACTACAGGCTCAGTTGGCGTGCAAGCTCAGTTTAAATCCCTCGCATTGGACTGCAGGCTCTCAGTTTAAATCCCTCGCATTGGACTGCAGGCTCTCAGTTTAAATCCCTCGCATTGGACTGCAGGCTCTCAGTTTAAATCCCTCGCATTGGACCGCAGGCTCTCTTTAAATCCCTCACTTGGACTACAAGCTCTGTTTAAATCCCTCACTCTGGACTGCGGCAGTTTCAATCCCTCGCTTTGGACTGCGGCTCTCAGTTTAAATCCCTCTCATTGGACTGCAAGCTCTCAGTTTAAATCCCTCACTTGGACTGCAGGTTCTCAGTCTACATCCCTCACATTGGTCTGTAAGCTCTCAGTTTAAATCCTTCACATTGGACTGCAAGCTCTCTTTAAATCCCTCACTTGGACTACAAGCTCTGTTTAAATCCTCACTCTGGACTGCAGGCTCTCAGTTTAAATCCCTTCGCATTGGTCTGCAAGCTCTCAGTTTAAATCCCTCACATTGGACTGCAGGCTCTCTTTAAATCCCTCACTTGGACTCATAGACTGTATATATTAACAGACAGAGTCACGCCTATCTCCGCCGTTCTAACTAATGGGCCAAAAAATGTGCTCTACCGGAGCAATCCAAAATGGCAGTGAGTGGTCCCGCCCACAAGAAAATTGTGAAAAAACGCATCTGCGCATGCGTCAGTCGGCGCAACTCCATTCATTTGAACGAGAGACTTAAAAAATTTACAGCAAGTAAACTAGAGTGGACCAAAAAATCCACCCCCCTCAGCATTGACACACATGTGGAACGGAGCTTTGGGCCAAGAGCCAACTTTTGGTCCATCCTGTAAAGACGTTTTTGAGAAGTCTGCCAATGCTATATGTTAGCATTGGCTAATTCTACTTCTGGGTCCACCCCCATCGGCCCGGGGTGGTATTGCAAGCATGTCATTATGGCCACTTTTGAGCTGGGACCCGCCCCCACTGCTTGGACTACAAGCTGTTTAAATCCCTCTCTCTGGACTGTGGCTCTCAGTTTAAATCCCTCGCTTTGGACTGCGGCTCTCAGGTTATATCCCTCACATTGGACTACAAGATCTCGGTTTAAATCCCTCACTTGGCCTGCAGGTTCTCAGTCTACATCCCTCACATTGGTCTGCAAGCGCTCAGTTTAAATCCTTCACTTTGGACTACAAGCTCAGTTTAATTCTCACATTGGTCTGCAAGCTCTCAGTTTAAATCCTTCACATTGGACTGCAAGCTCTCTTTAAAATCCCTCACTTCGGACTACAAGCTCTCAGTTTATATCCCTCACTTTGGACTGCAAGCTCTCAGTTTAAATCCCTCACTTTGGACTGCAAGCTCTCAGTTTAATCCCTCACTTTGGACTACAAGCTGTTTTAATCACTCACTTTGGACTGCAGGCTCTGTTTTAATCCCTCGCATTGGACTGCAGGCTCTCAGTTTGGTCCCTCACATCGTTCTGCTGGCTGTTTGTTTTAATCTCGTTCGTTGGACTGCTGGCTGGCTGTTGACCCAGCGCACCGGGCTGCAGGCCGGCTGTTTTGACCGCGTGCTCAGGACTGCAGGCGGGCTGCTGATTCCCCGAGCGCTGGTTGCATCGTTTCTGGGCTGATCTCGGAGAACGTGATAAAGCACGGAGTGGTGCAATGTTTCCCCTTCGTACTGGCGCAGACCGTCTCGCACATTGTCAACGGTCTGCGTTTCGGGGTCCACTGGAAGATCTTGTGCTCCTGGTCACATAAGGGACTGCGCTGACTCTGGTTCGTCCTGCTCGGAGAACGTGGTGTCAACTTTCGTTCCGACTGTGGGGGGGTCTCTGTAGACCGGGCTCGCAACGTGGCCTCTCCCGCAAAGCGGTACCGTGGACCTCTTCGGCGTGGCAATGATACAATTTCACGTTTGAGGGGTCCTTCAAGAAACGTGCAAGGGCGCGAAAAGGAAACAATCCTCGAGCTGCCGGTCATTGACGCTGCAGTTCCCAAAAAAATAAATAAACAAAAACAAGAGATGCTGGGCGGAATCTGGTCTGTTCATGCCGCGGGTCGACGTGGCTGCATTTCATACGCTGCAACAGTTTTTGTCTCGTAGGTGCCGTTGGTCCATGTGAGGCGGGCCTTCCGTCGAAGCTGGTGTCTCCTGATGTCCTAGCCGTGCTGTCCTTGGAGCCTGGTTCCTTCGTCGCTCCGTGCTGCGGGGCCCGTCCCGGCTCCCGTGAGGCCGCCGTTCCGAGGGGCTTTCATCCGCGCCTTGCTCAGCGCCCGCCTCTCGGCCCCGGTCTTCTTCCTCAGGCTCGCCCACGCGCTCCTACTCCATCCCGATTGGACGTCATCTTCCTCCTGACGTCGGCGTCCCTCCCATCCCTCGACCTGCTGTCGGCTTTCCACAATCCCCGCGGGGCCACACGGTTTCTGGCGCGGGCGGTGTCCAGGCCCCGTCAATGTCGAAGCGCCAGCTGCTCTCCCTGCTCGGGCACCTCAATCGTGCCATCCGGTTCGTTGCCCAGGGCCGTTCTTTTGTTTCCAGGCTCCTCTCCCTCGCTGGTTTTGGCCCCTCCCACCTCGACGCTGTCTTCCCCGGGTGCCGCCCTGGCCATGTTCTAGTCCCGCCTGCTGGGCCGCCGGGTCGGCGTCTCTTTCTGCGGTGACGTTGTCCGTTCCTCCGTTGCCCTGCGCTTCATTGCGGACGCTGCCTCGTCCTTGGGTTTTGGGGGGTCTACCAGGACAAGTGACTCACCGGGCTGTGGCCCAAAGAATTTCCCTAAGAACCTCTCCTCTGCCCTCCACAAAGGTCCAGTAGTCGTGGCCCGTGCGCCGGGAGTCCCATGTTGCAGAGGAATGTGATGTCAACAAGCTGGACGTCGTAGAAATCTTAAATTAACGTCCTTCTTCCTCTACCCAAGATTCCTTCTCAGACAAATCACACGGCTCTGAGTCTTAAATATCTCCATCACTGCACGACACGTCCTTGGTCACCTTAAACTGCATACTGACTGTCTCTCTCACTTTAAATTCCAGGAATTCCAGCGCCTAGGCTACATGATGCCATGCGAGACCCCCGCCATGGAGTTCCCCGCCTTGGACTAGTCCCACCTTCTCTTCGTCTTTTCTTCGTACACAAAAATGTTTCTTTCATTCTACGCTCATAACATTCAGCTTTGCCGGAAAGTCTACTCCCACTTCTACTACTCACACAACATTCCTTTACCTTGCCTGCCGTTCACACAATCAGTGCTTTCATAGTTCACTGTGCAGACAATATCCTTCAATACCTCGTATACCTACCCTGCTAGCTGGGACCCAATCTCAGACCCGCTGCTACAACCCTGTTCTCTCCTCTCTATTCTCAGAGCCGTCACTCAAACTCCTCGTCAAAGGCACCCACAACTGCTACTACGTAATCTCTCCCAATCTCTACACATCTCACTCCCTCAGGACAGGCGCTGCTACGTGTACGGCATCGCTGGGTTTCTCCTTCTGCCCTCCACAGCTCTTCGTATACTTCAGGCCAGACACTACGACTGTACAGGCAGCCCAGCGCTCCTTGGCATCCTGTAAGCCCTTGCAAACCCATCCTCGTAAGCACTCGCAAAACTTCCTGGTGGTGGCAGCAGCTGTGCCTTTATTAATAGTGTTGCCTTTATTAATAGTGTTGCCTTTTATTAATAGTGTTGCCTTTATTAATTTATAGCGTTGCCTTTATTAATAGTGTTGCCTTTATTTATAGCGTTGCCTCACTGATCTAATTCTCATCGAATAATTCGTCCTGCCAAACCCAGAACAAACTCTCAGCCTTTTGGGGGATCGTGCGCGCACTAAGCAAGAGCCTCGCTGGCCCTAATTGCCGCACGGGGGCCTAGGACGCCAAACTACCTATCAATAAAAATATTCAAACTGCATTTTGTCTTCTGAGTCTCTCCAGATTGAAATGGAGCTTCGCGAAGGTTCACTCTGGTAGACTGATTGCCAAAGCTATCCCCTCCAAGCCTGCCTCTCATCCTTGGCCTATCGCACAGCAAACGCCCATTCCCAGCCAACCTATGCAGGCCAGGCAAGCAGCTTAAAAGCGGAGACTCCCACTTCACGGCCTTCTCAAGCCTCGCAAACCACCGCCTCCCCTCCTCCGCCTCTCTCCTTGCTCGAGCGTGCACTCTTTCCTACTGCCCTAATGCCACCACCAGTTCCTAGGCCTCGGGGGGATCGTGCGCGCACTAAGCAGGAGCCTCGCTGGCCCTAATTGCCGCACGGGGGCCTAGGACGCCAAACTACCTATCAATAAAAACATTCAAACTGCATTTTGTCTTCTGAGTCTCACCAGATTGAAAAGCCATTTGCATGTGACTTCTGCAGTAAAACCTTTAAAACAGCCACACATCGCACACGTCACCATCGGAGCCACACTGGAGAGAAGCCGTACGAGTGTGACCAGTGTGGAACATGTTTTTCCCAAAGAGGAAGTCTTAACGATCACAAAAGAATCCACACTGGAGAGAAACCCTTCAGCTGTGACGTCTGTGATCAGAGTTTTTCTCAGAGTGGTTCTCTCAAAGATCATCAGAGGATCCACACTGGAGAGAAACCATTTGTCTGTGAAAAGTGTGGAAAGTCTTTAAAGGTCTAATCTTCGTCGACACATTTAAACCTGTAGTGAAGTAGGTCTGAAGCATCTGGACCAAAGTGAAGGAGACAGAGCTGAGGCTGCGTCACGAGAACGCAGAGTCAGACTCTATAGGATCTCACTTCAGTCTTAACTCGTGGTTTGGGGAAAGAAATAAGAATCCATTCTGTTCTGTGTTTCATTTTCATGTTTGAGTTTTCTGTTCCTTGTTGTTCCTCTATGATGTTAGTTTGTTGTGACTTGATGTCTTTTCTGTAATAAGTTCCTGTATCCTTTTTGTTCAAGGATCACGTTTTTGCACTTCCCTCTTCAGTGTTTGCTTCAGTTCAAGAAGAGAGCATAATAAATGACATTTGACCTTTTCCTCCATGTTTGTAAAGTCTTTGAATAATATAAAGAATATGAATCACAATCAAACACAGAATCAAATCACAAATCTGTCTATATTGCAAAATGTTAAGAATCTTAAAAGCATTGAATTGTGACAAATATCCCTTCAAAGTCTGTCACTACATTTCCCATGATGCACCTGTTAATATTGTAGTTCCTTAGGAGCTGTCTCCCGTGGCCATGTTCAGAGCAGTGGGGGCGGGTCCAGTGTGGGAGGGTCCCAGCTCAAAAGTGGTCAAAATGACGTGGGCTGACATGCTTGCACTACCACCCCGGGCCGATGGGGGTGGACCCAGAAGTAGAATTAGCCAATGCTAACATTTAGCATTGGCAGACCTCTCAAAAACGTCTTTACAGGATGGACCAAAAGTTGGCTCTTGGCCCAAAGCTCCGTTCCACATGTGTGTCAATGCTGAGGGGGGTGATTTTTTTTGGTCCACTCTAGTTTACTTGCTGTGAATTTTTGAAGCCGGCTGACGCATGCGCAGATGCGTTTTTTCACATTTTCTTTTGGGCGGGACCACTCACGGCCATTTTGGATTGCTCCAGTAGAGCACATTTTGGCCCCGTCCCTATACTCGCACTTCCACCCTCGCGCCCCTCATTTGCGCGTTCCCGATAAAGGGTGCGAATGCGTAGGGTGTTCCAATTCTCCAGGGAGGTCTTTGGCCCCGCCCCCTTTGCCCGCCTGATCCACACTTTGCCGTAGCCTGCATCTATGCGCACTCTGGCGAAGGATATTGCCCATAATTCTTTGCGGTACACACCAAAACGTCGGGAAAATGCATTTAAATATAAATTTTGAAATGTATATGCAGTATGTGTGTAAATAAGTTTTGCTATGTTACTTGGAAAGAAGCATAAACGTTTGATGAAGAATTACGGACATTCTATGCTAACAATTTAATAACTTTTTAAAGCAAGCGTTCAAATAACATTCAATTTAAACTTTACACTTAGTACAATAATCTTAGAATGTATAAAAACTGACCAGATAGTTACTCACATTTAAAATTATACAGCTATCTCTAATTAAAAACCACTAATATACATGTATTTTAAAGTGGTTCTCACCCCCGCTCCTCGAAGCTTACGTTACTCACATTTCCTGTTCAAATCTTCCTCTAAATGGGCGTACATTATTACATAATTACATTGCTCTGGGCGGGGGCTGCTGACGTCAGGTCCAACTTGCAGACGTCAGGTCAAACTTCTGTGCCAGTGTTGGCGCCAGATTCAAAATTCAAATGTAGTAATACAGGTCGCCAGCAGATGGCGCCTCACAGACGGTTTTAGGCAGAAAGTCTAACTTTCAACTAATTTGCACCAAAGTGACAAGATTATGACCAGAATATGTAGACAACACTATTGGACACTCATTTATACCGTTTATCAGCAAAAAAAAGTGGATTTGAGGGTGAGTTGTCCTTTAACGTGTGAAGCAATTCGTTTTGTTTCCCACAGGGTCAGACAAAATTACCTTTAATGTTTATAAAGTTTAGGTCTGAAAATGACCATCTCTTGACGAGTCGATGACGTAACCTGCTCTTAGTGTGCAATGTCCCAATTCCGCCTTTTTTGCACACTTGTAACCTTCGCACTCCAACCCTGGTGTGCACTTCGAACAAATGCACACTTCGTAGAGGTGTGTAGGGTGCAGTGTGGGTATTGGGATTGGGCCTTTTTGGCCCATTAGTTAGAACGCCGGAGATAGGCGTGACTACGTCCGTTAATATATACAGCCTATGGTTCAGAGCTGTTCTTTACAGTGTTAGGGGCGGAGCTTGTGCGTCATGCCAACCATCAATACTCCTGTGTGTATAAGTTCTGTGTGCGTCTATGCAAAGTGAGTACCATGTGCCAATCTATATTTATGCTCCATTTACAGTGCCTTGCAAAAGTATTCGTCCCCCTTGAATCTTTCAACATTTTGCCACATTTCAGGCTTCAAACATAAAGATATAAAAATATTTTTTTTTGTCAAGAATCAACAACAAGTGGGACACAATCATGAAGTGGAACGAAATTTATTGGATAATTTAAACTGTTTTAACAAATAAAAAACTGAAAAGTGGGGCGTGCAATATTATTCGGCCCCCTTGCGCTAATACTTTGTAGCGCCACCTTTTGCTGCAATTACAGCTGCAAGTCGCTTGGGGTATGTCTCTATCAGTTTTGCACATTGAGAGACTGGAATTCTTTCCCATTCTTCCTTGCAAAACAGCTGGAGCTCAGTGAGGTTGGATGGAGAGCGTTTGTGAACAGCAGTCTTCAGCTCTTTCCACAGATTCTCGATTGGATTCAGGTCTGGACTTTGACTTGGCCATTCTAACACCTGGATACGTCTATTTGTGAACCATTCCATTGTAGATTTGGATTTATGTTTTGGATCATTGTCCTGTTGGAAGATAAATCTCCGTCCCAGTCTCAGGTCTTTTGCAGACTCCAACAGGTTTTCTTCCAGAATGGTCCTGTATTTGGCTCCATCCATCTTCCCATCAATTTTAGCCATCTTCCCTGTCCCTGCTGAAGAAAAGCAGGTCCAAAGCATGATGCTGCCACCACCATGTTTGACAGTGGGGATGGTGTGTTCAGGGTGATGAGCTGTGTTGCTTTTACGCCAAACATATCGTTTTGCATTGTGGCCAAAAAGTTCGATTTTGGTTTAATCTGACCAGAGCACCTTCTTCCACATGTTTGGTGTGTCTCCCAGGTGGCTTGTGGCAAACTTTAAACGAGACTTTTTATGGATATCTTTGAGAAATGGCTTTCTTCTTGCCACTCTTCCATAAAGGCCAGATTTGTGCAGTGCACGACTGATTGTTGTCCTATGGACAGACTCTCCCACCTCAGCTGTAGTTATCTGCAGTTTATCCAGAGGGATCATGGGCCTCTTGACTGCATCTCTGATCAGTCTTCTCCTTGTTTGAGATGAAAGTTTGGAGGGACGGCCGGGTCTTGGTAGATTTGCAGTGGTCTGATACTCCTTCCATTTCAATATAATTGCTTGCACAGTGCTCCTTGAGATGTTTAAAGCTTGGTAAATCTTTTTGTATCCAAATCCGGCTTTAACAGCATCTCGGACCTGCCTGGTGTGTTCCTTTGTCTTCATGGTTCTCTCTGCGCTTTAAACAGAACCCTGAGACTATCAAAGAGCAGGTGCATTTATACGGAAACTTGAGTACACACAGGTGCATTCTATTTATCATCATCAGTCATTTAGGACAACATTGGATCATTCAAAGATCCTCACTGAACTTCTGGACTGAGTTTGCTGCACTGAAAGTAAAGGGGCCGAATAATATTGCACGCCCCACTTTTCAGTTTTTTATTTGTTAAAAAAAGTTTAAATTATCCAATCAATTTCGTTCCACTTCACGATTGTGTCCCACTTGTTGATTCATGACAAAAAATAAAAATGTTATCTTTATGTTTGAAGCCTGAAATGTGGCGAAATGTTGAAAGGTGAAAAATAAAGATTACTTACTTACTAAGGTTCAAGGGGGCTGAATACTTTTGCAAGGCACTGTATATACTTTAATGTCCGCGCTTCCTCCTTGTACAAAACGTTGTGCTCCAATAATCCTTGGGTTCTGAGTCAGTCTTTTTCTGATCTTATGCAGAAGCTACACTCTCATCTTTGTTTTCTTTTTATTGAAACAACATTAACTCCTGCCAGATTTGAAACAATGCCGACTTTGCCCACAAAGTTTGGTTTTCTTTTCACATGCGCTCCACACTCACTCCATTCATGTTGGTGATAAACTACTGCTGTAGCCACAGCTGCTCTGGGACGCACCGAGAGAAGCAAGGCAGGCAGTGTGCTATCGGCTTCTCCAACCACCACCAACCATTCACACACACACAAGAATCATTCTAGGCAATGTGGGTGAAGTGTCTTGCCCAAGGACACAATGACTGGGCACTTTTCAGCCGCAGCTGCCCTACAGGTCTCCCATCACAGTACTAGCCAGGCGACTGCCCTGCATAGCATCAGAGTTCTGATGAGATCTAGCTTAAAGAGTCTGGCCATTCGTTTGTTTTGAGACAGGACAAGTTATCCGCTGTGTAAAGCCTTTATTTTCCCACATTCAGCTCAAATCTCGTATTTACAGAAGCATTTTGGCAACGCTACAGCAACTAATCCAAACTCTTGGCTTTCATTAGGAAGAGAAAAAACAAACATGTGTTCTCATATTTGGGTGAGAAAATCCACAAAGCATTTACATGAGAAATGCCATTCATAAAAAAATCTATCATCTATGTACATTATATATCATTATAAAGTGTTGGTTTGATCGAGATAATTGTTGTTTCTCTTCATCTAAACACAAAAACGAATTTCCCATTTTTGATCCTCGGACAAAAAAACCCAATAAATTACAAAAAAAAAGCAAAATTGTCGCACTGAAAGATTCGAATGGACTAACTGTCTGGTCTGTGAAGTTAAATGAACAGAAAGTGGATTCCAGCAGAGGGCGCACTTCTCTAAGGCACTGGTCACTATGATTATCCTTTGGTTTACCTTTGAGCCTTCTGACATGTGATACACGTGTTTATTACCGACTTAAAGCTGCGTTACCTAAATTTCTTGGCCCCAAAATCAAGAATCTTGAATGTTAAATGTAAAAAAAAACAAAAAAAAAAAAAACAAATCAGACCACAACCTTCCGTCTTCATTGTATTCATTCAATTGTAAAAACAGAAAAAGTAAAAAAAAAAAAAGTTGGGAGCTGTTTGAGGGTGGTTGTCTTTTTTTGCTTTTCTGTCTGAAAAAATTTGACCCAAAGATGTGACAAAAGAATTGTTTTTAGAGCCAGGAGCGAGTGACTTGGGGTTTGTACGACAGTTACATTTTGGTTGGTTTGAAAATTCTTGAGCCCCAACTTTAAGTTTAAATACAAGGTCAGTTTTTTTTTTATAAATACATGTGCTCTTTAAAACAGGAAATCCATTTTCAACGCGGCCTGGTGTCCACTGTACAAAAACTGAATCCATCCACAGCAACCACTTCCTGTTCCTTCCTTGCTTAGACCCGAGTGACTTTAAATTTCACCAATATTTCATAACAAAAAATAAATCTCAATTCCACTTTACCAAACCATTGACTCTGTTCCCACCCTCACCCACGGTCACGAGCTTTGGGTAATGTCGAAAGAATACGAGTGGGTGAAATTAATTCCTGTGAAACAGCAGGAGCTTGAACTAGAGCCGCTGCTTCTCCACGTCGAGAAGGGCCAGTGCCGGGTCTTTCTCACCGGGAGGAGACCAGGGGAAGGCCCACTACACGCTGGAGGTGCTCTGTCTCTCAGCTGGTTTGGGAATATCCAAGACCTTTAGTTTGGATCGGGAAGTCTGCCCCTGTAACCCGGCAACGGATAAAGCAGAGAAAAATGGACGGAGGGAGGGTTACCATATCCAATTTAGGTATTCGATCCGGACACTTTGGCCCAGAGGTGGATCCGATACCAGTCCAAAACCACATATCGTTAATGTTAATGTGGATAAACTCAAAATATTTGGTTCATATTTCATTGAGGGACATTTCAAACTGTCTAATATTCCAAAATAGAACTGAAAATAACTAATTAAGAGACCCTAAGACGGGCAATGCTAACATAACCCACTTTAGCTCAATGAAGCCCAAAAGAGAAGTGCTCATGGACAAAGTTTGGCTCCAACTCGCTCTGGCTCCTATTGACTTACATGTAAAAGTATTCAGTTCTCTGCCGTTCACATCACATCCACTTCACCACCGCACCCTGGATCATTCCCCGCACCTTTCCACCCATTCTGCGGTGAGCTTAAACGTGTTTTTGAGATAAATTAAACAACAGTGGGAAAGGCTGGGGTGTTGTTTGGACCTGCGTCAGCTTTTCACCACAGGGAAGACAAACGTGAAGAAAATAAAAAGGGCTCAAAACATTACAACTTATGAATTGACACCAGTGGGAGGTTTCTCATCCGCCGACAAAGCGGACAATATCAAAGTGTTGTCCCATGTGAGTCGTTCTGACACACCAGCCCGTGTTGCTCAGGAAGAGGATTTTTTTTTTGGGGTCAACATTTTTAGGTGATATTGAAAACTATATAGTCACTCTTGAAATAACTTCGATTCAGTTTAGATTCTTCGACAATTGGAGAATCTGTGTGACAGCTGCAACATGAGCCACAGAAAACTTTGCGACATTTGGAACAAACAAGTACTAGAGTTTTTAAATATTCTTAAAGAGCAAGGAAGGAGATGGGAGGACCAGGAAGGAGGCTCGAGTCGCCAATTTGGATGCAACCTCGGTCACAGAAACTTTCAAACTGCGAACCGCGCAATGACGTCATCGGCATGCAACCGCTGTTTGCATTAGCCATGCTAGCCATGCTAGCCTTGTTAGCCCCGTTAGCCTTGTTCGCACCAGAGGCTAATGGGGCTGGTCATGTGGTATGGTTAATCCGTTTTTAAACCCGTTTTAGTCAAAACAGTGCAGTGGACATCGGCTTTACACACCCTTTGCTTGCATCTTTGATTTGAACAACTCTAAATCAAAACAAAACTAAAACTTAAAAACACAGCAAAAAATTAGCAAACGTTACAAAATAAATCTCGGAGAAGAAAACATTGTCCGTGATTGGTTAGTTCAAAACAGCAGCTTGTCATCGGTGTCATTGGGCGGTTTGGGGGATTTGTATTAAAAGCCCCACTATGTCACTTTCTAATGTGACCTTAATGTGAGCGGCCACAGCCCGGACCTTTAATCACATCCATCTCCAGAAAGTTACATACTGTCGCTTTAAAGATTGGCGTGTGCTAGGGCAGCATGACTTCCGCAATCTTTGTGATAAGCGGTGATTTTGAGCGTTTCGTCCATTCCCACACATTTTATATTATTTTGTGGAAATCTCTTATTGCCAAAAACTATTGTGCAATGTTGTTTTTGGCAACGAGAATGGCTACGCTGCAAAAACAAGTCAAAGTGAGCTAATAAATGCTTGAACTGGGTCCATTTCTATGACTAAAACCAGAAGAAGTGCAAAATGTCTCGTCTTGCGACACATTTGCTAATAAAATGTGCAATAATCGTTATTCACTTGTTTTCTTTAAGCTTATTACTCTTGTGTCTGTACATTTTCTCCTCTATGGTACAAATACATTCTCATATTCAAGATTCATTTGTTTCATATTTTTTCCCCTGCCGTCTTTGCGTGTTGATAATTGCGATCACAAAAGTTTCGGTGAGTCTTGCAGCCCTTTATGCACGTCCAGTCTCATGATGGGGTCAGTGTGAGTGGGCGAGGCTTCGAGAGCTGGGGGCGTGGCCTCAGGAGCTGATGGGCGTGGCCTCAGGAGCTGATGGGCGTGGCCTCAGGAGCTGATGGGCTGGGCGTAGTTGGCCGGGTAGAGCCCCGTCTGCCCGGAGCTCAGCCGTCCCCTGCACCAGCCCTGCTCGTCCTCCTCCCCGAGCTTCAGCAGCTGCTCCCCTGAAAAACACACACAGGGTTTTGAGATTAAGATTAAGTGATTCTTTATTAGTCCTACAGTGGGGAAATTTCAGTGTTGCATCATCAGCTACAGAACAGCAGGAGGAGCACACAGCACAAGATAAATGAACAATAACTCTAACTTTAGCATAAGAAAGAAGAAAGTATAAAAGGCTGTATACAGGGTCTGGGCTAAAGTAACTAAGCTTTAACCGTGTTTAAATGCTGTGTCGACAATGGAAGTGGGAGTGAGCGCCCCCTGTGGCCAGAGGGATACATTGAAAGAAAATGTAGTACAAATTGAAACAAAATAATCCAATGAAAGGTGTTTAAAACATTAAAGTAAATATGGATTATTGGGCAATATCCAATTTTCTTATCGTCGTGATATCCACTGATGCAGGAGGGTCTAACAAAAAAAGTTATTGTGGCACATTTATGTAGCTCCGTGTTCAGCGTGTGGTAGTATTCAGAGGCGCTCGCTCCGTGGGGGTCTTTGCTAACTGTTTGTCATTCTGCAAAGTATCTTAGCCCAAAGGGGCAGGTTCATAATGAGGTCCTGTGGTAAATACCTGCTTTGAAGCTGAGCTCGTCGGCCTCCTGCCCGATGTAATCGTACAGCGCTTTCACGTACACGCCCACCTCGTGCACGCCGTTTGCCGGAAGCGCCTTCTTCGGGCTCTCATCATCCGACCAATCAGAGGAGTCCTCCTTCACCCTGAAACAGCAGAGAAATGTGTTGAAATCGGACAATTACATATTTTTGGTAAACGTTTTCTTCACATGACAGTACGTCATTCAGATTATTTATCTCTTTCCCAAAGTAAGATTCATAAACAGTTTGTCCCCTTCGGATTATAACAGGGTTCTAAACTCAAAAAATAAAATGGACGAAATGTACTTATTTCTTTTTAGTTATTACTTATTTACATCCAGTGCCTCTCGAAAACACCAATACATCTTGAACGTCATGTTTACAACCATAAACAAGATTTCACAGTTAAGATTTCACAGTTAAAAAATCAGACAACTATTGGTGAAAAATGATACATGCTTTTATTAGTTTAAAAATAAAGTGAAAAGTGTGGTGTAATCAAGAAAAACTTGATTTACATTTTCACAGAGAATCATTTTGTGTGTAATTGTGTTTGCGGTCATTCTTCAGATAAACTCTGAACGACAAACATTGTTATTGCACACAATGAATGTCCAAATATTTTTACATTTCCACATGAGTTCTTATTTAATTGTGCAGCGCTTTATTCTGAACACATCGATGGTAAAAGGGTGAATGTCTCTCCGGTCACAGAGGTATCTGCTCATTCTTGTGTCCTTGGGCAAGACACTTTACCCCACCCCACTTTGCCTATACGGAGCGCGGAATTAACAGCGCGCTGCATGCCTTCATGTTTGTGTGAGTGACTCTCAATCGAACCAAATTTCTCCGTTGTGAGATCAATAAAGTATATCTTCTTCTTCATTCAGATTAAACTCAGATTAAACTCAGATTAAACTCAGATTAAACTCAGATTAAACTCAGATTAAACTCAGATTAAACTCAGATTAAACTCAGATTAAACTCAGATTAAACTCAGATTAAACTTGTTACTTGAGGGGCTTGGCTTGTTATCCAAGGGGCATGACCGGGGCGTGGCCTGTTACCTGATGGGCGTGGCTGGGGCGGGGCTTGGCGGTGCGTCTCCAGATGACACGATGTTAGTCAGAGTGACCACGTTCTCCTCTTCGCTGTGTCCGCGCTCTTTACGACTGATGGAGCGACTCAGGTCCGGACTCCACTCCTGAAACACACACTGGGTTTACCAATCCTGTCCTGGTCCAGTCCTGATCCCAGTCCTAGGTCTGGGTCCACTCATGTCTGCTTATTTGCTTAAAATTTTTTTTCCTAGATTCCTGGCAAACAATTTTAATTTTAGTTTCAATTTCAAAACAAAAGTATCACAGCATATGAAGTCTGTGCTGTGGCCTCGGTGCAGAGTGTGTGGGGACAAAAGCCTCTTGTTGGAGCAGATTCCTGTGAGGACACTGGGCTCCGTTTACACACTCACAACACGACTCTCATTTTGGGACTTTTTAGACTCAAATGTGATGATTCAGAGCAACAATAATGTCATGTTTACTGACCAAAGTTACTGAATACTGAATACACACACAGCTAAATGAACACTTAGAAGTATAGCATGTTTTAACAGCACAAAGTTCATATTGGGACTTGAATAGATGTTTTTGAATATTTAATCATTCCTTCTATATTATATACAGTAGACGGTACCCAAGATGACCATTTATTTTTCTACAAAGTCAAAACGGCTTTACTAGAGTTTGGAAACTTCCCAATGGTCTGGGGTGGATACTTCAATGAAGTGTTTGAAAACTTCTCAGAAAGAAGTGGCAAACATTTTTGTGGCTTTCTAAGACACAAAACATATTCAAAATAATATGCAAAGATATGTGTTTAAGTAGCCTGGCCTTAACCATCCGTCAACTCTGGTCAATTATCATTTCCCTGCATTTACCGTCTAGGTCCAGTCTCAGTGTCTGCAATTACACCAGTTGAATCCCCTCCGACCAATCAGTGAACGTGGGAGGCGGGTGTTGTAGGTATGTGTGGGTGACGTCAAGAGTTTGCGCCGAAATGGTAGGTTGTAGTTTGGCAATGGTGAAGAACGCAATAGTAAAGTAACCCCTTCTAGTTTGGCTCCAAATCAAGAAATTGAAGCCGGAGCAAGAGGAATGTTTAGCAAATGTCATTGCTGCAAAGATGTTGTGGCTCTAATCTTCACGGGCTCCGTTATTGCCAAAGGAGATGGATAAAGCTAGGCTAAATACTAAAGCTAGGCTAAATGCTAAAGCTAGGCTACATGCTGCACTCACTGAAGAACATTCGATGCATCACGGTAAACTCAGATCCAATAGATTCAATCTGCCAAAGGAGTTAACCCTTTAGGCGCCAGAGTTTTTTCAAGAAAATATACAATTTTGATTTCAAGATTTCAAAAGGCTATAACTTTAAAATGGTTTGAGATAAAGGCATACTGTAAATTAGAAATATCTTCAGTTTGAACCAAACTTTGGGATGGAGGTTGATTCGTCATCTAATTTGCATATTGTGACGTCATCAAGGTGGCGGCCATTTTGGAAAATGTTAATTATTGTATAAAGACTTCAAAAAGCTGTAGCTTGGGAGTTATTTGAGATCAGGGAATACTATAAACAGTCAATGTGAAATATCTTTAGTATGAAATGAATTTGGGATAGAAATAAATTCCCTGATCCAGATTATAGATAATGTTTTAGCACTGGTTCGCGGCCATATGGAATTGTATTATTTTCAAAGACCTTCAGTGATCAAGACAGAACTCTTTATAGTTTACAGTCATGAAATCTTGAGATTGGTTTCAATATTTCCCTTTCAGAGAAGTAGTGGGCGTACTATTTTTCTCAGTGGAAATGAGGCTCCAGGATTTACCGTTTAGAAACAGAGAGATGAAATGAATGGGCTCAGAACTTGTCAGATCGTCTCAACAACATACAACAGGCTCTTCAACACTTCTGATCCACTTTTGTGGATTATTTTCTCTCAAGAACTGTCTTCATCCTCATCATCGCTGCTGGTAAAGGCAGTGAACGTGATTAGCGATGTGTTTTTTTCCCGCGGCTCTCCCGCGACTTCTCCCGCGTCTCCCGTGTTCCCCGTGGATGTCTACCCCCACTACTTTCTCCCACATGCCCGGTGTTATGATCCCCCTGTCCCCTCCACCACGGACCCTGCTTGGCGTTCACAGAATGCTTCTACTGCGGCCACACGGAGGACAAGCTGCCGCTGTACAGGGGCTGATTGTGGACTATATGGCGCGGTCTCCCCGTCACCAATAATGTCCGTGTCTGCTTCACTGGACACCTGCGTGTCTTCCTCCTCTGATTCTGAGTGAGCCAGTACCAGACCAAGTACTTCTCTGGTACTGAAGACCTCGTGAGTAAATTAAAAAACCCTCTCTCCCTCTGCTCTGCTCTCGCTCCTCTCAGCTCTACCGCTGCTGCTTCGCCTCCGCGCTGCTGCGCCGCAGGTGATTTACAAACTCAATTTACTCAAAAACTTTCAATATAACCACACCCACAAATGTTGCTCATATTACAGGCACACATGTCCACTAACCCCTGGTGAAAAGTATTAACAAGATTCTGCACCACATTTTTAAATACAGCCTGTTTAAGTGAGCAATGTTGCTTGTCGCAATATTGCGACTTTGGCGCTTAAAGGGTTAACCTCTCCCACCTGTTAACGGAGTCAATGGAGCAAAGCCAGACCTTAGTACGAAATGTACTTTGTACTATGGTGTGGTATGAACAGGCTAAGGTCTAGAGACATTTGAAGAATATTAAATCCAACAAAAAGGGACTACACTTTTCTTCAAAAAGACTCTTTTTTTTCGTACAGACTTTCTTAGTAACCCACTCTGTCATGAAATGTGTAGCTTACAGTAACATCAGGTACAATGGGAATTACAGGTCATGCTCCAATTGAGCTCAGCATCTCATTGGAATAAAAAAAAAAAAAGACTATTTATGGAGAATACATACAGTACATGGTAATATTTTTATAAGCATGTAAAACTGAATAAGAGAGGACTGGGATGAGCTTTTGTCTCTAGAGGTCGAAACGGGATCTTACATTTGCTGAGATCTCAAACTAAGTGATGATGGTCACACGGCGAGTTGTTCGGACCCGGGTCTGCTTTTCACTGAGGAGTTGTCAAATTAAAAATGGGTCAAAACATATTTCAGACGAGGAGGAAAAGGCCAAACGCTCTGGTGAAGGTTGCTCAAGTGGTTGAACTCTCGTCTGGACAATAGAAATACCTCGGTGTTTGATAAGGCCGTGTTGAGTTTCCCGAGTCACGCCTCCTTCAGGGAAATGCTTTATGTTTGTGAGGTTTGAGTTTTGAGCTTTGTCTGAGAATAATACAGATGCAATCAGGGTTTTTCATGTAGAAGGAACAGAGACGGGACGCTCTACTCTGTCACGAAGACCTGAAACACAACACAGCTACGCAACTATTTACACTTTTGTTCTGCAGCTGGAATCGACTGTAAATGAGTCACCTCACGTAATTTGCTTTAGCCCCTACTTTATCCATCCATCCATTCCATTTTCTTCCGCTTCATCCGTTGCCAGGTCGCGGGGGCAGCAGTCTAAGCAGAGACGCCCAGACTTCCCTATCCACACACACTCCCTCCACCTCGTCCTGGGTATTCCCCGGGGTCTCCTCCCGGTGGGACGTGCCCGGAACACCTCCCCAGGGAGGCCTCCAGGAGGCATCCGGAACAGATGCCCGAGCCACCTCAACTGGTTCCTCTCGACGTGGAGAAGCAGCGTCAGTCTCCGCCTCAGTCTCGGCTTGGGTTGACAAAGTTGTATCTTCATTTATGTTAATAAAGCTCGTCTTTTTACTTTACTATATTTTTGAATTTATATTTGATCAAGAAATGGTACTTTATTGCAAATTGGAAAGTAAGTTTTAAAAAGGGGGGGGGGGGGGGGGGGGGGGGGGGGGGGGGCGGGGGAATAGCAACTTGCCATTGCAAGTTTTAGAAAAATGTCTCATGAAATCACGCATTTTATCCTACACAATCACAGTAATTGTCTGCAAAATCCTGGAGGGACTGACTTTAGACCTGCTTCAGACCTGCTTCAGACCTGCTTTAGACCTACATTAGTCATGCTTTAGTCCTGGTCTTTCTGAAGCAGCAGTTGTGGGCTGAGTGGGAGTGGAATCTACAGCTGGAGACACTTCACACTAATATTTACATTTTCCCTCAGAAGTCAAGGCTGAACCCAGGGCCAAACAAGGTCCAATCAGAACCAGTAAATGAAACTTCATTATCTCAAAATGTATATATGCTGTAGCTTTTGTCCTCCATCTTGTTCTCTGGGTTCTTCCCCAAAGCTCAGGACCAATGAGGTTCTGCTCGGGGACTTGAGCAGAACCACAAACTCCCCAAGAAGCCCCTTTGGAGCACCGTGAGAAGGTGGACCTCTTTTGCTGTTCCAGAACCAGCAACAGGATTAAGAGATCCTTTATTCATCCCACAGTGGGTACATTTCAGTGTTGCATCACAAGTCAGTGCCACTTTAGACCTGCTTCAACCCATTGAGGCAGGAAACGCATTCCAAATTCAGGCCCGGGGGCCAATTGCGGCCCTCAGTGTCATTTTAAGTGGCCCTCTGCCTTACTAACCCAAAGTTGGCTTTGAGATCATATTGGTTAGCAAGGCAGAGGGCCATAGGTTGGACATGCCTGCTATACTTGATCTATGGTTTTACTATAATTATTTAAATACAGAGAGAGGACAGATTTTCTTCACATTTATACTGTCCCAGAGCAGGTTGGATAAACTCTGGGTTTTATTCCCCTCTTTGTGTTTGCGGTGTGTGGGGCGTGAGGTTGTGGGATTGTGGGGTGTCGAACCTCAAACTGGGGCCAGCTCATGGTCATCCCGGGACCATGTGTGTTCCTCCACCAGCGCAGGTCCTCAGAGTCACTGACCGAGCGGATGCACTGACCCAGGTCTGTGTAGAGCGCAGCAAATCTGGGAGACACAAAGCAGAGACACAAGTGAGGAGACTGACCAGAGGAGAGAGAGAGGACAGACCAGGGAGGACAGACCAGAGAGGACAGACCAGAGCGGAGAGACCAGAGAGGACAGACCAGAGGAGAGAGAGAGGACAGACCAGGGAGGACAGACCAGAGAGGACAGACCAGAGCGGAGAGACCAGAGAGGACAGACCAGAGGAGAGAGAGAGGACAGACCAGGGAGGACAGACCAGAGAGGACAGACCAGAGCGGAGAGACCAGAGAGGACAGACCAGAGGAGAGAGAGGACAGACCAGAGAGGACAGACCAGAGGAGAGAGAGGACACACTAGAGAGGACAGACCAGAGAGGAGAGAGGACAGACCAGAGGAGAGAGAGGACAGACCAGAGAGGAGAGAGGACAGACCAGAGAGGAGAGAGGACAGACCAGAGAGGAGAGAGGACAGACCAGAGAGGAGAGAGGACAGACCAGAGAGGACAGACCAGAGAGGAGAGAGGACAGACCAGAGGAGAGAGAGGACAGACCAGAGAGGAGAGAGGACAGACCAGAGAGGACAGACCAGAGAGGAGAGAGGACAGACCAGAGGAGAGAGGACAGACCAGAGAGGAGAGAGGACAGACCAGAGAGGACAGACCAGAGAGGAGAGAGGACAGACCAGAGGAGAGAGGACAGACCAGAGAGGAGAGAGGACAGACCAGAGAGGAGAGAGGACAGACCAGAGGAGAGAGAGGACAGACCAGAGAGGAGAGAGGACAGACCAGAGAGGACAGACCAGAGCGAAGAGACCAGAGAGGAGAGACCAGAGAGGAGAGACCAGAGAGGAGAGACCAGAGAGGAGAGACCAGAGAGGACAGACCAGAGGAGAGAGAGGACAGACCAGAGAGGACAGACCAGAGGAGAGAGAGGACACACTAGAGAGGACAGACCAGAGAGGAGAGAGGACAGACCAGAGGAGAGAGAGGACAGACCAGAGAGGAGAGAGGACAGACCAGAGAGGACAGACCAGAGAGGAGAGAGGACAGACCAGAGGAGAGAGAGGACAGACCAGAGAGGAGAGAGGACAGACCAGAGAGGACAGACCAGAGCGAAGAGACCAGAGAGGAGAGACCAGAGAGGAGAGACCAGAGAGGAGAGACCAGAGAGGAGAGACCAGAGAGGAGAGACCAGAGAGGAGAGACCAGAGAGGAGAGACCAGAGAGCAGAAAGAGGACTGATCAGAGAGGAGAGAAAGGACAGACTAGAGGAGAGAGAGGAGAGACCAGACCACAGAGAAGCATCAGGCCTGACACTGATGTGCAAGACCACAAGGAGGTGCTGTTGTGTCCTTCGGCAACACACTTCTCTCATATTGTCAATTGCATCTGTTCCCGCAGCCTCTAAAACCGAGCAATCCATATTTTTTTCCTGCCGCGATATTTATACAATTTGTCATTGGACTTGTCTTTCATATTAGAAACAAACTTGTGACATCACAAGTTGTATCTAAACTATCTCCATAATCATCCGTCAGTGAGGAATGTAAATATTTTAAACCAAACTCAATGACCTTTGAAGCAAAGCAGTAACATGTCGTTCCCAAAAAGCAGATACTGGAACAACTCGGCTGAGGAATTCACCTGAAGTAAAAATACTTTAGTTGCTACTTCTGAAAGTGCTACAAAGTTAGAGTCTACTCCATGAACAAAACAGGGACTAAAGCAGGGACTAAAGTGGGACTGAAGCAGGACTAGAGCAGGGACTAAAGTGGGACTAAAGCAGGGACTAAAGCAGGGATAAAGCAGGGACTAAAGCAGGGACTAAAGCAGGGACAAAATCAGGGACTAAAGCAGGTACTAAAGTGGGACTAAAGCAGGTACTAAAGTGGGACTAAAGCAGGGACTAAAGTGGGACTAAAGCAGGGACTAAAGTGGGACTAAAGTGGGACTAAAGCAGGGACTAAAGCAGGGACTAAAGCAGGGACTAAAGCAGGGACTAAAGTGGGACTAAAGCAGGGACTAAAGTGGGACTAAAGGTGGACTAAAGCAGGGACTAAAGTGGGACTAAAGCAGAGACTAAAGTGGGACTAAAGCAGGGACTAAAACAGGTACTAAAGTGGGACTAAAGTGGAACTAAAGCAGGGACTAATGCTGGACTAAAGCAGGGACTAAAGGTGGACTAAAGCAGGGACTGAGGCAGGGACTAAAGTGGGACTAAAGCAGGGACTAAAGTGGGACTAAAGCAGGGACTAAAGTGGGACTAAAGCAGGGACTAAAGTGGGACTGAGGCAGGGACTAAAGTGGGACTAAAGCAGGGACTAAAGTGGGACTAAAGCAGGGACTAAAGCAGGGACTAAAGTGGGACTAAAGCAGGGACTAAAGCAGGGACTAAAGTGGGACTAAAGCAGGGACTGAAGCAGGGACTAAAGTGGGACTACAGCAGGGACTAAAGTGGGACTAAAACAGGACTACAGCAGGAACTAAAGTGGGACTGAAGCAGGGACTAAAGTGGGACTACAGCAGGGACTAAAGTGGGACTACAGCAGGGACTAAAGTGGGACTAAAGCAGGGACTGAGGCAGGGACTAAAGTGGGACTAAAGCAGGGACTAAAGTGGGACTAAAGTGGGACTAAAGCAGGGACTGAGGCAGGAACTAAAGTGGGACTAAAGCAGGGACTAAAGTGTGACTAAAGCAGGGACTAAAGCAGGGACTAAAGCAGGGATTGAGGCAGGGACTGGGGTGGGACTACAGCAAGGACTAAAGTGGGACTAAAACAGGACTACAGCAGGAACTAAAGTGGGAATAAAGCAGGGACTAAAGTGGGACTAAAACAGGACTACAGCAGGAACTAAAGTGGGACTGAAGCAGGGCCTAAAGCAGAGACTAAAGTGGGCCCAAAGTGGGACTACAGCAGGGACTTAAGAGGGACTGATGCAGGGACTAAAGTGGGACTAAAGCAGGGACTAAAGTGGGACTAAAGCAGGGACTAAAGCAGGGACTAAAGTGGGACTAAAGCAGGGACTGAAGCAGGGACTAAAGTGGGACTACAGCAGGGACTAAAGTGGGACTAAAACAGGACTACAGCAGGAACTAAAGTGGGACTGAAGCAGGGACTAAAGTGGGACTACAGCAGGGACTAAAGTGGGACTACAGCAGGGACTAAAGTGGGACTAAAGCAGGGACTGAGGCAGGGACTAAAGTGGGACTAAAGCAGGGACTAAAGTGGGACTAAAGTGGGACTAAAGCAGGGACTGAGGCAGGGACTAAAGTGGGACTAAAGCAGGGACTAAAGTGGGACTGAAGCAGGGACTAAAGCAGGGACTAAAGTGGGACTAAAGCAGGGACTAAAGCAGGGACTAAAGTGGGACTAAAGCAGGGACTGAAGCAGGGACTAAAGTGGGACTACAGCAGGGACTAAAGTGGGACTAAAACAGGACTACAGCAGGAACTAAAGTGGGACTGAAGCAGGGACTAAAGTGGGACTACAGCAGGGACTAAAGTGGGACTACAGCAGGGACTAAAGTGGGACTAAAGCAGGGACTGAGGCAGGGACTAAAGTGGGACTAAAGCAGGGACTAAAGTGGGACTAAAGTGGGACTAAAGCAGGGACTGAGGCAGGAACTAAAGTGGGACTAAAGCAGGGACTAAAGTGTGACTAAAGCAGGGACTAAAGCAGGGACTAAAGCAGGGATTGAGGCAGGGACTGGGGTGGGACTACAGCAAGGACTAAAGTGGGACTAAAACAGGACTACAGCAGGAACTAAAGTGGGAATAAAGCAGGGACTAAAGTGGGACTAAAACAGGACTACAGCAGGAACTAACGTGGGACTGAAGCAGGGCCTAAAGCAGAGACTAAAGTGGGCCCAAAGTGGGACTACAGCAGGGACTTAAGAGGGACTGATGCAGGGACTAAAGTGGGAATAAAACAGGGACTAAAGTGGGACTAAAGCAGAGACTAAAGTGGGACTACAGCAGGGACTTAACTCATTGAATGCCAGCCTATTTCAGAACAGGTACTCCCACAGTGCCAGCCATTTCTGATGATTTTTACTGATTTTTCAAGACCCACAGAATATTGTGTACTATGACTATCTGAAATCCGACACCAGATTCTAAAAGAATGGACTGTCTACTTTCCTCAGCAAAAAGAATTTTGTTTATAGCTTTTTTCGTTCCCCTGTAATCCTCCGTCGAGTAGAGGGAAGTTTTACTGAAATCACCAGAAATCACCAGAAAGTTGAGAAAAAAGAGGCACAACATGTGCACCTACATGTTTTCAAACCATTCAGAGAGCAATGCTGCCACCTGCTGGCTCGATAAAATATGGTCTCAAGTCATCCCCATACATATTAGATACAATAGACATCTGGAAACGTGAAAATAGCGAAAAAGGCATTTGACGTATTAATGCGTCAATGGCACACGACGTTACTACTTGCTTTGACGTATTTGTGCGTCAATGGGACACAATGAGTTAAGAGGGACTGAAGCAGGGACAACCCAGATAGCAAAAGGACATCGTTTCAACATTGATTTAGGGTCAGATGGTTGACTTTTGGTTGAGGTTGAAAGAAAAATGTTGATTCAATGTTTTATTACAGATAATAAATCAATAATTAAAAAAAGAATGTTGAATCAACACTATTTTATGGACATAAGTTCAACCATTGAAAGTGTAACATTGAATCAACCTTATTTTACAGATGGAAATTTAACCATTGAAAGTGTAACATTGAATCAACCTTATTTTACAGATGGAAATTTAACCATTAAAAGTGTAACATTGAATCAACCTTATTTTACAGATGGAAATTTAACCATTGAAAGTGTAACATTGAATCAACCTTATTTTACAGATGGAAATTTAACCATTGAAAGTGTAACATTGAATCAACCTTATTTTACAGATGGAATTTTAACCATTGAAAGTGTAACATTGAATCACTGTTAAAAATCGGTTGTATATTTTTTTTGGTTGAAAAATTCCCAATAAATCAATGTTTCGATATAAGGACTACAAGCCCGGGAGATTTTAGTTAAATGTACAGCGCCCCTGCATCTCGGAGACGGAGACGGAGAAAGTCAGAACTGGTAAGTGCTCATCGCTTCTAAACTTAAATCATCGTCTTGGGTGTGATCAGTGAGCTAATAAATAGAATGTAAGGTGTTGCTTTAGGCTATGTTATGCTATTTTCTTAGTAGTTTGTCAGAAGCTGATGTGTAACCAACATTATGCCAAGCTAACGTTAAACTTTGCCACCAAAAAAGCTCAGTTTAAGGGGCTGTTTTTAGCTGCTTACAATTCCTCAGCACCCGGTTGATAAGGGAACAAGGATGGTATTAAGGTTGTGTTATGCAAATGGGTTTTATTAGGTAGTTAATAATTCGCTGCTTAGTTTAACAATAACTTTCCCCACACAATAGAGGGGGTAAAGCACTTCGGTAAAGCCACGATCTATGATTAGCACACTGCGATTTATAAGGTTAAAGTTGAATAGCCTATAATGTAAAATAAAAAAAATGTCATGGTAAGACACAAGGGGTAATGCCAATTAAATATTTATTTGTGAGTAAATACAGCATTTCACATACACTTCATTTGTACTAGTCATTCACTGTCAGACAGAAAAATCAAAAAGCATTAAAACCAAATCTAAAAGCTTTAATAATGATTTCCATTTCTCTTTTACAGAAGTCCCAAGTTGATATCACGAACAACAAAGCAATCAAGTAATGCAATTTTTACAGCACCATCTCAAATGCAATTAGGATGTCTTCATATTGTGTGTTCTAAAATGATCTGTTCTGTTCTTTCTTTCTTTTTTTTAAAGAAATGCACTACTGTCTGGCAATATATCAATTTGTTAGGGTCATTTATTTATTATTGAATGAATTGTGAAATAAAGGCCTTAAATGTAATTAAAACGCATTAAAATGTATTCCAACAGGCATTAATTGTACATATCTTTGAAAATAGTGATGTTATATAACTGTGTTACTGCGAATATTCATTGAAAATACAAAAAAATAAGCTCCAAAACACACTGAACTCCAGTTTTGAATGAAATTGAACACATTTTTTGGCACAAATTGCTCGTTGTGTATAATTCCGTTAAATATTGAAAATGATGCTGTGTACCAGTGTTCCTCGTGACACTAACCAAATCTGCACCACTTCTACAAACGTTTTATTGCTACACTACAATTACCTGGATAGCCTTAATTATGATGGCCCTGTAAAAGTACTTTTATGAAACAAAGTATTATACAGTGGTTACATTGTGTTGGCAACAAATTGAGGGAATATATATTCGCATTGAGTAACCTTGTGTTTGAAATGCGGTATAAATTAACATTGACTTGCCTATAATTCATACATTCTTGACTGGATCCTGGGGAGATATGTATTTATTTATTTTACTTTTATAGTTTTACACTTAAAACCTACCCCAATATATCACCATAAGCAATGGGTTTTCTATTTATTTTTGTGGTATTTGGTCAAAACTCAATCTCCTGTCTCTTCTCCATGTCTCATGTGCTTCTGCTCCAAATGCTTTTTGTTTGTTTGTTTTTAATTTACTGTACATTCTTCATGGAGGCAGGTTATTGTTTTTTTTTACTATATTTATTCATGGAAGCAAAAGTGCTGAAGTGCTGGGCTGTACGTGTTTCGTAATGCAAAAAAACAAAAAAGATGTAACTTATGCTGTAATACCTGTCTTGGGACTGCAGGAGGCACTGTCACGCTATAGGCACCAAATAACGATTTAAATGGGGCATGCGCAGTAAAATTTTGTAATGTAAATACCTTGGTAAACTTGTCATTCTGAGTGCTATATGGATGCGTAATGTAAACAAACAACAGGAGGAGATGGATTATGCCTCAGATCCATATTGGACTGGTTATGCCTGTGTAAATGACTCAACATGATGACCGCGGTGAATGTTTAGTGGTTGATTTAGGTGGTGACGCGGTAAGTAAATCCAATAATCAAAATATAGTTTAAAAAAGGTTGAATATAGGCATATTTCAATCGTTTAATCAATGTTGAATCCATGTTTAAAAAACATTTGAATTTCGACATCTATTCAACTCCTAATCAATGTTATTTGCATGACATTGATTCCATGTCAGAAAAGATCAAAAATCAACGTTGTGTTCGACATCTATCATATCGAGCGCTTTCAATCGCAGTTCAACGTCATTTTTCAACATCTATTCAATCACAGGCCATAACACTATTTAAATGTTGAAACGATGTCCTTTTGCTATCTGGGAAAAGAATAAACTAGAGCAGAGTCTAAAGCAGAGACTAAAGCAGAGACTAAAGCAGAACTAAACCGTGACCAGAGTGTTATTAGCACAGATACCGTCCACATTCTTGTGGTGTTTGCGGACTGCGAGGCTGGTTAAATATGAAGCAGAGTTTAGCATTAACTCTAAAACACACAGAGCCGAGTCCAAACCCTGGACTGTGACACCGCTTTCCTCCTGGAACAAGGAATGAAAACAAAAAACTGCTCCAAGCTCGTGTTGGCCCCGACCTTCACCTCGGGTTTGGGGACACGGAAAAGAAAAAAATACCGATACAAATGTAAACCTCACTCACGGCTCCTTTGAAGTGAACGGGACGTGACTGGATCCGCTTCTGTCCCAGTTCTAGCTGCTTCCGATTTTCTATCCATTTACTGTCTGTGATATGCAAAAGGATTAGGTCTTGTTGCATGTGAGACAAAATATCTGTTGATTGCTAATTTGATTTAACCCTCCAAGGTCTAGGGTCATTTTAGGGAACTTTCCTCGCCTGGTTTTCTTTGTGTATAATTGCTCATAAGAGAGTAATTTTTTGATGCAGAGTCAAGCAGTATACTTTGTTTTTCTCAGTACAATTTGGGGTTTTAGAATATTCATATTGTAGAGCTGTCATTTCAATTATATAAAAACTATGGAATCATCAAGACAAAGAAAAAAATGAAACTGAAAATCAATATCACAAAAATGTATTGATAAAACGCAATGAAACTTTAAAAAAAGTAAGTCGCTCTCGATGCAGAAGGGTTAAAGGAATAGTTCACCGTTTTTACATGCTGACATATGTTCTTACCTTACCTTAGACTAGTTAATATGTACCTGTCTGGTCTTAGTCCGTGCGCTATGTCATGCAAACGGAGCAAAAACGGGAGCACAAACGCAGCCTCCTCTGTATACTGTATAGGACCCAAAAGGTAGCTCCCGCTAGAAGCTACCAAACTCTTCCAAGTGTTCCCTATTAAATGTATATAGTTACGTGACGTGTTACACTGCAAAGTATAGTAACACAGAAATGTAACTGTCGATTTTCTCAGCGGATAAAACGGGTACTATATTGTGAGGCGTAGTAATCTGAGGAGCGCTACGTCCGCGCACTAACTTCTCTCCGGAGACTTCTCTCTCGCTCACTTCCGTCAATAGAAGCAGCGTGACTTGTAGTACACACAGTAGTAGCAGAGACTTATGTGAGCGAGAGAGAAGTCTCAGGAGAGAAGTTAGTGCGCGGACGTAGCGCTCCTCAGATTACTACGCCTCACAATATAGTACCTGTTTTATCCGCTGAGAAAATCGACAGTTACATTTCTGTGTTACTATACTTTGCAGTGTAACACGTCACGTAACTATATACATTTAATAGGGAACACTTGGAAGAGTTTGGTAGCTTCTAGCGGGAGCTACCTTTTGGGTACTATACAGTATACAGAGGAGGCTGCGTTTTTGCTCCGTTTGCATGACAGAGCGTACGGACTAAGACCAGACAGGTACATATTAACTAGTCTAAGGTAAGAACATATGTCAGTATGTAAAAACGGTGAACTATTCCTTTAAAGTCTGGCCAGACCTGCAGGGCCTCTGACGTGACCACATTTACAGTGACGTCAAATACAAGCAGCTCAGGGCGATACAGAAGGACATAATGGTTCTTATCTAGGTTAAAAACTGTTATTTTTAGCTGTACATTTATGATTGTAATGTTTTGTTCAGTACTTTGAGTGGCATTGAGTATGATTTGTGCAATACAAGTATACTTAGCTTGCCTTCATATTTGTCTGAAAATGCTGATCTAAAGATGTGATAAACGCCAAAATAAAAAAATATAGTAGTCCTTTTTATCACAAGGTTACATTCTGAACAATAACCTACAAAAGACGAAACACTGGAAACGCTGCGATTTTAGGCTGTAAAACTCCTCACACACTTTATAGCCTGATATCTCTGGAGAGGGACCAGAGAGAGGGACCAGAGAGAGGTACCAGAGAGAGGGACCAGAGAGAGGGACCAGAGAGAGGGACCAGAGAGAGGTACCAGAGAGAGGTACCAGAGAGAGAGACTCAACAGAGACCCTACAGTAGTCCTCTAAAGTAATCACTGCGGCGCACACAAGCCACAAACGTTTTCGTCTGACTTAAAATTAAGGCAACTGTCATGTTTTACTAGTGGCTACATGATGCTGTTGGAGTGCACACGCAGCGCATGAGAAGCATGCAGTAAATAGCACGCACATTTTACACACACAAACATTCATTCGTGAAACGGCGAGGCCCACGATGAAGCGGTAGAACTGTGAAGAGAGCAAGGAACTGGTTGTGTGTTGAAGTTATTTGGTTCTTCTATACCAGACAAGAGTAGGTTAGATAGATGTTGTCGTTTCGTATGTTGTTACATTGTTTTAATGTTGTGCGACCCAGCCTTTAACTGCACACACACAGACACACTCCTCACCCCTCCTTGGTGCTGAGGTCCAGGTGTTGGTGGATCTCCAGAAGCACCTCTTTGAAGAAGCCGAGGCGGCTCCTCTCGCTCTCCTGCGTCAGCTCGAACACGGTCTCCATGTCCTCCATGTAGCGCGGGTTACAGCGGTTCAGCTCCTCCAGGGCCTTCGAGTACCGCTCCTTCGCCTGCACCAACAACAACACAATCGGGTTTTGTGTTGTGTAGAGTCGAGTCTGGGTAAAACTGCTCTTCTGTCTGTTTTTATTCAGTCATTTACACGGAGACACTGTGACAGTAAGATGGAGGTGAAAAGCCGCTGCAGAGGGAGCCGAGAGAGAGAAGAAAGCAGAGAGTGAGCAGAGAGCAGAGAGAAAGAGCAGAGCAGAGAGAGAGAGGAGAGTGAGACCAGAGAGAGAACAGAGAGAACAGAGAGAAAGAGCAGAGAGAGAGAGCAGAAGGAGACCAGAGAGAGAGTCCAGAGAGTCTAGAGTGAGACCAGAGACACCAAAGAAAGACCAGAAATATGTGAACTCTCTGGCTGCGATGACCTCCCCCCTCCCCCCCACATACATGCGGACATACTTAGCAGCCGAGAACAAACAAACAACAATGGCGGCAGAATAACTTCAGCAGAAATTATTTTCCTTCGTCCAAACGAAACCACCCGCAGCTGTAGTTGCAGTTTCCATTTTCGCTGCTTTTGTTAAAACAAGGAATGACGATGGTGCATTCTTGTCCGGGTTTATTTTATTCATTTTTTATTGTTTTATTTGGCCCACAGTCACTCTCAGACACTCACTCATTCACCCGGTGTTGCTGAGGAAGTGGTTGATGTTGCGTTGTAAAGTTCCACAGCCCCCTACTGGCCAGGTGTTAGAACTACACCATTTTCACTTGCCATGTAGACGCTTTGCCGTTTTTGCGACTCGCTTGGCTGCGTCTCCGTGTAAACAGGGCCTACGTCAGGACAGCTCTTTTATCAGACTAGGAAGCTTCATCTTTGTTTTTTTTGGCTCTTCTACACCAGACAGACTCCAGACTACTAGCGATGTTACTACCTTGACATTTTTTTACTGTAAACTTCCGTCTTCCTTCAGGAGAAACATGTCAAGGTAATAATAACATTGCTATCTTACAAATGTTGGGTACAGAAGACAAACCAAAAATCTTTAACTCTTCTATCCATTTTCATTTAATCACGTCCAGTTTAAAACGGCTTCTCTCAGCTTTCCTTGAGTCTTGTTGACTTCTGGCCCAGTCCTGGTTGAGTTCGACTCGGCAGCTGCAGCAGGACGGGGCAGGTCTGGTCTTGTCCTTGTTTTTATGAGAATAACGCCTCAAAAGGGATTCCCACAGTCACACTGGAGGAACTAGGCCCGAGCTCACTTTCAGGACGTATTATGACTCAATCAAGAACAATTTTCAAGAGTTTTTTTCTGTTTTCTCCACATTTTAACATTGTTGATCAGTCACAGACCTGCAGTTGTTTTTCGCTCAATCACCAATATCAGACATTTCTGCTACAACACACGTGCCCCTTTTGTCAAAATGCTTTAAACGTGACAAATCATTTACAAAGGCTCCCATTCAAACCAATGGAATTCTGAAAAGATTTCTGTATGAAAGAAATAGTGGTAAGTGATTCATAAAATTTTTGTCTTTAACCCTCTAAACACATGGGTCATTTTGGGGAACCTTCCTCGCCTGGTTTTCTTTGTGTATAATTGCTCATAAAACAGTCAAGCAGTATACTTTGTTTTTTTCAGTACAACCTGGGGTTTTAGAATATTCATATTGTAAAGCTGTCATATGAATTATATAAAAATTATGGAATCATGAAGTCAAAGAAAAAAAAATAATCAAACGGAAAATCAATTTAACAAAAATGTATTGAAAACACAATGAAATGCTATAAACAACTTTTTACACTGTATAGAAATGTTATTTAGGGACTTGGGGAAAATGGGAAAAAAATTGAATCTGTGACTATTATACTTTTTACAAAATTCCACTATAAACACAAAAATCACTGTACTCCTGATGCCCTTCCTGAAGCAGTTTGTCTATGATGCTGGGGTTGCTTCTGTATCACAGCTGTAAAAAACGTAAAACAAACTAAGAAAAAAAAAAAAAAAACATCCAATACATATATATGCGGCTTCGGGGGTCTGGCTCTTGGATCCGGTGGGGGTCTGGGGCCTCCTCTCTCCCCTGGGTCCTATGGGGTCTGAGTCCTGGGCCTGGTGGGGTCTGGGGCCCCTCTCCCCTCTGGGTCCTGTGTCGTTCCCTGTGGCTGCAGCCGGCTCTCTGCTCCTGGTGCAGATGGCTCCTTGGATGGCGCTTCTTCAGCCGGTTACATCTGCTCCCAGCCCCATTTCTTTTTATTGTTTTACCTATTTTACCTGATATGACTTTATACTTGTGTGTGTGTGTATGTGTGTGTGTGTGGGTGTATATGTGTGTGTGTGTATACGCATGTGGTTGTATATATAATTATAAATGTGGTTTTGGGGGGGTCTGTGGGGAGGAGGGTTTAGGGCTGGGCATGTTGGATTGTTTTTAACTAAACTGTAAAGCACTTTGTGTTACACTTTTTGTATGAAAAGCGCTTTATAAATAAAATTTGATTGATTGATTGATTGATTTATATACATCATAAACACATGTCATTTTACTGTATTTATTATCGTCTTTATCAATAATGCGCACTCTTCAGCCGGTTATTGCAATCGCAGCTGTAGTTTCAACTGTGGGAGAACAAGTACACGCAGAGGAGTGAGACATCTCACTCTGTGACGATCTTTGGCAGTCCCCGTGTGTTTGTATCTCACAGCTGTTTGTACCTCACGGGTCACCGCTCGAAGATCCGATTGGACACAGACTTTTAGATAAAAACGTAGTTTATCCCCCGTGCGTCGCACAGACAAATCAATCATCATTTGTAAAACATGTGCGCATGCATTGTCGCCGATACACGCGGGATTATAGGGTGAATACATGCTAAAACTGCTGAATTTATATACGAAATACAGAAATACGAAATACTGCAGTACAGCTGGAAGTAACCAGTGTGTTTCTATGGTAACTAGCACTTGCTCCAAGCTGCAATTGGTCTGAACCAGTCTCGTTACCAGTCTCGTTACCAGTCTAGGGTCGAGATTATTTCAGAAACACAATTACAAACAGAAAAAGTCACAGGGTTATAAAGACCACAAACACGTATAAACAGTAATTACACTTCCCACAACAAAAAGCCGTCAAATATACTGCTCTGTTAGTTAGTGTAATGTCCGATGTGTCCTTTACCTTTTCGGCCTCCTCGGTGCAGCGCTCCACTCGGGCTGAAAACTTGCGGACCTCCTCCTGGGACTTGCTGGGGTCAGCTTTAGCGTGAGTCTCTCTGTTCGACGCGCTCCACTCCTCTTTTCGGGTCTGATGGTACGACTTCTTACACACCTCCACCTGAAAACACACACATTTGGATTCAGCACAACTCGATAAGTCCCGGTCCAGTAGTCTCTACTCGCTCCTGGTCCTCCAGTCGCTTCTTGGTCCTGGTCTAGTCTCTACTCTGTCCCTTTTCAGTCGCTTCTTGGTCCCGGTCCAGCCTCTCCTTGGTCCTGGTCTCTCCTCAGTCATAGTCAAGTCCTGTGCACCAGTCTCTCCTTTGTACTGGTCTAGTCTAGTCAGTCCTAGTCCTGTTTCCCCTTAGTGCTAGTCTAGTCCCTCCTTCGTCCTGGTTCTGGCCTGACCTCGCGGAGCTTGCGGACCCAGGGTTTCTGGGCCTTGTGGAAGCCGTCCTGGGCATCCCGGGTCTCCTTGAACCCGCCCATCAGCTGCTTGTGGTAGGAGTCCTTCTGCCAGAGCCGCACCCTCTCGGCGTCCTCGCTCACCAGCCGCTCCCGCAGCTCCATGTGCAGCTCGCTCAGTCGCTCCGCCGCGCTCATGAAGGCGTGCCAGGCCTTCTCCAGAGTCCCGTACTGAGGACCTGAAAGAAGACAGAGAGAGAGGCTCATGAATGTGTGCTAGGTCTTCTCCAGCCTTTACTTACCGATGCAGGACACTCGACATTCAACGACATTTATGGACATTTTAAGGACAGGCTCAAAACGTATTAATTCAGACAGACTTTTAACACTTATAACACTCATTAGCACAGTGACACTTTCTCAATGCTTTTTAACTGTTTTGTTGTTTGAATTCATAAACGTTATAATGGATTTTATGTGATTTTATTGTTAAGCACTTTGGTCGCCTTGAGTGTTGTAAAGGGCTCTACAAATGAAATTGATTGATTTATTAACCTTTTATTGGACATTGGTTTCTGCCTCTTATGGACCAAAGGCTCTATGCGTTTTCCTCAATGCGCTTACTGAGCTAGAACGGATTGATTCTGTGTTGGCGAACCGACAGCTTTGTAAAGTCCGCCGATTAAACTACTGTTGTCCTTTAGGGCTATTAAAGAATACATTGAATTGAGGTTCATGAAGGCGTGCCAGGCCTCCTCCAGAGTCCTGCACTGAGGACCTGAAAGAAGACAGAGAGAGGGGCTCATGAAAGCGTGTGTCATCTCTCTCGTTGGCTGCTCGTTTTTACACCAACTCAACTTGTTTCTGTCTAAAGGCGTTCCCTAAATGACAAGAAATTCTTACCTCAAACCAAACTGTTAAAAACTATGGTTACTAAAGGCAGGACTTTTTTGTTTTGTTTTTTAAAATCATATAAAATAAGTCAACACTCAAAGTATGAAAAAAACCTCAATAAGTCCCTTAGCAGCCTGACTTTGACATTTGGAGAAGACAGATTATTGCTGTTTGCAAAAGGAAGGGTTAGGGTTAACTAGTTGATGATCTAAATAATGCTTATTGTGCCCAACACGATCGCGAACGTGATTAACGGTGCTGCCGTGTCCTCCAGTCGCTGGAAACTTGGTAACTTCGACAAACCCGCACAGACCTTTCTCCACGTGGCTCCTCCACCTCTTGGCCCAGTCGCTGAGCTGGAGGGCGTAGCTCTTCTCGATCTTGGCGCGCTCCTGGAAGCAGCTCATCAGGTCGCTGCATAGTCGGTGGCCGTCGTCGATGCGTTTCACCGTGCTCTTATAGTTCCCCGGCTGCAGAGACAAGGAAACGCAGAAAGGTCAAACCAGTTTTAGATCATGGAAGGCTTTCTGTTCAATTATAAATCTGTTAGAAGACGGCCTGTGGAAGATTAGGGACAACATCTCCATGGAAACAGAACGGTCAGATTTAGTCATGATTTCTCAGGTAAAGTGACGTCTGGCGCAGGTAGACATCATGCCCAGATAATTGTATACATATTTATGCAAACATTTTCAATTTACAGTAACAATTTCCCGTTTTAAATCACGATTTCGTTGATGATTTCACGTTCAAAACGATAAAATTCCAAAGTAAATAGTCTCTTTACGTTTGAGGGATAAAATAATGCTGAATATTCCTTCCATAACGCCCAGGGTAAACGTGAAAAAAAATCCAGTCGGGTGTTTTTCACGTTGGTGACCGTGTTCACCTGTTCGGACAAAAGGTTTCGGTTTTCTCCTCTCGCTCTGGAACCTGATCCCTCTGTGGTGAAAACACTTGAGTCCTGGTTTAGTCCTGTTTAACCTGGTCGCACCGGACTTCAAAAGGACGTATCCAAACGTATCCAATCAGAGTTTGTTTTTATAATTTCTTTCGGTGTAAATGCAGTTATGGTTTCTACTCGACTGGAGCACACCTCTGGTCAATTCTACTGGTTTAACTACTGTGTAATACTCCTGTCGGCTCAGGCCTTTCTGTTGAAATGTTTCCCCGGTGCCTGGGAGAAACAGGTTTCCTCCAGGTACTCCGGTTTCCCCCACCACGCAAATACATGCAACTCCAGCCCCGGAAATTACATTCTGCTTTTACAATGACATGACCAACAAGTCACAATCTATCTGAAGCCACACAGTTGAAAGCAACACCATTTCTCTGGAGAGATTCACAAAACTAGTTCATAGGCAGAAGTTTCACAAAAGATTTTCCAGTCCTCGGTGCCCAGTCCTCTGTGCCCAGTCCTCTGTGCCCAGTCCTCTGTGCCCAGTCCTCTGTGCCCAGTCCTCTGTGCCCAGTCCTCTGTGCCCAGTCCTCTGTGCCCAGTCCTCTGTGCCCAGTCCTCTGTGCCCAGTCCTCTGTGCCCAGTCCTCTGTGCCCAGTCCTCTGTGCCCAGTCCTCTGTGCCCAGTCCTCGGTCCACGCCCAGTCCTCGGTCCACGCCCAGTCCTCGGTCCACGCCCAGTCCTCGGTCCACGCCCAGTCCTCGGTCCACGCCCAGTCCTCGGTCCACGCCCAGTCCTCGGTCCACGCCCAGTCCTCGGTCCACGCCCAGTCCTCGGTCCACGCCCAGTCCTCGGTCCACGCCCAGTCCTCGGTCCACGCCCAGTCCTCGGTCCACGCCCAGTCCTCGGTCCACGCCCAGTCCTCGGTCCACGCCCAGTCCTCGGTCCACGCCCAGTCCTCGGTCCACGCCCCACAGTCTACGGTGCCCAGTCCTTCATCCCCAGTCCACCGTCCCTAGTCCACGGCCCCCAGTCCCTAGTCCACGGCCCCCATTCCCTAGTCCACGGTCCCCAGTCCCTAGTCCACGGCCCCCAGTCCCTAGTCCACGGCCCCCAGTCCCTAGTCCACGGCCCCCAGTACACAATCCCCAGTCCCCAGTCCCTAGTCCACGGCCCCCAGTCCCTAGTCCACGGTCCCTAGTCCACAATCCCCAGTCCCCAGTCCCTAGTCCACGGCCCCCAGTCCCTAGTCCACGGCCCCCAGTCCCTAGTCCACGGCCCCCAGTACACAATCCCCAGTCCCCAGTCCCTAGTCCACGGCCCCCAGTCCCTAGTCCACGGTCCCTAGTCCACAATCCCCAGTCCCCAGTCCCTAGTCCACGGCCCCCAGTCCTCGTCTCACCTCCCAGAAGCTGTCGGAGGCCGGGCTGAGGTCTCCATTGGAGGACATGGCGCCTGCGCAGCACCGAATGATGGCGGCTCACAGTCCCACTGCCAAACACAAGGAAAAAGCATGTTTTAGTACAAATACAAAGTACAGAGACATAGTGATAACCTCTGGCGCCTGTGGATCATTAATATACCTTTTGAACATTTTAAACTGTTGGATAATGGGGACCGTCAAAGCAATGGTTCCTGAACGCAGACGTAAGTACTTATTCGAGCATGAATAACCAAAACAACTTCAATAAGTGAATGGGATTTAAAAGAGCAAAAGAGACTATGAAATTAAAAAAGTGTATATACTTTTATAGTGAATTACACGCCTATTTTACACTTCATCAAAAATGTATGTGTTTTCAATGATGAGAGATGAAATCCACTGAACCCAAGATACAGTACAAATACAGTATAGATACAGCAATAAAAACATTGCCAACCACTAACTTTTTAACGAGGCCAAATACTGTTTAGCCAAATTATAATACAGCCAATACCAGTTTCTGTGTAAGACATTTTAGAATTTTTCCATAACTACCATTTTGTCTGATTTATTTACCATTGTTGTGCATTTAAAACCAGACACATTCCTTCCTATGGGGGCCGGACCCGTCTGCAGACCATCAAAAACCGCACCCTCACGTCCAAATCTGGCGAGCAGGGGCTGATGGGAGATGTAGTCCAGACAGAAGTGGGTCAAAAGGGGCGGAGTCTGACTAATCTGATTACTGCTCTGTGGTCTGGAGGGTAATCCGCCGCCGAACGCACCTCGCTCACACCGTCCTGGACTGATCCAACTCTGAGGTGGCGAGCGAGCCTATTTTCTTATTTGCTTTCGCTCCAGGGCAAAACTCGTCTTTAATGCGTACGAGAATAGTCGTTTCACATGACGGCTCTAATCCGAGACACACTTTTCATTCATTCATTTGTTTACTTATTTGAAACATGCACAAGATACAATTATTTACAGAAAAATATGATAAAAACAAGACAATCTGTGCATAGTTTGAAAAGGGATTGGTCGAGGCAAAAAGCTTATATTAATCCAGTCCCCCTTCCATGAGAGAGATGAAGAGATCCTTTATTTGTCCCTCGGTGAGGAAATGTCAGTGTTGCATCACCAGTTACACAACAGTAGGAATGAGGAGCATGTGAACAATAACTTTCTTACTAGATTTACTAAAACCAAATCTCCAAATTCAACATAATACAGAAGCAAGTACAAAATACTGTATATTCTACTGCAACTGATGTGTACATCTGTATAGGGCTGAAACAACTAATCGATTAATCGACGACTAATCGATTATTGAAATAGTCGACAACTATTTTAGTAATCGATTAATCGTTTTCTGGTTCACACGGACTCAGAGCAAAAATGACATGAAAATGTAGTTTTTTTGATAAAAACCGACTTCCATCCATCCATTTTCTACCCTTTAATCCATTTCTGGGTCAGGGGGGTGGCAGTCAGAGATGCCACCCAAGTCTCATAGCACCAGCCCCTCACTGACCCTCTGCAGGTGGTGAGTCCACAGGAGGACGGCTGCTCTCTGAGTGTGAGCATAGCCTTGATCTTTCAGTGGGGGCTTTGGGCAAAGTGGGGTTAAGTGTCTTGCCCAAGGACACAACGACAGCGGTCATCAGTGGGAGTCGGTGGAGAAGGTGCAGAGGTGGGAATTGAACCCACGACCTTCTGGGCTTAAGGCCAATGCTCTACCAACTGAGCTACTGTCGCCCCATAAAAAAAAAAAAAAATAAAAACCGAAAATTTGTTTTTATAATTTCATGAATATCTGTCTGTCTCATCCAATCAGATAGCAGAATTAGCACAAAGAGCCTGTTACAAACATTTACTTTAAGTTTACGCCATCAATACGTCCTCGAGTGTTGCCACTTTAGCTTTTTGTGATGAAAAAATAAATTTTTTCTACACAATTCACAGCCAAGCGATTACTCGATTAATCGTAAAAATAATCGATAGATTAATTGATTACAAAATAATCGTTAGTTGCAGCTCTACATCTGTATACAGTATGTTAGCAGCATGAGGGGCTGGGACTAAGTGGTAAGTAAAGTGACAGTGAACACATGTGGTTCTGTGTTGCACATGAAGTCACTATAGAGAGCTCTGTGGAAATCTGAGCTCCATCATCACCGCTGTCAGACTGTACAATAAGTCACTAAGCCACTAATGCAGTAGGACTGAAAAACCTGCACTGCTATTGCCACTCTGTCTTTAATTGCCACTTTTTTATTGTACATAATATATCCTAAACAGACAATATTTTTTACCTTTAACATGTTTCACACTTCTGTCACAAATCTAAGTGATTCTATCTATGCCAAATGTGACATGTACATTTCTAAAGTGTGAGATCAATAAATGCCATTGTTTAGTGGCTGTTGCAGACGTGCACGATGCATGTCCTGACGGCATCTGTTCCCTGTCGCTCCTCACTCATCACTGTGCTCTGGTTTTGACCAAAGCCGCACAGGTTCAATAGGTTCAAGTGGTTCAGCACGAGGACGCTTGTTTAATCACCAGGAGACGGGGCATACCATTGCAGGTTTTTCAGACTCGCCGTGCTCTGTGTGCTCTGAGTGAGTGAGCTCATGGGTTTAAAGCACTCCATATGCACCCGGTTTGAGGTCGGGGGTTGGTGGGCGGGCGGGCTGGGGTCACTCTCCATCACAGAGTCTGCAAATTCCATTTTTTACAGCCCTTAATCACTAAAGCAGTCATCTCGGAAGACAGTTGACAGTTTGTTGGGAAAATCCATGGATCTATAATAATAACTGGATAGGGTATTACTAGCTTACAGCTGTCTGTACTGTAGACTAAATTCACGTGGGCAACCCAGAAAAAAGTCCCATAGAACTCAATGTAAACTAAAACAGCTCGACCTCAGCTGACAGAGAACCTGATAGAGAACCTACAGCTTTCATAAAGATCAGATTTTGTGGGGATTTTTGTATCCCTTGTCATCCTGAACTTTTTTTCTTCTTAAATCTTTCGGTTTTCTTTAAATCCACACTTTACTGCCACTAACTCTGCTCTTTTCCTTCCCGCTCTGACTCCGCCCTGCTGCTATTCTGATCAGCTCTGATTGGTCAAAGCGTGGCCGAGCCCCTCTGTGCATGTGCATGAAAGCTACACACACGTATTTGGCGCAACACTTCATGGGAGATCATCCACTGCGCAGAACCGGGAGGACCAGACAATGCCCAAATACAGGCGAGTTTCTCTGACATGTCAGCACCCGGGAAGTCCCATGCGCTACTGAGCACAAGCCATTCATTTGAAAAGGGCGCCATCTTGGATCACTGGGGCTCATACACAAGGAAACTCAAAGTGCTGAACAAAACAAGAAAGCATTAAAATCATAAAAATAATCACAGTACATTAAAAAGGAAGATAAAAATATATAATCCCTCAGTTGTATGCACAGCAAGTGGCTTGTGTTAGGATTTATAATAGCTTTTTAGCGATACTTATTGCAAATATACAGCTGTTTGTTCTGAGAAGTGAGGCTTTTTGCAGTGATTATATCTGTTCTTTTGTGTTTATGTGATGTGTTTGTCTTATCCTGGACCATGAGTCTGTAATAAAAGCTTGATGATGAAATAAGGGATGCAACTAATCAGACATGTACAAAATCCCAAAGCTTTGAGACGAGGCACATGCTTTTCATTGAATGCAAAGGACAACACCATCTTACGCGGTTACAAACGTGAAAATCTGCAGCCTTTAGTAATAAGGCAAAGTCATTATAATCACACAAACTGAATCTTGAATCTGCATGATATGGTTAATCAAACAAGAGCAAAACAGGTTTCTAATCTTCTCACATTATTGTAACCAATAAGGATATATTGGATCATTTCCAAAGGCACCCTACACACACTGTTGGAGTACAATCAACAATTTCTCCCCCTTCAAGAAAAAACCTCAGAAAATGGATGAACAAAGTAAAAAGGGTGTAGCACTGGTCAGGAGTCAAGGGGGAGGAGCCAAAGGGGAGGAGCCAGGGAGACGCTGGTGTAATAATATTAATTACTTAAATAAAAATCTCTCTAGTAACAGAATGAATGACACAAGAAAACTACTGGGTGGCAGTCAGAGCTGCACCCAGTCCACACAGCACCAGCCCCTGATCCTCCTGCAGGTGGTGAGTCCACAGGAGCCTTGATCTTTCAGCGGGGTCTTCAGGCAAAGTGGGGTTAAGTGTCTTGAAGGACACAACGACAGCAAACACAAGTGGGAGTCGTGAAGTAGGACTTGTGGTGGGCTCGAACCCACGACCTTCAGGCCAAAAGGCCAATGCTAACCCTATTTTCACTTAATTTTCTGTCCAAGATCAACAGGCCACTTTCATACTTGTACTTTGACAGATATCCAAAGTCTCCTGACAAATACTGAGTCTTCATTCTGCACTCGGGCTGTGGTCACATCTGGTCTAAACTTTGAGCTTCTCCTGTGTCATTACTGACAAACATGAACTCGCCCACTCACCGACTCCAGCGAGGCCAGAGACAAGACAGGACTGCTGCCATTACACTACTACTACCACTGCTACTGCTGCTGCTACTACTACTGCTGCAACTGCTAATACTACATTAAACAAATTTTAATGTACAGCAAGTTATCATTCAGGCAAAAAATGTAAAAAGAATGAACATATTAATGTATTTGATTACTATTATTTGAAGTGCTCTTAAGGCAGTCATTTGTTTTATTGCAGGATTAATTTGCGCAACCTACTTCAGCCGCGGCCACTGTTTGTAGCGTTAGAAAAACCACAGAAACCAGAAACAGAAACATGATTAACAATGACATCCGGGCGATTACAATGTTAATTGTTGGACTAGTTATTTTAATAATGACTCAAACACCTCTCAACTGCTATTGTTTTTAATATTTCAAGCAGACACTGGGCAGAATTGGACCAAGGATAAAGCTGGCTTAGCGCTGTAGACTGACAGATGTAATTGTTTAGGAATTTCTGAATGGTAATTTAACATCTTTAATGTTTAACTATTTAACAACAATCTTCTCAGGGACTACAGGTGTTAGAACTCCTGCTACAACATAGAACAATGGATGTCTCATTTTGGCTTTTTGTACAGGTGCCATATAAAAATAAAAATCTGAATAATTATTTATTCCACTATGTGAAAGTTTGGTTAATTGTTTAGTGCAAAATAAGCACATAGGTTGGATGGAAAGAAGTTCAAGTTAATACTTTTATTTGTCAATCTTAAATAACGCCACACACGTTAAAAGTTTCAAGTATGACCAACAAGATGTGCAAAGGTTCAAACTGTATTAATACTTTTGCACGGCACTGTACCTGTTAGTTCCCCTCTGTACGTACATGTTAGCGGTTTGCAAACAGCTTCTTTCCACAAGCATTTTAAGGATCTTACACTTGTTAATGAAGCAGTTTTTGTTGATTTCATAGTGACAATTGTTTCTTGTACTTTTAAGCTAGTTTTATTAATGTACCAGTCTGTGTACACTAGGAGACTTTTGCACATGTATTCCAATGTGGTTTTACTGCAAATGGCAAATAAACTGAATCTGAATCCAGCCTCCTCCCCGCATGTACACGTTGGTTTCTCCTCTGGACCGACACATGTTTTCTTCACACTGCTCTGTCAGAGGCTGAACGCCCCGTTACCACATGTCTCAGAGATGTTCTAATGAGGCCTGAGCTGCTCCCACTCAAACAGAATCAGAAGAGCAACTGAAATCAACACCAACAGGTCAGAAAACAAATAACAAATACAAGAAGGTTTCAAATAAGGAAGCACATCCCAGTCCTTTGAACCAGCGCGCTAGATTTTTACAAAAAGATGCTAACCCTAAAAATCTGCACAGCCGTCTCATTTTCAGACCACAATCAGACTTTCCACTTTTCTCCACTACAAAAAGAAAAAATCATGTTGTAAAAAGGTAAAATAAAGAGAATTTTCACCTAAAAAGACTAACTCATTGACTGCCATTGACGTATTTGACTGAGACTGGTGATTTCTGTCAAACTTCCCTCTATTCTACTGGGGATTACAGGACAACAAAACTAGCTAGAAACAAACTTATTATTGCAGATGAAAGTAGACAGTTCAGTCTTTCAGAATCTGGTTTCATATTTCACATAGTCATAGCACATCATATTCTGTGGGTCTTGAGAATCAGTGAAATCCTCAAAAACGACAGGCAGTCAATGGGTTAATGGTCATACTGAACCCCTGCAGGCATTCAAGGCACATTGCTCAGAAGATCACTGATTATTATGCAGTCCGACCTCTTACAGGCACTTTTGATGTCAATTCATTCTCAAAAGACTATGTTTTTTCCCCCCAATGCTTTATTATCGGGTGTTACTTGTCAATGCAGGAGGGTCAGTGATGATCCAGGACGTTTAAGTACATTTACAGACAGTCTTCATCCTGCTCTCTATGAACCAGTGGCTTCTATGCGTTTGTCAATATTGTTATTTCTTGTGTTCAAACGGTTTGATCTGTTGAAGAACCTACGACTTTAACAGCTCCGAGATGACTGCTGTTGTGATTTAGGGCTATAAAAAAAATGAATGGATTTGATGATTTAACAATACGCATTTATTTACAGATCAAAAGAGATGCTAGTATACGAAGGGCTGGGACAACAGACGCTTAAACCAATCACAGACGACGCATGCTGTGGGAATGAAGCCTGTAGTGTAAAACTGTAGAATGCTAATTAGCGCTACTGCTAATTTTTCCATGTCAAACAAAAACAAAGTTCCGCTGAACGATACAATTCTTTTCACATAAAAGGATGTCTAGAACTGGGGACAATGTTACAAAACTAGGCCAGTCCTTTCTAAATTCAGACAAAATAATAAAATAGCGACTTTGTGAATGTAATCACTATCGAATAATGTTTTGGGAACAGGACATTATTTTCTTAGCAAATTAGATCTTAGAAAATTAGCTACTTTTTTTATTAGATTCAGATACGATTCAGTTTATTTGCAGTAAAAAAAAACCACATTTGAATACATTAGCAAAAAGTCTCCAGTGTGCACAGACAAATACAGACATAAAACAACATTAAAAGACCAAAATCAAACAAATAAAACAGTAAACAAACAAAGTACCCGCCTTTGAACTGAAACAGAATACTGAAACATGAACGCAAACCATTTCGTATTTCAAGAGACAGTTGGCAACCCTACACAGAGAACTCCATTCGAATGACCTGGCAGTGCTGTGAGAAAAATAGCCCTAACCAAATATTTTCATCCCTGTTAGCATTAGCCGTGTTAGAAGTGTTAGCAGACTCACCGCTCAGCAGAGAAAAGCCGGACCAGGGGAGTCCAGGGATCCCGGGTCTGAGGGTCTGAAGGAGCAGAGAGCAGAGAGCAGAGAGGCAGAGTGTTAGTGCGGCTGCAGCGGCGTTAGTTTTAAACCCTCCTCTCACTGAACCGTGGCACATTCTGGACACACGGGTGAAATACCACACTGCCCGACCAGAGGAGAAGGACCAGGACTCCAGGACCAGAGGAGAAGGTCCAGGACTCCAGGACCAGAGGAGAAGGACCAGGACTCCAGGACCAGAGGACAAGGACCAGGACTCCAGGACCAGAGGAGAAGGACCAGGACTCCAGGACCAGAGGAGAAGGACCAGGACTCCAGGACCAGAGGAGAAGGTCCAGGACTCCAGGACCAGAGGAGAAGGTCCAGGACTCCAGGACCAGAGGCGAAGGTCCAGGACTCCAGGACCAGAGGAGAAGGTCCAGGACTCCAGGACCAGAGGAGAAGGTCCAGGACTCCAGGACCAGAGGAGAAGGTCCAGGACTCCAGGACCAGAGGAGAAGGTCCAGGACTCCAGGACCAGAGGAGAAGGTCCAGGACTCCAGGACCAGAGGAGAAGGACCAGGACTCCAGGACCAGAGGAGAAGGACCAGGACTCCAGGACCAGAGGAGAAGGACCAGGACTCCAGGACCAGAGGAGAAGGACCAGGACTCCAGGACCAGAGGAGAAGGACCAGGACTCCAGGACCAGAGGAGAAGGACCAGGACTCCAGGACCAGAGGAGAAGGACCAGGACTCCAGGACCAGAGGAGAAGGTCCAGGACTCCAGGACCAGAGGAGAAGGTCCAGGACTCCAGGACCAGAGGAGAAGGTCCAGGACTCCAGGACCAGAGGAGAAGGTCCAGGACTCCAGGACCAGAGGAGAAGGTCCAGGACTCCAGGACCAGAGGAGAAGGTCCAGGACTCCAGGACCAGAGGAGAAGGTCCAGGACTCCAGGACCAGAGGAGAAGGTCCAGGACTCCAGGACCAGAGGAGAAGGTCCAGGACTCCAGGACCAGAGGAGAAGGTCCAGGACTCCAGGACCAGAGGAGAAGGTCCAGGACTCCAGGACCAGAGGAGAAGGTCCAGGACTCCAGGACCAGAGGAGAAGGTCCAGGACTCCAGGACCAGAGGAGAAGGTCCAGGACTCCAGGACCAGAGGAGAAGGTCCAGGACTCCAGGACCAGAGGAGAAGGTCCAGGACTCCAGGACCAGAGGAGAAGGTCCAGGACTCCAGGACCAGAGGAGAAGGTCCAGGACTCCAGGACCAGAGGAGAAGGTCCAGGACTCCAGGACCAGAGGAGAAGGTCCAGGACTCCAGGACCAGAGGAGAAGGTCCAGGACTCCAGGACCAGAGGAGAAGGTCCAGGACTCCAGGACCAGAGGAGAAGGTCCAGGACTCCAGGACCAGAGGAGAAGGTCCAGGACTCCAGGACCAGAGGAGAAGGTCCAGGACTCCAGGACCAGAGGAGAAGGTCCAGGACTCCAGGACCAGAGGAGAAGGTCCAGGACTCCAGGACCAGAGGAGAAGGTCCAGGACTCCAGGACCAGAGGAGAAGGTCCAGGACTCCAGGACCAGAGGAGAAGGTCCAGGACTCCAGGACCAGAGGAGAAGGTCCAGGACTCCAGGACCAGAGGAGAAGGTCCAGGACTCCAGGACCAGAGGAGAAGGTCCAGGACTCCAGGACCAGAGGAGAAGGTCCAGGACTCCAGGACCAGAGGAGAAGTTCCAGGACTCCAGGACCAGAGGAGAAGGTCCAGGACTCCAGGACCAGAGGAGAAGGTCCAGGACTCCAGGACCAGAGGAGAAGGTCCAGGACTCCAGGACCAGAGGAGAAGGTCCAGGACTCCAGGACCAGAGGAGAATGGCCAAAACTCCAGGCCCAGAGCAGCCCTCCAAAGTTAGCAAAGCAAGAGTACGGGAGGTTTATGTTATTTAGAGGTGAATTAATCAGCAAAATTGACTTCCAACAATTTTGACTCAAGCGAATAGTTGAAAGATCGACGCATGTTTGAGTCAAATGTGACCATCGCTTCAACAATCACCGGTCGACACCCCTTGTTGAGTTACGGAACTTTGATTCATTTCATAAATACCCAGAATGCACCAGAGTAAAACACAGACCAGCCCCACATTTTTTGTTTTGTAAATGCAGTCAAAGAATACAGAATATGTTCAACAACCGCACTCTATTCTGTGATTTTCAAACCGGTCTGATGAGTTTAGATCCCAGTGCACCTTGCAGACTGTAACTGCATTTCTAAATAAATAAATAAATAATATTTGTACATAGCCTTGCCATCATATTCATAGTGTGTATTCTCACGGTCAGACATCTATATTCATTTTGAACATATGATTTTCACTCACACTCAACTGCTGCAGCTCAAGTCTTGAATGATTCCTGTGAAGTTCCACTTTCGCTTTGAGTAACAACCATAGACATGAAAACAACGCCTGCAGTCAGGGATTAGACGCTTTGTTGTAATGATTGTGAAATGAGTGAGTAATCTATAAGAATTCAATACAATATGGAAAATATGTGGCAGTTATCTAACTCCAAAAAGGGGCGGAAATCTACATTTTTCATCATGGAGGCACCCACATGGGTTAGGGTTATTGACCGAATGTGAAACTGAAAAAATCCAAGAACTAAAATTATGATTTTTTAGTGCTTTTTAAACTTTTTTTTTTTATTTTTTTATGCGTGAATGTTTTAATGGATTTGTGTATGATTTATGATGTAAAGCACTTTGGTCGCCTTGAGTGTTGTTAAGGGCTCTATAACTACAAATTGATAATGACTATTTTTTTTACCATTTATTTGTATGAGATCAACTTTATTCATCTCACAAGGGAGAGAAAACAATGAACATGAAATGATTCAGCCAATAACAAAAGTTCAAACTCAATACTTTACTTGTTATTGCCAACAAAGGTTACATTACAGAGGTCAAACTTTTATACCGGTCGTCACCAGGTTTGCAAAAACTGCATCTGGTATTTTGACCAATTAAATCTCCTGTATGCTCAGGGACTATGGGTGAAAGTTTCTGTGATGCGTCGGGTCTGTTGCTCAGAAACACTTTCAACTCCCTCCACAGGTTTTCTATTGTGTCGAGTTCTGGAGAAGCTTTACCTGGGGCATGTTTTGGATCGTTGTCATGCTAAAACACCCAGTCACGTTTAATCAATGTCACAGTGAAAAACTATTCAAACCCCCGATCATGTGCAGCTGACAATCTTTTTATCTTGTATGTCATTTAACTTTTTTCTATTGCATCAACAATAATCCTGACTGATTCTTCCTTTTTTGATGGCTGAACTAGCATTCTAGACAACCTCTTGCAGATAGTGTCGTGTTCTGGGTCGGGGGGATGGCAGTCAGAGCTACACCCAGTGCACACAGCTCCAGCCTCTCACTAAGTCCACAGGAGCCTTGATCTTGATCAGTGGGATCAGGCAAAGTGGGGTTAAGTGTCTTGCCCAAGGACACAACAACAGAGAGTGGGAGTCGTGAAGTAGGTCTTATGGTGGGCTCGAACCCAGGACCTTCAGGCTCAAAGGCCAATGCTCTACCAACTGAGCCACTGTCCCAATACCATTTTATTTTCCAGTAGCTACGTTTCCGTATCCCCATACCCTTTTCGACATACTTCCAACAGCCCAACCTCTGACAGGAAGAGCTTCACTCACCCAAACACGGCTCCACGGCTCGTTACGCTGTCATTATCCAAACTTTTCTCTTTTATAACCTTCTTCACCTAACCCACACCTTACAGTTGGACGTCTGAGTTATGATCGACACATTCACCTTTGACACCGGCAAGGAAAAACGTTTATTAAAAGAACATTCAGCATCAAATTAGCTCCATAATTCACACCTGTATTTGTCCCAGCGTGTTAGATAAAGCCTAAAGACATTATTGAGCAAATAGACGCAGCTATATGCTAATGTTACTGATCACTGGGCCTCATGCAAGACTGCTCCTGAGCCCCTGCTGCTCAGCCACAAATAGAAAGAGTAAATGACAGACTGAAACTTTATTCTAAATATATGTGAACGTCTTACAGCTGCAACGTCCACAACTGGGACATCTGCATCACATCAGAAGCATAGAAGAAAACTACACAAGAGGCCAGACTTCCAGGGGGTTTGGTCTCAGCTATTTGTGTATCGTCCGCTCAGCAATGACAGGGGGAGCAAAAAAACAGGAAATAAAATGGGACCTAAAACAGAACCTTGCAGCACACCTCAGGTAATGGTGGCTGGAAAGGCTCAGTCTAAAAGATAAGAATTAAACCAATCAAGTGTAGTATCTCTAATGCAGAGCCACGTTTTGAGGCTTTCCACTAAAATATTTTCAAACATTCTGTCAAAGGATGCACTTAATTGGTCCTCCTAATCGTCAATCATTTGAGTGATATGTGCTCATCAAACAAGATCAGGAAGTTTTTTTTTTCTCCAAAAAGTGGTTTAATACTATTGTTAAATGTAAACAAATTTCTCTAAAACTTTGGATAAAAAGGTAGTTTTTAAATGGGACAACAACAAAATAATCTGTAGTGCTTTATTAAGTTTCTGTAAAAGGCAGGACCAACAACATGTTTAAAACTGGACAGGACAAAACCTTTAAGAACTGATGACGGATCAAATGGATCCAAAAACATTAAAAAACATACTTCAGAAACTTGAGAGTGCACATGATCGCTAAAAATGAATAAAACAATTAAAATAGGGAGTTTATCTACACAAAGGGCTTGGAGCAGAGATTGATATCAGTGACCCATTGGATACAATTATGAAAAATATAATTCACACCGCTGGAATTATATTTGGAAAAAAGACAGGGACTGGGGATTAACAATGGAATTTAAGATTAGATTTTATTCAAGGCTCTTGCTTTGTTGAATACTAATTTCATAATTTTTGGTGAGGTGAAATACTGTCAATTTTGTTTTTCCATTTTTGCACAAGCTGCAATGGAATCCAAAATTCTGCTCCTCTAGGCTAAAAAAATTGGTGAAATTAGTCAAGGAAGCTGCGGTAAAAAGGTAGCATAGTTTAAGAGCAGAAGAGAGTCAAAGATACAAGAGCAATAAAGTCATCTATGGGTCTCGGACTAGGAGCTAAAATAAGTGACGCACAAATAACCTGGTTGTGAGGTTTCCAGAGACCAAGCATTAAGATCAGGTACAGTGTAAGGCCCTTTGAAAAAGTCAATGAATTCAATAAAATCAGAAGTTACACACTTGAATAAATACTTCTTTTGAATGTTTGTTGTAGGTAAAGTAATTGCATGATCCAGGAGTGCTTTTGAAATGCCTCCCACTACCCCCCTCCCTTACTGGGCTGCCTTGGCTTCACACGAGTCTCTCAAGTTTCCACAGAAGAAACCAGCGTCAGAAGCAAACTGTAGGACTCACAAAAACCAAAACGATAGAGTCACAGACATAAGGGTTAGGCAAAATAAGTTCATAAATTCAGCCTAAACCCCTTCAGTCATTCATGTATTTGTATCTTTCTGTATACGCAACTTATTTTGAATATGGTGACCGAAGAAGAAATAAACTGAACCGAAATCACCAAAACGACCAAAATCTCCATGACCATTGATACCGTTAATCACAGCTAACAAGAAACTGGAATTGAAACTAATTTACAGCTATAAATTATCCGGATAGACCATCATGTTAAAAGCCACTAACGCAAGTATAACAGAGCAGGATAATCCCATCATCCCAATGAAATCCAGCCATTAACGTGACAGGTCCGTCCATCCATCCATTATCTTTCTTCCGGTTTATCCATTGCCCGGACGCAGCAGTTTAAGCCACTTTACTCAGCTCAAAAGGGGGAATCTCAAGGTATTACCAGACATAGACCCTCCAACACGTCCTGGGTCTCGATGGGACATGCCCAGAAGACCTCCCCTCGCCACCTCCACTGGCTCCTCTGGCTGTGGATAAGCAGCGGCTCTACTCCGAGCTCCTCCCGTGTGATTGTGCTCTTTGCTGTATCTCTAAAAACACCAGCCCAGACTTTTCTCCTTCGCTTGTAATTTGTCCTTTGGGTCGTTTCCAAAGTGACCATAAGTGGGGGTTGGAACAATGAGATTAACTGATAAATCCAGAGCTTTGACGGCAGACGCTGCTCCATCCACATCAGTCTGATACAGCAGCCGGGCCCACTGCAGACACCCCTGACCATTTGTACTTTATTTTTATGGTAGCTTTCCACTTTTACTCCTCGCTTTTAAAAATTTGCCATGATGAAACGGAGAAAAGCGAGCATGTCATGAATTGCGGTTAGCCATGCTTCTAAATTAATTTGTTCAGCGTGGTTAGCCATGCTTCCCAAGTCCATTATCTTTGTGGTTAGTCATGGGGCATGCTTTGAAGACCCAAACAGGGCAGTACGTACAAAACCGATGGAAAATGAATGTGTAAAAGTATTATCATAATGGTGGGAAACGCAAGGCGTGTTTATCTGTATAGCACAGTTCAGGCTCAAGGTGATTCAAAGAGCGAAACAAAATAAAAGCAATGATTAAAGTAAACAAAAAAACCTTCACTTGTATGCACAGCTAAACAGAACTATTATCAACCTGGATTTGACCAAGAAGCCTGCCTCACATTATTAAGAAAACAGTTCCATATTTTAGCAGTATGAATCTGAAATGGCACCTCCCCACTTTAAAACTTGTTTGACTCAATTCCGCAGAACAAAAACAACAAACGATTTCGAAAATGGATTGGAAGAACAAAAACAATTCCACTTTCACTACGCGCAAGTCTCGAGAAATAGAAAATATCAAGAGAACATTCTTTGGACCATATCGCCCTGTGACGTCACCAAAGAACGGGGAAGTGGGCGGAGATAGGAGACAGGTGAAACAGACATTTTATCAGCCTTGAATGCAGGACAACACAGGATTATTCCATCACGAAAGAATCAAAAGGACAAACTTAAAATAGGTATATAGGAGGATTTTCCCAAATTTTAGGAGAGAACCGCCCTCTCCACTTTCTGAACACAACTGACATGAGCACGTTTCACCAGAGTGATTGACAAGTAGGAGGACCAATAGTCTTGATGAACCACCCGGAAGTAGAAAATCGTCCTATACACCTTTAATACGAGCCTCTACTCTGTGCAGTTCAAGGCGACTGGGAACCACGCTCACACAAATGCACGTAAGCAACAGGGAGGGCTCCAGACCACGCATTTGAGTGTCCAGGTGCGCGCTTACCTGCTCTGGTCCCGACGTGCGTGGATCCAACCGCGGCTGACGTCCTACTTTTGACGCAAACTCTCAATGTTGTAATACTGTGGTTGTAAAACAATTAAAAAAGGAAAAGAACTCCTCTCTCCTGTTGACTGCGCACGGTCCGCTTCAGTTTGCGTGTTCTCTCTCTCCCCTCCACAGGTCTCTCCCTCTCGCCGGGGCTTTCGGAGGGCAGTACGGCGCGCGTGCTGTGAGGTCTCTGGGTCTCTCTCAGGTCTCTTTCGGTCTCTGGGTCTCTCTCTGGGTCTCTCTCTGGTCTCTCCCGTGATCGTGGTTGTTTCGCGTTAGTTCGTGGCCCGCGGATTGATACAGCGACTTGGGCTGCGCTCGGTGGAACGTCTCGCTGTTGCTCCCTGCGTGGTGCGCGCTCCCGAAGCCTCCTGCGCGCGCACGTGTGTAATCAGATGCGTCACAATCCATTCATCCTATTTGTGAGGTTAACCCGTTCACTCCCGGGAGACGCGCGTTTTGGTATTAAAGACACTTTATAATGTCGTGTCTCCGTATCTGCGACCGTGTAGAAGTACTCCTACTACAGTCTGACAGTGTAAAAGTACTCCTACTGCTGTCTGACAGTGTAAAAGTACTCTTACTACAGTCTGACAGTGTAAAAGTACTCTTACTACAGTCTGACAGTGTAAAAGTACTCTTACTACAGTCTGACAGAGTAGCAGTACTCTTACTACAGTCTGACAGAGTAGCAGTACTCTTACTACAGTCTGACAGTGTAGCAGTAGTCGTAACACTATGCTTCTAAGTTCATTAATTCATAGTGGTAAGCCATGTTTCTATGTAAATAAATTCAGTGTGGTCAGCCATGCTTCTAAAGTCCATCATTTCATTGTGATAGCATGCTTCTCAGTTCATATATTCAGTGTGGTTAGCCATGCTTCTAAGTTCATGTATTCATTGGTGTTAGCTGTGCTTTATGCAATGTGGTTAGCGATGTTTTTAAGTTCGTTAGTTCAATATTGATTAGCCATGCTTCTTTTAAAGTAATCTGTGGTTAACAATGCTTCTAAGTAAATCAATGCCATATGGCTAGCCATGGTTAGCCTTGACATGAGTTTCCTATACCCTTCCCTGATAAGTTTATTTGTATAGCACAGTTCATTCACACGAAACTCAAAGTGCTGAACAAAACATAGAAAATAATAATAATAATAATAATAATAATAATAATAATAATAAAAATAATATATCACAATAAATAAATTAGCTTTTTTTTCATGGTTTTAAATGACCTTTTGTGTGTTTTTTTTTACAGTGTGTTTTGATGTCAATGTGTCAAAGCTTCTCTGAGGGACCATAGATGATCCCGCAGCTTTATAAATGCTTGAACTCTTTATTCTCGGTATAATAATATTAGTTTTTACGTCTTTTACGCATCAGCAAGTGCTCAGAATCACGCCAGTGCAAACATGAAACCAGAACACATGCAAACAGCGCCCTCTGCAGGCTCGTGGTGACATCACAGCTGAGCGCCGGACTCAGGGCCAAAACAATCAGCGTTATCTGCGTTATCTGCATTGATAGCAGTTTATGAGTTTACAATGTGGTCCAGACAAATTAAATCAAGGTTTAGATAATGAAAAGATCAGACTCTGAGTAGATCAGTCGTAAAGAGGAAGGTGACTGCTGTAGAAAGACCATAAATATATACACTAATCATTCTGTAGAGCTGCTGGGCTTCCGTCGCATTTTATTACATTAGATTAGATTAGATTTAACTTTATTGAAATGACAAAGGCAGAACAAGGCAACACAATTCAGTTTAGTATCTAACCAGAGGTGCAGTAGTATGATAATTAGAAGCAGTTAAATATATTATGCATGTAACAATGAATATTTTGACACTGAATTTTATAACATTGAATTTTTGAAAACTGAATTTTTAAACATTGAATTTATTTACACTGACTACTTTTTTGTTTTAGTTTATATAATTCAAAAGCAAAAAACAATGTTGATTAAAAAAAACACAAAATAATACATATGCATATGTTCATGTTATCTGTCACTATGGTGATAACAATGTACTTTTTTCCTGTGATTATATAAAACTGTCAAACCCTTTTTTTTATTAATTCTTTTGATATTTTATTACAGATTCAAACAGAATACAATCAAAGCAGCTGCCTTAATATACAAAAAACAATCATACAAAAAGACAAAAGAAAAAAAGGCATACATTTAAACGTTTGTTGTCATCTGTCAATGTAAAGGGCATGTATTAATACATGATAGTGGTTTTTTAGCATTCTTAGATTTTTTGATTGAGTGAATTGTTCTAACTTATTCCTCAGGATAGTTTTTTTTTTTAAATGGCACTTGTGAATGTAATGTTTAGCTGACAATATAAGATTATTAACACCATATTAAAATATTATTAATGGCAACACCAAACAATACATCATGAATCTCTGAAACTGTCAAACCCTTGTGACACTTACACACACATCCGTATCCCACTTATTTCCAGACTTAAAAAAACAAAAACAAAAACATTAAACTTTAACTCAAGAACTCCCAGAGCAGTTAATTTGACAGTTTTTGGGTTTGGAAGTGTAATTTCTCTGCGCGTGTAAATCTTTGGTTTTATGTGTGACTTTTTCTGGATCAAGGTGAAGTGATGTCAGAACTGGTCCTGGTTCTGGACTGTTCCTGGTTCTGGACTGGTCCTGGCTCTGAACTGGTCCTGGTTCTGAACTGGTCCTGGTTCTGATCGGAGTGAGCTGGGTAAATTCGTAAGGGCTAGTTACCATAGCGACACACTTTTAATATGTGTGTGTGTGTGCGTGTGTGTGTACTTAATTGTGGTTAGCCATGCTTCTAAGTCCATTCATGCAGGGTGGTTAGTCATGTTTGTTAGTTTAATTGTTTTGATTAGCCATGCTTCTTCTAAGTTCATCCATGCCGCGACGGTTGAGAGTAGCTTAGTCAGAAACAAGGCAAGTTTATTTGTGTGTGTGTGCCTGCGTGCGTGCGTGTCTGTGTATGTGCTTCTCTGCGTCTGTGTGCGTGCGTGCGTGTCTGTGTACGTGCCTCTATGCGTGTGTGTGTGTGTGTGTGCGTGTGTTGTGTGCCCGCGTCTGCTTTACATTCAGAAATGTGAAGAGTGTGGGAGCTGCATGAAGTCACAACGCGGAGTCTGTGCGCGCCCACTGCCCACGTGCACGCTCATGGTGACACACGCCTGCGTGTTCATGAGGGACAACAACAGACGTCATGTCCCCTGTTTTTGATTGTTCTGAGCTTTAAAATGTGTTTTGACAGAGCTGGAGTTGGCTGAATGACAAATGACCATCTCACCAGCCACATAGGTGCTATTCATGGAATTTTGTGAAACTGTCAAAAAACAAATGTCACTATATCCAAATAAAGTTAAAGGCTGAATTCCAGAGGTTCTGAGCTGTACAACAAGGTAACTATGAAGTTGGCTGGATGACACTGTGAACTTTTCACAGAGGTCTGTATTTGGAATTCGGGCATTTCTAAATAAAGCTGGTTTTGTTTAATCATGAACACGTTTTGGCACCGTGACAGAGACGGTTTGATCCTGTGTCAGCCCAGGCCTCAGTGCAGAGTTTGCATGTTCTCCACATGTATGCGTTTGAGTTTCCTCTGAGTGCTCCAGATTCCTACCAATGGTCCAGGATGAATGAATGGAAATTAGCCTAGGGTGTGTTCATGATGATGATAATGGTAATGCTACTACTACTACTAATAATAATAATAACAATAATACTAATGATGACGATGATGATGATGATGATGATGATGATGAAGATAAGATGTATCTTTATTCGTCTCACAGTGGAGAAATGTCAGTGTCATCGTTGCGCACATTACAGCAGAGAAAGAGGGAAATCACTCAGATTGCACACATTAAATTGAGTCTATTATTAAAGATAATAGACAATAGAATTGAAATAAGATGAAGAATAAAATAAAATAAAATAAACTCTGGGGTTATAATTGCTGCTGATCATGATGATGATAATTATCATAATTATAAATCGGTTTTATGTAGCGCTTTTCAGGACACTCAAAGACGCTTCACATGTCATTCTTTCACTCCAGACACAGTGGTGATTAACTACTACTGTGGCCACAGCTGCCCTGGGGCACACTGACAGAAGCGGGGAAACCAGTTTGTGCCTTTGGCCCCTCCCACCACCACCAACCATTCACACACACACCAGCTTCACTCAAGGAAATGTGAGTGAAGTGTCTTGCCTAAAAACCCAACCACAGTTTGGCACTGTGCAGCCACAGCCGCCCCACTGAGGCGTTCCCAGAGGTCTCCCATCACAGTACTAACCAGGCCCTACTCTGCTTAGCTTCTGAGATCTGACGCAATGTAGTTTGGCCACTGTCTCGACCAAATAAAACAAAAACCAATACATTTATAAAAATATGTGTGTGTGAAAACCATGTTGTAAAAACTGGTCAAAGAGCCTGAAACTTTACAGATTTCATTCATTCATAACGAGGATCAAAGTTACGGACCTCAGCTTTAATCACACAATGAAAAAGAGTCATTTCCCAGACTTTTGATCAGCAGTGTTCCCTTCCCTCCACCTCTGGCTCTTCCATCTGGGACTTCCACAGACACAGCTGTAGCGAGGGCCGTCCCGCTTTCACAGAGGTCTGATTGTTCACGTGCACGCTCTTCCCCGGGTCCACGTGCACGCTCCTCTCTCGTGCACGGCCATGCCTTCGTGCCTGGGCGGCTCAGTACCAGCTCGTGCCACTGCCCAAAGAAGATGGAGGACAAACAGACCGCGGCCCCGGTCCTCAGCGTCCTCCTGCTGCTGATGGTGGAGTACGCACGCAGCCAGAGAAGTGAGTCTGGACTGGACCAAGACTAAAGCAGGACTAAAACAGGTCTAGACCAGGACTAAAGCCGGACCAAATCAGCACTGATGCAGGACTGAAGCAGGACGAAAGAGGGTCTAAACCAGGACTAAAGAGGGACAAGAGAAGGACTAAAGTGGGACCAAACAAGGACTAAAGTAAGTCTAGACCAGGACTAATGCAGGACTAAACCACAACTAAACCAGGTCCAAAGCAGGACTGAAGAAGGACGAGAGAGGTTCTAAACCAGGACTGATGCAGGACAAAAGCAGGACTGACAAGGGTCTAAACCAGGACTAAAGCAGGACTGACGAGGGTCTAAACCAGGACTAAAGCAGGACTGACGAGGGTCTAAACCAGGACTAAAGCAGGACTGACAAGGGTCTAAACCAGGACTAAAGCAGGACTGAAGCAGGACAAAAGAGGATCTAAACCAGGACTAAAGAGGGACAAAAGCATGAAAAGTGGAGCTGAACCAGGACTAAAGCCGGACTAACAAGTATCTAAACCAGGACTACAGCAGAACTAAACCAGGGCTAAAGCAGGTGCAAAGCAGGTCTAAACCAGGATTAAAGAGGGTCCAAGACATAAGTAGGACTGAAGTGGGACGGAACCAGGACTAAACCAGGACTAAACCAGGACTAAACCAGGACTAAACCAGGACTAAAGCAGGACTAAACCAGGACTAAAGCAGGACTAAACCAGGGCTCAAGCAGGTCCAAAGCAGGACTGAAGAGGGTCCAAGCAAGAACGGAAGCAGGTCGGAAGAGGGTTTAAACCAGGCAGAACTGAACCAGGGCTGAAGCAGGTCCAAATAGGATTAAAGCAAATGTAAAGCAGGACAAAAGGAGGACTAAATCAGGATCTGAAAGGATCCTGGTTCAAACCTGGTTCTCTCTTTTCTCCCAGTCTGCATAGTCCCGTCTGGTCCGGTCCTGGTCGCAGAGAACAACACTGTGGATGTGGAGGTGGTCCAGATCGACACCAGTCCCAGTCCGGACCTGGTTTTGGATCTCCTCGTGAACCCGGATGAGCTCTTCTATCTGAATGGCAATGCACTGATGGCCAAGAGAGGACTGGACTTTGAGGTGAGCCCCAGACCAGGACTTTGGGTCTAGAAACAAGACCATTGCGGATCAAAAACATGGAGGCTCCACATGGTCCCCCTCTGTAGCTTGCCTTCACATAGACCTGATCCGGTTGTTGATTGCGGCCTTTAAAAAGTTGGTGCTTCCACATTTGTCTGAAGTTGTTGCATGTTAGCAGGAACAGGATCATGCTGTCGTACATGGCGATCCATAGCTTCCCAATTCAGCTCCGAGTGAAGGTGGATTATTACAGCAAAAGCAGTGGTTCGGATTCTGACATTAGTTTTCTGAAGGAAGCAAAACTGAACATGTCTCAGAATTTTGAGCGATTGAGTGGATTATCTCAGCAAAGGAGAAGTGCTCACTGAAACAAATAAACAGATTTGTAAAAGGTGATGAAAAAAGTGCTAACATTTTGCTAAATGTATCACAATTTGAGTACATTCTGACTGCCTTAAAACAAGATTTTGCAATGGGACAAAGAGCAAAATGATCAAGTTTTAAAATGATACAAGAAACGTCTCCCTTGAAATGGGAAAATAAAGCAACAGTTCTTGAAATAAGACTAAATGATTTATCTTGTTGGCAAATATTGTTTTAACACAGTCAGAATGTTCTCAAGCAATTATTACCTCTTGTTTTATCTTTTTTTGCAGTGTAGGCTGAAACTTTTCAAAGCGCCTATAGCCGCTCATATCAACTATGGTCTCACTATTTTCACAAGAAGTTGAATTCAAATTGTCTTTTACAGCCCTAAATCCATGGATCTACAATAATAACTGGATAGGGTTATACTAGCTTGCAGCTGTCCCACCCATGGACACAGGGGGCGCCCGTGGTACTGCAGACTAAATTCACGTGGGCTATCCAGAAAAAAGTCTCATAGAACTCAATGTAAACTAAAACAGCTCGACCTCAGCTGACAGAGAACCTGACAGAGAACCTACAGCTTTCATAAAGATCAGATTTCGTAGGGATTTTTATGTCCCTTGTCATCCTGAACTTTATTTCTTCTTAAATCGTTAGGTTTTCTTTAAATCCACACTTTACTGCCACAAACTCTGCTCGTTTCCTTCCCGTTCTGCATCTTCAGTCTCACATCTTCAGGAAGATTGTTCCAGATTTTAGCAGCATGAATCTGAAAAGCAGCCTCCCCATGTTTAGTCCTGACTCTGGGCACTAACAGGAGTCCAGTCCCTGTGCTCCTCAGAGTCCGGGCTGGTTCATATGGGACTAACATGTCACTAATATATTTTGGTGCGAGGCCATGGAGAGACTTGTACACAAGCAGAGCTGTTTTAAAGTCTATTCTCTGAGCCACAGGAAGCCAGTGCAGAGACCTGAGGACCGGACTAATGTGGTCGTACTTCCTGGTTCTTGTCAGGACTCGAGCTGCTGCATTTTGAATGTACTGCAGCTGTTTTACAGCCTGTTTGGACAGACCTGTGAGCAGGCCATTGCAGTAGTCTAACCTACTGGAGACAAATGCATGGATAAGAATCTCCAAGTCTGCTTTAGACACTATGTTTTTGATCCTGGCAATGTTTTTTAGATGGTAAAAAGCTGCTGATGTTACTGATTTGATGTGGCTATTAACATTTAAGTCTGAGTCCAGTATTACCCCTAGATTTCTGACCTGGTTTGAAGGTTTTAGGGAGAGAGACTGGAGGTGACAGATGACGCTCTCTCTTTGTTTCTGGGGACCAAAAACAATAATTTCAGTTTTGTTTGCGTTTAGCTGAAGGAAGTTGTTTTGCATCCACTCACTGATCTGTTGGATACAGTGAAGGAGTGAGTCCACTGGTCCATGTTCTCCTGCAGTCAGTGAGACATAGATCTGAGTGTCGTCTGCATAGTTGTGATATGGACACTGGACACTTTGTTTCTGCGTATTAACTGACCTAACGGCAGCATGTAGAGATTGAACAGAAGAGGTCCCAGGATCGACCCCTGTGGGACCACGTTTACATTAGAAATGTTCACCCCCTTTGTAACTAACAGGTCTAGAGTGTGCTCTCTGCTGTGGGTGGGGCCACTCACGTGCTGAGTGAGCCCAAAAGATTCAAGAACAGAACTCAGCTCTTTTGCATTTCTGTCATTAACATTATCCACATGAATATTAAAATCACCTGTAATAACTAAACTATCAAAATCTGTGCATACAACTGAAAGCAACTCGGTAAAATTATCAATAAAACTGTGACATGACTGCGGTGGCTTGTATAGGACAATGAAGAGTATTGGAGGAGATTGTTTTTGTTGTATTTTAAAAGACACATATTCAAATGACGAAAACTTCCCAAGAGACATTCTATGGGACACAAAGTGGTCTCTGAAAATGGCAGCTAAGCCTCCTCCTTTTTTGTTTCCCCATATTTCAGATTCAAATTTGAAATTTGGTGGTGATGCTTCTATTAAAACTGCATTTCCTGAATTTTGGTCAAGCCAAGTTTCAGCCAGGAACATAAGATCAAGATTATGAGAACAAATAAAATTATTGATTAAAAAAGACTTGATACAAAGAGATCTGACATTAAGCGTAGCAAGTTTAAAAGTTTCAGGATCAGCGGTTGTGGTCGGCTGATTTTTACATGGAACAAGAATTAGATTTTCCTGATTAGACTGATTAACTTCAGATGTTTTTCTGTTATGTATTCTTTGTGTTATCACTAAAGGAATGGCACAGGTGGCTTTATGACATTATGATTGAGAGAGGGGTCGGCTCCCACAGACAAACAGTCTATTTACCCAGGACTCTAGAAGTGGTGACAAGATTCAAAAACATGATCATGATTTTGACTTAGAATTAAAAGATCTGGGAAAACATTTGTCCATTTTCTTTTTTCCTTCAAAAAGCTTATTTCCCTTAGATGTGTAATTGCATCTGCCCTCGATCTGCAACTTACAGAAATTGATTTAAATTGTGCGTTTTTCAAGCTTAAATGTTTATTTATAGCACAGTTCATTCATATGGCACCTCAGAGTCCCGACAGGAGGCCAGTCCCTGTGCTCCTCAGAGTCCCACTTTTTAATATTATTGAGTTCTGTTTGACCATGTTTAAGTGTGTCTTACAGGATAACAGTTTAAGGTGTACAGAAAAGATGATGTAAAGTTAACAACAAAACTAAAACAAAAGTATTTTCTGGGTCATATAAAATCAACAAATGTCTGTTTTTTCCCTTCGCAGGCTTTGTCCAGTCCGACTCTGACCGTGTGGGTGCAGTGTAAAACAGACAACTACACCGTGAGTATCTGCTCCACACACACTGGAAAATAACTATTGTGAGTTTTTAGCTGCAACACAATCAAAGTGTGAGTTTATTTATGAGTAAATGTGGCATATACGAATAAAGAAGGATCACGTCACCGGTCACCCACACCACCTGCAGCTCTGGAGCCCTCTGCCCCACGTCACCCACACCACCTGCAGCTCTGGAGCCCTCTGCTTTTGTTCTGTGGGAGCACTTTTAACACAAATAGTTATTTTTCCGATTTCTTTTCATTTCAACCCCTACTTTTTCAATTATAGACTTTTTACCAAATGCTTGAAATGCAGTTTTGATGGTAAAAGTTCCCAAAAACTAAGTGATAGAGACGCCCCAATGAGATAGCTTTCCGTGCTAAGCTTAAAGTTTTATCGTGTGATTTGTGTTTTTCTTGTTTTCTCCCCTTTGTCAGAAACAGAATCATTTTTAGTGCCACGTAAGTAACAGGAAGTAACAGACTAGGAAATTGCTTTGGCTCTCCGGGCAAGTCAAAAGTAGAGAAAGACAGTTCTAAAGTATCACATTTTCAAACATATACACAATTAAACTAGAATTAAAGTAAAATTATTGCGATTATTACAATATACAAGTGCACTCTGTGTGTTTTACCGCGTGGTGTTTTACTGCATTTTATTATTGTATGACTTTTTAATGTTATTATATTTTGGGAGACTACGTACACCTGTCCAGGGAGATGAAAAATAGCCTTCTTAAAGTAATGTTAGTTTTGGGGTATTAATGCAGTCCCTGTCAAACATACTAATAAAAAAGTATGTTATCATGACTCAAAAAGTGATTAACCACATGATCGAGGAAACTATTAAAGGGTTATTATTAATTCAGATTTTCTAAACAAGTGGGATTTGGTGTGTGCAGCTGAGCGAGTCTGTGGAGGTACTGGTGGAGAACGTCAACGACAACCCTCCGAACTTCGACCGAACGCACTACGCTCTGGACGTCAACGAGGTCCAACTCCACTCTCTTATGACATCACCACTTCTGAAGACGCTCACATGCAGTACTCATGTTTCAGTAATACGTATATCTGACGGTGTAACAGTACTTCTGAGTGTAGCAGCACTTTGCCAGAGTAACAGCACTTTGACAGTACTTTTCTGGGGCGGGTCCAGGCTCAAAAGTGGCCAAAATGACGTGCGCTGACATGCTTGCAATACCATCCCGGGCCGATGGGGGTGGACCCGGAATGAGAATTAGCCAGTGCTAACATATAGCATTAGCTGACCTCTCGAAAACACCAGGATGGTCCAAAAGTTGGCTCTTGGCCCAAAGCTCCGTTCCACATGTGTGTCAATGCTGAGGGGAGTGAATTTTTTTGGACCACTCTACTTTACTCGCTGTGAAATTTTGAAGGCACTCGTTAAATGAATGGGGCTCGTGCAGCTGACGCATGCGCAGATGCGTTTTTTTCCAGTGGGGGCGGGTCCCGGCTCAAAAGTGGCCAAAATGGTGTGCGCTGACATGCTTGCAATACCACACTGGGCCAGAGGGGCTGGACCCGGAAAGGGATCAATGCAAATGTACGTATCTTCTGGCATCTCAAAAACGTCTTTACTGGATGGTCCAAAAGTTGGCTCTTGGCCCAAAGCTCCATTCCACATGTGTGAAAATGCTGAGGGGAGTGTTTTGGACTAGTCTAGTTTAGTTGCTGTGAATTTTTGAAGGCTCTTGTTAAATGAATGGGGCTCATTCCGGCTGACGCATGCGCAGATGCGCTTTTTCACATTTTCCAGCCCCCTCGGCCATTTTGAAACTGCCTGTAGACCACAGAAGTTGTGGCACATTAGTTAGAACGGCGGAGATAGGCGTGACTACGTCCGTTAATATTTACTGTCTATGGTTGTGCTCCTTGCCAGCTGTCTGCCGTGAACTCCAGTGTGGGTTCTATCGAAGCCACAGACGTCGACTCGGAGCCGCTTTACTACAGACTGGAACCAGCGACGGTAACGAGCCAGAGTTCCAACACTGTGTTCTAAGAAATACGTGAAGGAATTTAGTTTACATCTCATTGTTCCAACATGTTCCATCAAAACCCTTTTGTTTTTAGATCCATCCCATAGCCTGTATATCAGGAGTGGCCTCACCATAGAGTTAGTCTTAATGCTGTAGAAGCCGATTTGAACAGAAGCTAGCCAAAGTCCTTATATGGGCATTTTTTACAATGGCAAAGACAAGGATCACAGAGGGAGCTAAACCACAAATTATTAAGATTAAGATACCCTATATTCCAGTGTTGCTTTGCCAATTACACACAGTAGGAAATAGGAACACAAGATAAATGAACAATAATTCTACCTGAACCTGCTAACTGAAGTACAGATGATGTTTTGAATAATCTCTGTACAAATGAAAGCCTACACAAATATCTCTTCAACTCTTTCAATGTAAGCAATAAGAGCCACAGCGAGTTGGAGCAGTTCCCTATTGGGCTTCATCGAGCTAGGTGGTTAGCATTGTCTGTGTATACAGTCTATGGTCCATCCACATTTTCACACTAATATTTTCAATATGTGGCCCTGTGATGTATATATGGTGTGATTGAAAAGCTGGTGTCTTTGGAGCAGGACAAGTATTTCCGTCTGGAGAATGCAACAAGCCCAAAGATTGTGGTGAGGAGTGTGATCGACTACGACACGATTCAGAAGGTTACTCTGGTGCTACACGTGCAGGTACAACTGTGGTTCAACATGACTGTGGGGGATACCTCATCATAGACATAACAATATAATATGAGGAAGTATGTATAACTGTGATATTCAAAAAGTAACTAAATACTGAACTCTAAAGTAGTAAGTACTTACTGCGTAGGTTTCCTCCGGGTACTCCGGTTTCCCCTACCACTAAAAAAATGTACAATAGGTCTGGCATGCGCCTCCTGTTCGGCGACCCCGCTCCCATCTCTGTGTGGAGTGAGAGGACAAGTGCCCAAAAAATAACAATTGTAAACCGCTTTGTGACTCTGGTCTGTGAAAGGCGGTATATAAATAAAGCTTAACAGTAACAGAATACAGAAAAAAGAGGATTCTGAATACATAACTCCCAAACACTGCTCATCGGTTATGGACAGTTTTCATCAGAATGGACTTTTGACGTGCACTTCATTTACGACAACAGCTAAGTCCACTCCTTTTCCCACAGTACCAGTAACGACCACAGCAGCTGTCAATCAACCAAAGGAGGCACAAAGTGACTCAAATAAGCTTAAGATAGAGAGCGATCTTTCTCTTTCATTCTCGGGAGGCACAGAAACAAGCTGTTTCAAATCGGGACGATGTTTTGTCAAGAGGATTGAACCCAAATGCATAGGACCGGTTAACAGGATTTATTGACAGGAGTGTAATGAAGGTTAATCAGGTAGGGCTGGGCAGGAACTGGAACAGGCGCAGGAGCTGGAGTGAAATGGCAAAGGAAGCACTGGTGAGGAGGCTGGCAACTGGCACGAGACTGATTGTAGACTGAGGATCTGGCAGAGGACTGATGAAATGCCCAGTCTTAAATACAGAGGGGATTAGAGATGAGGGGCAGATGTGCAGGCCAATCAGGAACAGGGAGCAGGAATAGCCACGCCCACAGCAGCAGGAACAGGAGGGAAGGGATGTACAGCAGGGAGAAACTGAACCAGTGTCGTCTACGGTCAGCCCATGCAGCCTCTCTCCGAGTCCAGTGTGTGGCCCATAGACAGTAAATACATCTGTGCTTTTCTGTTTTACCTTCATGTCAACTTGGTGTAACCGTGTTGTTGGAGGAGCACTGATCCAAGCGTTTCACATGAGGTGACATCACCACCATGCGCGAAATGGCAATAATTTCACAAGTTTTGGGCGTTGTATGGTGTATCACCCAAATTGTTATCACACATGTGCACAGGATGGACTGTGAAAAATGAAGAAAAGCAAAATATGGCACCTTTACATGTAAATGAGCCAAAAAACACAGGACTGCATGATAATGGATTTGATAAAAAGTAATCCAAATGCAAATCCAGCGAAAACACAGGGAACAAGGACTAGAAATGAAACAGACGAGGAATGACAATGACGGAACAGGGAGTGAAGGGACACACAGGGTTTGAACTCAAGACTAACATGAGGGCGGGGCACGTCATCCGTAAACAGGAAGTACAACTAAATTAAACAAAATAAAACAGGAAATAAATCTAAACCATGACAAGTGGAAAGACTTTGATCGTAGTGAGCTCAGTTCTTGCTCTATTCCAGTCTGAATTTCTGCCTTAGCTCTACTTGTCGGGACTGTGGTCTTCCCTCTTTAGGACATGTTTAACGGATCTGCGTCCAACAAACCCTTCTTCACGTCGGTGGCGACCCTCACGCTGAACATCCGGGACGTGGACAACCGGCCGCCCTGGTTCCAGCCGTGTGTGAGGGCCACTCTGGGCCTCAGCAAGCTGTGTGTGAGCGGAGGCTACAAGGGGAGAGTCAACCTCACCGAGAAGGAGGTGAGAGACCAGAACTACTCCCGAGGACGAGGACTACGAGGAGGGGAGAGACCAGAACTAACCTCAACCAGGAGGTGAAAGACCAGAACGTGAGAGACCAGAACTAACCTCAACTAGGAGGTGAGAGACTAGAACTAACCTCAACCAGGAGGCAAGAAACTAGAACTAACCTCAACCAGGAGGTGAGAGACCAGAACTAATCTCAACCAGGAGGCGAGAGACTAGAACTAACCTCAACCAGGAGGCGAGAGACCAGAACTACTCTCATTGAGGAGGTGAAAGACCAGAACTAACCTCAACAAGGAGGCAAGAGACCAGAACTAACCTCAACGAGGAGGCAAGAGACCAGAACTAACCTCAACGAGGAGGCAAGAGACCAGAACTAACCTCAACGAGGAGGCAAGAGACTAGAACTAACCTCAACCAGGAGGCGAGAGACCAGAACTACTCTCATTGAAGAGGTGAAAGACCAGAACTAGCCTCAACGAGGAGGCAAGAGACTAGAACTAACCTCAACCAGGAGGTGAGAGACCAGAACTAATCTCAACCAGGAGGCGAGAGACTAGAACTAACCTTAACCAGGAGGCGAGAGACCAGAACTACTCTCATTGAGGAGGTGAAAGACCAGAACTAACCTCAACGAGGAGGCAAGAGACCAGAACTAACCTCAACGAGGAGGCAAGAGACCAGAACTAACCTCAACGAGGAGGCAAGAGACCAGAACTAACCTCAACGAGGAGGCAAGAGACCAGAACTAACCTCAACGAGGAGGCAAGAGACCAGAACTAACCTCAACGAGGAGGCAAGAGACCAGAACTAACCTCAACGAGGAGGCAAGAGACTAGAACTAACCTCAACCAGGAGGCGAGAGACTAGAACTACTCTCATTGAGGAGGTGAAAGACCAGAACTAACCTCAACGAGGAGGCGAGAGACCAGAACTACTCTCATTGAAGAGGCGAGAGACCAGAACTAACCTCAATGAGGAGGCGAGAGACAGAACTAACCTCAACCAGGAGGCAAGAGACCAGAACTACTCTCATTGAGGAGGTGAGAGACCAGAACTTCTCTCATTGAGGAGGTGAGAGACCAGAACTTCTCTCATTGAGGAGGTGAGAGATTGAAACTAACCACATCATGGAAACAAATCTGTTTTAGATTATTAAGGAAATTTAAAAAGTATTATAATATTTACAGAAATATTCATGACTGTACAGGAGGGGCCCCTGGTGCTGGAGCCTGGGCCGGTGTTTGCCAAAGACGGAGACCGAAACCTTAGTGAGCAGATCAGCTACAAGATCCTCAAAGGTATCATCTCTATGCAATCTACTTTATTTATATAGCACAATTCATAAATACAGTTTTCAAAGTGATGCACAATAAAAGACAAGTCCATAATAAAACAGTAAAATCATAAAAAATCAAATCAAATAAAAAAACCATGATAACAGAATCGATACCGAGACCACCTGCAGCCGCCTGAAACCGTCTGCCCCGAATGAGGAAATGACGGACACTAAATAGACCAGAGTAAACAAGACATTTCTGCTCTATATATTAAAAAAAGGGAAATCAGTATCGATATGTGTCGCTCAAGGCTTCTCTTCACGCCTCCTTACACCGATACAACTCTGATGATATGAAAAACAATCAGCGTGACCCTGGACACATCGTTCTTTGGCGCAGATATTGCCACAGACATGTAGAAAGACGTCTCCCATCCATCGGCTGACCTGGCTGCCAACAGATCATATGTGCTTTATTTAACTATAAGCTAATAACTCACTCATATACAGTAACTATTCAATGTTAATTAGGTCCGAGCCTCGACTGGGGTAAGGGCCTATTGCTTTAAAGAATTCTATAACCGGACGACGGATGAAAAATGAGCTAATTATGGTGATTATTACGTCAGTATCTGTTAAAGGTCAAAATAGAAGAGAAGTTATGTTATTTTATGTCCCAATTGTTTTCTCTTGTCATTTACACATGTCTGAGATATCTATGTCCTCATGAACGTGAGACAGCTCAAAAACGTCAATGTTACATACATTGTCGTCTTTAAAACAAGCTGCCCCGAAAAATAAAAAATACGAACACAAAGACATCAGTATTTCAAAGTATTCCTCTCAAACCAGGACTCGGTTTAGATTTCAGTCACGGTCACTTCAGATCAGTAATGCCGGGATGGGAACAAAATGTGTCAATAATGAAAACATTTGAAACTGAAAAGATGAACTAAACCAACATAAACAAAACATGTTTTAGCCTTGTGTTTAGTTTGTGTGTGTTTTGTTCAGGAAATGAGGGAAACCTGTTCCAAATGGACGAAGAGACTGGAAACATCACTATGACCAAAGTTGCAGACGTCCTGGGCCCCATCAGTCTGACGGTCATCGTGAGTGGCTCTAACTTACATCTTTTAGAACAAATGGATAAACATGTTTTTATCTTGAGTCTTAAGTCATTATTTCAGAGGTTCGAGTGAGTTATTGCTATCTTTTCCCTAAGTTTTTAGTCCTAAACATTTCCCCCTAGAAAAATCATATTTCATTCGGAAGACAATTGGGCATATTTCTTTTGAGACAAAAACTATAATGACATAAAGATAATTGATTTGGTTTTTAAAATGTATTTTTTCATGTAGTACTATATACTAAATATTGGTAGGTTTGATCTATTTTAGTTGTTACCTCTTATATTGGCAATGGTTCATTATGTTGGATTTCATAACTTATTGTATGATTACAAACAACCTTCATGTCTTTTCTAGCAATTTGTTTTAGAGTTGCAAAAATGTTTTGGAAAACAAAACAATCTATACACCAAACCCCCGGGATTGAGATTTCTGCTCACTTCTGCCTTCTAGACCTAGGTCTTATGGTGCTTTCAGACCGGATCATGCGTTGCGTCGGGTTTCAATGCAAAGTCTATGGTGGCGCGCGTTTGGCCGTCGCAACGCACAGACCTCTCGGCACGCACAAACTGACTGTTCAATAATGACGCACGGACTTGGCGGGAAAGTGAAAAGGGAGGAGCAGGAGCGAAAAATCAACGCCCACAGGAGATGGATTCTGCTCATCCTTTCCTTGGGACATTCGTGCGACAACCAATCAGAGAGCAGCAAAGTGGTCACGGGGACATTAGAGGACTGAGCGAACAGACTGAAAATACTCGTAAACAGCCAAAACAGGACCCACACCAGGCTTCACCAGAACTCAAACCAGGGTTGACAATGGGGGACTGTGTGCTTGTGAAAATATGCGTTGTCATGCTCCCGTGACCTTATGCAACTGCTTCGAGTGTGTTCGCCGATGCGGAAATACCGTTTAATAATATGAAAAAACGTATGGCGCACCTCCCTGAACACATACTACTATTATATAAAGCCCGTGGAATGTCTGTGAGCAAAGACACGCTGCAAAGCTGCATATAAGATCTGTACAAGAAGCCGCTAGCATAGCTCTGTTAGCATCAGAGCCGGCCGGCTACTTCCGGTACTTCCGGCTCGCGTCAGGACGTTCTGGTGTGAAGTCCTCTGCGTCTGAAAACTAGAGAATGCGCGTCTGGTGAGCGGGGCTTCCGTATTTCAGCGTTGGTGGTCTGAAAGCACCATTAAGCTGCGTTCACACCGGACTTCAGAAGCGTCAGGTTTGCATTCAAAATGAATGGTGGCGTGCGTCAGGTGGTGTCACTTGGCGCGCGTCAAAAGCGTCAAACGGCAACAAAGTCCCTTGGCGCAGAAGCTGAGAATCATGGAAAGAAGTCATGTAGCTGCTGCTTTGCTGTTTTGTCATTATTGTTAAATGAGAACAAGCTGACGCTGAGTCTGGCTCAGACACAGCAGACAGATAGACAGGCGCATCCCCTCGGGAATCGAGTACCTGTAGTTGGTGTCCAGGCGGCAATGCGAGCTCCAAGCGAGTGATCCGAGCTCTGATGCGGATGAGCGGGTACTCAAACTGGGCGAGTGACATGCGGAAGTAGTGTTGAAAGCGAAACTCTGTACGCCGCTCCTGGAGTAAATGGTGAAACTCAGCAAACACTACAGACTCTCAAGTCTGTGGTGAACCCAGAACACATCGTAAAGAAGCTACGACCTCGTTGTATTGCTTTATATAACAACTAAAGGTAGCTGCTCTCTGGAAATCCATCATTGTCTCTTGACTACACCGGCAACAGAGAAACTCCTCCCAACGGGCGTCAGGCGCATCAAGCGCATCAGGCGCGTCAGGAGCACAAGCACCAAAATGACAAAAATAAATCCGCATCAACAACTCGCATCACAGGCGTTTTAAAGCTTTTGGTGTGAACACAGCTTTAGAGCATGGGATCCAGGGCCCAGGAGCACACTGTGCACCTAGAGCACTGGGCGTGGTCCACAAGCTTTATCAGAAATCAGCTTATCCTACTGACTTGTTAGCTGTCAGTCTTTGTCACAGCCGCTCCTCCTTTGCTGCACGCTCTCACCAGCAGGGGGCAGAGTAACGGCCTCTCCTCTTTGTGCTTCCAGGCTTCGCAAGTCCAGAACCGGGACCAGTTTGCGGTGGCCCAGGTGGTGTTCGAGGTGATGAAGAAGAGCCGGAGTCCTCCTCGTTTTGAGAGGGAGCGCTTTGACGGCTTCATCTACAGCAACTCTGTCCCCGAGAGTCTGGTGCTGAGGGACCGTGGATCCAACCGGCCCTTCAGGCTCCGGGCTCGTGACGACGACTTCGCCACGGTAACAGACCACACCGGCTTTGAGACTGGACCACACCAGCTTTAGCTCTAGACTAGTCTGTAATCCCAGGAGTCCAAGATGACCAATCACAGATCAAGGAGAGACGGCAAGACATGATGACGCACTATGCCAAATATGAAAGCTTGTAGTTTGTTTACAGATAGCAAAAGCGATCTTCCCTCAGGTTTCACTTCGTTTGGCACCATCGTTCATCATTCATCCTTTTTTGCTTCTTCCTTATTGGCCAAGAACAATTGTAAACCACATCACTCCTATGAGAAAATGAATGAATGGTTCCCAGACTAAATATTCTACAGCCTGACTCCTGGATCTACAGCCTGTCTGTCCGTGATAGCAGATCCCTCTCTCCATATGAGACTCCCCAAGGTTTCTCACTTTTATCCCACTGGTTTTTTTTTGAGTAGTTCTTTGTCGATGCAGAAGGGTCTAAGGACATTTATGGACATTTATCAGCAGTGGTCAGTGGTCATCCCTCTCCCTATGGACCAATGGCTCCTATGTGTTTGTTATTATTGCATTTCTTGTGTTTGAACATTTTGATTTTCTGATCTGAGACGACGGCTGTTGTAAATAAAATGAAATTAATATTCTTGTACTGACCTTCTCACGTCTTTGTTCCAGGGCGTGAACCCGGACATGAAGTACGAGGTGCAGTACAGCAGTTATGTGAACGTGACCAGCGATGGCTTTGTGATTCTCAAACGAGTGGTGAAGACCGAGTCCTTCGCTCTGCAGGTCACTCCCTCATCACCTCATTCCTACATCATCAGAGCAACTGCAAAATACTTAAACTAAATGTGTTGCAGTTACGAGCGGTGGACACCAGCACCGGAGAGTTTGGCACGGCGGCACTCTCCGTGCAGGTCATCCCAGGTAAGACCGGGCCCTCCATCTTGTTTTCAGTGGCCATACTTGCATGCAAAAGCCAGATCCTTTCAGACCTGGTTAATACTGTGATGGGAGACCTCTGGGAACACCAGGTGCTGCAGTAGGGCGGCTGCGGCTGTAAAGTGCCAAACTGTTGCTGTGTCCTTAGGCAAGACACTTCACCTACATTGCCTTGAATGAGTCTGGTGTGTGTGTGTGTATGAAGGGTTGGTGGTTGTCAGAGGGGCCGGTGGCACATACTGGTTGCCTCGCTTCTGTCTGTGTGCCCCAGGGCAGCTGTGGCTATAATAGTGGTTTGTCAGCACTGTGTATGGAGTGAAAGAATGAAGACATGTGAAGCGTCTTTAAGTTTTTTTTTGGATCCTCACAATTTTGGAATAAAGTTGTGGGCCGGATTGAACGGGTCCAGGCGATGATCAGTGCTCTATGTGTACTGCCAGGTACTGTCACGTACTGCCACGTACTGCCGCGTACTGCCACGTACTGCCACGTACTGCCGCGTACTGCCACGTACTGCCGCGTACTGCCGTGTACTGCCGTGTACTGCCACGTACTGCCACGTACTGCCACGTACTGCCACGTACTGCCGGACGCACATGTCTAACTTATACAAATTCTGCAGCTAACTTCTGATGCTACATTGTTTACAGTATGTTGAGCGAAATTTAGCCCTTTTGGAATAACGGCCGAGGCTGGTTTGGTAAAGTGTACATGTCATTCTTTGGATCACTCTGTAGGGGGCGCTAATGCTGCAATTTAATTTTCTTCACTTTCAGCCAACCAAGATCCAAGAGTTGAACAACTGTTTGTCACGTTTGGTGCTAATCGAACTATGAATAATTACACTAGGGCAAATTTGAAATTCCAATTTGGGAAAAAAAGGCAGAATTTGCTGCACCGCTGCTTGCACCCTATTTAACTGATCTGAATTCAGCAGCTGAGTTTTGATGCTACATATGTTGAGATGATGTGGATCAATTTTGAGACAAATCTGTGAAACGATCAAGGCTGGTTTGTTTAAAGTGAGGTGAAAATGTGAGAGATTTTATTATTGTCACAGAATGGGGAGTGTTTGTCATCGCCACAGCAACACGGCGTAAAATACACCTCATTGACTTTTGGATTTGAATATCATCAGGGAATTTTGTGCAAAATTTCAATCATTTTGACAAAACTAATTTTCTATCTGCCCCTTACAATTTTGGCTCTCTCTGTAGGGGGCTCTAGTGCTGTATTTCCATGTTTTTCACATTCAGCTGACCTAGACCCCAGAGTTGATTCAAACTTATTCGGTTAATCGGACTTTGTATGTGTAAATGGGAGTCCTGTTTCTTGAACACCGTTTAACCAATCACAATTCTGTGGCTAACTTTAGATGCTACATGTGTTTAGCTGACATTAAAAAAAGTACATTATTTGTCCATAAATATTTACAAGATTATTTCTGTCTGGACTAACAACATGTCTAATTTATGAGGCAAAAAGTTAAGTATCCAGGCTTTAATCTTAAGAAATGTGGTTAGGATTTGGCGCTTGGACCCTGATGGGCACTGCATGATGCGCAGCCTAAAGCCTGGTTAAAGTGTGCCAGGGCCCGCTTCGCGATTAGATCCGGGTTTTAGGTGCCATGTGACCACGGCATTCGCGCGGCTCAAAACTTCGGCCAGGGCCCGCTTCCCAGCGCGGATGAGGGGGGTCAGTGTGGCGGGTGGTGGGGTCTTGATATTGTGTGTCACATTACGTCTTCCTGTGACAAGCATTTTCACACGTCTCTCCTGCACTTTTGTATTCTCCGCTGTATTAAACCTTTCATATAACCCCCTGGACCGAGGGGCGCAGGGGGGTGAGCCAAAGAAAAGCGTTTCCTACGGGTATAGCTCTCTTCTGTCCTGACCCTCGCTCTTCGTGTGGGGCTATTGCAATAACACTTCAGACATTCAAGAATCAGTCTTTATTTAAAGACTGAGAGAGTTTGTCCTCTCCTAATATAAGGCCTGCAGAACAAACATGTATTTTCTTATTTGCAGCCGTTGCACTCCCGTCCCCGGCCAGTGGGGGGTACCGTCCCGGGGATATGGCTCTGCTGGGTCTGGTGATGGCCGCTCTGCTGCTGCTGTGTCTCATCGTCATCGGGTTCCTGTTGTCCCGAGTCCTGAAGGGGGACGGCCTGGGGAACATCTGCCAGGTCTGGACCAGAGCCCAGAACCAGGACTGGGACTGAGCAGGACTAGAGGAGGACTAGAGGAGGGACTGGATCCGGACTAAACTGGGTTATAGAAAAGGTTTTGGACTGGACTTTTTGAATGACGACATTAAAGGTATAAAGGAGGATTTTCCCATATTTTAGGAAAGAACCGCCCTTTCTACTTTTTGAACAAAACTCTCTGCTCTTATTGGACAAGGACGTATAAACAGAATGATTGACATTTGGGAGGACCAATAGTGTTGATGATCCACCCGGAAGTAGAAAATCCTCTTGGATACCTTTAAGCCTTTGTTTAACATGGCAAAAATAAGGAAAAAATACGCTGCCTTTAGATGTCTGTTTGGGGTCAGGCTCCAGATCCTTCTTTTATTTATGTTTAACCATTTTTTTCTACTTACACTTTAACAGAAAATACTGTCTGATGTGTGTTCTCTGTGTGGTGTTGTGTGTGTCCAGTGCTGGCCCGGGCCCCATTCCCACGCTCACAGAGACTCTCTTCAGTTCACAAACGATGGCTTCCAGACAGAGGGCGAGTCCAAGGGCCGGTGGGCGGGCATGTTCCCCAGAGGAAAGGTGCTGCCTCTGGGCAAACGCAGCTCCAAGACCTGCTCCACCTGCGGCAGCTTCTCCAACCACGTCCAGCGCACCAGCCCCATGAGCCGCCGCGCGCAGAGGGAGCTGCGGTGAGTCACACACACACACACACACACACACACACACACACACACACACACGTTTTTGTTACCTGGTGGGTCCCTATGGCAGGGGTTCCCAAAGTTTTTAGCAAGCGACCCCCATGATAAATGCGCTGCTCCCATAGACTGTATATATTAGCAGAGTCACGCCTATCTCCGCCGTTCTAACTATTGGGCCAAAAAAATTGCTCTACTGGAGCTATCCAAAATGGCCGCGAGTGGTCCCGCCCACAAGTTAATTGTGAAAAAACGCATCTGCGCATGCGTCAGTCGGTGCAGCTCCATTCATTTGAACAAGAGACTTCAAAAATTCACAGCGAGTAAACTAGAGTGGACCAAAAAAATTCACCCCCCTCAGCATTGACACACATGTGGAACGGAGCTTTGGGCCAAGAGCCAACTTTTGGACCATCCTGTAAAGATTTTTTCGAGAGGTCTGCCAATGCTATATGTTAGCATTGGCTAATTCTACTTCTGGGTCCACCCCCTTCGGCCCGGGGTGGTATTGCAAGCATGTCAGCGCACGTCATTTTGGCCACTTTTGAGCCGGGACCCGCCCCCACTGGCTGCTCCCCCACGACCCCCCACCTCAACAGCCCTTCCCGTCAAATGAAATGAGAATGTATTTCCTTGATTCGGAGTGACGCCTTATAGAGACTCGCACCACTACCGAGCTGCACTGTCCAGCCCAAAATAAGAGCCTTGCGTATTTTTACTCGCATAGTGATGCAAATGATGGGCTTGGTGGGCTCCCCCCTTAGCAGAGGTGGAGGACATTTCTTGCGGCTCGCCCTCACTGTTCTCAGACCGCGGTAAAGAGACCCGGCTTTTCGGAGTCAGCGGCAAAGTAACAGCATAAAGCGGCCACCCGCTTTTAAGGTGCGTTTACCGCTGACGCCAAAAAGCCAGGGTCACTTTAGAATTACTTTGCACTGATCTTTTTTACTGGGACTATTTTAAGTAATACAAAACATTCCAAAACAGTCAATTACAAAACAGACAAATCTTTTACAGGATTAGAAACTTTTATTATTGATTTGTTTAATTTCAAAATGCAATGATTCTGATTTTATATAGAATTTAATTTGATGTCTGCCCGGTAGTGAGACTTCCCAGGGACTTTTCCAGTCTGTATGAAAGGCATCATGGTCTTCTTCACAGCCTTCACCTCAGATGCAGTCCATGGCTTTCTCTAACGTTCTGGAGAGAGAGAGAAAAAAAAATGTTAAAAATATACTCTTTCAAGGTTTAGGGCCAAGAAGCCTGGCTGTAACCCTCCACATGGTACACTTACCAGAAGGGGCACTGCCTCTACCATGCGGTGCATCCGGTTGAATGGTTGAAGGTTATGCGTTTGAAGTTTCTTTCAGCCCTGTAGCACAGAAAATAAAAAATAAAAAATAACACTTAAAGGGAAAATAACACAAATAACAAAAATCAACATTTTATATCAAGAATTACCTTCAGGCTCAATTTGTATCTGGTCGAGGCTCTTTCCTTTGAATTCCGTCACTCTTCCCTGCTCCATGGTCATTAACACTTTGCTGATTTTGGCCAGCTCCAGTGTCCCCTCTGGTAGTCTAATATTGTCTGTGGATGCGAATGTCATGGCCGAGGAAGTTGGCTAGTATGTCCATTTCATTCTCTTTCATATTAAGAACATGTATGCATAGCCTGAGCCAAAGCAATTTCCTAGTTTGTGACTTCCATATGCTTTCTAAATCTGGTTGAGGATTACATCTCTGGATGCACCGCACCACATTCTTTGGCCACCTGCCGTAGGTGATCCCCTGATGTGGGTGTCTGCACCCGGCCGGGAGAAGAAGCATGGGTTATGGTTAGAGATAGAACACGCCCTTCTGTTTTCCACCAGCACCTCCATCGAAGCAATCATTTCAGGAGTCAACAGAACCGGCACTTTCCGACTTCTTTTCTCTTTAATTTCAACTCGTTGAAAATGCTGACACAGCTTTTTTTCAATTTCAGACAGTCTAAAAGCAAAGTTAGAATGGATCCAAGTTTTATTTTGTAAAGTAAACGCTGTCAATGGCATCTTTGGAACCTCGCCTTCCCTTCTTCGATTAAAATAATGACCTCACAAAGCGTCAAAACTGCCGGTGTAGGCCAGTTTAGACCAGTGCTTAGGTTTTGCACATATTCAGGGTGACATACCTCGATATGTCCTCCCAGGACTGGGAGGAGTTCAGAGAGTTCATGGAGCATGACTATCGGTCGGCCTCGAAGAGATTCTGGCAAACCGTCCGGCGCCTCAAGAGGGGGAAGCAGTTCTTTGCCAACACCGTGTATGGTGCGGGTGGAGAGCTGCTGACCTCAACTGGGGATATTGTCAGGCGGTGGAAGGAATACTTCGAGGTCATCCTCAATCCCCCCCGTCACGTCCTCCGTCCCGGAGGCTGAGGATGTTGGGGCGGATACTTCCATCTCCCTGGCGGAGGTCACCAAGGTGGTTGGCAGCCTCCCTGGTGGCAAGGCGCCAGGAGTGGATGAGATCCGTCCTGACTATCTAAAGTCTCTGGATGTTGTAGGACTGTCTTGGCTGACACGTCTCTGCAACATCGAGTGGCGATCGGGGGCGGTGCCAATGGAGTGGCAGACCGTGGTGGTGGTCCCTCTCTACAAGAAGGGGGATCGGAGGGTGTGTTCCAATTACACTCCTCAGTCTCCCCGGTAAGGTCTACTCCAAGGTACTGGAGAGGAGGCTACGGCCGATGGTCGAATCTCGGAGTGTGGCTTTCGTCCCGGTCGCGGAACACTGGACCAGCTCTATACTCTCCATCGGATACTCGAGGGTTCATGGGAGTTCGCCCAACCTGTCCACATGTACTTTGTGGATTTGGAGAAGGTGTTCGACCGTGTTCCCCGGGGTGTCCTTTGGGGGGTTCTCCGGGAGTGCGGGGTCCAGGGTCCTCTGCTAAGGGCCCACCAGTCCCTGTATGACCGGAGCCAGAGCTGCGTTCGCATTGCCGGCAGTAAGTCAAACCTGTTCCCGGTGCATGTTGGCCTCCGCCAGGGCCGCCCTTTGTCAACGGTTCTGTTCACTGTGTTTATGGACAGAATTTCTAGGTGCAGCCAGGGGCCGGAGGGGGTCCGGTTTGGGGACCACAGGATTTCATCTCTGCTTTTTGCGGACGATGTTGTCCTGTTGGCTCCAACGAACCAGGACCTGCAGCATGCACTGGGACGGTTTGCAGCCGAGTGTGAAGCGGCTGGGATGAGAATCAGCACCTCCAAATCCGAGGCCATGGTGCTCGACTGGAAAAAGGTGCCGTGCCCTCTCCAGCTGGGTGGAGTGGTCCTCCCTCAAGTGGAGGAGTTCAAGTATCTCGGGGTCTTGTTCACGAGTGAGGGAAGGATGGAGCGTGAGATTGACAGGCGGATCGGTGCAGCGTGCGCAGTGATGGGGTCGCTGTATTGGACCGTTGTGGTAAAGAGGGAGGTGAGCCGAAAGGCGAAGCTCTCGATTTACCGGTCAATCTTCGTTCCCTCCCTCACCTATGGTCATGAGCTTTGGGTAATGACCGAAAGAACGAGATCGCGGATACAAGCGGTCGAAATGAGCTTCCTCCGCAGAGTGGCTTGTAAAGAGGAAAGTCCTCCAAATCGAGATCAAACGTGATCAAGAAATGGTCAGACAGCAACGAGCTTTGACGCTGGATGTCAACATTGGAGACATCACAGCCGTAGGTCAGGACAAGGTCCAAGGTGTGGTTATGAATGTGAGTAGGTTCCTCAACATTCTGAGTAAAACCAACACCATCTAGTACGGCGCTGAAAGCTTTGTTTAAGCTGTCAGTGCTGTCGTCCACATGTATATTGAAGTCTCCAGTTATAACTATGTTTTCCCATTCCAAAACTAGGTTTGAAATGAAGTCAGAGAATTCTGTTAGAAACTCGCTGTAAGGACCAGGAGGTCGTTATAAAACTATAAATAGCACCGCTTTTTGTTTTCTCCACCCAGGACAGGTGATTGAAAGTGTTAAGTTTTCAAACGAGTGAAAAGCGTTGTTGGTTTTGGGACTAAGAACCAAGTTGGTGTGTGATATAATCGCAACACCACCGCCGCGACCTGTAGTTCTCGCTTTCTGGTAGTTAACATGCGTCGGAGGAGTGCACTCATTCAATCTAACGTAGTCGTCCTGTTGGAGCCAAGTCTCCGAGAGCGCAAACAAATCCAAGCCCTTGTCTATAATAAGTTCGTTTATGAGAAGCGATTTAGACGAGATTGATCTAACGTTCATTAAACCACATTTAACAACCCTACTGTTAGAACTATTTCTGTCTGTCTGAACTTTTATTAAGTTACTGTGTCTGACACCCAGGTCAGATTTCCTCGCATATAGTGCTTTAGACTTCAAGCGAGGAACACACACAGTTTCAATCTGACTAGGTTCTGAGGCTAGTAACTGAACACACACAGGCACACACACACATGCACACACAGTTTCAATCTGACTAGCTTCTGAGGCTAGTAACTGAACAGATGGGGGCTCAGAGGTTGTCGCAGAGCAGCTCTGCACCCGGGCCTCAGTTCTGCACCGTCATTTGAGCCGGGCAGAACAGTTTAGAGCCAGGGCCAAATTCTTAGACAAAAGGGATGTACCCGCCAACGTTGGGTGGATATCATCCGAGCGGATGAGACCGGGCTTTCCCCAAAAGGCACTCCAATTGTCAACATGAACAACACCACTTCGAGGGCACCAGCCAGACAGCCAGCGGTTGAAAGCCGAGTGTCTGCTGAATGCTTCTGCACTGCTAGTGCTAGGTAGGGGCCCAGAGAAGATGACACTGTCGGCCATTGTGCTAGCCAGCTTGCACACCGCGGCGACTTGCAGCTTCAACACCTCGGACTGTTTCCGCTGAACGTCATTACCACCTGCGTGAATAACAATTCGACGGAAACGCTGCTTGTGGGTCATCATGAGCCTCAGATTCCCTTCAATATCACCAAGCCTGGCCCCAGGGAAGCACCGAACAGTGGCTCCTGGGATCTTAACACCTCTAACAATAGAGGAGCCAATTACCAGCGCATCAGCGACTCCATCGGCTCTCTCAGCAGCTCTCTCAGCGGGGCCTTCTTCCCCGCCCGGCCGCGCGGGGGCGCAGCCGGACAGAGCGTCCCAGCGATTGTAAATGCTAACAGGAGGAGGCCCAATGGGGAAACTACCAACAACACGTCGCCCTCTCCGAACAGTCACAAAGCCATCACTATCCTGGTCTTGTCCCAGCTGCGGAGGACGGGCTGGGAGGCTAGGCTCGCTAGTTCTCCTCTGCCTTTCCCTAAAGCTGCGCTCCGCTGTCCCTTAGGATACGGCCTGGCTGTAGCTAATGCTAGCGCTAGCTCGAGACTCCAGTGCTCGGAGACGAGCAAAGCGATGAAAGTTGAGTTGCCATGGCAACCGTTGCTACGGCAACAGTTAGCAACGGTAACCATGGCAACCGATGCTATGACAACAGTAACCTTGGCAACCGTTGCTATGGCAACAGTTACCATGGCAACTGTTGCCATAGCAACGCTAACCATGGCAACCGTTGCTATTGAAAGTTGAGTTGCCATGGCAACCGTTGCTATGGCAACAGTTACCATGGCAACCGCTGCTATTGCTGTACCTGTTAGTTACTAAGGGGGTGAATATTTCAAATATAAGCGTGGTTGATGTTGCTCTTTCGGATCATTTCTGTGTATTTTTTGACATGTGTTTCACTAACAAACCACCAGTGGACTCTGCAACTGTTCGAAGAAGACACATACATGAAAATACGAGTGAACTATTTATGGGAATGATAAACTTTGAAAATGCATCGTATTCTACTCTAGATGAACTGTTTAACTCTGTCACCTCTAGTGTTTTGAATGTTCTGGATACCGTTGCCCCTGTGAAAGTTAAAATAGTGAAAAATAAGCAGAAGGCGCCGTGGGCTAAAGCAGACTCGGTCAGAGCACTGAAAAGAAAGTGCCGGAGGGTCGAGCGGAAGTGGCGCAAGTCCAACCTCCAGGTTGATTACAAGATATTCAAGGATAAGTTGTGCGAGTTTAACCGGGTGCTACGTAGTACGAGAGAAAGGTATTTTTCTGAAATAACAACAATCTCCGTGTTCTGTTTTCAACAGTTAATAGATTAACAAACCCCCCTGTTCAGATGCCATTAGAGCTAACTTCCAAACGTAAATGCAATGAGTTTGCACACTTTTTCAATGACAAGGTTCAAGGCATAAAAAAAGCCATTGTCTCCAATCCACAGATAACCATCCAACAACCAGAAAGGCTCTTTGAGCTAACTTACTTTGCACCTGTAGATGATCAAACGGTCCAAGAGGTAATCTCCAGTTTGAGCTCCTCCACATGCAGCCTGGATGTACTACCCACTAGATTTCTGAAGTCTGTTCTGAGCAGTTTGTTACCTTCACTCACACAGATAGTAAACATGTCCCTTCATTCTGGAATATTCCCAAAGGCCCTGAAAACGGCAGTCATCAGGCCCCTGCTAAAAAAGAGCAGTCTGGATGCTACGGTACTTAACAACTATCGTCCCATCTCAAATCTGCCATTTATGGGGAAAATCCTTGAAAAAGTTGTCTACCTACAGCTTACTAGATTTCTTATAATTAACAACTCATTTGATATGTTTCAGTCCGGCTTTAGACCCCACCACAGCACTGAGACTGTTCTCGTCAAGGTTACAAACGATATCCGGCTGAACACTGACGCAGGCCAAGTCTCAATCCTAATCTTGTTAGATCTGAGTGCTGCCTTTGACACCGTCGACCATGAGATCCTCTTACAGAGACTAGAGGACTGGGTTGGCGTCGCTTGCACCGCCCTAAGTTGGTTTAGGTCTTACCTTGAAGACAGGAAGTACTTTGTGGAGATTGGAAACTGTGTCTCAGATCATATGGCCCTGACCTGTGGAGTACCACAGGGGTCAATCCTGGGACCTCTTCTGTTCAATCTCTACATGCTGCCGTTAGGTCAGTTAATACGCAGAAACGAAGTGTCCTATCATAACTATGCAGACGACACTCAGATCTATGTCTCACTGACTGCAGGAGAACATGGACCAGTGGACTCACTCCTTCACTTATCCAACAGATCAGTGAGTGGATGCAAAACAACTACCTTCAGCTAAACGCAGACAAAACTGAAATGATTGTCTTTGGTCCCCAGAAACAAAGAGAGAGCGTCATCTGTCACCTACAGTCTCTCTCCCTAAAAACTTCAAACAAGGTCAGAAATCTAGGGGTAATACTGGACTCAGACTTAAATTTTAATAGCCACATCAAATCAGCAGCTTTTTACCATCTAAAAAACATTGCCAGGATCAAAAACATAGTGTCTAAAGCAGACTTGGAGATTCTTATCCATGCATTTGTCTCCAGTAGGCTAAAATCTGGAACAGAGACCGCAGTGATGCGGTCTCTGTATCGGACCGTTGTGGTAAAGAGGGAGCTGAGCCGAAAGGCAAAGCTCTCAATTTACCGGTCAATCTTCGTTCCCTCCCTCACCTATGGTCATGAGCTTTGGGTAATGACCGAAAGAACGAGATCGCGGATACAAGCGGTCGAAATGAGCTTCCTCCGCAGAGTGGCTGGGCGCTCCCTTAGAGATAGGGTGAGGAGCTCACACGTACAGAGCTGCTCCCTGTTGATAACCCCCCCCTGTCTCTGCTGTCTTCAGGAACGGCTCGGAGTCCGGTCTCATGCGGCCGCGGAGGAAAGAGGGTCAGAAGTCGGTCTGGTTCAAAGAGATCGAGGTGGAGATCATCCCCGACACCACCGTGTTAGAGGAGGAGCCACAGGAAGGGGAGGAGCCAGAGCAGGAAGAGGAGGCGGTACGAGACCCCAAAGCCCCGCAGAGACCCGAGAGCCCGAGCTCAGACAGCACTGCAGAGAAGAGCCCGGAGTAGAGCCGCTGCTCACTGTCAAACTGACTCTTCGGAGCCTTTAACCATGTTCCTCATCCAAACAGACCTGGAGTTGTTTTTAGCTCCATCCACTAATACCAAAATCTTTCCTCACAGACTGGTCTCTGACAGAACACAGAGGTTTCTATTGTCCATTAAAGCTGAGGAACGTAACATTTCTACTCTCTCACAATCCATCGTGTCATCGCACTTACAACAGTTGGTTTCCCTCCGTCATATTTATAGATCAGCTTTTTTCAGACAGAAACATGAAGAAGAGAAGACCACCCTCACTCAGCAGCTCTGAGCCCAAAGAGGCAAACAGAGACTTTTACTTTGACAGCAGAAATATAGATTTTTTTTTTTCTAATTTTCAAATGGACCAATACAGGTTTTGAAGTGATTTTCCATGTTTTAAGTGCATTCATTAATCATAGTTATCCATGCTTCTAACTTCACTGATATTAATTATAGCAATAATAATACATCAGACTTACAGTGCAGACCAAAAGTTTGGACACACTTTCTCATTCAATGAGTTTCTTTTCATGACTATTGACTGTAGATCCACACCAGGCTGAGTACGGGGTGTTTGACCAATAAGGAGAGTGGTGGGTGCTGCACTACCTCTTGAGGCTCATCGAGAGAATGCAGAGAGTGTGCGAAGCAGTAATCAGAGCAAAAGGTGCTACTTTGAAGAACCTAGAACATAAGACATATTTTCAGTTGTTTCATTTTTTTTTTAGTACGTACATAATTACACATGAGTTAATGCATAGTTTTGAATGAGAAGGTGTGTCCAAAGTAAGTAAGTAATGTTTATCTATATAGCGCATTTTTACAGACCAAGGTCACCCAAAGCACTTCACAATGTTCAGAGTTCAGATATTGTTCCAATCATTCCACACACGGTGATGACGGAAGCGAGTCCAGAACACACTGGCGCGTTAAAGCCTCCAACCAACACCATCCATTCACTCTCTCATTTACATTCATATTGTTCATAAAGTTTTGGTCTGTACTGTACATAGCAGTTTTTTGGAAACTCAGAGACGTTACACATGGGAATGAAAAAAAAAGGGTTTATGCAAACGTTTGTTTGAAAAGAGGGGTTTTCAGACTAACTTATAGTTTGGTAGTGAGTCGGAGTTTCTAGCGGGCAGTGGGAGTGAGTCCAGAGGGTTAGAAGGCAATGGCAAAGGCTCTGTCATAAGCTATAGTAATGTTTTTCAACCATGGGCCATGGTACATAAGTGTGCCTTAACATGTCGTTTGGTGTCTCCAGGGCAGCTGTGGCTACAGTAGTAGATTATCACCACTGTGTGTAGAGTGAATGAATAATGACGTGTGAAGCCTCTTTGAGTGTCCTGAAAAGCACTGTATAAAACAAAGGCATTATTAATATTATTACAATTTAAAATAATCCCAGCTTTAAGTAAAGACATGTTATTGTTTTATGGTTATGAGCTCATTAATGTCAGTCTGATTCTCACAGTCTCCCATTGACTTCTGTCTAACTATTGCCAGTGGTTTTGTAGTTTTAGTGCCTTGATCAAAACAGAAGTAGTTTCGCTTCATCAAAACATAAGAGTCATTGTTGATTGTTCCTTGATTGTACAGATGTACATTTTTGTTGTGTTACGTACATGTTGTGTGGCTGTGTCTTCGACTTTAGGGAGAATGAATTCCTAAACTTAGTCTTAACGTTTGCACTGTATTTATTTTGCATTTATGCAATTTAGAACAGACTTGAATTATCTTATTTATTTTTCACTGTTTTAAGACGTCTGTGCCAAACATTTATTTAACTCCCACCTTGATCTGATTTTTCAAGCTGTATATCTAGCCCAGTGTTGTTCAACCTGTGGGCCCCTGACCTATTATCACCTGATTGGTCAATATGTGAATAGAAAATAATGAGATAAGATTATAAAGACTTATTTTCTCTTGTTTGATTTTCTCTACAAAACACTGTAATACACTGAGAAGGACTTTGCTAAACTAGAACTCCCAGAACAATCAATTTGACGGCTTTAAATTATGGAAATGTAATTACTAATTGCTGTAATTCTGTTGCTTGGTTACCAACTTTCTATGGCAGTATTGTAAAAGGTACTGGTCCTGGTCAGATCCTGGTCAGGTTCTGGTCTGGTGCAGGTTTGGTCCTGGTCTCGTCCTGATCTGGTCCTTGTATGGTCCTTGTATGGTCCTTGTATGGTCCTGGTATGGTCCTGGTATGGTCCTGGTCTGGTCCTGGTATGGTCCTGGTATGGTCCTGGTCTAGTCCTGGTCTGGTTTTGGTCCGGTCCTTGGCTGGTCCTGGATGTGAGTCGAGTAAACTTAGTTTTCCACTAGAGAAGAACGAGTTCTAGTTACCATAGCAACACAGAGTATACTTGCCAGCAGTTAGCATTAGCCTTTCAACTAACAGTTTTTCACTGTAATCAGTTTTAGCACTTGATAAAAGTGAAGTGAAGTCAAAAACACCTGACAAATCACTCACTTGTTATGTCTTGAGTAATTTCTCAGAATTCCATTGGTTTGAATGGGAGCAGTCAAAATGACAGCTCCTGGAGTTCTAGTGGTTTCATAATTCTGGTTTGAGTTTCCAGTGGTGATGTTTCATGTGATTGTTTTCTAAGTTGTGCCACGGCTCAAAAAGGTCGGGGAACACTGCTCCAGTCCATCTTAAAACGACTAACGAACCTTGTCCTCTGTAACCACTCGGGGTCTGGGCGTTACGTGTCTCATAGATGTATTTTTGATAGTGTTGAAGATGTTTATTTATTGACGTCTGAGGTTTAACAGGAAGAAACAAAAGAGCGCTTAATATTTGTGTCATGTGAATAAATCAGGGAAAATAAAAGATTTGAAACACCTCCTTCCTTCATGCATCCTTTGTCTTTTTAAAATCAAAGGATAGAAGAGAGTGCCCTCTGCTGGCCAAACATGCACACAACAATCTACTGCTCCAAGATTAGTGAAGCAAGATCCATTCCAACATCATCCCAATAACTACGAGTGTTCTGACAATACGTTTAGTCAACCTGCTAGCTCCATGAAGCCTAATGTGGAAGTTATTTGCTTCAACTTGCTCTAGCTCGGACTTATATTGAAAAGTAATCTCCTCTAGCTCAGTATCCGTTTGTCACACTCAATTTTGGCTTAAACAAGATGTTTGGTTCAGTTCTCTCTGTGATCCTGGTGTGTATATTGTGAGATTGTCTATGTAAATCCAGATATGGGCCCTATAAGCCACCGTATTAGCAACATGTGTCCCCCTGCTACGCCATGGAAGAAAAGCCCATAAAAGGAATTCGGCCTCAGACTTAAATTTTAATAGCCACATCAAATCAGTAACATCAGCAGCTTTTACCATCCAAAAAACATTGCCATGATTAAAAACATGGTGTCTAAAGCAGACTTGGAGATTCTTATCCATGCATTTGTCTCCAGTGAGTTAGACTACTGCAATGGCCTGGTGTGCAGTACTTTGGGTTGCCTTGTGTATGAATTGAGCTATACAAAAAAACTTGTCATGCCTTGCCTTTTGCTTTATGGCTAATACTACACTGCAAGTGAGCAGCAGTGGCTCAGTTGGTAGAGCACTGGCCTTTGGCCTGAAGGTTGTGGGTTCGAGCCCACCCACCACAAGACCAACGGGCGTAAGTAAGTAATCTTTATTTATATACCGCCTTTCACAGACCAGAGTCACAAAACGGTTTACAATTGTTATTTTTGGGCATTTGTCCTATCACTCCACACTGAGATGGGAGCGGGGTCGCCAGTACAGGAGGCGTATGCCAGACCTATTGCTTAAGCTTCATTTGTTGAAAAGCTAATGCAATCTGCTGGCTAGTATGTACAGTGTCTTGCTATGGTAACTAGAACTCGTTCTTCTCTGGTGGAAAACTCAACACCAGGACCTGCTATGGTAACAGTCACCATGGCAACAGAAACCATGGCAACCCTTGCTATGGCAACAATCACCATGGCAACCATTGCTATGGAAACAGTCACCATGGCACCATGGCAACTGTTGCAACAGTAACCGTGGCAACTGTTTCTATAGTAACAGTCACCCTGGCAACGTTTGCATTGGCAATGGTCACCATGGCAACAGTAACCTTGGCAACCGTTGCTATGGCAACAGTTAGCAACGGTTACCATGGCAACTGCTGCTATGGCAACAGTTACCATGGCAACCGTTGCTATGGCAACAGCAACGGTTACCATGGCAACTGTTGCTATGGCAACACCTTGGCAACTGTTGCTATGGCAACAGTTAGCAATGGTAACCTTGGCAACTGTTGCTATGGCAACAGTTAGCAATGGTTACCATGGCAACTGCTGCTATGGCAACAGTAACCTTGGCAACCGTTGCTCTGGCAACAGTTACCATGGCACACACGACCCAGGAGCAGGTTGGAGTATTCTGGCGACATCTCAATCAATCAATCAATCAAAGTTTATTTGTAGAGCGCCTTTCATACACAGGGCAACACAAAGCGCTTCACAGTCCACATCACAAATCATCACATAAAACAAACACAAGATTAAAACACAAGATTAAAACACAATTAAAACATTAAAATCACACAAAAGATTAAACACAATTAAAACATTAAAATCACACAAAAGAATAAAACCATTAAAACTTTCAAAATTACACAAGAAATTTAAAAAAATAAATAAATAAATGACAGCAGTGCATTAGAAATGGAGATAAAATCCTTCAGTTGTATGCACAGGCAAACAGAACAGTCTTTAACCTGGATTTGAACATTGACAGAGTAGACGCCTCCCTCACATTTTCAGGGAGATTGTTCCAGATCTTAGCTGCATGGATCTGAAACGCAGCCTCCCCATGTTTGGTTCTCACTCTGGGCACCAGCAGGAGGCCAGTCCCTGTGCTCCTCAGAGTCTGGGCTGGTTCATATGACACCAACATGTCACTAATGTATTTTGGTGCAAGGCCATGGAGAGACTTGTACACAAGCAGAGCTGTTTTAAAATCTATTCTTTGAGCCACAGGAAGCCAGTGCAGAGACCTGAGGACCGGACTAATATGGTCATACTTCCTGGTTCCTGTCAGGACTCTAGCTGCTGCATTTTGGATGTACTGCAGCTGCTTACAGGTCTGTTTGGACAGACCTGTAAGCAGGCCATTGCAGTAGTCTAGCCTGCTGGAGACAAATGCATGGACAAGAATCTCCAAGTCTGCCCTGGACACTATATTTCTAACTTTGGCAATGTTCTTCAGATGGTAAAAAGCTGTTGATGTTATTGATTTTATGTGGCTATTGAAATTTAGGTCTGAGTCCAGTATTACCCCCAAATTTCTGACCTTGTCTGAAGGAAGTAGGGAGAGAGACTGAAGTTGACAAATGACGCCCTCTCTTTGTTTCTGGGGACCAAAGACAATGATTTCGGTTTTGTCTGCATTTAGCTGGAGGAAATTATTTTGCATCCAGTCACTGATCTGTTGGATACAGTGAAGGAGCAAATCCAGTGGTCCATGTTCTCCTGCAGTCAGTGAGACATAGATCTGAGTGTCGTCGGCGTAATTGTGGTAGGACACTTTGTTTCTTTGTATTAACTGACCTAACGGCAGCATGTAGAGATTAAATAGGAGAGGTCCCAGGATCGACCCCTGTGGTACTCCACAGGTCAGGGCGACATGATCTGAGACGCAGTCTCCAATCTCCACAAAGTACTTCCTATCCTTCAGGTAAGACCTAAACCAGTCTAGGGCTGTGCCAGTGACACCAACCCAGTCCTCCAGTCTCTGCATGAGGATCTCATGGTCGACAGTCTAGTGGATTACTATTAGATTACATCAGTTGAAAGCCACTACTTCTGAGATTAGAGTCCTGCACTTGAGCCCTAGGCCCGGGGTGCCCGACAGCCTGAAGACCGGGCTTCGAGCCAATGACCGAATAATTACCTCGGACAAGGGCCGGGCACGGGCACTTTTATTTATTCATTTTCAGAGCGGCAGATTACATTTACGAACACGATGACGTCGTTATGTTCTGCTGCCGTGGAAGATTCCATTTCATGTTCAAGAAAAGTCTCATAGTAAATAATGAAATGCATCTTCTGAAACAAATGAATGTATTTCACTGAATAAGCAATGTTCAGGGGGAGAAGTCTTTTTATTTTGGTGATACAAATTGTATGCCATCTGCCAACATCAAATCTCCAACGCAAAGTTAAAAAATGTATTAAATAGTTTTGCTTTTGCGTTAAAGATGATCTTGTATTAAAGTGTGTCATCCAAAGACTACTGAAAATAAAATACTTGCATTATTGCTTGAAGTATAGCAGTTTCCATTGATGTGAGTGTGTTTTGTCTTATAACCAGGTGTGCACATAACTGGTACACAGGTACCAGTGACACAAATCTAAAGTGCTATTATCACTTGAGTTAGTAAGCGCTTTTGTGCACCACACAGACCAGTCCTTCTCAGATAGTGGGGCGTTTCCCTAGGGGGGTGTGGTGCACTGCCAGGGGTGGCGGGGCACTTGCTGTTGTTTGCTGTATGTACTCGAACAGGATTCCACATCCTCCATGGCCTCCGCGTTCTGACCCAGGGCAGCTGCGACTGACAGCGGTTCCCACCTCCAACGGCTTGTGAGCCGCTTTATCAACAGCTCAGCAAACGCCGTAAAGTGGTCATGTTTCACGGACCAAAGACACAGGATCATAGACACAGGACCATAGACACAGGACCATAGACACAGGGCCATAGACACAGGGCCATAGACACAGGACCTTACACGCACAGAACCATTCTCTTCTTGTTGTGTGCGTGTCTTTACGTAACCTATGCATGCAATAAATACACCGCCACAAGAAACAGAGCTGGATTATGGAGCCTCAGGAAGTGTCTGAGTCCATAGATAGATGGATAGATGATTGGATGGATGGATGGATAGATAGAAGGAGAAACATATCCATCCCATCCAAAAAGTTGTGGGCCAGATCGAACGCCTCGGCGGGCTGGTATCAGCCCGCGGGCCGCCAGTTGATGATCAGTGTTCTAAAGATTCCTTTAGAGCTTGAGTAAAGTAACAATCATACTGGGTAAAGACAAAACTAGCTTTGTAGATGTATAAACTCATGTTCTCTGCACACATCACATCAACATCTCTCCAGCCAGACGTGAAAAACACCTCAGAGGGGCCTTTTATATAAAGGCGATGATTGAGGGAAATAATACAACCCAACAAAAAATAGGATATTATTATTTATTTTATTCAGTTGCATTAAACAAGACACATCTTCCCATTTTGAAATTCTGTATATATGCACTCAATCAAAAATTCTCTATCAAGCTGTAGAATTTTTCCAGTAAAATGCAGCAACAGTTTACTTTTACATGAAAGTCAATCTATTTCACGGCTGACGTCACAATGCGGAAGAAAATGAACATGCGTGTATGACCACTTCCGGTGCGCTGTTGCTAGAACGGATTCGGCCAGCGCAACCAATTTCTCAAAATCCTTGCGGAATTTGCCGAAAATGTCGATGGGGACGTGATAAAAATAGCATCTGAGATGTCACTTGCACATTGTTCAAATTTGGAAAAGGGCTACAAGTTGTTTATGGAAAAATACGTGTTCAACTATTTGTCTAACGGATTCGTGTTTTAATTTGAATTTGAAATATATAGTTTGTATATTGTTGATCACTTTCATGTTTCAAACTTGTCCAAAGTTTGACTTATCATTCTAATATTTATGAAGTATAAAGAAATAATACATTCATATTTTTAAAATGTTTTGTGTTTTATTGTGTATTAAATGTATATGTAGTGTCAGGAATAGTAGCTGCAGGCATGGATCTGTACAGGTCTATGAGGAAGCGTGCGGTGCCACAGAACCTACAGGTTTACTTTGAAACACTGCTGTTTACTGCAGCTGCAGTTTGTTCTCATCCAGTTGATAAAGTTGCAGCGAGTTCTGTTAAATAAATATTTTTTAATTTGCAAGTAAGACGGTGTGCGGGATTCTTCTCTCTGACATTAGGCTATACAGGCCTTTCCTCCTACTCACCCGATCTGTAGTTATTGATATGCGAATCCCTACTCCAGCCATAGCAACAGCTGCCATGGTAACTTTTGCCATAGCAACGGTTGCCATGGTGACTGTTTCAATAGCAACGGTTGCCATGGTGACTGTTTCAATAGCAACGATTGCCATGGTAACTGTTGTCATAGCAACGGTTGCCATGGTCACTTTTGGCGTAGCAACGATTGCCATTTTGACTATTGCCAAGCAACGATTCCCATGGTGACTTTCAAAAGCAACAATTGTCATGGTTTCTGTTGCTATGGTGATTGTTACCATAACAACAGTTGCCACGGTGACTGTTGCAACAGTTGCCATGGTGACTGTTGCCATAACAAAGGTTGCCATAGTGATTGTTGCCATCGTGATTGTTGCCATAGCAACTGTTGCCAACGTTTGCCATGTTGACTGTTTCCATGGCAACGGTTGCCAAGGTAACTGTTTCCATAGCAACGATTGCCATTGTGACCATTGCCATAGCAACGTTTGCCATGGTGACTTTCAATAGCAACAATTCCCAAGGTTTCTGTTGCCATAGCAACGGTTGCCATGGTTACTCTGGTAATCAAAAATGAATGCTCAATGCTTTGGAACATTTGTACAGTATCTGACATCCATGTTAAATAGGTTTTGAAAGGTTCACGTTCAGATGAATCAGACAGTCAAGCACTTCACTAAAGGATTGTCCGAGCTGTACCCTGATTTTTGTTCCTTGCCAGTCTTTGTGCTGTTTTCTGCTCTTGCCTGCACTGCTGCTTCATCGCTTGAACATTTTTACAATTTTTCCTTCTAGTTTTTTACCTGTTTATTGTCCTTGCTACCACCTGCTTTGCTGCAAGATGTGTACATAAACTTGGTAACGTGTGCACTCAAAACGCTACACATTTGACGAGTAAGACATAATCTAATCGTTTTAAACTTTACATGCATATTAGGGTCAAGCAAGACTGACTCTGGAGTGTTATGATTTTGAAATGTTCTATTCCACTTTTGTTTGTAATGTGTTTGATTAGTAGCAATAATAATATAATATTACTGAGCATCTGTGATAATGCACTTTCCCTTCTGGATCAATGATTTTAGATATCTAATGTACATCCTGTTCTACATTTGTTGTTTTGTAAACTTTGTTCTATAATCCAAAAATTGCTTTGTAATGAATTTTTTATTTGTGTTGGTTCTCTTCCTGATCCTCATCTGATGTGCATTGGTGACCAGCTCAAACACATAGAGCCTCCGTTGGGCATTTGCAAGATTCTTTGTGGACTTGAGCAACTGACCCTGGTGGACTCCAAGTGTGGTCCAGTGCCTCATGGATCTGTTCTATCCTACCAGTGTCCTGCAGAAGACAATGCAGCACATTTCAAGTATAGTAATGCTCCAGAATTCCCTCTGCTCCCACTCCATGGCTATTTGTTTGAGAACAATTACACATTCAAACCAACATATGTCTGTTCACATGGAGAGTAAAAAGGTTTCAGAAGCACTAGCAACTGCCATTGAGGCCGAGAGCAGGGGACAGTCGAACAGCCCAGTGTGGTTTGAATCTCGCCGCCCTAGACTGACTGTTAGTCGGTTCAGGGAAGACTGTCATGTACATGGTGAGTCTGCAGCCAAATCGTTAGCCACCCGCATGAACAAAGGAAACGTTCAAACAGCTGCTATAAGAATAGGTCTTCAGTTGGAGGCTGGCAAATTGAAGTATTATGCTGAAAATAGAAATGTGTCAGTGTACTCATGCAGCTTCATTGTGCACCCAGATGCCCCTCACCTTGGTGCCAGCCCTGATGGCAGGGTTTATGACCCCAGTGAAAATCCACCTTTTGGCCTTGTGGAAGTAAAGAGCTGCGACACCAACACAATTGCTGAGGTAAAGCACCTACTGAAGGATTTGTCCATCAAAAAAAGCCACAAGTATTACTGGCAGGTTCAAGGTCCACTGACGGTCAGTGGCCTTGAGCGGTGCGACTGTGACAGACACACACACTCAAGTCACAATTCACAGGATCTGGAGAGATGAAGACACAATCATTGCTATGACCGATGATGCTGATGACACCACCATCATCGGTCTCATCAGTAACAATGATGAATCCTCTTATAGAGCAGAGATACAAAATGTGGTTCAGTGGAGTAAAACTAACAACCTCCAGTTGAACGCATCCAAAACATGTGAACTGGTCTACGACTTCAGTCGCAATAGTTCTCATTTGCCTGTCGTAATCGACAACTCCCAGGTGCAGATTGTAGAGGAGTGCAAGTTTCTGGGTTTAACTCTGTCTAACGACCTGAAATGGGTTAAAAACACTGACCGAGCCGTTAAGAAAGCTCGTCAGCGTCTCTACTTTCTGCGTAAACTTAGAGAATTTACCACTAACTCTAAGATTCTGCTTAACTTTTATCGCTGCACCATTGAGAGTTTACTTGTTGGTTCTGTGTCTGTGTGGTTTGGAAACATCACAGATAAAGAAAAGAGAGCTTTAAACAAGGTGCTCCGCTCTGCAAAGAGGACCGTTGGGTGTGAGCTTCCTGTTCTGGAGGTTCTTTATAAATCCAGACTTTTAAACAAAGCTCTTAGGATTGTCAATGACTCTTCTGGCCACCTTGGGAAGGCCATGTTCCAGCTTCTTCCCTCTGGCAGAAGATATCGCTCTCTGAGATGCAGGACATCTCGTTACGCTAACAGTTTTTATCCACAAGCTGTTATCAGTGTGAACAGAGCACTTTAAGGATTTGCACTTGTTTTGAACTGTTTTAGTCGATCGATTTCACAGTGACATTTGTTTACTGTTTTATTTGTTTTATTTTTGTCTTTTTAATGTTGTTTTATGTCTGTATTTATCTGTGCACACTGGAGACTTTTGCTAATGTATTCCAATGTGTTTTTTTTTACTGCAAATGGCAAATAAACTGAATCTGAATCTGAATCTGCTATGAGGGAACAACTTGACAAATTCTATTTTCAAAAGTTTATACATGTTCTATTGGCAGAGAAGTGAACACTTGTTAGTGCATCCATCAGTTCATCACTCCTGTGCAGTGTTGGAGTAAGTGAATACAGGTAGTTTAATTTGAGTGCAATTAATGTATTTACTTTGTATATTACAATACCTAATCATCAGTTTCATATCACATGTGTATTTCTCTAACTCTATTGTAATGAGTTCATTCAGAAATAAATAAAGAATTGATTGTTTTGCAAACATGACATTTCTGAAGTAAAAGACTACAAAGAGTTATTTAATTACGTACTATAAAGCTTTCATGAATAGATTTATGGTGCTTTTGCCATAGCAACGTTTGCCATGGTGACTGTTTCAATAGCAACAATTGCCATGGTAACTGTTGTCATAGCAACGGTTGCCATGGTCACTTTTGCGTAGCAACGATTGCCATTGTGACTGTAAGTGTTGTTATATAGGTTTCTTATAAAAATTTATTTTGCTTTTCTATTTATTTGGTTTAGAATTGTTTTGTAAATTTGTAAATAGTAATATTTTAGTTTTCTCCAAAAGAAAGTATTTGTTATTACACTTTTATACATCGGTTTCATTTCGTAATTTTGTTCTCGCGAGAATCTGCGAGAACTGGGGTTTACAAGGGGCCCTCAGGTAGACAGGCAGACGCTCTCTCGTGCTCAAAGACATCAGAGCGAGAGCCACTTTCACAGTGAGAAAGCAACTGTATCAGGTATCTATTTGTACATGTACGATTTTATTGTGTGTTTACGTTCATGTTTTTAATTGTATTATATGTTGTGTACAGCTGAAACGCACATATTGTTTTCAAGTTAAGTTAAAGACCTCCGACATGACAGGCGGCCACGAGGTAGCTAATTTTAAGTTTCGTTTTTGTAATGTATACAAGAAGTTGTGTTTAATTGCATATTTTCTTTCGTCCTGTAGTTTTCACAGCATTGAAAGACACTTATGACACTTGTAAGGTCAATAAATGAGCCCGTACTCGAGAATCCGTGTGCAGCGTTGTCATTGAGGAGCTACAGTGAAAACTCGACCAGCCCAGCGCCGGTGAACAGTGTTGCCAACTCCTCAGTAAGGAAAGTAGCTATTGGCTGTCCCAAAAGTCGCTAGAAGTCGCTAAATGACGTCATCGCCTAATTTGCATAATTTGCCATTTGCAAATAACTGTAACGGACGCTGTAGGAGAGAGGAATAAGGTCGTGGGAGAGACAAAAGTGAGTAAAAACACCCTAAATATGTTTAGAACTACAAATGTACAAAAATAATTTCAACATTAACAACATTTAATGATTTTAATGCTTTGTCTAGATCCACATTACACACATCAGTTTTGTCCTGTATTGTTAAATGTTATAACAGCAAATGTAATCAAAAGATTGTTATGTAGGGTGAAATTGCTAGCTCTACAACCAACCCTCCTCCTTTATCCAGGCTTGGGACCGGCAAAGTGACCCAAAAGACACACTCTGGCAGAGTTACTTAGGTTTATTTTTGTAAGTTTTTTTTTTTTTTCATAGTTTGGCATAACAAATGATTTAATGTGACCCACTACTGAGAGAAAACAGAGTCACGGACAGAGCTGCCGCGGATGGAGTGGGGGGTAGTGGGGGGTGGCGGTGGTAGGAGTGGCCGGGGAGCTTTGGATGTGTGGTGGTGGTGGAGCTGAAGTTCAGTCTGCAGCAGCCTGAAAACTTCCTGTGCTTTTGAGTCTCCTCTCTCTCTCTCTGCTCCGCCCATAGACTAGCTGGGACTGCTGCGCAAGGCTACTGTGAGACTGGCCGCCTGTAAGTGCTTTGGGACGGGGGAGGGGCTCACGTTGAGGACAGCAGAACAATACGTGCTTCACGAGTCTCCAAAACACCAGATAAGTCGCCAAAACACCAGATAAGTCGCCAATAACACCAGAAAAAGTCGCTAGATTTGTCGCTAGTCGCTTTTTTGAAAAAAAGTCGCTATAGGGGTCTGAAAAGTCGCTAAATCTAGCGACAAAGTCGCTAAGTTGGCAACACTGCCGGTGAAAAGCTCGAGTCCAGACGAACAGGCGGCATTGGGCGCAATACCGAAGTACACCACAAGACGGCGCCACCATACCAGCCCATCGCTCCCAAACACCAGACCTTTGTCAATTCAAGTTTTTATACTGAAGTATTGTAGACACTAAGAATAAGACTGTGCTTTAAGGAAATAAGTGTTTTAAGCCAAGTTAAACTCACTGAAGTTATTTCATAGCACTTTCGATTTTCTACAATACTTTTTGGTTATATTTTGGGTTTCTATTATTGAAGTTTGTGTGCATTTCAGTTTTAGTTAAATCTATTTAAAGTTAATTTAAGTTTCCAAGTTAATGTAGCCTGTTTGTATTAAGAAGTTCTTTACAATCCAGGTTAAACAATTATTAGACCACACTAGTTGAAACTACAGATTTAAGGTGCATATTTACATTACTAGAAAGCTATATAATAACTAATAATTTACTGACTGTAAATATGACTGACCTGACTGAGAAAGGCTGTGCCGAGTCAACGGATCAAGCTGAAGCAAGTGTTCGTAAGAGCGAAAGAATAAGAACACTAACCGAAAAGGGGAAAGAGCTTCAAGAAGACAAATTAAAGGCTCTCAAGCGCAGATACAAAGTTGTCTATGAAAAATGGAGATATGAAGCAAGACTAAGCAAAGTATTGCTAACGGACACAGCAACTGACAGTGAATTAAGAGAGGTAATAGACAATGTGAATATGACCTGCCAAGATGTACAGGCTACATATGATGAGATACGTCAGATACAAGCACCAGATCCTGATATGAGATGCAAAGTTGATGCATGCACGTCTCTTTCAGAGTTCATTGTCAGAAGGGCCAAAGGATAACTTGAAGGACACACTGAAGAGGACAAGGAGCCATGGCCAGATGTTGGGTCATGCTTGGAATCTAGAGGATCAAAGTCAAGGTCTCAAAAGTCAAACTCTAACTCTATTCTGTCTAATACACAGTCAGTCAAAAGGGTAGAAGCTGCAGCTGATGCTGCAGCATCTCAAGAAGTATTAGCTGTTATGGAGGAACAGGAAAGGCAAGCAAATGAACTAAGGAGACTAGAGGTTGAAACCAAGCAGAGCGAACTGGAAAACTTGGTAAGACAACAAGCCATGGAAGAGCAGCGCAGGAAAATTGACCGTTTGGAAGAGGTCAAAAAGCTGAACGCTGCCAAAGCCAGAGTAAAAGTCTACCAAGAGGCTGAACACTACTCTGGAAGTCAAAGTTTGTCAAGCAAGCATAGAGCGGTGAGTGATGCCCCGTTTGCACCACTCATACATTCACAAGCTCCAGAAACAACTCAAGTTTTGAATGCTTCAACAGCTGCATTTACTCCACACATTGATACAGCTACCAAAAGTCAAGCACTCAAAGCGTCAAGTTTACCTTACATTCCTCAAGCAAAGCCAGTCTCAACAGCCACTACTCAACTCCAGCAGAACTCTGATTTGGTGAGAATATTAGCAGAAGCAATAAGTGCTAATCGTCTTCCAACTCCAGAACCCGTACAGTTCACTGGCGATCCTTTACAGTTCAAAGACTGGCAGTTGTCGTTTGAAACTTTGATTGAAAGGAAAAACATTCCCAAAAATGAGAGACTTTACTATCTCAGAAAGTACCTTGGTGGATCTGCAAAAAAGGCAGTGGAAGGATTTCTCCTTATAGGAACCAATGAAGCATACGATTCGGCTTGGCAGTTGTTGGAAAAACGGTTTGGAGATCCATTCACCATAGGAAAATGCTTCCGAGATAAACTTCACAGCTGGCCAAAAATAAGCTACAAAGATGGATCTGAGTTGAGAGAATTTGCAGACTTCCTCAGAAGTTGTGAAGCCGCTATGCCGCATATCAGAAAACTGGAAGTTCTCAATGATTGCATGGAAAATCAAAGGATTTTGTTAAAGTTACCAGATTGGCTAGTATCTAGATGGAACCGCATGGCTATGGAACAGAGAAACGCATATGGAAACTATCCATTGTTTCATACATTTGTTGAATTTGTGTCCACCGAAGCAGACTTAGCGTGCGACCCCATAACTTCCATACAAGCACTGAAAGGTTTGGAATCAGATAAACCCAAACACTCAAGACACCAATTGTTTCAAGCTAAGGCTCTAACAACGAACTCCGTTAACTTCAGTCATAATGCTCCAACATGCATATTTTGCAAAAGAACTGGTCACACTCTCGATAAATGTCACAAGTTTTCCGAAAAGCTAGTTCAAGATTGTGTCAAGTTTGTTCAAACAGAAAAGCTCTGTTTCGGATGCTTAAGGACAGGACATCACTCAAAGAAGTGCGAAAAGAGAAGCACATGTGATAAGTGTCAAAGAAAACATCCTACATGCTTGCATGATGACAAGTTCATGGAACGTAAAAGGACTGCTTTTGTGAAAAGTAATAATGACTCTCAAGATACAACAGACACCAAAGAAAGGGTGCTCCCTCAAGAGAAGCCCGACTTGCAAGACAAAGACAAAGCTGCAACAGCAACATCAAATAGTGTTTCTCAGGAAAGCTGTAACACTTTGACATCGTCTATATTGCCAGTCTGGGTCTCATCTATCAAGAATCCTGAGCATGAAGTACTGGTGTACGCACTTCTCGACTCACAAAGTGATACATCTTTCATACTGGATGATGTAGCTCAAGAGCTTGATGCAGATAAAAGTACGGCTAGTTTAAGACTATCAACAATGTCTGCCAAGTTAACAGTGATACCATGTGAGAAACTGTTAAACCTTCAAGTGAGAGGATATCACAACAAGCAGAAAATTGCACTGCCCGCAGATTTCACAAGAGAGTTCATACCAGCAAACAAGTCGCACATTCCAAAGTCAGAAACGGCCCTGAAATGGCCTCATCTCGAAAGGTTGGCAGATAAGTTGTCTCCTCTGCTTGAGTGTGAAGTTGGTTTACTCATTGGGTATAACTGCCAACAAGCCCTTCTACCAAGAGAAGTCCTAGCTGGTACAGAAAACCAACCTTACGCACAACTGACAGATCTTGGCTGGAGCATTGTCGGTTGTTCCTTTCAAGTTTGCGATCAAAGTGATGCAATCGGCACCAGTCACAGAGTCATTGTGCGTGAAGTAACCCCTGCAGTGCAAAAGTCAGTTGAGCAAAAGCAAGAAGTGCACTTTGTATGCAAAACTTGGGTTAAAGAAGTCACTCCACAGGATGTAGTAAAGGCTCTAGAAGTTGATTTTGCCGAACGAGCAACAGATGACTATCCAGTCTCACAGGAAGACATTCTGTTCTTGTCAAAGGTAAACAAAGGCATAAGGCACAAGGAAGATGGTCACTACGAACTCCCACATCCATTCAAAACAGACAACCCAATCCTGCCAAACAACAAACTATATGCAGAACGCAGACTGTCTTCATTGGAACGTCGTCTCAGAAAAGATGAGAGATACTATAACGATTACATCAAGTTCATGAATGACATAATAAGTCGTGGAGATGCCGAGAAGGTCCCAATACAAGAGCTCGAAAACAAGACCGCTTGGTACATCTCACACCACGGGGTATACCACCCTCACAAGCCTAAGAAAATCCGTGTAGTCTTCGACTGTTCAGCCCGCTTTCAAGACACATCTCTCAATGATCACCTTCTGACTGGACCAGATCTCACGAACGCACTGGTTGGAGTGTTATGCCGATTCAGAAAGGGTCCAATAGCCATAATGTGTGATGTTGAGCGGATGTTCCATCAATTCCATGTCATTAAGGAACATCAAGACTACCTAAGGTTTCTCTGGTGGGACGAAGGCAACTTGAGCTCCAATCCATCAGTGTATAGAATGAAAGTGCACCTATTCGGGGCAGCTTCATCCCCCGGATGCTGCAACTTCGGACTAAAGCATATTGCTGCACAAGGCCAAGAGAAGTTCAGCAAAGAGACCATCAAGTTCATCCAAAGAGGATTTTACGTTGACGACGGTTTGGCTAGCGTTACTTCAACTGCTGAAGCCATACAGTTAGTTGAAGAGTCAAGAGCTCTTTGTAAATCTGGCAATCTACGCTTGCATAAGTTTGTGTCCAACAATAAAGAAGTGCTTGCAGCAATACCACAAGCAGAACAAGCTCAAGCAAAGGATCAAGACATGGCTCTCGGAGAGTCTCATATTGAACGTGCACTGGGAGTACAATGGTGTATTGAGGCAGATGAGTTTCAATTTCCGAGTCTTAGTCAAAGATAACCCGCTTACAAGGAGAGGGGTGCTCTCAACAGTTGCCTCGGTCTTTGACCCCCTTGGGTTTGTTGCTCCTTTTATCTTGATCGGAAAACAAATACTCCAAACATTGTGCAAAGATAAAGTCAATTGGGACGACAATCTCCCTGAGCACATCTTACCACAATGGGAATCATGGCTCAGAGACCTACCCAAACTAGCAGCTCTAAAAATCCCACGTAACTACTCAAAGGACATCAACATTGCACATTACGAACTGCACAACTTCTCAGATGCAAGTCTGAACGGCTATGGTGCATGTTCATATCTAAGAGCAATAACCAAAGAAGGACAAATCAACTGCTCACTTGTAATGGGTAAAGCAAGAGTTACCCCCACTAAACAAACAACTATTCCAAGGCTTGAACTGTCATCCGCCGTGACTTCAGTTCGTAATGCAGATGTGATCAAGCAGGAACTCGAAATCGACAATCTCAAAGAGTTTTACTGGACAGATTCACAAGTCGTTCTAGGCTACATAAGCAATGATGCCAAAAGATTCCACACATTTGTTGCAAATCGAATTCAAAGAATAAGACAAAGTACAAGTCCCGATCAATGGCAACATGTCATCTCTGAAAATAACCCGGCCGATCATGCCTCAGGAGGCTTAAATGCAACTCAGCTCAAAGACTCAAACTGGTTACAAGGTCCAGCGTTTCTTTGGCAACAAGATCTTCCTGTTAAAAAGGAAACGGTGGGAGAAATACTGGAGGAAGATCCAGAACTTCGCAAGGGTCATACACATACCATTCAGTCAAAGGAAACAAATGCTTTGCTGGATCGTCTAAAGAAGTTTTCACATTGGTCAAGAGCAGTAGGAGCCATTGCACGACAAGATGTATTAAAGAGTTCACAGGTATTCAACAAAGAACAAACAAACTTACCAACCTCGAAGAAAGAAGGGAAACGGAAATCTTCATCATCAAAGAAGCACAAAAAGAAGCTTTTGCAGAAGAAATCCAAAGGATAACATCGCAAAGAGAAAGTACTCTGCATAAGCACAACAAACTAAGACAATTGAACGCTTTCCTGGACAAAGCAGAAGTTCTCAGGGTGGGAGGACGGCTTTCCCAGTCAGCCTTACATCATGAAGTCAAACACCCCGCAATTCTTCCCAAGGAATCTCACGTGTCATCTTTACTCGTCAAACACTACCATGAGCGTGTGCATCACCAAGGAAGAGGCATGACTATGAACGAATTGCGAGCAAATGGAATATGGATTCTTGGCTGTGGAAATGTTGTATCTTCACATATCTATTACTGTGTAAAGTGTAGAAGATACAGAAGACCTACAGATGTCCAACAGATGGCAGACTTGCCAGGAGTAAGAACAGAAACAGCTCCCCCATTTACCTACTGTGGCGTTGACTGTTTCGGTCCTTTCATAGTAAAGGAAGGAAGAAAAGAAATCAAAAGATATGGACTATTGTTCACATGCTTATGTTCACGAGCAGTGCACATTGAAACCCTCGACGACCTAACAACCGATGCCTTCATTAACGCACTTAGAACACTCATAGCAATAAGAGGCCCTGTCCGACAAATCAGATGCGACCAAGGGACAAACTTCATGGGTGCCAGAAGAGAGTTTGCAGAGTTGATGAAAGGAATGGATCAAGAACGCCAAAGAGCAATCGGTTGCAAATTTGTAATGAATGTCCCAGCAGCTAGCCACATGGGAGGCGTGTGGGAACGTCAAATTCGAACTGTAAGAAGCATATTTACAGCAATGCTAGACAACTCATCAAACAGACTGGACACTACAAGCTTAAGAACGTTTCTTTATGAAACCATGGCAATCATCAACAGTAGACCATTAAGCATTGAACATCTTAATGACCCCACTGGTCCAGAACCACTTACGCCAAATCACATACTAACGATGAAGTCATCAGTTATTCTTCCTCCGCCAGGACAGTTCTCCAAGGAAGATTTGTACTTGAACAAAAGATGGAAAAGAGTACAGTTCCTCGCAAATGAGTTTTGGCAGAGATGGAAGCGAGAATACCTGCTAAATCTCCAACAACGACAGAAATGGCAGAAAACATCTCGTAACCTGCAAGTAGATGATATTGTGATTCTGCAGGACGATAATGCACCAAGATGTAACTGGAAGCTCGCTCGTGTGATAGAGACTTTCACAAGTACAGATGGAAATGTTCGAAAAGTGAAGTTGAAGACAAGCGACACTACTTTTGACAAAGGAAAGACACAGACAAGACTAATACATTTAGAAAGACCTATTCACAAAGTTGTGACTTTGATTGAGACTGATAAAGTTCCTACACATAGTGAGGACTCAGACACTTCTTAGAAAACCACCTAAAGTTTGGTTGATTTTGGTGGGAGTGTAAGTGTTGTTATATAGGTTTCTTATGAAAGTTTATTTTGCTTTTCTATTTATTTGGTTTAGAATTGTTTTGTAAATTTGTAAATAGTAATATTTTTGTTTTCTCCAAAAGAAAGTATTTGTTATTACACTTTTATACATCGGTTTCATTTCGTAATTTTGTTCTCGCGAGAATTTGCGAGAACTGGGGTTTACAAGGGGCCCTCAGGTAGACAGGCAGACGCTCTCTCGTGCTCAAAGACATCAGAGCGAGAGCCACTTTCACAGTGAGAAAGCAACTGTATCAGGTATCTATTTGTACATGTACGATTTTATTGTGCGTTTACATTTGTGTTTTTAATTGTTTTATATGTTGTGTACAGCTGAAACGCACATATTGTTTTCAAGTTAAGTTAAAGACCTCTGACATGACAGGCGGCCACGAGGTAGCTAATTTTAAGTTTCGTTTTTGTAATGTAGACAAGAAGTTGTGTTTAATTGCATATTTTATTTTGTCCTGTAGTTTTCACGGCATTGAAAGACACTTATGACACTTGTAAGGTCAATAAATGAGCCCGTACTCGAGAATCCGTGTGCAGCGTTGTCATTGAGGAGCTACAGTTATCCAATACGGTGTCCAGAATGGCCGTTCACTGTAGGATGACTGGGATTGAAGCTTGTGCGCTGCCTTTATCCACGCCGCAAAGTCTCGTCACCAAACTTGTCCAGTTGTGCAAGTAAATCCACGAAACCAGATGAGCAATCATACAAAGCTCAAAGTCCACGAAAGCCAAAATAATATTCCAGGGGCGGTTTTTTACTTAATGTAGTGGCGATTTGTCCATAACTCAAACCATGTCCAACTTAGACCAAAACAAATCAAAAGGCCACTAAGGCGTTTTCAGGTTGGCTTTACGCAGGATAGAGAAAACATAATGTCCAAACAAAATTACATTTTTGGTGGGTTTATTCTCCAAGCAAATGGCAAACATGCAGAATTGCAGCCTCTCCTCTCGCTGGTAAAAAACCATATGCCCAAAACGCCTCTAAGCCGCGCCCTCCCCCCCATCGCCCTATTTATCCTCGTGACCAAATTAAATTAACATAAGCAATAATTAACCCAAAATTATCTTTGCAAACTAAGAAAAATAATTAACTAAAGTAGATCATAATTAGAATAAAAAATAGACAAATAGCTCTAACAGTGTCAAAGGTCACACTGGCTCGATGTAAACAAGCAAAGTGGGCACACTTCCAGATTGCAAAACAACTCACCCACCACTGCCTACAGAAAACCCCACTTTGTGGCCCCGGTCTCACTGCCACTTACGACCATCGGTCTCTAGTGGGGGGAGGGGCACACGGAGGTAGCTATGTCGCCTTTACGATCTGCGGCTGGTTGGATGGTGTCTACTCTGGGCCACTGTTCTGATCCCTCAGTGTCCACTCCTGCTGTCCAGTGGCCCTGTACAGTGTGTGCCCTTGGTTCTGGAACACAACCTTATAGTCAAATTAAAACCAACAGATACAGTATCAGTATGTGAATGAGATTGTTTTTCTCTCTAAAGTCTAAACAATTTTGGAGCGCTCTTGGCTTTCCAAGCGCTATGTAAATAAAGATTACTTATTATCTTACTAATGATGACACTTTTAAAACCAGAAACTTTTAATATAAAAAACAAGACTCAAATCTCAAAAATCTTCAAACTTTAAAATATGTATTATGTACTTTTGTACTGTGTGTTTAATTATCTTGAACATTTATCTCAGCATATATTCTACTAATATAAAATAATTGCAGCATTTTTCAAATGAAGTCAATATGAATTGGAGCACATTTCAGACCAGTCTCCTCTGCGGTGGCATCAGCAGGAGCAACAAGGTCAGGCGTGTAGTCAAAACAAAAACAAAAGTCACCACTTGAATGTGAATTGGGTGAATTGGGTACAGTTCAACTTAATAATACTTTTACAGCCTAATTCCCTCTTTCTTTTTAGACAAAGTCTATGATCAATAATCACTTTTAACACAGATTCTAATTTAAATGTTTGAAAAACAGCTTTTGTAACTAAAATAAAAACATAAAAACAAACACAACTCACAAACAGTTAAGAAATAAGCAGCAGATTTAAAAGAATGGAATCTAGAAATATGTTAGATCTAAAAAGAATTGCACAACTTTAGCACTAATAATAATAAATAATAATAATAATAATTCAAAACTTATTTTTACTAAATGGTGTTTAAAACGTTTAACTGTGTCATAACACAATGTTCAATGGCAAATTTAGCAAATTTAAAAATAACAACTATGAAAAGCCAAAATCCTAAACGCAGTAGGTCCCCTTTAAATCAGAGCAGCAGCTCAGCAGCAGCGAGGGCGGGGGGTTCCTTTCACACAGACGCACACACACAGGCAGAAAGTAGTGTTTTAGCAAAAATGCTAAAACAGAAAGAAGAAGAACATTCAAGATTACTTATTTAAGCAAATTTAACTGATGTTGTTCTTTAACTTTTGTCATCCAAGTCTAGAAGTGATCACTTTCCACACTAGTAACAAAAGGCACTCTTTACTCTTTAATTTCCCTTACGCTTCTATTTTATCGAGGTAGCAAACTAGTTTAAACTCAAAATCTCTTTCTAAAAAAAAAAAACAACTGTTGGATACAACCCTCTCATAGCTTAACTGTAGATATAAATCGGGAAAAAATGTAAATAACTCACGAAAGCTCTCATAGCTCAACTTTAGATAAAACTCTGCATTCTCCGGTGAACTCTGTTCACGCCAAAAACAAAAACTCCCTTTTTCTGTATGTAATTTAAACCGTGATCACTGAAATATTGTTAATTCTTTACTTTTGTCATTTATCAGCCTGAAATTTGTCAACTTCAAAGCTTTTGTAACAAAGGCCTCTTTAACACATTTCCCGTTTTATAAATTGCTTTTAATTTTACACCATGGTTTCACTTAGGATCCTTCACTTTTATGGCCTTTACACTTATGGATCCTTCACTTTATGGCCTTTTCACTTATGGATCCTTCACTCACTTTATGGCCTTTTCACTTATGGATCCTTCACTCACTTTATGGCCTTTTCACTTATGGATCCTTCTCTCACTTTATGGCCAACACTTTATGGATCCTCACTTATTTGAACACAATTTAGAGAGTTCGACAGACCTCAAAAACAGACCAAAATTTAGCTAGTATCCAATTATGCAGACTTTACATATAAAAAGGTGTCTGCTTACCTTATTCTTGTCAAACCGGTTCCAAGGACTGTCCGAGAGGTCTGCCAACTCTTTTCCGCGTCGGAATATTCAATTTAAAAAACAAAAGTGACAGAAGCGACAAGAAGCATCCAGGAACAGCTCTTCCAGCCTCCTGGAATCCCCGCTCCCAGACACAGCATGCCGATCTCTCACGCCGAGGAAAAGAAACAAAGCAAACTCCCTCAAAACAATCCAGAGAAATCTCCACCAAATCTGTCAGGATTCAGCAGACAGAGACGGATCGTGGTGCGCCAAACTCTGGAAGTTTATTTAAGTTTCTCTCAAGTTCCACTGGTTTACTTTGTTTCTTTCTCTCAGACAGAATAAAGGCAGTACACAGTTTATATAGTCATTGTCACGTCACACATCGAAAGACATACGTGTCACAAAGAGACAGTCACATCATAGTCATAACATGGAGTCCTTGTACAGTCCTGCACGTAGGCCATATTGCTATCTAATACTAACACTGCGTCTTCACACCTGCTTCTCACACGTTTTAAAGTGTCGATGAAGAGATGAGCTATGTGTAAAAGACCTTCCACACTTTCCACAGACAAATGTTTTTTCTCCAGTGTGGATTCTGTAGTGCTCAGTGAGGACAGATAATTGTGTAAAAGTCTTCTCACACTGGTCACATTGGTGAGGTCTCTCTCCTGTGTGGACATGCTGATGTAGTGAGAGCAGCTGTTTGATCCTAAATGTTTGTCCACACTCACCACACTCAAATGGTTTCTCTCCTGTGTGGATCCTCTTATGTTCTTTGAGAGTATGCTCTTGTCTAAAACTCTGATCACAAACGTCACAGCTGAAGGGTTTTTCTCCAGTGTGGATTCTGCTGTGGCGCTTGAGACTTCCTCTTCTAGTAAAACTTGTTCCACACTGATCACACTTGTACGGCTTCTCTCCAGTGTGGCTCTGATGGTGACGTGCACGCTTTTCTGCAGTTCTAAAAGTTTTACTGCAGAGGTCACATGCAAATGGTTTTTCTCTAGTGTGAGTTTTCTCATGGCTTTTGTATTGTGAAAAGCGACTGAACTTCTTCCCACAGTCTCCACAGACGAATGGCTTTTCTCCAGTGTGGATTCTGTAGTGGCGAGTGAGGACAGATAATTGTGTAAAAGTCTTTCCACACTGGTCACATTGGTGAGGTCTCTCTCCTGTGTGGACATGCTGATGTAGTGCGAGCAGCTGTTTGATCCTAAATGTTTTTCCACACTCACCACACTCAAATGGTTTCTCTCCTGTGTGGATCCTCTGATGAATTTTGAGATTACCCTCTTGTCTAAAACTCTGATCACAAAAGCCACAACTGAATGGTTTTTCTCCAGTGTGGATTCTGCTGTGGCACTCGAGATCGCCTTTTCTGTTAAAACCTGTTCCACACAGATCACACTCGTATGGTGTTTCTCCAGTGTGAGTTCTGTAGTGTCTCTTTAGTTTGGAAGCAGAGCTGCGGGTCTTTCCACACTGATCACAGGTGAACCCCATTCTGTAAATTGACTTTGTAGATCTGCAACAAACACAGAAAAACCAGACATCAGTTACTTATCTGAACACATTTTATCAACAAATTTACATGAGGCCAAAATCGGGCTGTGTCTAGTTAATGTGGCAGAACGCAGACTGTCTTCATTGGAACGTCGTCTCAGAAAAGAATGAGAGATACTATAACGATTACATCAAGTTCATGAATGACCTCATAAGTCTTTTTTATGTGGCGATGGCCCGAGACGGTCCCCAATAAAGAGCTCGAAAAACAAGGGACCGCTTGGTACATCTCACACCCCGGGGTATACCACCCTCACAAGCCTAGCAAATTCCGTGTAGTCTTCGATGTTCAGCCGCTATCAGGAACCTCTCTCAATGATCACCTTTCTGACTGGACTCAGATTACGAACGCCCTGGTTGGTGTGTTATGGCCGATTCAGAAAGGGTCCAATAGCCATCATGTGTGATGTTGAGCGGATGTTCCATCAATTCCATGTTCATTAAGGAAACATCAAGACTACCTAAGGGTTTCTCTGGTGGGACGAAGGCAACCCTGAGCTCCAATCCATCAGTGTATAGAATGAAAGTGCACCTAGGGCGGGCACGGATGGCTGAGTGGATAGCACTCTCGCCTCTCAGCAAGAAGGTCCTGGGTTCGAATCCCGGTCGGACCAGGGCCTTTCTGAGTGGAGTTTGCATGTTCTCCCGTGTCTGGTAGGTTTCCTCCGGGTACTCCGGTTTCCCCTACCACTAAAAATATGTCCAATAGTTCTGGCATGCGCCTCCTGTACTGGCGACCCCGCTCCATCTCTGTGTGGAGTGAGAGACAAATGCCAAAATTAACAATTGTAAACCGCTTTGAGACTCAGATCTGCAGTGAAAAGGCGGTATATAAATAAAAACTTACTTACTTACTTACTACTGGATTTTACGTGCGACGGTTTGGCTAGCGTTTTACTTCACTGCTGAAGCCATACAGTTGTTGAAGAGTCAAGTAGCTCTTTGTTAAATCTGGCAATCTCGCTGCATAAGTTTGTGTCCATACAACAAAGAAGTGTTGCAGCAATACCACAAGAGAACAAGCCCAAGCAAAGGATCAAAGACATGGCTCTTGGAGAGTCTCATATTGACGTGCACTGGGAGTACAATGGTGTCTTGCGGGCAGCGAAGTCTCAATCCGAGTCTTAGACAAAGGACACCGTTACAAGGAGAGGGGTGCTCTCAACAGTTGCCTCGGTCTTTGACCCCCTTGGGTTGTTGCTCCTTTTATCTTGATCGGAAAACAAATACTCCAACATTGTGCAAAGATAAAGTCAATTGGGACGACAATCTACCTGAGCACATCTTACCACAATGGGCTCCTGGGCTCGAGACCTACCCAAACTAGCAGCTCTAAAAATCCCACATAACTACTCAAAGGACATCAACATTGCACCTTACGAAAATGCACAACTTCTAGATCAGTTGACGGCTCTGGTGCCCTGTTCATATCTAAGAGCCATAACCAAAGAGGACAAATCAACTGTCACTAGTATGGGGTAAAGCAAGCAGTTACCCCCACTAAAACACGAACTATTCCAAGGCTTGAACTGTCATCCGCCGTGACTTCAGTTCGTAATGCAGATGTGATAAGCAGGGGAACTCGAAATCGACATCTCAAAGAGTTTTTACTGGACAGATTCCCAAGTGCTTCTAGGCTCATAAGCAATGCTGCCAAAAGATTCACCATTTGTTGCAAAACGAATCCAAAGAATAAGCCAAAGTTACAAGTCCGATCAATGGCAACCTGTATCTCTGAAAATTAACCGCGCCCGATCATGCTCAAGAGGCTTAAATGCAACTCAGCTCAAGACTCAAATGGTTACAAGGTCCAGCGTTTCTTGGCAACAAGATCTTCCGAGTTAAAAACGAAACGGTGGGAGAAATACTGGAGGAAGCTCCAGAACTTCGCAAGGTCATACACCAACCATTCGTCAAAGGAAACCATGCTTTGCTGGATCGTCTAAAGAAGTTTTCCCATTGGTCAAGAGCAGTAGGAGCCATTGCACAACTCAAAAGATGTATTTAAAGAGTTCAAAGGTATTCAACAAAGAACCAAAACAAATTTACCAACCTCGAAGAAAGAAGGGACACGGAAATCTTCATCATCAAGAAGCACAAAAGAAGCTTTTGCAGAAGCAATCCAAAAGATAACATCGCAACGAGAACGTACTCTGCATAAGGCACACCAGACTAAGACAATTGAACGCTTTCTGGCCAAAGCAGAAGTTCTCAGGGTGGGAGGACGGCTTTCCCAGTCAGCCGTTAATCATGAAGTTAAACACCCCGCAATTCTTCCTCAAGGAATCTCTCGTGTCATCTTACTGTCAAAACTACCCTGAGCGTGTGCCTCACCCAGGCACGGAGGCCTGACTATGAACGAATTGCGCGAGTTGCCATGGTGACTGTTGCCATAGCAATGGTTGCCATGGTGATTGCCATAGCAACCGTTGCCAATGTTTGCCATGTTGACTGTTTCCATAGCAACGATTGCCATTGTGACCATTGCCATAGCAACGTTTACCATGGTGACTTTCAATAGCAACGTTTCCCATGGTTTCTGTTGCCATAGCAACGGTTGCCATGGTTACTCTTGCCATAGAAATGGTTTGCCTGCCATTGCCGATCTGACTTTTGCCACAGGGAGCGATACCAATCAAGCCCTTGAAAGTGCTGTTGTTTTTATAGGTCAAAAATGTTTCTGATTGTATAGTGAGGGGTGCTGGTAACTCACAACAAACTTCAGTACAGTCCACAATCACGCACATAACTGCCATAACAACGGCCATGGTGACAATTTCAATAGCAGCGATTGCCAGGGTAACTGTTGCCATAGCAACGGTTGCCAAGGTAACTGTTTCCATAGCAACAATTGCCATTGTGACCGTTGCCATAGCAAAGTTTGCCATGGTGACGTTCAATAGCAACAATTCCCATGGTTTATGTTGCCATAGCAACGGTTGCCATAGTAACTGTTGCCATAGCAAACGTTGCCAGGGTGACTGTTACCATAGAAGCAGTTGCCACGGTTTCTGTTGCAACAGTTGCCATGGTGACTGTTTCCATAGCAATGGTTGCCATGGTGACTGTTGCCATAGCAAAGGTTGCCATGGTTTCTGTTGCCATGGTGACTGTTACCATAGCCGGTCCTGGAGTTGAGTTTTCCACCAGAGAAGAACGAGTTCTAGTTACCATAGCAAGACACTGTACATACTAGCCAGCAGATAGCATTAGCTTTTCAACAAATGAAGCTTAAGCAATAGGTCTGGCATACGCCTCCTGTACTGGCGACCCCGCTCCCATCTCAGTGTGGAGTGATAGGACAAATGCCCAAAAATAACAATTGTAAACCGCTTTGTGACTCTGGTCTGTGAAAGGCGGTATATAAATAAAGATTACTTACTTACTAAATTAAGCGGCGGTTCAGGATGGTAGACTACCCATGTTATCACACCAGGCCGGACCACGCCACACTCAGGCTGTCATAATCAACTCATCAACTCCCTGCAGCCATGTCAATCAAGCCAGCATTTAAAGACCTTATGACGGGTTTTTTTTAAAAAAAATAGTGGATATCAAAATTGCATGACAATGTCAATCTGAAAGAGATTCCGGCAAAAAAAAATCCTATATTTTATAAAAAGAACGTGTTTTTCATGAATTTAAGCTGTCTATGCTCTAACTTGTGTGTGACGTCACAGCGGGTTACGCCCAGCATTGAAAACCATGGATCTATGCCACAGGACTGCCTTTTCTCTCTTCTCTCCACTGATGCCCAGCACAATACTGCCCTCTACAGGTGACAATTGCTCACTACACATAAATTGCCGTTTTGAGTGGTGTGAAAAAGTGTCCGAGGTGGGATTTGAACCCCAGTATCTGAATTGGCAGTCCATCGACACAACCACTGGACTATCTCAGTGCCAACAAAGTGTTTCAATCTAGTAGATATGTCACACTCGCTGTACACGGCCTTGTCATCTTGAATATCCGCGAAAAAAGAACGAATACCAAATTGTAAACAACTTACAGCGTTGAAACGTACCCACTCTGACGTCACCAAGGGCTGTGAAGGTTTTTCGTTTCTAAGGGCGTTGCTATGGGGTTATTTCGATTTGGGGGGGATCAGACAAAAAAAACAACTACTGATTTTGAAACCTTTAGTAGTTCTCTTGAAATATAAAATGGTATTAAAACTGTATTTCTAAATAAATCAAACCCGTCATAAGGTCTTTAAAAGCAAAGCAGAGCACAGCTCATCAAACAGCCTTTCAAGCTGCAACCACCTCCTCTCCTCCACCAAAGGACTTCTAAACTTTCACATTCACCTTCCTTGTTGCCACCACCAGTGGCAGCGTTTGTGAGGCTGTGATCTTATAAAATCACCAAACCCTGATTTTACTTATCTTAAAATAACTAACGAACCTTGTCCTCTGTAACCACTCGGGGTCTGGGCGTTACGTGTCTCATAGATGTATTTTTGATAGTGTTAAAGATGTTTATTTATTGACGTCTGAGGTTTAACAGGAAGAAACAAAAGAGCGCTTAATATTTGTGTCATGTGAATAAATCAGGGAAAATAAAAGATTTGAAACGTCTCCTTCCTTCATGCATCCTTTGTCTTTTCAAAATAAAATACTTGCATTATTGCTTGAAGTGTAGCAGTTTCCATTGATGTGTGTTTTGTCTTATAACTAGGTGTGCACATAACTGGTACACAGGTACCAGTGACACAAATCTAAAGTGCTATTATCACTTGAGTTAGTAAGCGCTTTTGTGCACCACACAGACCAGTCCTTCTCAGATAGTGGGGCGTTTCCCTAGGGGGGTGTGGTGCACTACCAGGGGTAGCGGGGCACTTGCTGTTGTTTGCTGTATGTACTCGAACAGGATTCCACATCCTCCATGGCCTCCGCGTTCTGACCCAGGGCAGCTGCGGCTGACAGCGGTTCCCACCTCCAACGGCTTGTGAGCCGCTTTATCAACAGCTCAGCAAACGCCGTAAAGTGGTCATGTTTCACGGACCAAAGACACAGGATCATAGACACAGGGCCATAGACACAGGACCATAGACACAGGGCCATAGACACAGGACCATAGACACAGGGCCATAGACACAGGGCCATAGACACAGGACCATAGACACAGGGCCATAGACACAGGATCATAGACACAGGACCATAGACACAGGACCATAGACACAGGACCATAGACACAGGGCCATAGACACAGGGCCATAGACACAGGGCCATAGACACAGGACCTTACACGCACAGAACCATTCTCTTCTTGTTGTGTGCGTGTCTTTGCGTAACCTATGCATGCAATAAATACACCGCCACAAGAAACAGAGCTGGATTATGGAGCCTTAGGAAGTGTCTGAGTCCATAGATAGATGGATAGATGATTGGATGGATGGATGGATAGATAGAAGGAGAAACATATCCATCCCATCCAAAAAGTTGTGGACGAGATCAAACGCCTCGGCGGGCTGGTATCGGCCCGCGGGGCGCCAGTTGATGATCAGTGTTCTAAAGATTCCTTTAGAGCTTGAGTAAAGTAACAATCATACTGGGTAAAGACAAAACTAGCTTTGTAGATGTATAAACTCATGTTCTCTGCACACATCACATCACATCTCTCCAGCCAGACGTGAAAAACACCTCAGAGGGGCCTTTTAAATAAAGGCGATGATTGAGGAAAATAATACAACCCAACAAAAAATCTTCCCATTTTGAAATTCTGTATATATGCACTCAATCAAAAATTCTCTATCAAGCTGTAGAATTTTTCCAGTAAAATGCAGCAACATTTTACTTTTTGAGTTCTACAGATCTCCAAATCTATTTAAATAAAGCAAAATTCATTACTTGGCCCTTCAAAGAGCAGCACCTGACAACAGCCTAACCAACCAGGAAGCAGAGAGTGGGACCAAGCCCCGGCGATTCAAGATGGCGCCCTATTCAAATGAATGGTTGTGCTCAGTGGCGCTTTGTGACGGCACGGGGGCTGAAAAGATTAGCGGAAGTTGCCTGAAACTCGCAAAGATCTATGGGAAACTCGCCTGTATTTGGGCATCGTCTGGTCCTCCCGGTTCTGCGCAGTGGATGATCTCCCATAATGCGTTGCGTCAAACACACGTGTGTGGGTCTCACACCAGGTCTCACGCACGTGCACAGAGGGGCTCGGCCGCGCTCTGACCAATCAGAGCAGTTCATCAGAGCGGGAGTTAGAGCAAGAGCCAGAGGAGCAGAGGTTGTGGCACTAAAGTGTGGATTTAAACAAAACCGAAGGAATTAAGAAGAAAAAAAGTTCAGGATGACAAGGGACACTAAAATCCCCACAAAATCCTATCTTTATTAAAGCTGTAGGTTCTCTGTCAGCTGAGATCGAGCTGTTTTAATATGCATTGAGTTCTATGGGGAAAATTTCTGGGTAGCCCACGTGAATTTAGTCTGGTTCAGTCTGCAGTACCGCGAGAATCCCCTGAGCACGTGAGTTATTCAGCTACAAGCTAGTAATACCCTATCCAGTTATTATAATAGATCCATGAGTGGGACACAGAGCAAGTCTGTCTTTTTAGTAGAAGAGAGTGCCCTCTGCTGGCCAAACATGCACACAACAATCTACTGCTCCAAGATTAGTGAAGCAAGATCCATTCCAACATTATCCCAATAACTACGAGTAACCTTGGCAACCGTTGCTATGACAACAGTTACCATGGCAACCGTTGCCATGGCAAGAGTTAGCAACGGTAACCATGGCAACAGTTAGCAACGGTTACCATGGCAACTGTTGCTATGGCAACAGTAACCTTGGCAACCGTTGCTATGGCAACAGTTAGCAACGGTAACCATGGCAACAGTTGCTATGGCAACCGTTGCTATTGAAAGTTGAGTTGCCATGGCAACCGTTGCTACGGCAACAGTTAGCAATGGTAACCATGGCAACCGGTGCTATGGCAACAGTAACCTTGGTAACCGTTGCTATGGCAACAGTTACCATGGCAACCGCTGCTATGGCAACAGTTAGCAACGCTAACCATGGCAACCGTTGCTATTGAACAGTTAGCAACAATAACCATGGCAACCGTTGCTATGGCAACCGTTGCTTTGGCAACCGTTGCTATGGCAACCGTTGCTATGGCAACCGTTGCTATTGAAAGTTGAGTTGCCATGGCAACCGTTGCTATGGCAACAGTTAGCATGGAAACCGTTGCTATTGCTGTACCTGTTAGTTACTAAGGGGGTGAATATCTCAAATATAAGCATGGTCGATGTTGCTCTTTCGGATCATTTCTGTGTATTTTTTGACATGTGTTTCACTAACAAACCACCAGTGGACTCTGCAACTGTTCGAAGAAGACACATACATGAAAATACGAGTGAACTATTTATGGGAATGATAAACTTTGAAAATGCATCGTATTCTACTGTAGATGAACTGTTTAACTCTGTCACCTCTAGTGTTTTGAATGTTCTGGATACCGTTGCCCCTGTGAAGGTTAAAATAGTGAAAAATAAGCAGAAGGCGCTGTGGGCTAAAGCAGACTCGGTCAGAGCACTGAAAAGAAAGTGCCGGAGGGTCGAGCGGAAGTGGCGCAAGTCCAACCTCCAGGTTGATTACAAGATATTCAAGGATAAGTTGTGCGAGTTTAACCGGGTGCTACGTAGTACGAGAGAAAGGTATTTTTTCTGAAATAACAACAATCTCCGTGTTCTGTTTTCAACAGTTAATAGACAAACCCCCCTGTTCAGATGCCATTAGAGCTAACTTCCAAACGTAAATGCAATGAGTTTGCACACTTTTTCAATGACAAGGTTCAAGGCATCAAAAACGCCATTGTCTCCAATCCACAGATAACCATCCAACAACCAGAAAGGCTCTTTAAGCTAACTTACTTTGCACCTGTACATGATCGAACTGTCCAAGAGATAATCTCCAGTTTGAGCTCCTCCACATGCAGCCTGGATGTACTACCCACTAGATTTCTAAAGACTGTTCTGAGCAGTTTGTTACCTTCACTCACACAGATAGTAAACATGTCCCTTCATTCTGGAATATTCTCAAAGGCCCTGAAAACGGCAGTCATCAGGCCCCTGCTAAAAAAGAGCAGTCGAGAGAGAGAGATCAGATTCAGATTCAGATTCAGTTTATTTGCCATTTGCAGTAAAAACACCACATTGGAATAACATTAGCAAAAGTCTCCAGTGTGCACAGACAAATACAGACATAAAACAACATTAAAAAGACAAAAATAAAACAAATAAAACAGTAAACAAATGTCACTGTGAAATCGATCGACTAAAACAGTTCAAAACAAGTGCAAATCATTAAAGTGCTCTGTTCACACTGATAACAGCTTGTGGATAAAAACTGTTAGCGTAAAGAGATGTCCTGCATCTCAGAGAGCGATATCTTCTGCCAGAGGGAAGAAGCTGGAACATGGCTTTCCCAGGGTGGCCAGAAGAGTCATTGACAATCCGAAGAGCTTTGTTTAAAAGTCTGGATTTATAAAGAACCTCCAGAACAGGAAGCTCACAGCCCACGGTCCTCTTTGCAGAGCGGAGCACCTTGTTTAAAGCTCTCTTTTCTTTATCTGTGATGTTTCCAAACCACACACACACAGAACCAACAAGTAAACTCTCAATGGTGCAGCGATAAAAGTTAAGCAGAATCTTAGAGTTAGTGGTAAATTCTCTAAGTTTACGCAGAAAGTAGAGACGCTGACGAGCTTTCTTAACGACTCGGTCAGTGTTTTTAACCCATTTCAGGTCGTTAGACAGAGTTAGACACAGAAACTTGCACTCCTCTACGATCTGTACCTGGGAGTTGTCGATTACGACAGGCAAATGAGAACTATTGCGACTGAAGTCGTAGACCAGTTCACATGTTTTCGATGCGTTCAACTGGAGGTTGTTAGTTTTACTCCACTGAACCACATTTTGTATCTCTGCTCTATAAGAGGATTCATCATTGTCACTGATGAGACCGATGATGGTGGTGTCATCAGCATATTTGATGATCAAGTTTGAGTCAGAGGAGGACACACAATCGTGAGTGTACAAAGTAAAAAGCAAAGGACTCAAAATACATCCCTGAGATATAGAGAGAGGGAGTGAGGTAGAGATAGAGACAGAGAGAGAAACAGAGAGAGAGGGAGAGAGAGAAAGAGAGAGAGAGGGGGAATGAGGTAGAGATAGAGACAGAGAGAGAGACAGAGAGAGAGAGGAAGAGAGAGAGAGGGGGAGTGAGGCAGGGATCCTATGTCTCCCTGGGGAGACATAGGAAGTTGGGTGCTCTGGGGAGACATAGGAAGTTGGGTGCCCTGGGGAGACATAGGAAGTTGGGTGCTCTGGGGAGACATAGGAAGTTGGGTGCTCTGGGGAGACATAGGAAGTTGGGTGCCATGGGGAGACAGTTTTCTTTTACCACTGTTTTAAAATTGGTGCACTCTGGGGTAGTCTTGCACAGTTTTTCCAATGTGGTTTTACTGCAAATGACAAATACATTCATGAATTTTGAATCTTCTCACTGGTATTTGTTTTCTCCTTTTTATTCTGCTGTAATGTGCACTGGAATTTCCCTGGAAGTTTGATCTTTTTTCAGACAAACCTGGTCAGACGGAGGCCGAAGATGCAATTGTATAGAACGCAACACAACTTTATACTGTGCGGCAATATTATTCATTGAGCGACACAGAGCTGCAGCCTTCTCAGGATAATGTGGGAAAAAGGCCAGTGCCAAAATTCCATTCAGTCACCGTGGTTTTAGTGAGGCAGCCGCTCCACACTTACTGAAAAACACTCTCTTAATCTAAATGAATACTGCTTTTTGGGAAAGATGTGAGGTAAAACGTTTAAGTTTTATGAATATTTATAAACATTCATGGACATTGGTCAAACTCTAACCCTAACCCTATGCACCAATACATATGTCTTCTATATTTTTTGTGTTTTGAACTGTTTGATTCTCTGATCTGCGTTGGCGATGTCAACGTTTTTTCCTCTGAGATAACTAATGTTGTGATTTGAGGCTATAGAAGAATACATTGAAATTTGGAGAATGCAATGAAAGAGAACACCACATCTGTCTGATTGACATTTGACGACAAACTTTTCAAAACAAATGATAAGGGCTAAATGTTTCCATGGGCGTCGGTGCATCTTCATAGCCACGCACCAAAGATTTGATAAAGATGAAAATGTATTGATCTCACAATGGGAAACTTTACAATATGAACCAACTCAGACTCTGAGGAGCACAGGGACTGGCCTCCTGCTGGTGCCCAAAATCAGAATTAAACATGGGGAGGCAGCATTTCAGATTCATGCATCTAAAATCTGGAATAGTCTTCCCAAAAATGTGAGACAGGCTTCTTCTCTGACAATGTTCAAATCCAGATGAAAATATGTTTGTTTCTGCCCCAATAATGTCATTAATGCAACAAGTTTGTTTGATCACTTTGACGAGAGCAATAAAAAAAGCTAGTTTTAGTAAAGCTGATGGGGAGATGACGCTCAAGCTATCATATGTTATTGATCAACATAGATAGATAGATAGATAGATAGATAGATAGATAGATAGATAGATAGATAGATAGATAGATAGATAGATAGATAGATAGATAGATAGATAGATAAATGGATGGATATTGTTTCGATTTGAATAACATTTCATCTTCAAATTTCCAGTCTTTCATTTGAGTTTTAATGATTATGAAACATTGTTTTTGTACAGCGCTTTTCAGGACTCTCAAAGACACTTCACATGTCATTCATTCGTCATTATTCTTTCACTCCATAAACTATGGTCATAAACTACTGCTGTAGCCACAGCATATTACAGCAGTATTTACAGGCCAGTAGTTCTCATTGTACAGTCTGACACACTAACAGTGATGTCACTTACTGTGTTTTTTTTTTTTTTGCGACAAACTGCATTTATCCTTGTTACGTAACACAGTCTATGCTTCAGACGCATGTGCTCTCATTTGTTCTACTTTACCGCCCTCTGGTGGAGCTTGAGCTGTATTATTATACATATACATATATATATACAGTATATATATAATATTTTTACGCTCAGCTATATATATATATATATATATATATATATATATATATATATATATACATATATATACCAAGAGTTTGGACATTCATTCAAAATTCACATTCTCATTCAAAAAGTTTTTTTATTTTCATGAAATTGTAGATTCACACTGAAAGCATAAAAACTATGAATTAACTCATGTGGAATTATGTACCTTGTAATAAAAAAAGAAGAATATGTCTTATTTTCTCGGTTCTTCAAAGAAGCACCTTTTGCTCTGATTACTGCTTCACTCTTGGCATTCTCTGGTGATGAAAAGAAACAATCTTGTTCCCACAAACATACGTATACACAAACAGATATACTGTAACTCGGGCTGGGCATTGTACAAAGGCCATTTCAGTTTCATTTTTCGGGCCTTTTTGGTCACAACTGGAATATCCTTAAACGTATGAAGATACCAGAGTGCTGCCGCTCCGATATCCAACTGTCTTCAGGCCGACAGGCGAATGATCATGTGAGATTTCATAACACTTTGAAGCAACTATTGTTAAAGTTCAAACTCATCCTTATTACATTTGCACGAGCCAGTACTTTTCCCTTGTTTGGACTTCTGAAGGCCTAGCTACATGGCACTGTGGGAGCTGCTGATTGGAGGACTGCATTCCTCCATGCTGTATAATACACTTGCATTCTGTCGTGTTCATGTTCGTGCTGTCTCTACCATTGACAATAAAACATGTCTTCTGTCTGAATGAAAGACACGATCCCAGACTTTGTGATCTTCTTCAGGTGGTGGAAGGATGCGGGCATTGTCTGTAACATCTACAGACAATGCCCGCATTGTTTTTCAAGCCAAAACTGAGAAAGCTAGTAATACCCCATCCAGTTATTATTATAGATCCATGGGAAAAATACAGTAACAGTAGTTCACATAAAAGTCAGTTCCCGGAAACAAATATACAGAATAGTGAACACATTTCAGGAAAAAGGCCTAAGTACAGTGAGGCACGAAAGCTGCCTAAATAAATAGGTCTTTAAAGTATGTAGGAGGAATTTCTACTTCCTGGTGGATCATCAAGACATATGGTCCTCCTAATTGTCAATCTTTCTGGTGATAGGTGCTCGTCAAATAAGATCAGAGAGTTTTTTCAAAAAGCGGAGAGCGTGGTTCTTTCCTAAAATTTAGGAAAATCCTCCTTCATACCTTTAAGTTGCAACTTAAATTTGTCCACTGATTCTAATGCGCAGAGACTGGGGAAGCTCATTCCAAAGACAAGGAACAACAGCCTGGAAGAATCTGTCTCCTCTGTGCAAGGAACCATCAAAAAGAGTGGACGACCTTAGGCTCCTGTGTCAGAAGTTATGAAAATTATGAATTAATGGGTTTTTTAGTCAATGTGCTGGCTTAACACAGCCACTAGAGGAAGCCAAAAGACCTCCTATAACACTCGACCCCTTTGTGTCAGCTAACTGTATATCTTTAAACGTACTTACTAAACTTACTTTTTGATACTAATAGATGTTAATAATTGTATGTAAATTCTAATATTGTTTTGTACTTTTTTCAGATCACACACAATCATTAGAAAGCAGGCTCTCTTGTTCACTTTTCTGTCTGAAAAGCTGATCTAAAGATGTGACAGAAGCCAAACCAGGTGTGGATTGAAAGTTAAATAAAAAGCTAAATCAGCATTTGAAATGAATGCTGCCAACACAGCCATGCTTTGTCGTACCATATTCTAACAGCAGGAGGCGCTGTGAAGATGGTGTAGCCTCTCTCAGGATCAGCAGGGAGAGCAGAGCAAGAACAAATGAAGGTGAAAGGATCGAACTTTTCACACATCTTCCTCTCATTTGAAAACATGAGCGTCCTGTGAGCCACTATTTGACACTTTGGGATGAAAGATGAAATATGTCACTTCATTACCTTTTGCAGGGGGTGAAGTGATCGCCAGCGTTGGTCTGACACATGCACACACAGGTGACCCCAGACTTGCAGGTAATCAGTCACTTAAAATTCTATACAAAAATGGTTTGATTGCTCAGAGATGACAGCCCGCCAAACTTATACATATTTTAAAATCCAGCTGAACTGGGGAAACACTAGTTACAAAAGCTGTGTGCAGCGGTTTACTGGTAATAACACACATTTCTGGCACAAACCTCACAGACTTTCCGAATCCGGTAGCCACAGCTGCCCTGGCGTATAATATCTGACAGGATGCACCTGCAACCCCCAACCAATCTTACACACACCTTCAGACCCTATTCTAATGTGGGGTGAACGTGTGCAATCCTAAGGACAGCAACCAATAGTTTGGCCGCCCCCCTGTGGCCCCTAGGTGTTCTTGGAGGTCTCCCATCAACTCACTAACTCAGGCCCTGCAGCCTGCTGCCCTGCCTGCCCTGCCCTGCCCCTGCTCCAGAGGTCTGACGGAGTCTGGCTTTCCCAATTAGGGGGCAAGTTTTGGCCCCTACATGTGCTGCTCCATGCATTTTGCTCCAGATTCCTGCCCATGAGGCCTGTTTGAGTTGGTTCTTATCGGCCTCAGTCCACTCCTCCAGGCTCTTCTCTGATGTGAGTATTCACTTTGAGCATGAGTACTTTCCCAGACTTGTCAGGTGTCCCATCCACATGTCCGTCTCATCAGCTCCAAAGGAACAGACAACATGACGACTTCAACAGGAGCCACTTTCACAAAACACTGTTTCGCACATGTCTAGGTCCTGCAACATCCTGCTACATCCTGCTGTATCCTGCTATCGCCACTGCCAAACTACAACCTGCCCGTCACCCACATCTAACTACAACACCCGCCTCCCGCGCTCGCTGATTGGTCGGATGGAACTCAATCGACGTAATCCCAAACATAGAGTCCAGACCCATGCGCTACGTGCAGTGAAATAATGATTGACCGGAGTGTACGAATGGCTAAGGCCAGCTAGCACACCACAGACCTATCGCTAGAAGCCAGTATGGAGTTAGGTCTGGTTTAAAACCTGGTCCCCACCACAGGACCCGGGTTACACCTGGACGATAACTGGTCCAGACAAGATGATCAGGGTTAGACCACAGGACCAGGTTCTATCCAAAGAACCAGGGTTGGATCTGGTTTGGAGGAAGTGCTCTCACAACATCTAAAAGTTAAACAGAGGGTAACAAGTTTAACAAATGAGTATTTCACAGAAGGGGGAGGACGTCTTTGAGCTGAGTTATGCTGGAAGTTACAACATTTGGCAACATTATTAGGGCTGCCAAATAAAAATGTTGTATGGTATGTGTCTTCTAGTCCTATTTCAGAGCCGACTAATGTCCTGTCGAAGGATAACAAAGTATAGTCTTTCTTCTGGCCCACTTCCCACAGACTTATCAGACCAAACCTAGAGTAAAGTAGTCACAGTCACACTATGGGCTCACTATGGTCCTCAGATGATGGCCTGGAGCTGGACATTTTTTATATGAAGCCAATAACGTCTGTCTCCAACACAAACTCTGGTCGTTTGTCCCATGGGAGGAGAACCTACCGACAGGAACCATAAGAAAACATGACGGCTACAACTGTGGGATTACCCAGAACACATTGGGTCCATTGTGTGGTGTAAAGAGGGCCCCCGAGGGAAACCACCAAACGGCTGAGTCTGCAGTAGTAGTAGTAGTAGCAGTAGTAGTAGTAGTATCAAAATATATATTTGTTAATCCCAAATTTTCCGACTGCTCCCTGGGACAAAAGTGGGAAATGTAGGCGTGTCGTTTGAACATGTGCCATCTTTACATGAGGAGGAAGAAAGAAATGTGTCAGAAAAGAAAAAGCCAAAACAAACTTAAAAAATAAAGCAGCGCAGCCAGAGCCAGAAAGAATTCATTACTAGATAAGATAAGAACGTTTTTATTTATCCTCAGAGGAAAAATGACCAAGGGTTTTGAAGTAATTCGCTGCATGTAACTTCTCTGGCCATGGTACTCGAGTAGTCTCATTCCAACCTTACCCTGTTCTGGCTCTTGCTCCTCAGCCCCCCTCTGGTCCTCCTGCAGGTGGGAGGCCACAGGAGGCTGTTCCATGCTTTCATTCCTCCTCCTGTTTCACATGACTGCAGTATTCACTTTTACAGAACTTGTCGTTGAAAGTCGCTCAGTAAAGTATTGTAAAGTCTGACAGACGCAGGAAGGAAAGAGTTGGAAAACCCCTTGTTCACACAGCGAGAGAGGACAGCCCAGGACAGAGCTGGACAGCCCAGGACAGAGCTGGACAGCCCGGGACAGCCCATGACAGCCCAGGATAGCCCAGGACAGAGCTGGACAGCCCAGGACAGAGCTGGACAGAGCTGGACAGCCCAGGACAGCCCATGACAGCCCAAGACAGCCCAGGACAGAGCTGGACAGCCCGGGACAGCCCATGACAGCCCAGGACAGCCCAGGACAGAGCTGGACAGCCCAGGACAGAGCTGGACAGAGCTGGACAGCCCAGGACAGCCCAGGACAGCCCAGGACAGAGCTGGACAGCCCAGGACAGAGCTGGACAGAGCTGGACAGCCCAGGACAGCCCAGGACAGAGCTGGACAGCCCGGGACAGCCCAGGACAGCCTAGGACAGAGCTGGACAGCCCGGGACAGCCCAGGACAGCCCAGGACAGAGCTGAACTTCCTGATGACCTTAGAATGGACTACAGCCTATACTGACTTAGCGCGACTGCAAAGGGGAGGGGGAGGGTACAGGCCGACGTTGTGTGTATAAAGTTGTATGTATAAAGTTGTGTGTATAAAGTTGTGTGTATAAAGTTGTGTGTATAAAGTTGTGTGTATAAAGTTGTATGTATAAAGTTGTGTGTATAAAGTTGTGTGTATAAAGTTGTATGTATAAAGTTGTGTGTATAAAGTTGTATGTATAAAGTTGTGTGTATAAAGTTGTGTGTATAAAGTTGTGTGTATAAAGTTGTGTGTATAAAGTTGTATGTATAAAGTCGTGTGTATAAAGTTGTGTGTATAAAGTTGTATGTATAAAGTTGTGTGTATAAAGTTGTGTGTATAAAGTTGTGTGAATAAAGTTGTGTGAATAAAGTTGTGTGTATAAAGTTGTATGTATAAAGTTGTGTGTATAAAGTTGTGTGTATAAAGTTGTATGTACTGTATAAAGTTGTGTGTATAAAGTTGTGTGTATAAAGTTGTATGTATAAAGTTGTGTGTATAAAGTTAAGTTGTGTGTATGAAGTTGTGTGTTACTGTCAGTTTTTACCATTTCTCGCCGCCCGCCGCCACATGCTGCTGCACCGTGTACCCAAACTGAGCCTGCTTGGGCCCTTTAATGATCCGCGGGTTCTTGGTGTCGATGTTGAAGCCGTCGCACAATCCTGCAGAAGAAAAGTCACATGGTAAATACATCGCTCGCTCCAAAACAGAATCATTTAAAGTCCTCACGCCGGATGAGGATTTACAAATCAGTTTGGAAATGTTTACAAAGTTGTCAATCTTTTAGTTGTTTTATTGATAAGTTTTAGTGAGTTTTGAAAGTTAGGTATCTCAGCTTTAGTATTACATTAAAGTATCAGTGTTATTCACATAAATGTACATGAATATTACTTGTCTTTTTTAAATTGTGCACAACAGACTTTTATTGCTCATAAGATACTTTTTTACTCTTTTTTTTACCCTTTTTCTTTTTTTACTTTTTTACATATTTGCACATCCTGTTTGCTTATTTCTTCTCTGTCTCTCTCTTTCTCTCTCTCTCCCTCCCTCGCTGGTCTCTCTCTGTATCTCTCCCCCTCCCTCTCTCTCTCCCTCTGTCTGTCTCTCTCTCTGTCTGTCTCTCTCTCTGTTTCTCTCCCACTCCCTCTGTTTCTCCTCCTCTCCCTTCTTCTCTCTCTGTCTCTCTCCCTCCCTCTCTGGTCTATCTCTGTCTCTCTCCCTCCCTCTGTATCTCACCCCCTCCCTCTCTCTCTGTCTGTCTCTCTCTCACTCTCTCCCCCTGTATCTCTCTGTCTCTCTCCCTCCCTCTGTATCTCACCCCCTCCCTCTCTCTCTGTCTGTCTCTCTCTCACTCTCTCCCCCTGTCTCTCTCTGTCTCTCTCTTCCTCTCTCTCTCAGTTTCTCTCCCACTCCCTCTCTCTCTCTCCCTCTCTCCTCTCTCTCCCTCTTTTGCACACCCCGAGTAATTCCAAACAAAACATGTCCATTTCTTCATTCCTCTTTACTGTGAGATTGATACACTTCTTTCTTATCTGGCTCCTGTTGAGAGGCGTCAGAGCAGAAAGAGGGTCCGTGAGGAGGGAGAGGGTCCGCGGCACCCAGGGAGCAGCTGAGAACACTAATCTCATATTTATCTGCAAATATGTGGGAGCTGATGTGAAAACCTCCTCTCATGCTTTCATTACTCTGCTCTAACGGGAAAACTCCACAGAAGAATCCAGCACGTGTCCACACAGCCACATACACCACCCCAATTAGTCTGAGGTTTGTTAAGGCTTCGAATGTTCGACTCTTTGACTCGTTTGAAGACCACTAAATTGTGTGAAAATAAGAAAACATGAAATAAATGTGTAATTATCTCCCAATGGTGAAATGTACATGTTGCATTTTGCTTTCATAAGATCACTCTGGATGTGCAAACCATAGGCAATATTAAAGAGGGAAAAAGCATTTAACTTAAAGGTGCAGTAAGTGATGTTGTTAGCTTAGCCGTAGCACCAACTGGAAACCACTCCCCCCTCCCCTCCCTCTCCACCAAACCAAACATCCAGCATTTTCTTTTCTTTGTCACAACAGGGAGAGTGAAGCAAACGTGAAATTGACAATTTTTCTGTTCAACTATTTTAACAATGGTTTTTATAAAATCCAATAACTCAGGTGCACTCGAGAAAAACAGGAAGAGGGTAAACGCATCCCATTGGTTTATTTTTATCGGTCCACTCCAAAATATTTCGTATTATTTTTTGGTGACTACAGGCATCGGGTCAATTCCATTACTATTTTAAAACACATGAAAACTTTTAGGGTTTAGGGATGTTTTCCCACAATATTTGAAAAAAATGCGTCTGGAAAAAATCTTAATTTTATTTGCCTATTGCAGTAAAACCACATTGGTATACTGTACATCTGCAAAATGTCTGCAGTGTGAACCAGAGAAGTACATAATAAACAGATAAAATAACATGTGCAGGAAACCAACCAAATCAATCAAACTAAAACAGTTTCAATGCAACGGCTCTGTTTAAAATGATAACAGCTTTTGGAAAGAAGATGTTAGGATAACAAGATGTCCTGCAACTCAGCGAACAATATCTGCCAGAGGGAAGAAGCTGGAACATGGCTTTTCCAGGGGCCAGAAGAGTCATTGATTATTCTAAAAAACCTCCAGAAACAAAGAGCTCACAATGCTCTCTTTGGGTCTCTGTCACTCTCTGGGTCTCTCTCTGGTCTCTGATTTTTTCTGGTCTCTCTGAAGACATAATAATCTTAATCTGAATAAAGGATGAGATCTGATTGGCTGAGTGAGGTAGTCTTCTCTTTTTAAATGTTCTGTTTGAAAAAGCTGATCTAAAGATACGACAGAGAACTATAACCATCCGTGTGAAAACTAGTGATAGAACCAAACTAGAGTTATTTTTTTAGATAGTTCATTATTTTGAGGTTTGAAGCTAAAGTATCTCATCTTCAGGATAAGTACTAATTTGAATACATAGCTTCAGTTGCCCAATATTTCCTCTTTCTGTTGTGGTTAAACTTCGAATCCCGGTCGGAACAGGGCTTTCTGAATGTACCGAGTTTGCATGGTCTGCGTAGGTTTCCTCCGGGTGCTCCGGTTTCCCCTACCTCTAAAAACATGCACTATAGGTATGAATGTAATGAGTGAGTGAATGAATGGTGTTTGGTCGGAGGCTTTGATGGACCAGTGTGTTCGGCGTCTCGCTTCCGTCATCACCGTGTGGAGAGAATGGAACAATATCTGAACTATGAACATTGTAAAGCGCTTTGGGTGACCTTGGCCTGTAAAAAAACTACTTACTTATATCTAATTTCTGGCTGGACATGGTCAGCATATGGCGACAGTGTGAAGAAGAGTTTTACAGAGTCTATTTTATGCCTCTAGCAATCAAAAAAACTGAGATTTTCTTGCGACATGTGATTTAGCGATGACTGAGCTTTGCCTTCTGTCCCAGGAGCCTCTGATTGTGTTGACTTTGTGTTTAGGGAGCGTTTAACTCTGCGCCCCAAAGCCCATAGCAACAGGGCTTTCCTCCATCGCCTGTCACCATGGAAACTCGGATGTTCGTTACATTTCACTCTCTCTTTGAAGATATTAAATCAACACGAGAAAAGAGGATGTGTTTCGGAGAAGCTCGGATTGCATGCGTAGAATTAAAAGTTAGGTCTATGGATTTTTTGGTGAAACAACTGGTGAAAGGATTAAAAACATTCAGAATAGAATAATTTGCGTTGAAAGCCCTGGGGACATTTGCAGGAAAATAGCAATAATTCTTGAGCGTTATCAAGACATTACTTGTTTATTAACCCAGCTTTGGCAGAAGCAATGAAAGGAAATGTACAAAAGTTCCAGAAATTATTCCACACCATTTTCAATTGTTTTGTGGATGGGCTTGTGCAGGCTGGTTGTTTTGACGTATGAAGCTATCGTACCGTATAGCCTTTACAGGGACGTGCGGTGAGGTTTGTGATTGGGGAGGCACTGACTTTAAAAGTCAGATTTACAATCATTATTCAAATAAAATAGCATTTAATCACCAATGCAATGACATCCACAAACTTTATATACTGTAAAGATAAGAGAACCAGCTTCTTTTAATAATCTCACAACAAATCTAGCTGCTGACTCTGCTCCGCATCAAACAACATCTTTAAGAAGCGCAGGTGCGAGAGACGCGAGGAGAGAGAGACGCGAGGAGAGAGGAGCAGAGAGAGACAGAGAGGAGCAGAGAGACGGAGACGCGAGGAGCAGAGAGAGACGGAGACGCGAGGAGCAGAGAGAGACGGAGACGCGAGGAGAGAGAGAGACGGAGACGCGAGGAGAGAGAGACGCGAGGAGAGAGAGACGCGAGGAGAGAGAGACGCGAGGAACATAAACAATAATTTAAACAAGTTGCAGAACTCTTGAGCAGTGTTTGAATCAGTGTTTTTCGGAAAAGCACTACTTTGCCGGTATCTGTCAATGTTCAACATAAAACACAGATTAACAAACTCCTCCCCCGCAGCCGGACTAACCTCGTAAGTCCAGTGGTGGTCTCCCAGTCTATATTAATTCTTTCTTTGTTTGAAAGTCCAATTGAGAAAAAAAATCTTCATTCAAATCATCCATTTTCCAGCAAAAGAAATAGCATTTTGGGCTGATTGTTTGTTAGCAACTCTGGTATGAACTTTATGCTCACTATCACCCCTAGCGGTGAGGCACAGATACCGCCTGCCTCACGCCAAGCTTTTTCCTTGTGTGTTCATCTACGATCAAAAGACTTAAACTAAATATAAATTGTACACACATACGTGCAATACACTACTAAACACTAAGAGGAGTTTAAAAAATGTTTTTAAAGCAGGATATTTGAAACAAACGGTGATATATCAACTGCACGAGCTGAGTGCACTCAGACACACACACACACACTGTGAGGGAGCGGTCTGAGGTGAGGCACGCAGGAGCGCTGCCTCACCTCGTCTCTTTGAATAGGAATAACGGGATTTCGGCGATTTTGACTTCAGAAATGATCAAAACTGATGGGAACCGTGCCGAATATACATTAAAAGCATAGGACAGTGGATATAAATTATATATTTAAACTAAAATAATTATTAGTTTCCAATAATGGCAGGGGAGGCTCTGCCTCCCCTGCCTCCCCTGACTGCACGTCCCTGAGCCTTTATTCACGAAGCACTTTAGAACTTTACAGCCAAGTGCTGTAGACAAAAATATACAAGAATTAACAAAATATTAAAACAATAACTATATGAATTTACTCAAAGACATCATAAAGAAACATATCTCAGTCGGCGTTAAAAGCTGGTAAATAAAAAGTGATTTAAAGTTTGGCAATGACTTATGACTAATGTCTTTGAGTGCAGTTTAGTTTTCGTCCAATTTCATTAAACAAAAGTATGAAGCAATTTTAGTCGACTAAAATATACAACTTTTCTGAAAATTCTGAAATACTTTAGGCGACTTTATCGTTTTTTGTCAAATGAATGCTACACGTACTAAATTTTAAATAGTATAGTTTGGTACAATAAAACAAAATAAAGTCCAAGCAAAGAAAGGTATCTTTGAGGAAAAGGTCGGAGTGAGAATTCTGTAAACGTTTCTCTAAATGTTTGTGTTCTTCCCAAGAAAAGCCGCTAGCAGACTTTACATTTGGTCTTCATTTCTTCTTTGTCAAACGTATTAAGGCCCCACAGATCTCCTCTTCCTTTCCTCCAAGCCATGGACATGTTCTTGTTTCTTTCATCATCAATGGATACTTGTCAAACTTTCGACAGTGGTGTTGTGGTTAGCGATAGCAATAGCTTAAGTTCACAGCTGGTGCCACCGGTGCTTAATAAGGCAAGCCCTCATTGGTCCTTCTCGCATCAAGTCTGGCCAGTTGACTGTTTTTTTTTTTCTCATTTGCCTCCTCTATCCTTTCTTCTGATTGGATTTTGTCATGGTCTATTTTAAGGTCTGGTCTTTTATTCGTGGATTAAACTGTTGGTCAATTAAATAACCCCAATGAATGACTCCTATTTTACTTTGTGTAAAGTTTTCATGCCTAAAATATATATTTGGGAAGAAAAATATGACGATAACAGTTTGTCAACAAAATGAACAGTTTAAGTGACAGTGATAGGGCCAGTTACACTCAGACTAAGCTACACTTAAGGGCCCATGTAGAGAAATGTGTCCCTTTGCATTTCCAAAGAGTTTCCTCTCTGTCTTGCTCTGTTTTGTGGCTTTAACGAGTAACAATTCCTTTATTTCTAAAAGTAACAAGGATTTATTTTGACTCCTTCCGTGGAGGAGACCGGAGCACTCAGACACAGCAGCCGTGAGTCTGTGTTGTGGTTGGGAATGAGTGAATTAGACCAGATTCTCCTTTGGCCAAATCCATTTCCATCTCCTGCAGGTGTTGGCGCGGCACACGGCTCACTTTCTGCTTTGGCTCTGAGCATTAACCTTTGACATGTGCAGTACTATGTACAGTGATATGTACAGTATGTATCACATCAGAGGAGCAGACTGTACATATCCCATATACAGTCCATGCGGGTGGAAGCTCACAGAAATAGTGTTGTAACGGTCAAACTTTAAATAAATGTTTTTGTTTTGATGGTTTTGTCATTTTTGCAGCTTACATGAAGAGATCTTTTATTGGTCCCACAGCGGGGAAATGTCAGTGTTGCGTCACCAGTTACAGGACAGTGGGAATGAGGAGCAACCAGCTCTAGATAAATGACAAATAACTCTATACTAAGATACGTAGAGATAATGTATAGTAGGAAGGTCATTATCGGAAGATCAGTACCGACATGGCAAAGCGGCCTGCTTATTATACGCTTATTATAGGGCTTTGTACCAACCGAACACACACACTAAACTTCAGTCCACTTTTATGAATATCGAAAGGTTTATTTAATGACTGCAAATGAATTAGTTCCCAAAAGTCTTACTGTGCCGTGGCTAGGCGAGCAACAGTTAGGCTAGTAACAGCTAGGCTAGCTACTCTCAAACTGAACAAAGAATTGTGAACATCAGCGGTGAGTGACCCAAACATAAACTCAATCTAAATCCATAATTCCATCCTCTGCAAATGCGTTCTAAAATGTTGTATTTATGTTAATGTTTACTTCTTTGTTTACCGAACTGTTTTAGTTTACATTGAGTTCTATGGGACTTTTTTGGGGTTGCCCACATGAATTTTGTTTGCCGTACCGCAAGGTACTAAGGTTAGAGCATTGATAATTGCTTCTTTATTATGTATTAGTTAGAGCTTTTATACTAGCTTCTTTATTGTGCAAAAGTTCGAGATTAAATACTTTATTCTTTATTAGATAGATACTTTTTGGTCCCCGTAGGAGAAATTTAGTTGTAGCAGCAAAAACATCCATCCATACAATCAAAACAAACCAATTGATAACTGAAAAGATGACAACAGTAATATTTAGCAACAACACTTCAGGTCACAGCAGCAGAGGTGGAGCCGCTTGGTTTGGACCATTTTCTCTGCTATGGTCCAAAGTAAAAAATTAGCTAGAGATTTGAAACGGTCTTCTTTATTATGCTAAAGTAAGGAAGTTTATTGTATTTTAGTAACGAGTTATCGATCATATATCTTGTGCTGTGTGCTCTTCATTCCTACCGCTCTATAACTGCTGATGCAACACTGACATTTCCTCGCAGTGGGACAAATAAAGGCCCTCTTCATGTTAAAAACTGTGCAGCTCTGTCTCTGTTCATCCAAAGAGAAGCTGCAGACAGACTGAGCATATGCACAAGCGGCTGATTGTGAAAGCCATCACACTGATTGCTTTAGACGTTTGGAGAGGCGCTGATGAGTTCCGCGTCCCACCCCCCCCTCTCTCTCTCCGGTGTCAGAGCCCCGGGCAAACAGCAGGTGACTGTGGAGACCGCACCGACATGGACATTCAGATAGACATTCAGATGGACATTCAGGTGGACATTCAGATGGACATTCAGATGGACATTCAGATGGACATTCAGACGGACATTCAGATGCATTGGGGCAAGTGTATTTGCTTATAGAGGCTATGATGGCGCCGAAAGACCCGTTCAGGTGGGAATGGTGACAGGTTTGCGTCTGGTGTTTTGGGGCTGGGTATTATAGGGACAAGAGGATTCTTTGATGTTGGTGTTTAGTGGGCTGCACTGAGCCAGATATGTGTATGTGTGTGTGTGTGTGTATGATCAAGGCGTTGAGTTTTTGTTCCAGTTACAGAAAAGAAACAATCTGTTCAGTTTTTGATCCAGTCTTCTTGAAAATGTGTATTTTAAATTAAAGAAGGAATGCTTTCGTAAATGACTGAGACGCACAAAAAGGCAGATGTCGTGCTGGAGTTGCAGTGTCTTTCTAAAAGCATATTCTCTACTTGACCAATTATAGAATCCTTTGCGAGTTGAGGGGGTCATGCCATCGATCTAATCCTCACTAAATATTGTCAGAGAAGAACCTAATTTTAGCTTTCATAAACTCTCAGAGACGTTTAAATTCAACAAAACCAAAGTTTGAAAAGAAATGTAACTTATTTGTTGAGTTTGAAAAGTCTCATATTCCTAAAGTCCTGCAACATTCCAGGATCCGTTCTACGAAGGCCAGTCCATACTTCTTGTCACCTCAAGAACACAGTTTTTATGTCTTTGAATTGGCCTTTATTCTAACTTTTGTTGCTCCAAGTGTCAAAGCGTACTGCCAAACTGCTAGCCTGGTCTTACCTCACCATCGGACTCATTTTATTTCATACTAAGGTCTGGAGGTGCTCCATTGAGCTCTGTTAACAGGTGGGAGGGGTTAACTCCTTTTGCAGATTGAAACAATTGGATCTGAGTTTACTGTGACGTATGGAATGCACCCGAGTGAGGGAGGTGTTTAGCCTTTAGCCTAGCTTTAGCCATCTCCTTTGCCGCTAACAGAGCCTGTGGGGAATGAAATTGGCTAAACATTCCTTTTGCTTCGGCTTTAATTTCTTGATATTTTGAGCTGAACGGATTACTTTACAATGGCATTCTTCACCATTGCCAAACTACAACCAACCAATTCGACGCAAACTCTTGACGTCACCAACACCTACCTACAACACCCGCCTCCATCGCTCGCCGGTCGGAGGAGATTCAACCGAGGAAACTGCAGCCACTAGGATCAGACCCAAACGGACAAAACTTTCACAAACTTTTTGGGCGAAACTATATAATGCATTTGACGCATGTACCGAATGACCCGTCCATGCATCCCATAATAACACTCAGAAGACGGCAACAGAGCAGGTCGGCCCTCTGGGAATTCAAGTTTAAAAAGAATGTGCGCGTGACTGCGGGACACTCGCTGTTGTTTGCTATGAACTGAATGGGAGTCTGCATCCTCCGTGGCCGCAGCGTTCTGCCCCGGGGCAGCTGCGGCCGCTCTGGACAGCGGTTCTCACCTCCAGCGGCTGTGAGCAGCTTTGACAACAACATGGCGAACTGCGCCGCAGTAACGTGGCAAAAGACCTTACACGCCACAGAACTATTCTCTGCTTGTTGTGTGCGTCTCTGTACGTAACCTGTGCACGCAGTAAATGCACCTCTGAAGCTGGATATGGAGCCCCTAAGTCTCCTCCGTGACTTCTCCCGAAGCGCACTCGCAAAATTAAAGCTGGGGTATCTAATTTTTCCCTTCAACTTCCAGTTGATGTTGTTTGTGCCCAAAAGTAAAATGTTGAGAGGCAAATCAAACATCTGTAACAAACAATTGTTTTGGTCTGAGTCTAAACAGAAAGACAGAATGTTAATAATGTTAATGCCATTTTATGTGGATTTATTTGTTGTTATAAACAAATACAGTACATATGTTCAGCATGTTGTCATTTATCTTTCCATTCAAACAACCATTTACAGAAAAATATGGCATCATTTCGGCGATAGTTAGAAATGCGATAAATAACGATTACATAATTTTTATGCTGTAATTAACTTGAATAAACATTTTAATTTTTGGATAGCCCTAGTTTTAAAAGGAGCTGTCAAAACGACGGCTCTGGGAGTTTTAGTAGTTTCATAATTCTGGTGTTAATTAATTTCCTACATGAACAAGTTTTTGCATAGAATCATTTTTAGCTGCTCTAACTCTCTCATTGTGAAACGCTTGCACTGCTTTCGTCATACTTTTGTTTACCGGCTGCGTATTTTGGGGAAAACAAAATTAGGCTTGAATGCCACAGCTGTCTACACTTTGAACCATCCGACGGCGCCTCCGTTATTACTAATTACCTTTTTAAAGAACATGTCAAAGTCTGCTTCTATGCCCTCTCCTTCCCATCATTACGCCTTCTACCCAGTTTTCAAGCGAAGAGAAAAGCCCGCAGTCCCAGGGAGTCGGCGAGCTCTGATCAAAGTTCACATGACGAAAAACTCTTGACTTCACAAAGCTACATCATTGTCAATTACTCCGGAGATGGTGGGAGCGATGACTGGCCCCTCGGCGCTCTTGGCACTTTGATTGTAATGGCGTATTCCAAAAAGACCCCTTTCTGCGAAGCTCGTCGACTCCTGCAATTAACCAGCTGTTTGTTTCCACCAGAACTTTCGCGGAGCTCGAGGACGACGTAGAAAAATGTGCCCGCCTAATTAGACAGATGTAATTTTTGTTCGCCTTGACTCAAATTTGTCTTTTTTTGAGTTGAAGAGAATGGAGAAAGCCTCGGCAAGCATGATGTTAGATGTGATAATAGGTTGGTGTTACAGAAGCGACTTTGCCAGAAGGAAAAACATGTGAGAGATGTGGGACGTCAGAGGGAGCCCGCTGCGGTCCTATGTTTCCATGATCAACCAGAACGTTTTGTTAAGATTTTGGTAATTTAGCCAAAGATAAGGAGAGGGACCTGACAAACGTTACCTTTTTTCTCATTTAAAACCAAAAATAATATTTAATTTTGATATCCATCCATCCATTTACTTCCCCTTAATTCATTTCTGGGTCGGAGGGTGTCAGTCAGAGCTGCACCCAGTCCACAGAGCACCAGCCCCTCACTGATCCTCCTGCAGGGGGTGAGTCCACAGGAGCTGAGATCTTACAGCGGGGGCTTTAGGGAAAGTGGGGTTAAGTGTCTTGCCCAAGGACACAACGACAGCAGACATCCGTGGGAGTCGTGAGGTAGATCTTGTGGTGGGCTCGAACCCACGACCTTCAGGCCCAAAGGCCCTCTACCAACTGCGTCACTGTCAGAAGACCACAACAACACACAACTGCAGAGTGAACGCAAGATGTTGTGTTATCAAATTAAAATACTAAACTGTTTCTAACTAACAAAGTCATGAATAATGTCAGAATGTGCCATATAGGACCTTTAGCATGATTCAGAGAAGAAGACCAGGACAACAAGAGATCACATAAGTAGATAGTATAGGTACCAGTATTGAGCAAGTGGTGAAAAGGTGGTACTGCACCCTAAAATCCCCAGAAAAGAGACGGCGCTCTTGAGCAAGTGGTGAAAGGTGTTACTGCACTTTGTTTTTTTCAATGAGTTAGCTTCTGTGTGTGTGTGATAATGCTTTCACAGTTGTCTAAAGTGTTTTTATGATCACGGTGTATTCTAAAACAAGCAGTTAGGTCAATAAACTAATTAAGCTGCAGGTCCTCCCTGTTAACGACACGTGTGTGTGTGTCTGATAGTGATGACAGTTGCGAGGTCGTACTAGCAAATCAGAATGGGTGGGACCGGGGGCGGAGGTGACAGGAGCAAACATGTGCTGCTTTGGTTCAGTTTGGGTTCAATCATCCAACTTTCTGGATTCCGGCTCAGACACACATCACTACCATTCATTTGCAGTTTTGTAAATTGTAGATTATAAGGCCTTACATCGCCACCTATAAAATTCCAAACTTAAGTATTTCAGTCTACTTCTGGATGAGTCTTATTGTCCTCCATGTTTGTAAAGTCGAGGGACATGAATCAAAATTGGTCTGCAATGTTAAGAATCGCTCTAATATTGAGTTGTGGCCCAAACATCACAGCACATTTGTTCCCAGTTCCCAGATCTATTACTGAGGTTTATTACAAGCTCAGTCAGATATATATGTTCTCTTCACAAACAGAGAGAGATCAGCAGGAATCGGCAAAGACTGAAATCCCATGGCGTCAGTTAGAGCCACATTCCAGCCTCATGGTTCCAGTGTTGGCTTCACTGTGACATCAGGAGAAAGAAGCAGAGACTGACCCACTTTCTCAGGACTGGTGACCGAGATGTCCACGTCAAAGCTGTCCTTTGGCTTCTTCATCTTCCTCCAACTGTTGCAGGTCACAAGCAGAGTATCAGCAAAACAGAGACAGAGGACCTCAAACATGCGCCCCCTAGTGGACGTCCAAGTTAATGGTAGTTCTGCCTCCACTGAGCGTCTTTAAAACGATGTATAACAGGGGCTGGGCAATAAAACGATAACGATATATATTACGATAGACACGTGTTCGATAGCGATAGAAAACGGGGTCGATAGAACTTCGATAGTTTAACTTCACTCCGTTGGAAAAATGGGAAGAAAACACAGGAAGTAAAGCCGAGTCAGAAGCGTGCGGCATTGTGGGGGATGTAGGCAATAACAGCCGAGCAGGAACCGCAAAACTTTCTGGGAAATAATATTTATTAATATTTTAATATTACATGTTTTTAAATGTATTTAAAATGTTTTAACAAACAATAAAACACACAAACATACATTAAGAAACAAACGAAACCGTGTCCTTAAACTGTCCAAGGTGCTGTTCCTCACCAGGATTTGTCTTTTTAAAATGATTATTATTCATAATAAATGTTATTATACAATGTGACAAACATGCAGCACTTGACAAAGACAGAATACACCAGTTCATTGTAGCACTTTACTGTCTGTGTTTTCATTGTAGCACTTTTAACTCTCTGTGTTTTCATTGTAGCACTTTACTGTCTGTGTTTTCATTGTAGCACTTTACTGTCTGTGTTTTCATTGTAGCACTTTACTCTCTGTGTTTTCATTGTAGCACTTTACTCTCTGTGTTTTCATTGTAGCACACTTTACTCTCTGTGTTTTCATTGTAGCACTTTACTCTCTGTGTTTTCATTGTAGCACTTTACTCTCTGTGTTTTCATTGTAGCACTTTACTCTCTGTGTTTTCATTGTAGCACTTTACTGTCTGTGTTTTCATTGTAGAACTTTACTCTCTGTGTTTTCATTGTAGCACTTTACTCTCTGTGTTTTCATTGTAGCACTTTACTCTCTGTGTTTTCATTGTAGCACTTTACTGTCTGTGTTTTCATTGTAGAACTTTACTCTCTGTGTTTTCATTGTAGCACTTTACTGTCTGTGTTTTCATTGTAGCACTTTTACTCTCTGTGTTTTCATTGTAGCACTTTACTCTCTGTGTTTTCAATGTAAAAAAGTCAGATCTTGGTGAGTGAGTGAAGCTGAAAGATGTTCAGTAAAAAAAGATAAAGAATGTATGAAATGAGTTTGACAGATGTTGGTTTTGAACTAGTTCAACAGTTTTGTGTGTGACACTAAAGCCATGAAATGAGGACTATTAGTTTTAAGGGAATGACTATTCAGAAGTCATAAGTATGTTTCATTTTGACTGACAGGACAGAAGCAAATGATAATGTTCTAAAACACAGAGAATTGTATGAAAGTAACTGATACATGTCCAAAAGCAGTTGTAATCTGTTCAAAGGAGAAACTGCTGCGATGATGTCACACATACTCAATGTTGTGGAGGTTGAACTCATAGTTTTGAGAAGTGTGTCGCCCATGCTGCCTTTTCTGTTTTGGCCACTGGATGGTGCTGTAGCTGCAGTAACTCAGGCTCATCGTTGCACCTGTGTTGGTTAATTAGCACATTTCCTTTTGATTGGTTGGTACTCACTTTGCATAGACGCACACAGCACGACGCACGCGCACAGGCTCCGCCCCTAACACTGTAAAGAACAGCTCTGAACATGGCTACGGGAGACCCTGGGGAACTACAATATTAACAGGTGCATCATGGGAAATGTAGTACAGACATTTAACAGTGATATTTGTCACAATTCAATATTATTGAGATTCTTACAATATTCGACAGTTTTGTGATTTGATTCTGTGATTGATTGAGATTCATGTCCTTCATATTATTCAAAGACTTTACAAACATGGAGGAAAATAAGACTCAACTCAAATGTTATTTATTATGATCTGTTCTTGAACTGAAGCAAACACTGAGGGAAGTGCAAAAGCGTGATCCTTGAACAATCAGGACACAGGAACTTAGTTTTTCTCTATTGCTTAAACACATTTCACGATACTGTCCTCCCTTTTTTCAAAACTCTAAACACAAACCTCTTTTCTAAAGCTACGTACACACAACAACACAGTCTCTTTTCAAAACCAACCCATCTCACCAAAACAGTGACTCATATTCTCTAAACCCAACCCATCACACCAAAACAGTGACTCATATTCTCTAAACCAACCCATCACACCAAAACAGTGACTCATATTCTCTAAACCAACCCATCACACCAAAACAGTGACTCATATTCTCTAAACCAACCCATCACACCAAAACAGTGACTCATATTCTCTAAACCAACCCATCTCACCAAAACAGTGACTCATATTCTCTAAACCAACCCATCTCACCAAAACAGTGACTCATATTCTCTAAACCAACCCATCTCACCAAAACACCTCTCATGGTCTGCAAAAATGTGAACACTATGAGCATCATTAACCACATCACCAAAACAATTGAAAACACAATTTTCAGAATGTGACACTGTTCTTTTTACAGTTTCACAACTGCCAGGATGCATTTGAGCAACACTTTTTTAATTCTCAAATGTTTTGGGCATTTACTATAGATTTGTGTGTTTCATGAGAATAGTTACAGTACATAAAGTAGAAAATGCAGTTATATCACAACTCAATGCAAACATGAGTAACTCTATGGAGGATCCATGACACACAATAGATACTACAGTACAGTAACAATTGAAAACACAATGTTTAGGGCAGTGCTTCTCAAATAGTGGGGGGGGGGCCTCCACATGCTCTGGTGCCACAGCGGACTCATTCCCATGTGACCGGCGCTGACAGGACAAGTGCGGATCTTTGGAAAACCTGTGGACGCGATAAATACAGCTGAAATAATGCATGTTGCTCCTCTCCCTCAGTGGTCTGCTGAGTATTTCTGTATTACAGAAAAGTGTCATGGCTCCTCCCTGCCTGACAGGGGCGGTTCTATCTCAGGCAGGGCAGACCCAGTGATGGGGCACCTGTGCATAAATGTGTATCTTACTAACACTGGGCCTCATTCACGAATAACTTCGTAAGAAACTACTCAACTTTCTTCTCAAGTTGTCCTTAAGTAGATTTCTAAGAAGTCCCTACGTGGGATTCATCAACGCACTCGTAAGCCGCTGAATTGTTCGCAGCTGTTCTCTCAGATTGATGAATCCCATTTCCTCGTAAGTACAGCGCGCGTGCCAGGTGCTTCATTAGCATAGGTACTTAGCATAAGTAACCGCCCATTAATGCCCATATAAGGGACTGCAGGGCCGTGTGCAGACGGCTGAGGAAACAGCAACAGGCCTAAAGCAAGGAGCAAAAGAGACTCCCTTTTTTCTTCTTTTACCAGACTGAGAATAAAGTTATAAAATGTTGACTTAAAAGTCGAAATATTATGATAATAAAGTCGAACTAGCAAAATTATGAGATTAATCTAAGAATATGATGAGATTAATCTCAAAATGTTATGAGCTTAATTTAAAAATATATTAGTACCTGTAAGTACCACAATAAAGTACACACTACCACTGTAAGTACCTCTGTAAGTACCACAATAAGTACCACTGTAAGTACCTCTGTAAGTACCACAATAAGTACCTAGAAGTACCACTGTAAGTACCACAATAAGTACCACTGTAAGTACCTCTGTAAGTACCACACATAAGTACCACTGTACCACTGTAAGTACCACTGTAGACTGTACGTACTCTGTAAGTACCACAATAAGTACCCTCTGTAAGTACCACAATAAGTACCTAGAAGTACCACTGTAAGTACCACTATAAGTACCACTGTAAGTACCTCTGTAAGTACCACAATAAGTACCACTGTAAGTACCTCTGTAAGTACCACAATAAGTACCACTGTAAGTACCTCTGTAAGTACCACAATAAGTACCTAGAAGTACCACTGTAAGTACCACAATAAGTACCACTGTAAGTACCTCTGTAAGTACCACAATAAGTACCTAGAAGTACCACTGTAAGTACCTCTGTAAGTACCACAATAAGTACCTAGAAGTACCACTGTAAGTACCTAGAAGTACCACTGTAAGTACCATGGACTTACCGGCCCGTAATGTAAAGTGTTACCGTAAAATCTGCCACCTCTGCCTTTTCCCCGGAAGATCAGCCTCCTCTCTGTGGAGTTTCCTTCAGACAATACACACGCGCTAATCAGGTTTGTCATCAGAGTCACTTTTGCTTAACTTTTGAAACAACATTGAAAGTTTGCTTGTCGGTTCTGTGATTGTGGTTCGGCAACATCACAGCCAAAGAAAGAAGAGCTCCAAACAAAGTGCTCTGCTCTGAAAGAGGACTGTGAGCTGCCTGTTCTGGAGGTTCTTTATGAATCCAGACTCTTAAATCAGGCTTTTAAAATAAACAAAGACTCTTCTGGCCCCTGGAAAAGCCATGTTCCAGCTTCTTCCTTCTTGCAGATATAGTTCACTGAGAGGCAGGACATCTGGACTTTCTAACAACTTCTTTCCACAAGCTGTTATCAGTTTAAACAAAGCTCTTTAATGATCTTGCACTTGTATTGAAACTGTTTCTATTGATTGGTTTCACAGTGATGATTGTTTCTATTTTGTCTGGTGCACACTGAGCACTTTAGAACATGTAGTCCAATGTAGTTTTACTGCAAATAGCAAATCATTTAAAACTAAATGCTGATGGGTGCCCTTACAGCAGCATTAGCCCAGCAGAATTAGCTTAGCAGCATTAGCCTAGCAGCATTAGCCTAGCAGACACCACTGGAAAAAGACAAACAACAGCACGGCTAGGTTGAGTCGGGGTTTGAGGCATTGCAGCCAAATGAAAAGATATATTAAGACATATCAGCTTCACCTCAAAGCACTGGGGATTCATCACATTCCAAAACAAGCCGTGAAAAGTTTGAAAAAAACTAAAGCAGGACTACAAAAAACTCAAAAACCACAACAACTGGAGCGGTTACGGCCGTAAAATAAACAAATGGGTTTGGCGTAATACTGCAGTGGAGATATGGACACTGAGAGGACCACTGAGAGGACCACTGAGAGGACCACTGAGAGGACCACTGAGAGGACCACTGAGAGGACCACTGAGAGGACCACTGAGAGGACCACTGAGAGGACCACTGACAGGACCACTGACAGGACCACTGACAGGACCACTGAGAGGACCACTGAGAGGACCACTGAGAGGACCACTGACAGGACCACTGACAGGACCACTGACAGGACCACTGAGAGGACCACTGACAGGACCACTGAGAGGACCACTAAGAGGATAGTTCCTGTAAAAAGTACCACCCCACTCCTTTTACCTGGAACTCCTGTCGTGGAAACGCGACTTAATATTTGCTTTCCATCCATCTCAATTAGTCTGTAAACTTAGCTTAATTCTGTATTAGCCTATACCAGGGGTGCTCACACTTTTTCAGCATGCGAGCTACTTATAAAAGGATCAAGTCAAAATGATCTACCTACTACAAAAATGCAAATCATATATTTATTTCAAACAATATTCTTTATACCTACAATGTATGTTTATGTACATGCAAAACCGCATGAGCCAATATAACACAACACAACACAATTACCTATGTACATTTTTTGTCATTACCCGAGTTTACTCTGATGACTTGCACTGAATTGAATCGGCCAGGGATGCATAGTCCGGAAAATTGGTGGTAACTCGCTGACAAGTTTGTTGTGGTTTAGCTTTCCTGCACTGAGCGGTTGTTTGCGCATGTGCAGTCACCTAAGTGTCAGTAAAACATCACTGAGTAAAACACAGATGTCATTTGACTGTGGTGCCATGTCCATGTGCCATGCCTGTTTTTTTTAAATCCAAATATTTCCCCTCCTCAGTTTATAAAATAATTTGCATCCACACATCTGCGTTATCAATCACATTCGTAACATTCCAAACATGTGCGTCTCTTACGTCCTGTCCTGCGTTGGGGAAAAACACAGAAGTGGGCGGAGCTTTGATGCAGACGCCGGTAACGGCACTTTTACAGTCATAGAAGACACTCAGAGTAAAGACGTATGTTTACAAGCACTGACCCCGTCCTCAGCCCTGGTTTAGTCCTGGTTTGGTTGTTTTCGAGCGTGAGTCCCCGCGATCACTTTGCTGCTCTCTGATGTGGAGGATGTTCGCATCTCACAGCGAACAGTTTTTAAGGTAGTATGATCCATGCTTCAGTGATCAGAGGAATTTAGGGGGGTACTGTGGCGTGCGAGAACGCAAAACTCCGGTTATCTCTGTCTACACACAAATGCATTAACGGAGTTTTCAAAAATCTCCACTTTGCCCGGAGTTTTTTGTATATATTCGTTTAGAATGTGTATTTATTTATTTATTTAATGCGATCTACCAATACTACCTTTGCGATCGACTGGTAGATCGCGATCGACGTATTGAGCACCCCTGGCCTATACAATCTTTTCCAGTAAACTTAATGCTCTGAACCCCTGGCTATATTTATACAATTTACTTGGAAAAAGTTAGTGTACTTTGAGTGTAATGGTGAAACCCTTCGACCTCATTTGGTTAATACGTTTACTGATAATGACGTGCGTGTTATGTGCCAATATGACATTTTGCATCTGATCACTGCTGTGACGGTGAGAGCTGGTGTCGCCGGCCGATGAGTGATACGTCCGTGATGCTAATGAGAGGCACTTTACTGTGCCATTGGTGATGATGATTACAACCACTGAGATGGCCGCGATCCGTCTATCAGTGACAGATCAAACCGCTTCAGCAAAACACAGCTGCATCTCGTCTGTGCGTCTGTCTTTTAGATCACAGTTTGGGTTTAAAACTGGGATATTACATTAGTACAAACTCTAAGATCCTGCCAGACTCTTAGGGCTGCAGCATTGAAAATGTGCTTGTTATGTGACTGTGAGAGACTGGTGAGCAAGACCGGGGAGAGACCGGAGAGAGCGGAGGGGGAGACCAGAGAGAGATTAGAGAAAGAGACCAGAGAGAGGGAGACCAGAGAGAGAGACCAGAGAGAGAGCGAGACCAGAGAGAGAGAGCGAGACCAGAGAGAGAGAGAGAGACCAGAGAGAGACCAGAGAGAGACCAGAGAGAGAGACCAGAGAGAGAGACCAGACAGAGAGCGAGACCAGAGAGAGAGAGCGAGACCAGAGAGAGAGAGAGAGACCAGAGAGAGACCAGAGAGAGAGACCAGAGAGAGAGACCAGAGAGAGACCAGAGAGAGACCAGAGAGAGAGACCAGAGAGAGACAGACCAGACAGAGAGACCAAAGAGCCGTGCTGTGAGCTGCCTTTTCTGGAGGTTCTTTATGAATTCAAACTCTTAACCCCGGCTCTTAAAATAATTCTTGAGTCTTCTGGTCCCTGGAAGAGCCATGTTCCAGCTTCTTCCTTCCGGGAGAAGATAGAAAATGAATCTATTAACAGTGGGGAGGGCAGAAGCTACGGTAGATGGTTCTTGGAGCTCAGATAATGGGATGACCCTATGACAATGCCGAGCCAATTGATACTGATTCAACATTATGACCTTTGTGCGGTAAAAGTGGACTGGGAGATTCTTTCCCATTTCAAATTGTAGCCACGGTTGAAGTGAGTGGATATAACCTGCTTCCCTTATGTTCAAACACTGGAGTGGGTGAAGTTAGTTTATTCAAAGGACAGCATGTAGTTACATTAAAAAGACGGCTACACCAGATTTCGCATCAGGCTATTTCCCACCCGTAGTCTCCTGTGATTGCGCAATATTGAATAACTCAGAAACTCATATCTCATCCATACATTTTCCTCTCTGTTTATCCAAATATCGGATTTTGCATTGTTGTAGAAGGTTCTAAGGATCTGGGATTGTTAAGGACATTTATGCACTTTTGCTAATGCTTCCTATGGCTCCTACATGTTTGTAATTTTTCATGTTTGCATATCCTGTGCTCACACTCTTAAATTTTCTACTTTTACAGTTTTCACTTAGCTCTGAACTAGCCTGATGAAGTTTGTAATTTCAGTCCTTATGTTCCGTAGCCTAGCTTTGTTCAGTAAACGTTAGCTTTGTTCTCTGCTCGGTGCCAACAGTGATTAGGAGGCGAGTTGGCTGTAGCGAGACGGCTGAAGAAAGAGTCTAGTATTTTGAAAAACCCATCACATTCTTGGTGATGAAACGGCGTGAAACTTGAGCTTGTGCAAAGCAGCCAGGCATATGTAAATACTGAAAAAACATTGCATGGAGTTTCAGTTTAATATGAGAGATTTTGGTTCATAATGTAAATAGGTACTTAGGCCTCAATCCCCTCTTACAAGTGACAATTTTTCCTCCATGTTGTGCTCGTTGACAAAACAAATCAAATTGTGGCTTTGGGAATGAGCAGATTTTCACAGCTGTCATGTGCTGTGTGTAAACTGATAATTTTTGTAATTTGGCATCAAGTAATTTCATTTCCATTGCTCTGCACCTGCTATTTTATTGGAATATTTCACAAAAAGCTGCCGTTATGTTTGCACAGGGGGCGCTGTTGTGTTGTTTTACTTCATTTCTAAAGGTCTTAATCATTTACTGCATAGAGATAGACACTGCTAATGCACTAGCTCATTGAAGCTCCATAGGGAAGTGCTCATGAGTAAAGTTTTGTCTAAGTCACTCCGGCTACTTTAGACTTACATTGTAAAGTAAACTTCTTTAGCTCAGTAACCACTTGTGTCACAATCACATTTTTGGTCTTAAAAAAACTGGTTTAGTTCTCTCTGATCCTGGTGTAGATGTAGGTCTGAGCTATATGAGTATTGACCGATCATATGTCTTCATTCATGGGGGAAACTCCAGCTTGCCTTAGCAACCGCCTTAGCAACCGCCTTAGCAACACGCCTGCCCCTGTTACGACACAAAGCTAACGTCGCAGAAGAAATGCCCATATAAGGAAAGAGGCTCCAGCTAGCTTATGTTCAAATTAGCCTTTTCTGCAATAAGGCTAACACTATGGGGACGTCTTGCTCAGTCCACTCCGATGATCTTTAGTCTCCACCCTCCTCTTGACAACAGCCAAAGCTACAGCAAATGATGTGAACTTTCTAACTGAACCTAACTCTTGTAAATTCTTGTAATTTTCCGACAGCGTCCGAGTTCTTGGGGGAGTCTCTGTGTGTGCTCCGTTTCTCTGACAGCTGATTATCGTTTTGTGTCTCGGCATTTTTGTGCATAGTATTGAGTCATTTAGCTTGTCGTTGTTAGTCACTTCACAATGGCCTTCATTTTACAACGCTACATATGGCAAGATTTCAGTGCGGGGGTAAAGTGCTCTATTTGCAAAAGAAGCGATTGATGCATTCATGAGACATCACACAAAATCATAATGAGGCTATTTACTTGTCATTTCATGTTTATAATGTCTTAAATGGAGCTACGAGACGCCTTCAGAACAGAATTGGGACATGTCAACATAACAAAAGTTAAACACAGGCAAAATTAAAAGAGCAGTATGTAAAAAATCTGGCCAAAAGTGGTGCTGCAGCTTCTGACCTGACTCAGGTTGCCAGATATGCAGACGAATCCAGCTGGGACCATAACAGCTGAATAGACAAGAGTTTTGTCAACAATAAATCTATAACCAACACTTTTTTCACAAAGATATAAATCCTTGTTTGATTCCTTGTTATGTCATTAAATATTGAAAATCATTAGACCTTTTTAGTTCTGCGGCCACATGGTACTTTCACAGACTTTCTGATTGGTGAAAGGGTGGAGGGCGGGACATCAAAACAATAACAAGATTTAGGAGCTGTAAAACTAATTTTAAAATTAAAATATCTATGAACTACTGATATCAGTCAGAGAAGTATTTGAAAAGAGCATGTTTTATTAATGCCTTGACATGACAGATTAGGGCCCTGATGAAAATCTTACATATCGCTCCTTTAAGCCTTGTATTTGTATGTCTTTGCTGAAAAATCGAGAATCAGTCTGTGTCATGTGATTATGTTTGCTTTTATTGCCTTGTTTTCTTTCCATCTTGTTTTGTTCAGCACTTTGAGTTGCCTTGTGTATGAACTGTGCTCTACCAATAAACTTGCCTTGCCTCACGCCCATAGGCACTTGTTATCGTGAACGCAAGGATTTTGATCCGTATCAAAACACCACAACTCCGAGTCTTAGTTATGAGTTCAGAAACAGTGCAATCAGCATCATACGAGACCCTAAACCATTCTCAAACGGATCCATCTTTATATGCACAGATTTGAAGGCATTAGCTGAAGTTGCTTAATTACTGCTGTGTGCTCAGGGGATTATTATGGGCTGACACACTTAAGAAGGCTGTGTTTATCTGGGACGGAGAAGCGCTGGGTGCTCGTGTGACCGTGTTGACATAATGTAGTTGTAAATAATGTTTGTTGTCATTGTCGTGCATGTGTAATGTTCACTGAAGTCCCGGCTCTGTTCTGGAGCGCTGGCGGGGGGGCACTGCCGGCGGGTCGTCTCCTCTCATTTAGCAAAATAACTTGGCGCTTCTCCATCTCCCCACGCGTCAACAAAAACTCTCCCCCTGGAACGTCAGCTTCTTTACTTTGTGTTTTGCATAAGCGTTTGTGCAAAGGCAAAGGTGCTACGTGATTGTGGAGTGTGTATGTGTAAGCAGACTTCCTGCTCTGGACAGAGCAGTCGCATTCTCTTGCTGCTCCTCGCTTGCTGCTTTTTTATCTCCTTTAATCATTTTTGCTTACATTTTTATTCCACAAAACACGGATTACTCCTTTTTACAAACTTCAACACAAGACTGGTGGAATTTACCTAACTTACAGCATGTCGGGAGGACGGGAAAATAGAACAAAACTTTGCGACGGCTGTTTTTCACTCAAACAGGAGCTAAAACTTCTTCAAGACCGAATGTTTGTGCTTGAATCAGAATTGGGGCTGAACACAACAATACCAGTGAAAGGAAATGGACCACATGGACAAAACGTAAGTTATGATGACGCTATTTCATTTCCCAAAATCAACAGAGACAATTGTTGGAACACATATGGTGCCAAGCCCAAACAAGGCAAAGCTAATGATAACAAGAGTGTCATAATGCCACAGCAAAAATCTTTAATTACAAGAAACCGCTTTTCACCACTTTTGGAAGATGAATCAGCAGTAGTCTCTCAGTCCCAGTCTCAGTCTCAGTCAAGGTCAAATGCAGCTGAGTCGCTCTTTATCGGGGATTCGGCGATAAGAAATGTAAATATGCGTAATCTCAAGGTTCACTCAGTACACTCTGCCAAAGTGGATGAGATAAGGCGGTTGGCTCCGAGGCTTCTGTCTGAGACCGGCGGGGTAAAAAGATTGTTGATCCACGTGGGGGCAGTAGACGTCTATGACAACACAAGTGAAAAGTTGAAACGGGATTACTCTCTATTATTGGACGACCTTGCTAAAATGGACACAAAAATCGTTATCAGTGGCCCACTACCAAATGTGGACGGGAAGCAAATGAAATTCAGTCGTCTGTATCAGCTAAATACTTTCCTACTCAACGAATGTTCACGCAGAGGACTTGCCTTCATTGAGAATTTTAATCTGTTCTGGAATAGGCATGAGCTTTTTGAAGGGAAAGGGCCACATCTGAACACTTACGGAGTAAAAGTGCTGATGGATAACCTTTCTTTTGCCCTGAGATCTCAGCCTGCGCAGCGCGTGCAGCCATCGAAAGGGAGGAAGCCGACTCCAAAAGTCTCTGCACCTCCACCACCTCGAAGGATCTCAACACCACCACCACCTCGAAGGATCTCAACACCACCACCACCTCAAAGGATCTCAACACCACAACCACCTCGAAGGATCTCAACACCTCCACTGTCATCAGAAGCAGCTGCATCATCACCAGCAGCAGCTGCATCATCACCAGCAGCAGCTGCATCATTACCAGCAGCAGCTGCATCATCACCAGCAGCAGCTGCATCATCACCAGCAGCAGCTGCATCATCACCAGTAGCAGCACCAGCAGCACGACCACCACCACCATCCTCATCCCCAGCCTGCTCCAAAGCAGCCACGCCTTCTTCATCTACAGCGCCTCTGAAGCCCCAATCCTCACCCCGCCTACAGCAGACAGGCCTGTGCTGGGGTTTCCTCAACCACCTGCCCCTCCATTAAAGACTCCCTCGCCACCTCCCAAGGACCTGTCTTGGGTCCCCCCTGCCACGTCCACTCCATCAAGAGAGAATGGGGACACCTCCCTTTGTTTTTCATCCCCGCCTTCACTGTTAGACCTACCTGAACACTCTGCAGGGCTAATAAAATCGGCGATGAAGACTATTCCTCTCACACCCATATTAGCTCGATCTAGAGTCCTGTCCAACATTCTAAACCACTCCCCATATGTACCTCCAAAACCACCTAGGGTTTCCAATTCACCTACAAAAACCACCTCAGCCAGTCCCTCCCCTAACCTCATGACCATTCCACCCCCACTTCCCCCTCGTTCAACATCCAAAACCTCTGCCTCAGCCCACCCCGGCCCTAACCCATCACCTAAAACCCCTCCACCTCCCTGCCCCCCTCGTTCAACACCCAAAAGCCACCCACCTCTCCATCCTCCTCCCCCGCCTTCCCCTACCCCTCTTTTCTCTAAACACTAGGATGCACAGGGTCTCTGCTTCGCAGCCACTGGCAGTCTAGTTAGAGGAGAGACCCGGCTGGGGCCCTGTCATGAAGCCACCTGTGCCATTCCCTTAGTGATAACACAAAGAATACATTACAGAAAAACATCTGGAGTTAATCAGTCTAATCTGGAAAATCTAATTCTTGTTCCGTGTAAGAATCAGCCGACCGCAACCGCTGATACTGAAACTTTGAAACTTGCTACGCTTAATGTCAGATCTCTTTGTAACAAGTCTTTTTTATCATAGCAAAGAGTGATGGCGTAAAAGAATGTTATAAGCAAGTATACACTGCTTCAGAGAATGACTCGCGGATCAGTGAGTGGGTCGAGATGGGAGAGAGTGGAGACCCGTGGAGGGTCCGTTCTGATGCTTTCTCTTGCGCGGACAAGGAGCAGGGACACACCTTCCGCCTACTCGCAGCGTTATCAGCTGCTGTTGTTCTGATGGGCCTACGGATTCGTTCAGAGATCCTGATCTGATTTATCGGACCACAATCCACAAAACACTCCACACGCACTCACTCACTCACTCACCACACAGACACTCACTCACACAGACATGCACCTCACACAGGACACTCACTCACACAAGTCCTCACTGCACATGACTGTCACACACACACACACACTCCAAATGCCACAGCTTCATTCTTATTTTATACATCTAGAGTTTTATTGATCTTTTTGTTGTTGTTGGTTTGACGTTTTGGTGATGTTATAGTAAGAAAGTTAAATTTCTATCTGTGAATAAATTGCCATCAATTTGCCATCAAAAGTATTATTTACAGAGTCATGTTTTTATAATTTTTGTATGGAACAAAGTGTGGAGATGTTTTGATTTGTCACTAAAGCCGCAAACTTGCATCTAAGTCTCTTTTCTGCTTGATATGTTCTGTTTACATGAGCTCGTTTCCTCTGTTTTTTGCTCAGACCAAGGTGTTATGGGTGAAAGTATGCTTTGTTCTATGGCGAATAACTCAAGAACGGTAAGAGGTAGAAACAAACTGTTTCATTCAGAGTAAAGCAGAGAGGTTAATCTTTAATTTGGTGCCCTTGGTGTTTACATCGTCTAAAAAATGAATATTCTGTGGCACTTCAAAGTTGGGTCAAATCACCTGAAATTGCTGGCAGAACGCACTTCTCAAATCTGAAAATGCCTGGCAGTCAGTGAGTTAAGTTAAAGTTTAAAATATGATATTGTTTTTCATATTTCAAACTATTTTTAACACATTAGAATTCTTAGGTTAGACTGTCCAACAAACTATGTGTTAAAAAAGGTTAAGATTCTTGAGTTTTAAAATAATAATTCAATTCCAAAATGTAAAGTTACTGTATATTTCACAATGGTTTATAAACTGCAAAAAGACAACAGTACTTAGTAAACTAAGTTTAAAAACAGGGAGATCAGCTTTACTATTTGGGACACTCCCATCATTTAGACACCTGTGATGTCATCAGTTGGAGTTGAGTTCAGGTGTGGGACCATGTGGGACCATGTGGGACCATAGGAGCACACAGATGTTACCTGCTGCAGAAAGAGAGTTTAATGTTCGTGTATTGCTTTGTTTAATAAATGGATTTAATGTCTTCCCATTAAATCTTCAATGTCAGAGACTTTCACTTCTTCTCACTGTGGCTGTTTAAATGAGCCACTACAGTTGTTATTTTTGTTATTGTTAGCCGCAAATATTAAATATCCATTCATCTGCTGGTAGCAAGCTAACTAGCGCTTGCAACTCTATTCAATTTATTTTTCTTATAAACTTTAAAACCAGCCATATGTTAATTAAAATACATGTACCTTTGCTAATGCAGTCAATTATTGTGAAATCCATAGAGTATAATTTCATGATTGTTGCAATAACTAATGTTCTGTGTGTATTCCTAATGTGTCATGTGTGTTTGAGTCTTACAGGTGTCAGACTGTGTTGAAGGTGTTCAAAGGTAAGAATCACACTCTCACACATTGATTGTTCTTCTGTATTAATATGTTGTTTTTAGAATAAACCATTATTTGGTGTATTCTCTTTGAAAACATCTATCTTTTTCTCAGATTGTTCAGCAACTCACTCAAGATGAGGGAAAAGAGCAACAAGAGGAAGATGCCCCCTCGGAAATGCAACTTGTGTAGAGTAATACAGGGTAAGTAGCTTTCAGGGCTCATTTGTGTCCATGTGCAAAACAAATGCACATTTGCAATTGTTTTTACATGGAATTACTCCAATGACCAAAGCCTTATCCCAAGTTTCTCAGACGGAGTGTCTTCCAGTGTCTCGAGCTAGTGCAGTGCCAAGGTTTGTATCACATGGTGATGGATCGAGTGGTTTGAGGCATTAATAGAAAGTTATGTGTTGTTATATCACTTTGCCACATTATGTTGAAACTAAACATGTTCCACATTTTCAGGTGCTGTGCTTGGACCTTGTGATGAGAGACTGAAGACCAAGAGAGGACACATGTTGGAACATCAACATTCAATAAATGCATTCTTCTGCCTTTCAGATTGTGTTTTTACATCTGGGGAACCTAGAGTGTAGCTTGTGCCTGTTTTAATACTGATCCAAACATAGGCGCTATAATCATGTTTTTTTACTTTGGCATGAACTGTTCAGTACAGTAGTGTTCATAACACTGTGCCCTGTGTGCTTTAACTTGTACTTTGATGTAGAGAAACATGATTTTTAATGCAGCTCCATTTGCAATAATGACTGATATCCTTCTACTACAGTTGTTCTAATGATTTTTGAATGCTGTGTTTATCGTTTATTGCCCAGAGTCAGAACTAAACATGATATAGCTGCATTTCAGATTCACAAGGCTAAAATCTGGAACGGTCTTCCTGGAAATGTGAGACAGGCTTCTTCTTTGACAATGTTAAAATCCAGGTTTAAAACACTTCTGTTTCTGCTTCAACTGAGAGATTTTATGAGATTTTATTTGTATCTTTTTAATTTACTGTCAATATTTATAATTGTAATGCCTTGTTTGATTGTTTCTATCTTTTGTTCAGTGCTTTGAGTTTCCTTTTGTTTTGACTGTGCTATACAAATAAACTTGCCTTGCCTATTGCAAAAAGTATGTCTCGACCAGTGAGTGATTCTGCAGAGGTTAAGTAGGTCAATAGGACTGTAAATGGACGTCATATAAACGTCAATATTTTGGTCATATAAGACGTCGAGAGGAGGTCGGACCCGACCGGTTCTGTACCACATTGCAACCTTGAATGAAGTGGCCGCGACGTCATTTGAACGTCCAGATAACGTCCAGATGACGTTGAAATGACATAGTTTTGACATCTGCTTGCTTAGTTGGAACAACTGAAAACGAACGTCATATGAAGGCAATATTTTGGTCATATAAGACGTTGATAGGACGTCGGACCCGACCGGTTCTGTACCACATTGCAACCTTGAATGAACGTCCAGATGACGTTGAAATTACGTTGTTTTGACATCTGCTTGCTTAGTGGGAACGACTGAAAACAAACGTCATATAAACGTCAATATTTTGGTCATATGAGACGTTGATAGGACGTCAGACCCGACCGGTTCCGTACCACATTCAAACCTTGAATTGACGTGCCATCAACGTAACATTTGGAGGTTGAAGTGACGTCGGGAAACGACGTCGAGAAAACTTTCATTCTGCACCCACCAGTGACCTATATTCTATGTCGGACAACAACGTTCAAATTACGTTGATTCAACGTCGGCTTGCTTAGTGGGTCTGACCCCACACACGTGACCTACTGCCGCGATCGTCAATGTGGCTGTTTCTATATTGGAAACAGCCACATTGACAGATTTGCAGAATACCGACATGATCAAGACAAATAAAAGCAACACATACCAAAGATGTGTGACCAAAATACATAAATGTAAAACCAGTGAAACCTCAAATTATATTCATGTGTGTGTGTGTGTGTGTGTGTGTGTGTGTGTGTGTGTATGTACCTTTTTGTCCTTTTGTCAGTGAGACTCTTGTCGCTAATTTAATGATCTAATCTAAATTCCATAATTCAGGATGTGCAGATGTAGTTTGTTGTGCGTCCTTGGTCTGTACCATTTTTATCGCAACATTTGCTTCGTTATGATAGTTTTAGTCTGATTCTTTAGACTTTTCTTTTAACTTTCCAAAAATGTCCTGTTATCCAAACATCCAGTTTAGTCAAATTTGTCTAAAGCAGTCTGTTGGCAATTCAAAAACTAAATCAATATGAAAAATCTGATTTTATTTTGAGTTTGGGCCGTTTGGGTGCTCATGGGCTTTTTTTCCTTCAGCCACTCATTTTGTGTAGTATCAAAACCGTTCAAACAAACAGATAAATGAGAGCGGAGTCAGAATTCTTGAACATTTAGTGTGTGATGTAAGAGCTGTGACCTTCTCATAAACGCTGACCACAGTCTTCCACCAGATGCAGATTGTTTACATTTTCCCACTGGTTTCCCACCTCGTGCACGTGGACCTCAGAACCAAGGTATAAAGGCCGGTGAGCAGAGACCGAGGGAGTGTGTACGGCGTCTTCACGGTAAGCTCCACACCGGGGTCTCAGGACGGGCCACTTTTCTTAGTCTGATTCTATAGACTTTTCTTACCATAGTCTTAGTCTGATTCTATAGACTTTTCTTACCATAGTCTTAGTCTGATTCCTTAGACTTTTCTTTTAATCTGCCAAAAATGTCTTGTTATCGTCCAGTTTAGTCCAATTGATCTAAAGTAGTCTGTTGGCAATTCAAAAACTAAATTCATTCTTGACGGGCCCTGATCTTGAACCTTGAGTTTGTACAAGCTCTGGTTTTGACTCCAAAATCTGAAAAGTCATTATGTTTTGTTTAGATGTTTCTCCTATTTGCTCCAAAAAACTGCACGTTGACACTTTTAGCAGATCCAAATCATAGCTATAGTTGTATTGATTTTATAACATGGCTTTGACCCGGTTTAAAGGAGCTACTCACCGGGTCTTATGGTTTCTCCACAGGTCTCCAACATGACTTCCTGCAGGTTCTCTGTCCTCGCTCTGCTGCTGCTCTCGGCCTACTGCTGGGCTGAAGAGGTGAGGGGTTTCTCCCACGTAACTATTCTCAAACAGCCAGTGGTGCAGTGTATGATGAGGAATGGATGGGAAAATGTGAAAGGGCTTCTTTGTTAGTTCTTCAACATCTATCCACAGAAAGAGAAAATGCAGGGCTAAAAGCTTTCTAATGGCTACGGCAGACAGCTGTATCTTAGTTATTCATGTTTTTAAGGCATAATGGACTTATAAACTTACAATGTAACCCAAAAAGATCCTTTGTGGAGTGTTAGTTTTCTGCCTTTCCTCCAAAGATAGCGTTAAATAATTTTCTGAAATGGCCCGGCTGCACAGCAAAAAATGCAGTGTTAATTTTTCAGAGTAAAGTTGTTTTAACACAGAGTATTTTCAACATTATGGAGAGTAAAGCTGCTCTGTCCGCGGAGTTAAAAGTAAGTGTAAAAATCTAGAGCCATACAGTGGCAAATGAACCAATACAGCAGTGTCAGGGTTGCCAGATTGGGCTTTGTGATCTATTATACACAATATTGAGTAGAATTAACTTAAAAATTTGACACGGACCAAAGAGTAAATGTTCTACTGATTTAGAGTGGGACCAAATATTGTCTTTGTAATGGTTAAATTCAACCCTATACGAGTCACATTAACACTTCTTTATGTAGTCTGGGAACCGTCTGTTCATTTTCCTGTAGGAGAAGTGCAGTTTACGATCGTCTAAAACCGTTTATTTCGCAAGTGAAGAAGACAGATGATGTTTCCATAACGGTTTCCAACGATTACAGCCGTTCATACATTTTGGAGTTACTTTGCCCCCAGCGTAAACAGACAAACACTGGTGAACACTTTACCTCCCGGGCACATATATCCATAAACCCACAATCCCTAAAAGACGGTTCAAAAACAGCTCTAAGATCTTATGGTTCCAATCCAATTTCATTCGTAGAGCACTTTAAAAAAAAAAGTGGACAAAGTGCTAAACACACATATTAGCTTAGCATTATATACATTTCAAAAATTCAAGTTAAAAACAGCTGAGAGTCAATAACAAACTGTTAAAATTGTGGCGTAAACAATACATTTTTCATCATAAATATAAAAAGAATGGGATGTATTCTATCTAGTTCGTAAATTCAACCAATACATTTTTATTTAATTTATGAGACTCAAGGCAACCAAAGTTCCTTACAATAAAATCAAATAAAATCCATTAAAACATATATGCAGTCAAACAATAAAACAGTTAAACAGCATCAAAAAGAAAACCTAACATGTATTATTTGGGTCATTTAACCGTTATTTGTTATTATTGCTAGTGTGTTTTCTCTTTCACTGTATCTATTCAAGTAACACACAGAAAAAGTCTTGCTCCACTGCCCACAGTCCAAGTTGAGTACATTTTTAACATGTCTTTTCTTCTCTTTTTCGTTATCGTTGCTGTCACATTCTCTACTGGACAAACAGTCTGGTAAGCTTCTTCCAACTGTGCCTCAAACCCACATAGATCCATCTGATGTACTTAATGCACTTAATGATGAATGTGTTCTTTCTCTGCAGAGCTGTCTGCGTCTGAAATCATCGAAAAAGCCAACGCCAACAACGGTAAGATTTGACTTCACCGCACCCACATCCATCACAAGTTTTAACGAAATGGCTTTACTCCTTCATATAATTTAAAACCTCATTCGCAACTGCATTAAAAACCGGTGGTGGACTTCTTGCTCTTGGGGGAAAACAAATGCACTTTGATTTCTAATGGCCGTCTGAGGTTAAGATGACGAGATTCTTTTGCATTATAAAGAAGCAAGTATAAAATCTCCAACTTAAGTATGACAAAGAAGCAAGTATAAAATCTCTAGCTTTAGCATAATATAAAAGCAAGTATATTTAACTTTAGCATAATGAAGAAGCAAGTATAAAATCTCTAGCTTTAGCATAATAAAGTAGCAAACTGTATATTCTAGTGCGGTTCTGTATTGCAGATTCTAACAGTATCTCAAATTATCATGCTGAATTTTGTGTTACTGTCAAAATCAAGTTGAATTTTGTGTTACTTTCCTTGCGGCTCCAGTGCGTCGTGCAGATGATCCCCAGCTGATCGAGATGGACATCGCCATCGACAATGACGGCGAGAGAAACGCTGACCCCTGCACCTCCAGAGGCTGCCTGTGGGGCAAAAACACCGACGGCAAAGTCTACGTCCCCTACTACATCACCAACCAATTCTGTAAGACCTCACACCACAGACACTGAACCGACCGGTGAATCAGGCAAAAGACCCATACAGTTACTCACATGGCACTTGCTGTACTAGCAAATCTGGTGTCAAAAACTTTTATTAATGACTGGATGTTTGTGCACCAGCCTCTAGGGAAAAGTCCATCATCACCCGTGGCCTGGAGTCCTTCTCTGCCTTCTCCTGCATTCGTTTCAGGCCCTCCAGAAGCTCCGACAGAGACTGGCTGAGCATCGAGTCCAAGGACGGGTAAAAGTGACACTACAAACATACACTGTATATAAACGGATGACGCTAACCCGCTAGCTCAAAGAAACCAGACAAAAGATGGCAAAAGTGACCCTACAACCATAGACTTGTAGGGTCAGTTTCTGAAGTCAAAGTCCATGGATGTGAAACGGTCGTAACCCGAGAGCCGTGTGTGGGCAGGTGCTGGTCGTTCGTGGGCCGTCGTGGGGGAAAACAGGTGGTGTCTCTGGCTCGCAGCGGATGTCTGTACCACCACACCGTCCAGCACGAGCTGCTCCACGCTCTGGGCTTCAACCACGAGCAGACCCGCTCTGACCGCGACAACCACATCAAAGTTCTGCTCAGCAACGTCGTCTCCGGTAAGATCCAGACCATAGGGGGCGCCTGTATATAAAGCGGAAACCACATACATTTTGAAAATAATATCTATTTTGTCCACATATAAGCCACACCTGAGTATAAGCCGCAGGTTTATATGTTGTAATGTAGCAGAGATACATGATTTAATGACAATACACCACACAAGCTAAATGAACAACAACTTTATACTAAATAAAATGAAAAAAAATAACCTCATACATTTGAATATCGCGATACAGAACAGAACAGGTTTTTTCCCCCCACCACTACGATAAGAGATCCTTTATACGTCCCAAAGTGGGGAAATTTCAATGTTGCAGTGCACATACAGGACGGTAGTAAGAGCACACAAAATATACAAAATAATAAGTAGCTGCTATGTTTCTTAGCTAGCTGTAAACGCCGCAATAGCAGTCTTTCAAACTACATATAAACAGTGCAAAGTTATATACCGTACACCAGGGGTGCTCACACTTTTTCAGCATGCGAGCTACTTATAAAAGGATCAAGTCAAAATGATCTACCTACTACAAAAATGCAAATCACATATTTATTTTAAAAAATATTCTTTATACCTACAATGTATGTTTATGTACATGCAAAACCGCATGAGCCAATATAGCACAACACAACACAATTACATATGTACATTTTTTGTCATTACCCGAGTTTACTCTGATGACTTGCACTGAATCGGCCAGGGATGCATAGTCCGGAAAATTGGTGGTAACTCGCTGAAAAGTTTGTCGTGGTTTAGCTTTCCTGCACTGAGCGCGGTTGTTTGCGCATGTGCAGTCACCTAAGTGTCAGTAAAACATTACTGAGTAAAACACAGATGTCATTTGACTGTGGTGCCATGTCCATGTGCCATGCCTGGTTTTTTTTAATCCAAATATTTCCCCTCCTCCTTTTATAAAATAATTTGCATCCACACATCTGCGTTATCAATCACATTCGTAACATTCCAAACATGTGCGTCTCTTACGTCCTGTCCTGCGTTGGGGAAAAACACAGAAGTGGGCGGAGCTTTGATGCAGACGCCGGTAACGGCACTTTTACAGTCATAGAAGACACTCAGAGTAAAGATGTATGTTTACAAGCACTGACCCCGTCCTCAGCCCTGGTTTAGTCCTGGTTTAGTCCTGGTTTAGTCCTGGTTTGGTTGTTTTCGAGCGTGAGTCCCCGCGATCACTTTGCTCCCCTCTGATGTGGAGCGAGGATGTTCGCTGCTGCGAGCATCTCACAGCGAACAGTTTTTAAGGTAGTATGATCCATGCTTCAGTGATCAGAGGAATTTAGGGGGGTACTGTGGCGTGCGAGAACGCAAAACTCCGGTTATCTCTGTCTACACACAAATGCATTAATGGAGTTTTCAAAAATCTCCACTTTGCCCGGAGTTTTTTGTATATATTCGTTTAGAATGTGTAATTTTTTATTTATTTAATGCGATCTACCAATACTACCTTTGCGATCGACTGGTAGATCGCGATCGACGTATTGAGCACCCCTGCCGTACACTAATGGCAGTATTGGCCGCAGAGTGAAAAATAAGTAGCGTCTTAAGAGTCCAGAAGGTTCTGTGGAGTTTGCTAAGACTTGATGTTGAAATGTGACGACAGGAATGGAGCACAACTTCAGGAAGATCGCTACTCTGAACCAGGGCACCTCCTACGACTACGGCTCCGTCATGCAGTACCACAGGTGAGGCCACGCCCCCCTGTCAGAGACGCCATTGCCCTGACAGACCCCTACTCTTCACTTCTGCACTCCCCGCTGTTCTTTTTGTTCGTGGTCATCATCATCCGTGACATAGGGTTAGGGTTAAACAGACATTTTGGCACAAATCAAAATGTAATTGAGGCAAAGTTAAATGTTCTCTCTTTAAAGAAACCCTGATGTCATTCCATAGACTTTAATGCAGCTTGTGAACAAGTCAAGTCTCTCCAGGGCTTCGAACCAAATTTCATCCTCGACATGTTAGTGCCTTATGAACCCTCTGAGGAGCACAGGGACTGGCCTCCTGCTGGTGCCCAGAGTCAGTAGGCAACATGGGGAGGCAGAATTTCAGATTCATGCGGATAAAAGATCGAACAGTCTTCCTGAAAATGTGAGACAGGCTTCTTCTCCGACAATGTTCAAATCCGGGTTAAAAACAACTGATTTTAATGTACAGTAATTATTTCAGATTACAGTTATTCCTCCTTAATTAACATAAAAAGGTCTTGCCCAAACGCCAGCCTCCGCCCCTTCTGTCCAAATGTGCAGCTTTAAAACTCGTTACACTCTGAGGAATCTTCTTGTCTTTTGTCTCGGTCCAGAACTGCTTTCTCCAGGAACGGCCAGCCCACCATGGTCCCCATCCCCAACTCCAACGTGAATCTGGGCGGAGCCAGGGAGATGAGCGCAGCCGACAAGAAGAGACTCACCTCTCTCTACAAGTGCTGTGAGTGCTTAAAAAACATTCAGAACATGTCTTCACACCGAGGTCTGAGCTCATGCGTCCCTGTTGTGTTGCAGAAGGAGACGGTCGGATCCGAAGACCACTGCTCATGTGGACACTTCTGAGTTGATCAATAAATCTGTCAAATACTCTCAAGTTTTGGTGTCACGTTTTTACTCCTTCACAAAAATGCTAAAGAAAGGTTTATGTTTGGTTCGGTCACACTTTAGTTTAGCCCTCATTAGTTAACAGATAATTAAGTGCTGGTGAGTGTATAATGGTATAATGTATAGTGGTAGTAGCAGTAATAGTAGTAGTAGTAGTAGTGGTAGTAGTAGTAGTAGTACTAGTAATAGTGATGTAGTAGTAGTAGTAGTAGTAGTAGTAGTTATAGTAGTAGTGGTAGTAGTAGTAATACTAGTAGTAGTAGTAGTAGTAGTAATACTAGTAGTAGTAGTAATAGTAGTAGTGGTAGTAGTAATAACAGTTGTAGTAGTAGTAGTAGTAATACTAGTAGTAGTGAGTATGTTAGCAACCAGCATTGTAGCGTCCAGTTAATTCAATCAAGTTTATTTATAAAGTACAATTCATGCAGTGCAGCCCGAACACGGACATAAAAACATACTTATTTTAAAACATTTTAAAACATAGAAAACAAAAAAGGAAAAAAAATAAGACTTTAAACCAGAAAGTATGTATATAAACAAAAACACAAAAACAAACTGGTCCAAATCTATTTGCAGAGACTTTTCCCCAAACCAGACCTCTGAAGCTATGCAGGGCAGGGCCTGGTAGTACTGTGATGGGAGACCTCTGGGAACACCAGGTGCCACAGTGGGGCGGCTGTGGCTGTATAGTGCCAAACTGTCGTTGTGTCCTTAGGCAAAACACTTCACCACATATCCAAGTGTGTGTGTGTGTGTGTGTGTGTGTGTGTGTGTGTGTGTGTGTGTTTGTGGTTAGAGGTGATTGGAGGGGGTGATGGCACATAATGGTTCCCTTGCCCCTGGGGAGCTGTGGCTACTGTAGTTTATCACCACCGTGTATGGAGTGTAAAAATAATAACATGTGAAGTGTCTTTGAGTGTCCTGAAAAGCGTTGTAAAAAAACCAATGCATTTTTATCATTAAACAAAAACACCAGGTTCATGGACTCTGAGCACCTATCTCTGTCTCCAGTTTGCCAAGTGTCACTCGCCCACTAAACATCCGACCTCCACTCAACCTCCAGATCACGTCAATATCGCGTCGGTCGGTCGTGACCTTTTATTTACGTCCAAACGACGTCTGTGCAAGGAGCGCATCTGGACGTAAAACAATGACCTCCCATATACGTGGATTTCCTCCTAATATATAATAAACGACATTCTTAAAAGCCCCCTTGCTCAGCAAAAACTAAAACCTGGAAGCTCAGTCACCCATACACCTTATACATCCCAGTGGAAGCAATACACCCCAACTGGTCCTATACAACCCAAATAACCCCATATACAGTATTGAAGACAGTCCCCCAATTTGCGTACAAAACCAAGTAAGTAAGAAGTAATTGCTCATGCCATATACTGATTTGAATTTTGTTGAGTGATGACCTCCCATATACGTGGATTGCGCGATGCAAGGCTAGTAGAATTGTACCGTCGTAACGATTAAGAGGGTGCCAGTTATGTACCGCTGAACCTTTGCGGTAATCCCAGCAGTGCTTGCTCGCAGGAGCGCCTCAATGGCCGACTCCTGCCAGCGAGGACTCCCGACGCACCCGCGAACTCTGCAAGTCATCGATAGTCAAGGAACCGTCTTCCCTGGGGAGCTCAAAGACCAACAACATCGCCTGCGAGACCTCATCCCCGATGAGTTTATGACAATCCTGCCATATTATATATCAGCCAAAAGCCCTCCCCGTAACTGATATAAGATAACCACCAACCCAAAAAAAAACCAAAAACCGTACAAACAAACAAAAAAACCCCACAACAAACAACAACAACAATACAAAAAAAAACACAAAAACCCCCTCCCCTCCCCCAACAAGAAACCCCTCTTACCCCAATCTCTACAACTATAAATCCTAACCACCCCTACAACCCCACTACCCCCCGGTTACGTATTCCTCTTCTATTTTCCTCACTATCCACCTGTTTCCCTCCCTCTCCCACCCTGGCACCCCCCACTCCCCTCTGTTCCGCCCATACCTCCCCCTCGCCCCCCTATTCCTCGTCCTATCCCTCCAACCATTCCCCTCCCTTCTCCCCCCACCCACCATTCCCCGACATCATACCACTCCAACCCCCCCCCCCAGCCCCCTTTTCTCACCACCCGTCATCAGCCTAACCCCCCCACCATAACCTACTAACAACCACCTCCCCCTTCCCTAACCAACACAACCCCCCCTGGACCCCAACCCTTTCTTAATCGATCTTCTGCTCTACCCGCCACCTCCCCCAAATAAAAAACATATCAACCTCAATACCTACCCAAGTATGCCCCCAATATCCTCCATATCCCTACCACCAATCATCTCCTTCCTCCCCTATCCCACCCCCCCATACCCCCAACTCCCTACATCCTCCACAAACTTCCCTAATAATACCCCTACCCCGCCATCCCCACTTTTAAAATCGCACAATATCCCAAACCCATTCTCTACACGCCAATAAACAACTTCCAAACTCCCAATCCCCGATTAAACTTCCCTTCACCCCCCCATCCCACTTATAAAAAACAAAAGAATAAAAAGAAAAAACCAAAACCCCCCCAACCCCGGTCATCCCTCTATCCCACGCTCCGATCTCCCCGCTCAAACAAAACTAGACACTCACGACACCCCCGCCCCCCCCGCGTTTCTTTCTTCTTCCCCTCTCTCGCCCGACCACCCCACCCCATTCCATAAATACAAACAACAAACCCACATGCCACCAAATCCTAAATTTCCCCCCCCACAAAAAAACGTCCAATCCACACCCCAAAACCCATAACACCCCTGCCCTCCCCCCTTACACCAAACCATTACTAACCCCCACAACCCCCCCACATAACAAATTATTAATAATCCCCCCCCATACACCCGTAAAACCTTTCCAACCACCGAAAACCCTAAAAACACCGAGAAACACCAAAACCACCCGAATAGCACCAACGCCCACAAAGGTCCCAAAAAACAGCCATATACTCAACCACCCAAACATCCTAAGAACAACAATTACCACTGCGTCCGGCTCGTATTATTTGAGTAACCTCTTGATACCAGTAGCCAAAAACATGCGACACACCCTCTTCAAAACGAAATATAGGTCACAAAGAAGTAGCAGAGGAGTGCAATGAGTAGAGTACTATGACCGCATTGAGACCTTATGAAATTTGGCTCTATCTGGGTCCAGGATGCTGAGGGGGCACTGGTGTGGTGACGGCCTGGTGAAGTAGGTATGGCTATTCGTGCAGGTGTCACTATCTTCTCCCATCTACACCTTGCCACGACTGGTTTATTAGAACACAACAATTATACAACACCACAAATCTAACAATAAGACCTTTAACCCATAGAGATAAAGTCTGACCCCATCACACACCCCCATCCATCCACCACAAACACTATCCCCCCACCCATCCCACCTGCCCCACTCCCCCCCGAGATCTACCCCCCACCCACCCCACCAATACTTACCTATTCTTCCCCGCCGCCCCCATTATTCCCTCCTCCCCCACCCAATACTCCCCCTTCTAATACCAATTCTCACCCCCTATTCTTCCTCCCCATCCCCAGCATCCACTCCAGTAATCAAGCTATCCCATACCTCGTCGCAATCCCCTGCTTCCAGCGGCCAGCCATCTTATCACCTCCACTAAACCTCAAGGTAACTGGCACCCGTCTTCCAGTACGACGACAAAATAGCCATTGATGCGCACATCCTCCACCTGTTATTTCCAGACTCAGCAGAAAACACCCGCCACATAGGCACAGACATACAGGACACACACACACTCACACACAGCACATGAGAATCTTACACTTTTAACGGTGATATACATCCCAAAACTCAAGTCCACCCGCAACACAACAAATACCTCCCACCCCAAGTAACCTCACCACCGGCGTAGTGAACACCCTTATAAACCCCTAACAGTCAAACCCAAGAGAACCTCAACCACTGTACCCCTAATGTCATTAAGAGTCCGCCGACCCCTCCCCCACAAATTACCCCCCACCCACCCCCCCCCCCAACAACCACAAAAACGATACATCAATCATAATTCCCCAGAATCCCCGCCCACGTACCCAGCCCTGGTACAATGCCCCTGACCTGTGACCAAAAACCCCTACTCTCAACCTAACACCTCCAGTGAAAATGCCGACATAACAAACACCACCAAATGTAATAAGTTATAAATCACACTACGAGTCTCGCCATACCCGCATCTCCCTACCACCTGAGTATGACCCCCCACCACACCCCAGAAACACCCACAAACCCCCCCAACCGGCCAACCTGTGACACCATCACAACCCCCCCCTTCATTCCACCGCTCATCCCAACCGACTCTCTCACCCTACCAGCCCCCCACATACATAAGAACCCAACACACCCTCCAACGCCTCTTTGAGTCGTTGCTAATCAACAGTCCATAAGAAAAAAATATAACACATCACCAAAACACAAAAACACTATGTCTCACCATACACTCCTCCCTTAGTGACCGAAGGTCCAACAAAAAAATAGCTCAACCCCCCGAATAGCAAACTCTCCTCCCCCCCGCAACCCCCTCAACGCCCCCGAGACCCACACATCCCAATCAAGATCAAACCCCCTTCCAACCAATTCCTGCCCAATTTGACACTCACCCTAAACCCTACCTCCACACCCTCCCTCCATAACTCCCCCACCCACCCCACCACCCCCGACCCCCCGATACCCCACCACAACCCTAACCCAATTTAGTTCCTCCCAGTCAAACCAAACCCCACAAATGGACCAGACCTATATACTTCTTCATGACCAGGCTCCAGGGAGTACCCGCCTGACCTTCAGCACAAAAAAGGTGGAAGGGCCACAGTCTTAGGCCAAACCAATCATCATCCTGTTAACGGTCCCATTGACACAATCAACCAAGCTTTTGTTCAGTGGCACCGAAATGTATGAATTGCATCCTAGATCTTAGAACCTTGAATCAAGTCAAAGAGACATTTAAAGGATCTCAACATATCACATTCCCCACACCCTCCCCTACTGCCCCGCCCCCTGCACCCGGGATTCTCGCAGCCACACCCAGCCGCCCATTGCACCAAACTGAAATCGCCCCCGACACGCAATCTACTAACAGCAGCCAGAATTATTGCCGAAAGATTGATTTAGATACATCGCCCGGTCGGTCTAGAGTCATGTCTTACCCTACAACCAAAGACCCCTAACACCCCAGAAGATATAGTCAATAACACGAAACATCATCCATCGCGACTGAAGAGAGACACATATAAACTAACCACATGCCAGACATACATACATAGCAGTCAGGAACGGGCACACAGACTGGTGGCCTGAATCATGAGCTGAATGACAAGTAAGGACATCAGACAATGGAGGAGGTAAAAAAAATCTATAAAAAAGGAATCTGCCAAGCGTAATTAAAAATCCAAGTTTGCCAAGACAACATTAAGAATATATCAAAGCATTAAGTAATCATTTAAATATTCATGTAACCAGGGCTATAAGCCATATAAATCGTTGATCCAAGTTAAAAACTCTTTAGCCCAGAACCACTAAGAAGTTAATGGTCAATGAATCAAGACTTTCGACCATCATCCCAAACCTAGGCCATGCACGCAGAGGATGTATGTCCAAACCCCAAATGACATGAGAACTAACAAAAAAACAAAAGCTTAAACAAGAAATACCCGCACTGACCCATACGTTCCAACGAGAGCTAATAGACACAAGTGGAGGAGCATAAAACACCAATAGTAGAATATAATACATCCCTTGCCCCTGTGCTCCGATAGCCCCCCGAAACTCCATCACCCAACACACCCAACCATAAACACATGTTTGTGCTCACATATAGACGACGATCTCGATCTACAGTCGATCTGCAAAGGTATTTATTGGTAGATCCATTAAATAATAAAAAATTACACATACTAAACGAAAAACTACAAAAACTCCGGGCAAAGTGGAGAATTAAGTTGAAAACTCCGTTAATGCCTTTGGTGTTAGACAGAGATAACCGAGTTTTTTGGCGTTCCTCGTCGCACGCCACAGTACCCCCCTAAATTCCTCTATCACGAAGCCATAGGATTCATACTACCCTTAAAAACTGTTCGCCTGTGAGATGCTCGCGAGCAGCGAACATCCTCCACATCAGAGAGCAGCAAAGGGATCGGCGGGGACTCCACGCTCGAAAAACAACCAAACAGGACTAAACCAGACTAAATCAGGCTGAGACGGGGGTCAGTGCTTGTAAACTACGTCATTACTCTGAGTGTCTTCTATGACGTAAAAGTGCCGTTACCGGCGTCTGCCATCAAAGCTCCGCCCACTTCTCTGTGTTTTTTCCCAACGCAGGACCGGTCCTGTACACGAGACGCACATGAAATAGTCATTAATACGACAAGTGTAAGAATCACCCGCCTAATAGTGTGCATCCCCAACAAAACACCCCCTCTTCTTTTCCCACAAATTCAAACCCCCCCCCCCCTTCCATACCGCCTATGCCCATCCTCCCCGACCCTCATACCACAGTATGTAGATACCCAACCGACCATTAAACCATCCGCCCATCAGAACCATTGCCAGATAACGCACCCCACCTCTCCCGAGTCCTCCACTCTAACCCCCCTAAAACCTAGCCAGCTGGAAACCACCAATAATCCCGGACTAATCATCCCAGTCCTATTCAATTCCGTGCCACTTCATACCTCTAACACCACGGTACAAACCGCAACCCATAACAAAGTACATTTTGTAGAGATTAAGTAGCTAGAAATGTCACATGGCGTTTTTGCATGTACATAAACATACTTTGGTAGATATAAGAATATTGGTTTTGAAATATAGTGTCATTTGTCATATTATGTAGAAGGTACATACATAAAGTCCATGATCCTTTTATAAAGTATCTCGCATTCATCGCCCCGTATAGCTCCCCCGAATGCCATCATACACACCATTACAACCCAACATACCAGTGCTGAGTATTCAGATAAAAGCAGTAACACCATGAGACTCACGTCCATGTCAGCAGCATCCCCCAGCACTCGAATGCTACCCTAATTAACATCCTGTAATACGGTTCAGAATGGACTCGACTCGGACTTCAGATCCCCAACGAGGAACCAGGCCATGTTTCATACCAGGTTCGGTATGTCAATACCCCCGGCTCAGCAGGTCTAAGCTCCACCCTTTGGACTGCAAAAACCGCCCGCGAGGTATACAACTGGCACCAACACAACCCAGCTGTCCTTTCTATATACCCCCAAAGTTGGCTAAATAGTTTGAATACCGGGCAATTGTTTCTGGTGCAACTGGACAACCTATCTAACAACAGGTTCAAAAGGCACAAGGAAGCTTCTACCGCCCACACTTGAATCCTCCAGACTGTTGGAAGGTCCCCATCCATAACAAGCGGGAAAGGAATTAGAATGACATCCCTAGTCTTAAAGTGGGAGCAGTAAAATAAATTTTCAAGCAGAAAGAAGGGGCAAAATTATTGGAGAACCCATTCACACTTTCAGGCGACAGTGGATCAGTAGGTAGAGGATGTCCTTTGGGCCCTGATGGTCATGGGTTAGAAGCCATGGATATAATTAATTAACAGGATAGGTATTACATAGCTTGTAGCTGTAATAACACACGGTGCTCAGGGGGATTTTCTCGCGCGGTACTGGCAGACTGAACCATACTAAAGTTCCACGTGGGCCACCCATAAATTTTCCCCATAGACTCAAAGCATATTAAAACAGCTCAAACCTCAGCTGACAGAGAACCTACAGCCTTTCAAACTGAACGGAATAAATGAGTTGACAAAATATAAGTGTCCCTTGTACAATCCTAACTTTTTTTCTTCTGAAATCCCTTTGGTTTAGTTTAAATCCTCACTTTAAGTGCCACAAACACTGCTCTTCTGGCTCTCCGAGCACTAGACTCCCGCTTTGAGGAACTGCTCTGATTGGTCCAGTGCGCGGCCGAGCCCCTCTGTGCACGAGCGTGAGACCCGGTGTGAGACCGCACACACCGTGTTTGGCGCAACGCATTTATGGGAGATCAACCCACTGCGCAAACCGGGATAGGACCATACTATTCCCAGAAATACAGGCGATTTTCCCCATAGATCTAGCGAGTTTCCAGGCAACTTCCGCCGAATCTTTTCAGCCCACCTGCCGTCACTAAAAGCGCCACTGAGCACAACCATTCATTTGAAAAGGGCGCCATCTTGGAATCCGCCCCAGCCGACCCAAGACCGTACTACTGACTCCCCTGTATGTGTCCTGCTGTTTTGTTGTGACTTGGGCACACGTTGAACTCTCACTTTTCTGAAGCCCCCGCTGGAATAATCAAGGCACCTGTGGGACATGCCAACCTGCAGGAGTGATCATGAGGGGCTGGCGCTAATGTGTACTGAGGTGCAGCTCTGACTCCCCCCCCCCAGAAAGAAAACGGACGTACATAACTTTGAGTGTGCAAAAAAGTGCTTAATAAAAACCGGGCATTAAAATGGTTACTGAGATAGAATGGATTTCTTTTTCCATGTAAGTGAAAAGGAGCCAGAAATGAAAAGAAAGTCTATGAGCACTTTCCCATTTTGCACACAACCGGTAGTAATCCACCAACACCGTGTAATACACCACCTTCAATAATGCCAACTTCGCCTCATCCTCTTATCCTCTTTTGCCCCTCCCCCACTTCCCCCCTTCCACATCCCACCTTCCAGCGCCCCTCTCATCCCCTCAAACCCCCCCTTGCCCCCAAACAACCCACCCCGTCCACCCCCCCATCACACGACCCCCACATTCCTCGTTTCCACCGACCCCCCCCAATCAGGATCGCCCATATGGAGGGGGGTGGGCAATGTATAGCTCACCCCCCCCCCTAAACATGGAAGTTATTTGCTTCAACTTGCTCTAGCTCGGACTTATATTGAAAAGTAATCTCCTCTAGCTCAGTATCCGTTTGTCACACTCAATTTTGGCTCAAACAAGATGTTTGGTTCAGTTCTCTCTGTGATCCTGGTGTGTATATTGTGAGATTGTCTATGTAAATCCCGATATGGGCCCTATAAGCCACCGTATTAGCAACATGTCTCCCCCTGCTACGCCATGGAAGAAAAGCCCATAAAAGGAAATCGGTCTCAGAGTTAAATTTTAATAGCCACATCAAATCAGTAACATTAGCAGCTTTTTACCATCCAAAAAACATTGCCATGATTAAAAACATGGTGTCTAAAGCAGACTTGGAGATTCTTATCCATGCATTTGTCTCCAGTGAGTTAGACTACTGCAATGGCCTGGTGTGCAGTACTTTGGGTTGCCTTGTGTATGAATTGAGCTATACAAAAAAACTTGTCATGCCTTGCCTTCTGATTTATGGCTAATACTACACTGCGAGTGAGCGGCAGTGGCTCAGTTGGTAGAGCACTGGCCTTTGGCCTGAAGGTTATGGGTTCGAGCCCACTACAAGACCAACGGGCGTAAGTAAGTAATCTTTATTTATATACCGCCTTTCACAGACCAGAGTCACAAAGCGGTTTACAATTGTTATTTTTGGGCATTTGTCCTATCACTCCACACTGAGATGGGAGCGGGGTCGCCAGTACAGGAGGCGTATGCCAGACCTATTGCTTAAGCTTCATTTGTTGAATAGCTAATGCAATCTGCTGGCTAGTATGTACAGTGTCTTGCTATGGTAACTAGAACTCGTTCTTCTCTGGTGGAAAACTCAACACCAGGACCTGCTATGGTAACAGTCACCATGGCAACAAAAAACATTGCAACCCTTGCTATGGCAACAATCACCATGGCAATCATTGCTATGGAAACAGTCACCATGGCAACTGTTGCAACAGTAACCGTGGCAAATGTTTCTATGGTAACAGTCACCCTGGCAACGTTTGCTATGGCAATGGTCACAATGGCAATCGTTGCCATGGCAACAGTAACCTTGGCAACCGTTGCTATGGCAACAGTTAGCGACGGTTACCATGGCAACAGTAACCATGGCAACCGTTGCTATGGCAACAGTTACCATGGCAACCGTTACCATGGCAACAGCAACGGTTACTATGGCAACTGTTAGCAACAGTTACCATGGCAACTGTTGCAACAAAAAACATGGCAACCCTTGCTATGACAACAATCACCATGGCAATCATTGCTATGGAAACAGTCACCATGGCAACTGTTGCAACAGTAACCGTGGCAAATGTTTCTATGGTAACAGTCACCCTGGCAACGTTTGCTATGGCAATGGTCGCAATGGCAATTGTTGCCATGGCAACAGTAACCTTGGCAACCGTTGCTATGGTAACAGTTACCATGGCAACTGTTGCTATGGCAACAGTAACCTTGAAAACTGTTGCTATGGCAACAGTTACCATGGCAACCGTTGCTATGGCAACCGTTGCTATGGCAACGATTGCCATTGCGACCATAACAGTTAGTAACAGTTGCCATGGTAACAGTAACCTTGGCAACCGTTGCTATGGCAACAGTTACCTCGGACACGGGCCGGGCTCGGGCACTTTGTTGTGCCCGAGTTGTTGGGAGGCCACTTTTTCAAGAATTTTTCCAATGAATGGCAGATTCGATATGGGGCGATAATTTTGAAGTCCCGCAGGATCCAGACTGCTCTTTTTTAGGAGAGGTCTTATGACTGCTGTTTTTAGGGCCATAGGAAATGTTCCTGATGACAGAGACATGTTTACTATTTGTGTCAGTGAAGGTAACAAACTGCTCAGGACGGACTTCAGAAATTTAGAGGGCAATATATCCAGGCTACATGTGGAGGAGCTCAGACTCATGATTATCTTTTTGACAGTTTCAGTATCCACAGGGTGCAAAGTGAGTTAGCTCAAAAAGCTTCTCTGGCTGTTGCATTGTTATACGTGCTGTGGAGGTGATAGTGTTTTTGATTCCTTGTACTTTGTCATCGAAAAACTGTGCGAACTCATTACACCTAGATTTAGAGGAAAATTCTAGGGGCAACTTTACAGGGGGGTTCGTTAATCTACCAACTGTTGAAAACATAACACGAAAATTGTTACTGCAACCTCCAATAATGTCAGAAAAATACATTTCTCTTGTTCTACGTAGAACCCGGTTAAATTCACCCAACTCATCTTTAAAGATTTCATAATCGCCCTGGAAATTGGACTTTCGCCACTTCCGTTCGGTCCTCCGGCACTCTTGCTTCTGTGCCCTGACCGAGTCTGCCTTAGTCCATGTACCTCCCCCTACCAACCCATTATTATCCCTCTAACACCCAACACCCCCTACTCTCATTCTAAAACACCCCAAAACTCCCCAACCCATCACCTAACCCAATATAAAACATTACATATACAACAACACCCCTAATACCCAAACCTCATTATTAAATCACTCCACAACCCCATACCCCCCACCAACCCCTCCCATCACATCCCCCCCCCACACCACCCCAACCCCAAATCACCCAACCCCCCAAATACAACTCCTTACCCATTCTATATCCCCCATCATATTTATTTCCCCACCCTATCATCCATCCCCCCCCTTAACCCCACCTCCTCCCTCACCCAAATCCAAACATACCACCCCCAACACCACATACCAACCCACCCCATACCACCCACCCCACACCCCCACATATCCCCTCCATCCCTACTAACCTACCCCATTACCCACCCACTCCCCATCCATATTATTCATACCTTCCCCATCCCCTCTACTCCTCAATCCCCCCAAAATAACCCAAAACCCCTCCCCACACCACCCTCATCCCCCAAACCCCTTTTCAAACATTTCTCCCCCTATCACACACCCCATCCTCACATCCACCCCCCCAAAATAAAACACTACAAAACTTCAATCCAAACCCCAATTTTATATAATAACACAACTCCATCCAACCATACAAAATTACCTCCATAAATCCACCTCACCCCACCCCTCACACCTCCTATCACCCCAACAACCAACCCCCATCAAATAACCCACTTCACATCCCAACCTCCACTCCTAAACCCCCCACCCACCTCTACTAACCATATTAATCAATCAAACACCCTTTTCCCCAACTCACCTAAATCCTTACCCACTGCACCGGTGCTGAACAACATGACGCATGTAATCCATCAACAGGCTGCTACCGTATCTGTTTGGGTGTAATCCGTCTGGACGATAGGCTTCGTAACGTTTCCAGAAAAGGGCAAAGTTATTCACAAAGACAAAGTTAAAAGAGCTGCATGTAGCCTGGAGCCACATATGCAGCGCCACAACACGACTGTAGAGGCAGTCACCTCTGTTTACAGTCGGGATTGGACCAGAAATAAAAACAGATAGTCCGGAGGATTGAAGGAGGTGGAACAGATCCATAAAATGTTTCTTCCGTGACTTCTGACTGCTGAAGTTTCATGTCGTTAATTCCCACATGCACGACTACCTTGGAAACGGTATCAGGCAGGGACTGAAGCAGAGGAGGGGAGACGGATGAGCAGGTCTGGTACAGTAGCTCCGGGAATACAGCGAGTGACCGCGTTGAAGAAGCGGACGTGTCTCACGATGGAATCTCCAATAATCAGAGTGGTCGGGGCGAAGAGTGGCCTCGGAGAAGGAGCTCGGTGGACGGAACCAGCGGGTTCACCCGAAGCAGGACCGGAGCCTGAGCGCCGCTGAACACATGGAGAGGAGGAGCGGGGGTGCTGACTCTCAGCTACAGGCGACCCACGCTGTGTGCTCGGGGACGCTGGAGCGGTGAGAGGGGCTGGCTCTGGGCGCTGCTGCTGACCCGGTGGAGGTGAGCGGTGGTAATGATGGCTCGCTACCCCAGTCTGAGGCTGCTGCACTGGGGTCAAAGAAGGGGAACAGGCCAACATGGCTGGTGGACCGCTCTTTCGCCTGAGGACTGCTTCCTTTAGGAGCGTTTTCCTCGTAGTGGACTTGGATCCTCGAGCAGTAGAGTACGCTGCAGTGTCCAGGGATTCTGCTGAGGGGGCCGGGATGTCGGTGGAGAGGGCTGCATAGCGGTTTGCCAGACTCAGGACATGGGCCACGGCGCAGGATGGCTCCTCGGAATCCGCGGGCTCGTTATTCGGAACCGGGCGCTTAGGTGTAGAACAGGAGGGTCCGGAGCTGACGGATCTCTCCCACACGACAGTGTCACAATATGCAGCGCTCAGTGACATCAGCCGTGAGTGCTGCCCACCAGCGACTTCAAAAAGTTTGGATACTAGAGATTGTTTCTCATTCAACTCTGCGGTGAGACGAAGGACTTCTTTTCGTAGATCTGCAATGGTGGCACGGTCGCTCTCACGGAGCTCCAAGGTGAGGCGACTAATATTGTGCATGTTTGAGCCAATTTCATTGTCACTTTCCATGTCCTCGTTAGCTTGTGTTAGCCTCTGTGCTACTAGTGGGTTTCAGTCGGGACTAAGTGCTATTTGCTGAAACCACTGAATTAATAAGATAAAACACTCAGATATATTAAAAAACTGAACAATAAAAACGCGCTAAAAAGTTGTTAAAAGTTTACTAAAAAGGTGCACAGAGCAGCCCTGCAGCCTGATCATTGCATTAAAATAAGTACACTGGTACACAGGTACCAGTGACAAAAATCTAAAGTGCTATTATCACTTGAGTTAGTAAGCGCTTTTGCGCACCACACAGACCAGTCCTTCTCAGATAGTGGGGCGTTTCCCTAGGGGGGTGGGGTGCACTGCCAGGGGTGGCGGGGCACTTGCTGTTGTTTGCTGTATGTACTCGAACGGGATTCCACATCCTCCATGGCCTCCGCGTTCTGACCCAGGGCAGCTGCGGCTGACAGCGGTTCCCACCTCCAACGGCTTGTGAGCCGCTTTATCAACAGCTCAGCAAACGCCGTAAAGTGGTCATGTTTCACGGACCAAAGACACAGGATCATAGACACAGGACCATAGACACAGGACCATAGACACAGGACCATAGACACAGGACCATAGACACAGGACCATAGACACAGGGCCATAGACACAGGGCCATAGATACAGGGCCATAGACACAGGGCCATAGACACAGGGCCATAGACACAGGGCCATAGACACAGGACCATAGACACAGGGCCATAGACACAGGACCATAGACACAGGACCATAGACACAGGACCATAGACACAGGACCATAGACACAGGACCATAGACACAGGGCCATAGACACAGGACCTTACACGCACAGTACCATTCTGTTGTTGCGTGTCTTTGCGTAACCTATGCATGCAATAAATACACCGCCACAAGAAATAGAGCCGGATTATGGAGCCTCAGGAAGTGTCCATAGATAGATGGATAGATGATTGGATGGATGGATGGATAGAGAGAAGGAGAAACATATCCATCCCATCCAAAAAGTTGTGGGCCAGATCGAACGCCTCGGCGGGCTGGTATCAGCCCGCGGGCCGCCAGTTGATGATCAGTGTTCTAAAGATTCCTTTAGAGCTTGAGTAAAGTAACAATCATACTGGGTAAAGACAAAACTAGCTTTGTAGATGTATAAACTCATGTTCTCTGCACACATCACATCACATCTCTCCAGTCAGACGTGAAAAACATCTCAGAGGGGCCTTTTATATAAAGGCGATGATTGAGGAAAATAATACAAACCAAAAAAAAAAAATAGAATTTTATTATTTATTTTATTCAGTTGCATTAAACAAGACACATCTTCCCATTTTGAAACAATCTACTGCTCCAAGATTAGTGAAGCAAGATCCATTCCAACATCATCCCAATAACTACGAGTGTTCTGACAATACGTTTAGTCAACCTGCTAGCTCCATGAAGCCTAACATGGAAGTTATTTGCTTCAACTTGCTCTAGCTCGGACTTATATTGAAAAGTAATCTCCTCTAGCTCAGTATCCGTTTGTCACACTCAATTTTGGCTTAAACAAGATGTTTGGTTCAGTTCTCTCTGTGATCCTGGTGTGTATATTGTGAGATTGTCTATGTAAATCCAGATATGGGCCCTATAAGCCACCGTATTAGCAACATGTCTCCCCCTGCTACGCCATGGAAGAAAAGCCCATAAAAGGAAATCGGCCTCAGACTTAAATTTTAATAGCCACATCAAATCAGTAACATCAGCAGCTTTTTACCATCCAAAAAACATTGCCATGATTAAAAACATGGTGTCTAAAGCAGACTTGGAGATTCTTATCCATGCATTTGTCTCCAGTGAGTTAGACTACTGCAATGACCTGGTGTGCAGTACTTTGGGTTGCCTTGTGTATGAATTGAGCTATACAAAAAAACTTGTCATGCCTTGCCTTTTGCTTTATGGCTAATACTACACTGCGAGTGAGCGGCAGTGGCTCAGTTGGTAAAGCATTGGCCTTTGGCCTGAAGGTTATGGGTTCGAGCCCACCACAAGACCAACGGGCGTAAGTAATCTTTATTTATATACCGCCTTTCACAGACCAGAGTCACAAAGCGGTTTACAATTGTTATTTTTGGGCATTTGTCCTATCACTCCACACTGAGATAGGAGCGGGGTCGCCAGTACAGGAGGCGTATGCCAGACCTATTGCTTAAGCTTCATTTGTTGAAAAGCTAATGCTATCTGCTGGCTAGTATGTACAGTGTCTTGCTATGGTAACTAGAACTCGTTCTTCTCTGGTGGAAAACTCAACACCAGGACCTGCTATGGTAACAGTCACCATGGCAACAGAAACCATGGCAACCCTTGCTATGGCAACAATCACCATGGCAACCATTGCTATGGAAACAGTCGCTATGGCAACAGTTAGCAACAGTAACCTTGGCAACCGTTGCTATGGCAACAGTTACCATGGCAACCGTTGCTATGGCAACAGTTACCATGGCAACCGTTGCTATGGCAAACGTTGCTACTGAAAGTTGAGTTGCTATGGCAACAGTTACCATGGCAACCGTTGCTATGGCAACAGTTGGATGACTTTTACCATAGAAACAGTTGCCACGGTTACTGTTGCAACAGTTGCCATGGTGACTGTTTCTATAGCAATGGTTGCCATGGTGATTGTTGCCATAGCAGGTCCTGGTGTTGAGTTTTCCACCAGAAAAGAACGAGTTCTAGTTACCATAGCAAGACACTGTACATACTAGCCAGCAGATTGCATTAGCTTTTCAACAAATGAAGCTTAAGCAATAGGTCTGGCATACGCCTCCTGTACTGGCGACCCCGCTCCCATCTCAGTGTGGAGTGATAGGACAAATGCCCAAAAATAACAATTGTAAACCGCTTTGTGACTCTGGTCTGTGAAAGGCGGTATATAAATAAAGATTACTTACTTACTTACTTAAACGAAAAGATTAAATAAAAGATTTTAAACGTCTCCTTCCTTCATGCATCCTTTGTCTTTCTAAAATCTCTTCATGTGGGGCCAGCTCTTAAAGAATAAGTGTGACCTTTTTTGGCCATTGAAATGTATAAGACTTTTTACTTTGTTATTTCATGTTATAGAATGTGAATGATCTTTTCAAATACATACAATACTATGTTATCATGATGGCCATTTATAACTGTGCTTTTTTTATCCACCCCTATGATAGTAAGCACATATTTACACTGATGTTTCCACCCCCATGCTTCACAATAGGTCGGGGATCACTGCTCTAGAAAAGATCTGCATGGAGGAATGGGCCAAAATACCAGCGTGAAGACTTTCAGAAAACGTTTGAACTTTGTCATTGCCAAAAACGGATTCTGAGATGGACTTTAGACATTGACTAAATACGTATTTTCCACCATCATTTGCAAATAAATGGTGTGATTATCTGGATTGTTGTCTCCCACAGTTGAAGTTTACATTATAAACATCACAGGCATCTCTTACACAATCGGTGGCTGATTAAATACCCTTTTCCCCTCTGTATTACAGGAAATACAATAATAATAAACTCTCAGGAGCCATTGGTTCGTAAAGAGCAGGACGACCACTGGTCCAGAAATGTGACGACTTTAATACTGACTCAGCTCAACACCTTGACCTTTGAATGTGTGTGAACCAACAGAGTGCTCCGGCTGCTCCTGTCCCAGCTCTTATCTGTGTGTGAAGCCAGGGGCACTGTGGTTACCGTGGTTACACTGTACATACTGTAACCTGTGCAGTATTCACAAATGATATGTAGTTGTAGTAGTAGTATTAGTAATAGTAGTAGTAGTAATAGTAGTAGTAGTAAAAGTAGTAGTAGTAATAGTAGTAATAGTAGTAGTAGTAGTAGTAATAGTAGTAGTGGTAGTAGTAGTAATAGTAGTAGTAGTAATAGTAGTAGTACTAGTAATAGTGATGTAGTAGTAGTAGTAGTAGTACTAGTAATAGTGATGTAGTAGTAGTAGTAGTAGTAGTGGTAGTAGTAATAACAGTTGTAGTAGTAGTAGTAGTAATACTAGTAGTAGTAGTAGTAGTAGTGAGTATGTTAGCAACCAGCATAGCGTCCAGTTAATTCAATCAAGTTTATTTATAAAGTACAATTCATGCAGTGCAGCCAAATCTATTTGCAGAGACTTTTCCCCAAACCAGACCTCTGAAGCTATGCAGGGCAGGGCCTGGTAGTACTGTGATGGGAGACCTCTGGGAACACCAGGTGCCACAGTGGGGCGGCTGTGGCTGTATAGTGCCAAACTGTCGTTGTGTCCTTAGGCAAAACACTTCACCACATATCCAAGTGTGTGTGTGTGTGTGTGTGTGTGTGTGTGTTTGTGGTTAGTGGTGATTGGAGGGGGTGATGGCACATAATGATTCCCTTGCCCCTGGGGAGCTGTGGCTACTGTAGTTTATCACCGCCGTGTATGGAGTGTAAAAATAATAACATGTGAAGTGTCTTTGAGTGTCCTGAAAAGCGTTGTAAAAAAACCAATGCATTTTTATCATTAAACAAAAACACCAGGTTCATGGACTCTGAGCACCTATCTCTGTCTCCAGTTTGCCAAGTGTCACTCTGACCCCACACACGTGACCTACTGCCGCGATCGTCAATGTGGCTGTTTCTATATTGGAAACAGCCACATTGACAGATTTGCAGAATACCGACATGATCAAGACAAATAAAAGCAACACATACCAAAGATGTGTGACCAAAATACATAAATGTTAAACCAGTGAAACCTCAAATTATATTCGTGTGTGTGTGTGTGTGTACCTTTTTGTCCTTTTGTCAGTGAGACTCTCGTCGCTAATTTAATGATCTAATCTAAATTCCATAATTCAGGATGTGCAGATGTAGTTTGTTGTGCGTCCTTGGTCTGTACTATTTTTATCGCAACATTTGCTTCGTTATGATAGTTTTAGTCTGATTCTTTAGACTTTTCTTTTAACTTGCCAAAAACGTCCTGTTATCCAAACATCCAGTTTAGTCCAATTTGTCTAAAGCAGTCTGTTGGCAATTCAAAAACTAAATTAATATGAAAAATCTGATTTTATTTTGAGTTTGGGCCGTTTGGGTGCTCATGGGCTTTTTTTCCTTCAGCCACTCATTTTGTGTAGTATCAAAACCGTTCAAACAAACAGATAAATGAGAGAGGAGTCAGAATTCTTGAACATTTAGTGTGTGATGTAAGAGCTGTGACCTTCTCATAAACGCTGACCACGGTCTTCCACCAGATGCAGATTGTTTACATTTTCCCACCGGTTTCCCACCTCATGCACGTGGACCTCAGAACCAAGGTATAAAGGCCGGTGAGCAGAGACCGAGGGAGTGTGTACGGCGTCTTCACGGTAAGCTCCACACGGGGGTCTCAGGACGGGCCACTTTTCTTAGTCTGATTCTATAGACTTTTCTTACCATAGTCTTAGTCTGATTCTATAGACTTTTCTTACCATAGTCTTAGTCTGATTCCTTAGACTTTTCTTTTAATCTGCCAAAAATGTCTTGTTATCGTCCAGTTTAGTCCAATTGATCTAAAGTAGTCTGTTGGCAATTCAAAAACTAAATTCATTCTTGACGGGCCCTGATCTTGAACCTTGAGTTTGTACAAGCTCTGGTTTTGACTCCAAAATCTGAAAAGTCATTATGTTTTGTTTAGATGTTTCTCCTATTTGCTCCAAAAAACTGCACGTTGACACTTTTAGCAGATCCAAATCATAGCTATAGTTGTATTGATTTTATAACATGGCTTTGACCCGGTTTAAAGGAGCTACTCACCGGGTCTTATGGTTTCTCCACAGGTCTCCAACATGACTTCCTGCAGGTTCTCTGTCCTCGCTCTGCTGCTGCTCTCGGCCTACTGCTGGGCTGAAGAGGTGAGGGGTTTCTCCCACGTAACTATTCTCAAACAGCCAGTGGTGCAGTGTATGATGAGGAATGGATGGGAAAATGTGAAAGGGCTTCTTTGTTAGTTCTTCAACATCTATCCACAGAAAGAGAAAATGCAGGGCTAAAAGCTTTCTAATGGCTACGGCAGACAGCTGTATCTTAGTTATTCATGTTTTTAAGGCATAATGGACTTATAAACTTACAATGTAACCCAAAAAGATGCTTTGTGGAGTGTTAGTTTTCTGCCTTTCCTCCAAAGATAGCGTTAAATAATTTTCTGAAATGGCCCGGCTGCACAGCAAAAAATGCAGTGTTCATTTTTCAGAGTAAAGTTGTTTTAACAGAGTATTTTCAACATTATGGAGAGTAAAGCTGTTCTGTCCGGGGAGTTAAAAGTAAGTGTAAAAATCTGGAGACATACAGTGGCAAATGAACCAATACAGCAGTGTCAGGGTTGCCAGATTGGGCTTTGTGATCTATTATACACAATATTGAGTAGAATTAACTTAAAAATTTGACACGGACCAAAGAGTAAATGTTCTACTGATTTAGAGTGGGACCAAATATTGTCTTTGTAATGGTTAAATTCAACCCTATACGAGTCACATTAACACTTCTTTATGTAGTCTGGGAACCGTCTGTTCATTTTCCTGTAGGAGAAGTGCATTTTACGATCGTCTAAAACCGTTTATTTCGCAAGTGAAGAAGACAGATGATGTTTCCATAACGGTTTCCAACGATTACAGCCGTTCATACATTTTGGAGTTACTTTGCCCCCAGCGTAAACAGACAAACGCTGGTGAACACTTTACCTTCCCGGGCACATATATCCATAAGCCCACAATCCCTAAAAGACAATTCAAAAACAGCTCTAAGATCTTATGGTTCCAATCCAATTTCATTCGTAGAGCACTTTAAAAAAAAAAAGTGGACAAAGTGCTAAACACACATATTAGCTTAGCATTATATACATTTCAAAAATTCAAGTTAAAAACAGCTGAGAGTCAATAACAAACTGTTAAAATTGTGGCGTAAACAATACATTTTTCATCATAAATATAAAAAGAATGGGATGTATTCTGTCTAGTTCGTAAATTCAACCAATACATTTTTATTTAATTTATGAGACTCAAGGCAACCAAAGTTATTTACAATAAAATCAAATAAAATCCATTAAAACATGTATGCAGTCAAACAATAAAACAGTTAAACAGTATCAAAAAGAAAACCTAACATGTATTATTTGGGTCATTTAACCGTTATTTGTTATTATTGCTAGTGTGTTTTCTCTTTCACTGTATCTATTCAAGTAACACACAGAAAAAGTCTTGCTCCACTGCCCACAGTCCAAGTTGAGTACATTTTTAACATGTCTTTTCTTCTCTTTTTCGTTATCGTTGCTGTCACATTCTCTACTGGACAAACAGTCTGGTAAGCTTCTTCCAACTGTGCCTCAAACCCACATAGATCCATCTGATGTACTTAATGCACTTAATGATGAATGTGTTCTTTCTCTGCAGAGCTGTCTGCGTCTGAAATCATCGAAAAAGCCAACGCCAACAACGGTAAGATTTGACTTCACCGCACCCACATCCATCACAAGTTTTAACGAAATGGCTTTACTCCTTCATATAATTTAAAACCTCATTCGCAACTGCATTAAAAACCGGTGGTGGACTTCTTGCTCTTGGGGGAAAACAAATGCACTTTGATTTCTAATGGCCGTCTGAGGTTAAGATGACGAGATTCTTTTGCATTATAAAGAAGCAAGTATAAAATCTCCAACTTAAGTATGACAAAGAAGCAAGTATAAAATCTCTAGCTTTAGCATAATATAAAAGCAAGTATATTTAACTTTAGCATAATGAAGAAGCAAGTATAAAATCTCTAGCTTTAGCATAATAAAGTAGCAAACTGTATATTCTAGTGCGGTTCTGTATTGCAGATTCTAACAGTATCTCAAATTATCATGCTGAATTTTGTGTTACTGTCAAAATCAAGTTGAATTTTGTGTTACTTTCCTTGCGGCTCCAGTGCGTCGTGCCGATGATCCCCAGCTGATCGAGATGGACATCGCCATCGACAATGACGGCGAGAGAAACGCTGACCCCTGCACCTCCAGAGGCTGCCTGTGGGGCAAAAACACCGACGGCAAAGTCTACGTCCCCTACTACATCACCAACCAATTCTGTAAGACCTCACACCACAGACACTGAACCGACCGGTGAATCAGGCAAAAGACCCATACAGTTACTCACATGGCACTCGCTGTACTAGCAAATCTGGTGTCAAAAACTTTTATTAATGACTGGATGTTTGTGCACCAGCCTCTAGGGAAAAGTCCATCATCACCCGTGGCCTGGAGTCCTTCTCTGCCTTCTCCTGCATTCGTTTCAGGCCCTCCAGAAGCTCCGACAGAGACTGGCTGAGCATCGAGTCCAAGGACGGGTAAAAGTGACACTACAAACATACACTGTATATAAACGGATGACGCTAACCCGCTAGCTCAAAGAAACCAGACAAAAGATGGCAAAAGTGACCCTACAACCATAGACTTGTAGGGTCAGTTTCTGAAGTCAAAGTCCATGGATGTGAAACGGTCGTAACCCGAGAGCCGTGTGTGGCAGGTGCTGGTCGTACGTGGGCCGTCGTGGGGGAAAACAGGTGGTGTCTCTGGCTCGCAGCGGATGTCTGTACCACCACACCGTCCAGCACGAGCTGCTCCACGCTCTGGGCTTCAACCACGAGCAGACCCGCTCTGACCGCGACAACCACATCAAAGTTCTGCTCAACAACGTCGTCTCCGGTAAGATCCAGACCATAGGGGGCGCCTGTATATAAAGCGGAAACCACATACATTTTGAAAATAATATCTATTTTGTCCACATATAAGCCACACCTGAGTATAAGCCGCAGGTTTATATGTTGTAATGTAGCAGAGATACATGATTTAATGACAATACACCACACAAGCTAAATGAACAACAACTTTATACTAAATAAAATGAACAAAAATAACCTCATACATTTGAATATCGCGATACAGAACAGAACAGGTTTTTTCCCCCCCACCACTACGATAAGAGATCCTTTATACTTCCCAAAGTGGGGAAATTTCAATGTTGCAGTGCACATACAGGACGGTAGTAAGAGCACACAAAATATACAAAATAATAAGTAGCTGCTATGTTTCTTAGCTAGCTGTAAACGCCGCAATAGCAGTCTTTCAAACTACATATAAACAGTGCAAAGTTATATACCGTACACCAGGGGTGCTCACACTTTTTCAGCATGCGAGCTACTTATAAAAGGATCAAGTCAAAATGATCTACCTACTACAAAAATGCAAATCACATATTTATTTCAAAAAATATTCTTTATACCTACAATGTATGTTTATGTACATGCAAAACCGCATGAGCCAATATAGCACAACACAACACAATTACCTATGTACATTTTTTGTCATTACCCGAGTTTACTCTGATGACTTGCACTGAATCGGCCAGGGATGCATAGTCCGGAAAATTGGTGGTAACTCGCTGACAAGTTTGTTGTGGTTTAGCTTTCCTGCACTGAGCGCGTTTGTTTGCGCATGTGCAGTCACCTAAGTGTCAGTAAAACATTACTGAGTAAAACACAGATGTCATTTGACTGTGGTGCCATGTCCATGTGCCATGCCTGGTTTTTTTTAATCCAAATATTTCCCCTCCTCCTTTTATAAAATAATTTGCATCCACACATCTGCGTTATCAATCACATTCGTAACATTCCAAACATGTGCGTCTCTTACGTCCTGTCCTGCGTTGGGGAAAAACACAGAAGTGGGCGGAGCTTTGATGCAGACGCCGGTAACGGCACTTTTACAGTCATAGAAGACACTCAGAGTAAAGATGTATGTTTACAAGCACTGACCCCGTCCTCAGCCCTGGTTTAGTCCTGGTTTAGTCCTGGTTTGGTTGTTTTCAAGCGTGAGTCCCCGCGATCACTTTGCTCCCCTCTGATGTGGAGCGAGGATGTTCGCTGCTGCGAGCATCTCACAGCGAACAGTTTTTAAGGTAGTATGATCCATGCTTCAGTGATCAGAGGAATTTAGGGGGGTACTGTGGCGTGCGAGAACGCAAAACTCCGGTTATCTCTGTCTACACACAAATGCATTAATGGAGTTTTCAAAAATCTCCACTTTGCCCGGAGTTTTTTGTATATATTCGTTTAGAATGTGTAATTTTTTATTTATTTAATGCGATCTACCAATACTACCTTTGCGATCGACTGGTAGATCGCGATCGACGTATTGAGCACCCCTGCCGTACACTAATGGCAGTATTGGCCGCAGAGTGAAAAATAAGTAGCGTCTTAAGAGTCCAGAAGGTTCTGTGGAGTTTGCTAAGACTTGATGTTGAAATGTGACGACAGGAATGGAGCACAACTTCAGGAAGATCGCTACTCTGAACCAGGGCACCTCCTACGACTACGGCTCCGTCATGCAGTACCACAGGTGAGGCCACGCCCCCCTGTCAGAGACGCCATTGCCCTGACAGACCCCTACTCTTCACTTCTGCACTCCCCGCTGTTCTTTTTGTTCGTGGTCATCATCATCAGTGACATAGGGTTAGGGTTAAACAGACATTTTGGCACAAATCAAAATGTAATTGAGGCAAAGTTAAATTTTCTCTCTTTAAAGAAACCCCATTGTCAATCCATAGACTTTAATGCAGCTTGTGAACAAGTCAAGTCTCTCCAGGGCTTCGAACCAAATTTCATCCTCGACATGTTAGTGCCTTATGAACCCTCTGAGGAGCACAGGGACTGGCCTCCTGCTGGTGCCCAGAGTCAGTAGGCAACATGGGGAGGCAGAATTTCAGATTCATGCGGATAAAATGGCAGTATTGGCCGCACAGTTCCGGCGGCGGCACGGTGGCTGGGTGGATAGCACTCTCGCCTCTCAGCAAGAAGGTCCTGGGTTCGAATCCTGGCCGGACCAGGGCCTTTCTGAGTGGAGTTTGCATGTTCTCCCCGTGTCTGCGTAGGTTTCCCCCGGGTACTCCGGTTTCCCCTACCACTAAAAACATGTACAATAGGTCTGGCATGCGCCTCCTGTACTGGCGACCCCGCTCCCATCTCTGTGTGGAGTGAGAGGACAAGTGCCCAAAAAATAACAATTGTAAACCGCTTTGTGACTCTGGTCTGTGAAAAGTGGTATATAAATAAAGCTTACTAAAAGATCGAACAGTCTTCCTGAAAATGTGAGACAGGCTTCTTCTCCGACAATGTTCAAATCCGGGTTAAAAACAATTATCTTTCGATGTGCAGACAACTGATTTTAATGTACAGTAATTATTTCAGATTACAGTTATTCCTGCTTAATTAACATAAAAAGGTCTTGCCCAAACGCCAGCCTCCGCCCCTTCTGTCCAAATGTGCAGCTTTCAAACTCGTTACACTCTGAGGAATCTTCATGTCTTTTGTCTCGGTCCAGAACCGCTTTCTCCAGGAACGGCCAGCCCACCATGGTCCCCATCCCCAACTCCAACGTGAATCTGGGCGGAGCCAGGGAGATGAGCGCAGCCGACAAGAAGAGACTCACCTCTCTCTACAAGTGCTGTGAGTGCTTAAAAAACATTCAGAACATGTCTTCACACCGAGGTCTGAGCTCATGCGTCCCTGTTGTGTTGCAGAAGGAGAAGGTCGGATCCGAAGACCACTGCTCATGTGGACACTTCTGAGTTGATCAATAAATCTGTCAAATACTCTCAAGTTTTGGTGTCACGTTTTTACTCCTTCACAAAAATGCTAAAGCAAAGGGTTTATGTTTGGTTCGGTCACACTTTAGTTTAGCCCTCATTAGTTAACAGATAATTAAGTGCTGGTGAGTGTATAATGTTTGATTATATAGCTCTTAATTGGTATTTATCAAGAACTTATCAGTACTTATTCTACATGGCTACAAACTGACACTTCCCCATGTGGGTTAGGGTTCACTCTTCAGCACTTAAAGGTATAAAGGAGGATTTTCTACTTCCGGGTGGATCATCAAGACTATTGGTCCTCCTCATTGTCAATCATTCTGGTGATACGTGCTCGTCAAATAAGACCAGAGAGTTTTTTCAAAAAGTGGAGAGTGCGGTTCTTTGGGGAATTTGGGGATATCCTCCATAATGTACCTTTAATAAGCTGTTAATTAGTGAGAATATGTTTAACCCTCTAGGCGCCATCGTTGACTTGAAACGATCGATTGGGTGTCAAAATTAATGCAAACTCCACACAATGATTTGCGCTGTTTTACTGTTTCCCTGACTCTTGAGTGTGGTACAGTGTGAGTTCTGTTTGTGTGTTCATGTTCTAGTGATCTGTGTCGGTCAGTAAAAATAAAAATGTATTTCATGAAAATCCTCGATTGCCACGTCCATATGAAGTCATAATATGTAAATTGAATGGGTACATATAAATCCTACATACACTTTAGGACATCCTCATAATTTCTCTAATTTACACAAAGCTCTCTCATCACTTTTAAGTTATTAATACATTTAGATGTCTGGCCCCTAAAGAGTTAAGGGCCGACTTCAACAAAAGCAATCGTAGAAAAACAGTCTGTTCTAATTTGATGGGTTGTACTTTGTTGTCCCAGTTGGGAATTTGTACAAATGCCTCTGTATTTGACCCAAACTTCATTACCACCGTCTCTGTCAGGTAAAGGTAAAGGCCAAGGTGCACTTTAATGTCACCGTTGGGCAATTCATCCTCTGCATTTGACCCATCCTGATGCCGCAAAGGCTTACGTGAGGAGCAGTGGTCGCCGTAGTAACAGCGCCCGGGAACCCATCTCCAGATGTTGATGCTCGGCTTGGTCAGGACCAGAGCTGGAGGATTTACCTTATTGTACACGAGGAGAACATGCAAACTCCACTGTTCCAACTTCTTGCCGGGAAATGAGTGCTAACCACTCAGCCACAAAAGGTTTCAACGAAATGTATCATTTTTACATCATCTTTCCAAATCTGTAGAAACTGTTCCTGCACGTCACCACAGAAATTAAAACAAAGAGACTAAGAAGTAATGATAGACAACTTTATGGATCTGCTCAACTACATTCGATTCAATGTATTTTTGTATATATTTATACAACTGTATACATGTATTTATACAGTTATGGCGTAATTCACAAAAGTAGTTATATTTTAAGACTCACAAAACTTGTAGAACAGACAGCCGCTGTAGTGTGACAAACCCACCAGCAGAGGGCAGTGCTGTCACGTGGATCCTCCGCAGGGCTTTTAAACTGTGACTCAATGAGAAGATTTTATGTTTCAATGTCTAAACGTGAGGAGGGAGTATTGCCTGGAGGGAAGAGACCCGCAAACGAGCCTCACAGGACTCTCCCAACCACTACACATCCACATTCAGGACCGTCCATTTCCCATTTTATTCAAATACAATCAAACCACGAGTAAGAACCCTCGCAGAGTGAAGCGAGTGGAAAGGCCATGATCCCAGCAGTGCTCATTAGAAACTGATGGACCATATCCAGGCTCCAGAGACTCATGCAAATGCACAGAGAAGAACTGAGAACGAGGGAAAAGTGGACATGCAACATCAGTGAGGCCTCTTCGGTGGGCTGGCCAATGAGAATGCAGAATACTTAGATATGAACATGTACGAATGACGCCAAAGACCTGAGAGTCCGTCCAAGAGCGGGGCTATGTTTGGCTTACATTAGCACGATTTGAATTCAATTAGTCCACATAATTAATCTTATTTTCAATTAAAAATAGACAAGAAAATATTTGAAAATTTTACTGGATCAGTATGACCAGGACTTTATACCTGTGTGTCTCTGAAAGCACAATAAGCACTTTTTTTTAATATATACCACACTTTAAAACGCTTCACAAGCTCAAAAACAACAGATTATAATGCAGGAAAAAAAATAAAAATAAAAGCAAAACCGATACAGATACATCAATGCACAACATTTTCAAAAGTGTAACTTAAAACTATTAGAATTAAAACTCTTAATAAAATGGGGGTTTGATAATAGATATAGTAGAGTCAGTGGAACGCAAAGCTAAACATTCCTACGTTGTCAGGGTAGAGGCCTGTCTCACAACCTCAGGAAGACTGTTCCAGATTGATGCTGCATAGACCTGAAGTGCTGCCCCCCCACGTTAGGTCCTGACTCTGGGAACAGGAGGTCAGTCCCTGTGCTCCTCAGAGTCCCAGCAGAAGTCCAGTCCCTGTGCTCCTCAGAGTACCAGCAGAAGTCCAAGTCCCTGTGTGCCTCAGAGTCCCAGCAGAAGTCCAAGTCCCTGTGCGCCTCAGAGTCCCAGCAGAAGTCCAGTCCCTGTGCTCCTCAGAGTCCCAGCAGAAGTCCAGTCCCTGTGCTCCTCAGAGTCCCAGCAGAAGTCCAAGTCCCTGTGTGCCTCAGAGTCCCAGCAGAAGTCCAGTCCCTGTGCTCCTCAGAGTCCCAGGAGAAATCCAGTCCCTGTGCTCCTCAGAGTCCCAGCAGAAGTCCAGTCCCTGTGCTCCTCAAAGTCACTTGTCATAGATGTACTTTGGTTCAAGGCCCTGAAGAGACAAACAGAGCTACTTTAAACACTTACATTTGTTTACTGTTTTCACTTGAAGCTCCGCCCCCTGTGTCTGTTTGTAGTTTCCACGGCGACCTCTCCTATAAAACTCTATAGATTCTCCCCCTGTATGCATAACACCGTGGACACCTCTCCCTATCCTCCACCTTCCACTTCTCTCCTCGTGCATCTCCCACTAATGAACCACATCACGTGCAAAAGAGTGACATCGCACAGAGACCAAATAAAACGATTCCAACATCCTCCAGTTTTTTCATGAGCAGATAAAAAGGTGCAGACGTTGGCTCTCCGCTTCAGGTCGAGCTTTGTTGTGCGACCATTTACCAGCCGCCAAGAAAGCCTTTCCGAGGAGCTCCCATTTGCATATTTCACCAGCCGCAAAACAAGCATGTAAACATTAGAAGCGTGCGGAAAACGGATAACCCGGCAAAGAGCAACACAAGAAAAAAAGACAAAGGAAAAATTCAATTGTGGTGTTTATAAGAAGACCAGCTGCTTGTCACATGGAGGGACTCGTAAAGAGACCGGGGCACAAAATGGAAAGTGATGGGAGCCTCTGGGAGATAATAAATATGTTTTTCTCGTGGCTTCGGCAACTATGGGATGAATAATTTAAGGCGGGCTGGCGGTTCGGAGGTGTCGGTGGGTGGACGAGGGAGACAGGGGTTGAAAGCGATGTTGGAGAGGAGGATGTGGAGTGTGGGGACAAGGGCACAGATATTGTAGGAATGGTTGGTTTTTAATTTTTCTATGGCAAAAAAGGCAATTCTAATGTTATCAAACTGTCAGGACAGGATCAGGTGAAAAAAAAAAACAGTTGTGTTTAGCTGTGCATGGAACTGGGGGAATTTATCTCTACTCTTTTTGGTTATCTATGACTTTTTTTTTTGTTATGCACTTTGAGTTGCCTTGTGTGTGAGCTGTGCTAACCAAATAACATTGCCTTGCCTTAATCAACGTTAAAACTGTTCGAATAATCAGGGCTTCTCTGTATACACTGCAAAAAGCAAGGAAAAGTAAGTCAAAAATGACAAAAAAAAATGGGCAATATGCATCTTTGAGAATCTTTTGACTGCTTTGAAACAAGATTCACCAATAGGACAAATAATCTTTTTTTTAAACGTATTAACAAAATATCTCTCGCTCTCCGGTCTCTCGCTCTCCGATCTCTCGCTCTCCGGTCTCTCGCTCTCCGGTCTCTCGCTCTCCGGTCTCTCGCTCTCCGGTCTCTCGCTCTCCGGTCTCTCGCTCTCCGGTCTCTCGCTCTCCGGTCTCTCGCTCTCCGGTCTCTCGCTCTCCGGTCTCTCGCTCTCCGGTCTCTCGCTCTCCGGTCTCTCGCTCTCCGGTCTCTCGCTCTCCGGTCTCCGGTCTCTCGCTCTCCGGTCTCTCTCTCTCTGGTTTCTCTCTCCAGTCCCTCTCTTCGGTCCTTCTCTCTCTCTCCGGTCCCTCTTTCCGGTCCTTCTCTCTCTGGGGTCTCTCTCTCCGGTCTCTCTCTCTCTCTCTCTAGAGGTGAGTCCTCTGGTCCAGGGTCTGGTTGAAGAAACTATCAAAGCATTAAACAATAGGCAGCATCAGAGAGTAGCTCTCTTCAGAAGGTGGTCCTGGTCCAAAGACTGATCCCAAACCCTCACGTTGCATGTACAGTATTTTGCGTCTGTGTAAAAACTGATGGATGTGGATAGTTCCTGGTTCACATCCGAGGCCCCTGAACCATCTCCTCTGAGCCGGACGACACTGGAGCAGATCTGGAATCAGCAGAGGCCTGACTTACACCACTCAGACCTGCTTTAATCACATCTTTTATTCATCGTGTGATCACCCCGGAGCAGCGCACTTTTGTTCATTATCATTTGCATAAAGAAGCCAGAGAATACTACAGCTTTACAACAGAGATGACAAGTGCAAGTTTTATTCAAAGATCCATTTCAGCCTCAATGTGGAAACTCAGACCTGGGCAGATTGTGGCCTGTTTGCCTCTGTTTGAATCAGGCCTGTCCAAACTGAGGCCTGTGGGCCAAATGCCATTTGTCATTTCATGTGGCCCTCTGATGCTAACATAAAGGAGCCATTGAGGTAATAATAATAATAAATCTGTTTTATATAACGCTTTTTCAGGACACTCAAAGACGCTTCACATGTCATTATTCATTCATTCCATAAACGCCGGTGATAATCTACTATTTTAGCCACAGCTCCCCTGGGGCACACTGACAGAAGCAAGGCAACCAGTCTGTGCCATCGGCCCTCCCGCCACCACCAACCATTCATTCATGAAAGTATGTTGATTGAGGCATGGAGGCGTTCATTCATTTTCTACCCCTTTATTAGTCCATCTCTTGGTCGGGGGGGGGGGGGGGGGGGGGGGCTGTTAAGGAGAGTTGCCACCCAATGCTCATAGCACCAGTCCCTCGCTGATCCTCTGCAGGTGGCGGGTCCACAGGAAGACGGGACCCACATTGACTAAACTCATGCAGATGATGTTTAGAGAATCTGTTGGACTGCTCTGCGATGGGAAAAGCAGGAAGGAAGTGGTGGGCGGAGCTTTGGTGCTAAACACGTTAGCAGCACTTGTTTACAGTCACAGTAGAAACTCAGGGTGAAGACATATGTTCACAAGCACTGACCCCATTGTCAGCCCTGGTTTAGTCCTGGTTAAAGCCTAGTTTATACTCGCGCGGCGCGGAGCTTACGGAGGTGACGTGACGTTACTTGCGCAACGCGTTGGTCACCGCAAGGCCCTTACGTCGCCTGCCGCGCAGCATCAAAATTTTCTAACTACGTAAGGGTCACCGCAAGGAATCTCCGCTGTGATTGGTCCGTGTGTGTGTATTGGAAGGAAGCACGGAGCGGCTGCAGCAGGGACAATGGACGAGGCACTATGGAGCAGAGCTTTGTGCTTCGAAGGAAAAGCAGTTTGGGCTCAGAGCCTGATATACAGGAGACTGTGGACTATCTAACATATATATAACATATATATAACTTATATCTAACATATATATAACTTATAAACTGTGCAGTCGTTTGTTTTGCACTGTTCCTGTCTTTGTTTGAATCGTAGCTGCGTTTGTTGCTTTCCTCCTGCACTCGTAGTAAGTAGTAAGTAAGTAAGTAATTATTTATATACCGCCTTTTCACTGCAGATCTGAGTCTCAAAGCGGTTTACAATTGTTATTTTTATTGGGCATTTGTCTCTCACTCCACACAGAGATGGGAGGGGCCAGTACAGGAGGCGCATGCCAGAACTATTGGACATATTTTTAGCGGTAGGGGAAACCGGAGTACCCGGAGGAAACCTACGCAGACACGGGGAGAACATGCAAACTCCACTCAGAAAGGCCCTGGTCCGACCGGGATTCGAACCCAGGACCTTCTTGCTGAGAGGCGAGAGTGCTATCCACTCAGCCACCGTGCCGCCACTCGTAAATCGTTCATGTTTGTCTCAGATATTTACCACTATTATTGTTTTGCTGTTTGTGCTGAAAACTATTTAATAATAACTATGTTTCCAACAAGAACTGTGTCTTTATTCACAGCATCACAGTTGAAATGACTTATAAAATAATGAATCCATAAAACTCTCACATAAACCTACAGTAGAAACACGTGTAATGAGCTCAAACAGCTTTGTTTGCTATTGTTGTTCTGAAGAGGACAAAGTAGCAGCGTAAATAGGACCGCTCCTGTGTGATCGCCCTCATGTGGTTTGTTGTGGGATTACAACATTCTCCTCAAAACTCCGTAAGGGGAACACGCCAGTATAACATCAATTGTGCTTGCGTAGGTCCACCGCAACCGCTAACGTAAGCCACGCCGCGCAAGTATACACTAGGCTTTAGTCCTGGTTCCAATCCTGGTTCAAGTCCTGTTTAAGTCCTGGTTCAAGTCCTGTTTAAGTCCTGGTTCAAGTCCTGTTTAAGTCATGGTTTAAGTCCTGGTTTATGTCCTGGTTTAAGTCCTGGTTTTGGTCGGCATGGTGGTTGAGTGGATAGCACTCTCGCCTCTCAGCAAGAATGTCCTCGGTTTGATTCCCGATCGGAACAGGGCCTTTCTGAGTGTAGTTTGCATGTTCTCCCCGTGTCTGCGTAGGTTTCCTCCGGGTGCTGCAGTTTCCCCTACCACAAAAAAATATGTACAATAGGTCTGGCATGCGCCTCCTGTACTGGCCCCGCTCCCATCTCTGTGGTGAGTGAGAGACAAATGCCCCAAAAAACCAATTGTAAACCGCTTTGTGACTCTGCTCTGTGAAAGGCGGTATATAAATAAAACGTACTTACTTACTAGTCCTGTTTAAGTCCTGTTTAAGTCCTGTTTAAGCCATGGTTTAAGTCCTGGTTTAAGTCATGGTTTAAGTCATGGTTAAAGTCCTGGTTTAAGTCATGGTTAAGTACTGGTTAAGTACTGGTTTAAGTCCCGGTATAAGTCCTGGTGTCCTGGTTAAAGTCATGGTTAAAGTCCTGGTTCAAGTCCTGGTTAAAGTCCTGGTTAAAGTCCTGGTTCAAGTCCTGGTTTAGGTCCCGGTTAAAGTCCTGGTTAAAGTCCTGATTTAAGACCTGGTTTAAGTCCTGGTTTAAGTCGTGGTTCAAGTCCTGTTTAAAGTCCCGGTTTAAGTCCCGGTTTAAGCCCAGACCATGATTTGTCCTGGTCTGATATCTATTGAATTCTAAATGAACTCAATAACTCCTCAAATCACAACAAAAGTCGTATTACAAAGTTATTTTTCCGCCTTGAGAAAGACAAGTTTCTTTTAGAGCAAGAAACTTATTTTTTTCCAAACCACATGATTTTAGCCGATTAAAAACATGGCGGTTTTTCTGTTTTGATAAGAGGCAATAATCCAAACAGAACAGTGGGACAATTGACTTTAATTGAAGAGCGAATGAATCCAAGGATATCCAGCGTGGGAAGAGATATGTGGATCAATGAGCGCTGTGTGTTGCTGCTGTGTGTGTGTGTGTGTGTGTGGAGTTAATTGTGTCTCATCCGTCAGCGCCGGTCATAAGAAGCATTTTGATTGGATATACCAGTTTTGTAATAGCTGTTTTTTAGCTGGCGCTGGTTAAGTGGGGCCCAGTTAATTACAAGGACGGATTAAAAACGGAGAATGTCAACACGTGAAGAAGAAGAAGAAGTGTAGACACGGTGAGGCTCGGCGTAGATCCACTGCTCCAGCCAAGTCGAGCGAGCGATAAACGTTCGACACCGGCACTGGCGCGGAAAGAGCGAGAGGGAGAGAAATTGCTCTCGCTAATTGAACGGAAGTATGGGACACGAGCAAGAAGGAGGGCTTTGTGTTGTGATGGGAAATGTGGGCCGTTGCTATGGAAAAGTCACTCGCCATTCACAAAATAAATCTTTAGAATGGGGAAAAAAAGAGACCATGAACTATGAGGCTGAAGGGGTAAAAAGTATGACCAAATCAACTATTTATATAATATTAACTAAGAAGAAACTGATTCGGCTCGGAGGAAAGTGAGACAATGCTTAATAAAAGAAGGGTTTTTGTATTGTGATGATTGATATGTTCATGTGAAACAACATACAGAAATACAATATACAATATGTACAAAGTGCACTGTTGGTAGTTTGATGGGAATATGGTATGGTCTGCAGTCCAAAACTCTAAAGCCTAGTTTATACTCGCGCTGCGCGGAGCTTACGGAGGTGACGTCACCGCAAGGCCCTTACGTTGGCTGCCGCGCAGAAACTTAAGGGTTGCCGCTAGGAAGCTCCGCTGTGATTGGTCCGTGTGTGTGTTTTGGCGGAAGCATGAAGCATGAATGGACGAGGCACTTCGGAGCAGAGTGCTTTGTGCTTCGAAGGAACCGAAGGAAAAGCAGTTTGGGCTCAGAGCCTGATATACGCAGAGACTGTGGACTATCTAACATATATATAACTTATAAACTGTGCAGTCGTTTGTTTTGCACTGTTCCTGTATTTGTTTGAATTGTGGCTTATCGTGTCTGTTCCATTCCTCCTGCACTTATACATTGTTCAAGTTTGCCTCAGATATTTACCACTTATTGTTTTGCTGTTTGTGCTGAATACAATTCAATAATAACTATGTTTCCAACAAGAACTGTGTCTTTATTCACAACATCACAGTTAAATGAATTAAGAAATAATGAGTCCATAGAACTGTCACATAAACCTACAGTAGAAACACATGTAATGATCTCAAACAGCTCGGTTTGTTCATGTTTTTGTTCTGAAGAGGAGAAAGTAGCAGCGTAAATGAGACCTCTTTGGTTTCTCATGCAACTCCTGTGAGATCGCCATCATGTGGTTGGTTGTGGGATTACAACATTCTCCTCAAAACTCCGCAAGGAGTATAAATTAAATTGTGCTTGCGGACGTCCACCGCAACCGCTAACGTAAGCCGCGCCGTGCAAGTATACACTAGGATTAACTCAAGAGTATAATCTACAACGCGATGGGTTGTTGTCCGTGTGTGAAAGCAGCAGTAGTAGTTGGTTTGAATGTGTAGTCCAGAATATGAATATTGTCCCCAAAAGCGTTGGAAGTGAGTGGGTGAGTTATGTGGCTGCAGAGCCTTCTACCACATTCTCAGAATCAAAAAAATTCATACAGTGCTTTTTCGGACACTCAAAGACGCTCAAAATGTCATTATTCTTTCATTCCATACACTGACGTGATAATCTTTTACTGTGGCCACAGCTGCCCTGGGGCACACTGACAAGAGCATGACAAGAACCCTGATATTTTCAACTCCCTGATCTATTCAACAATGAATCTTGTTTGCATCACTCAGCAGTAGTTTATGTCCTTCCATCTGTTGTTTTCTTTCTAACTCTTTCCTTACCGTGGAAATTGGCAGACTGAAACTTTCACAAAGTTTGGCGTGACAAAGCACTTTCCCGGTGGTTTTTCCAGGGATTTTGTGCCGCAAATTCTCATCTGTGAATGTTTTTAACCAAAAACCCCAATATTTCTAAGATTATGAATAAATACTCAAAACCCCTTTTTCACTCGTGGACATCCTTGATGCTCTCTTTCTGGTCTCTCATTCTTTGGTCTCTCTCTGGTCTCTTTCTGGTCTCATGGTCTCTCTGATTGCTTTCTCTGTTTTTTCTCTCTGGTTTCTCTTTTGTCTCCGTCTTTAATCTCACCCTGTTTTTTTTATTTTATCTGGTCTTTCGCTTTGGTCCATCTCTGGTTTCTTTCTATGATTTTTCTCTCTGGTATCTCTCTTTAGTCTCTCTCTTTGGTCTTTTTATGGTCTCTCTGGTCTCTCTCTTTACTCTCACTCTGGTCTCCCCTCTGATGGTAAGCCTGACCATTCTTCTTGACAAAACCCCTCCAGCTCCAGTACATTCCAGGGCTGTCTTGCACACAAAACATTCAAACATTCTCAAATCCACTTGGTTTCCGATTCTCAGCTCAAACCCCATTTCTCCGCATTTCTTGGCGATTTTTAGCCTCTTCGACTTCAGCAAACGCAGGCTTGTTTTGTTTACGTAGCTCGCTGTAATGTGTGAAATCTATTATACATTCCAACCTGCTTCGCCGCCAACGTCAACAAACAAGCGCGCCATTGTCGAGGCGGCAGGAAATCGCAGGGGAGCGAGTTAAATTTGCACCTCAGATGGACCCAAGGCAGAGTATGGATCCAACAACCAAACATTTGTTGTCTTGTATGGATGGAAATAGACACGATTGTTATTACTGTATCTACCTGGGAGTGTGTCTGGGACGGCAGGAGGTGCAGAGGGGAGAGGTGTTGTTGTTTCGGGAGGAGGAGACTTGCGAACTGAGCTATTGTAGCTAAATGTCAGAGGAGGCCTTCTGCTCCCGATCTGACTAATAGGGCTGCCCACACTTTCTCCAACGTGCTATAGATAGAAGGACTGACTGTGCATGTGACCAGCAGCAAGCAAGCTCGGACCTGCAAACCCGCGTTTTTGTTTTTTATCATGGCTGGAGGAAGTGTGTGTGGATAGGGAAGTCTGGGCGTCTCTGCTTAGACTGCTGCCCCCGCAACCCGGCAACGGACAAAGCGGAAGAAAATGGATGGATGGATGGATCTTGGCTGGTTGTTTATCACGGGCGTTGCGTTCTAAAGATAACCGTCAATAATCAAAATCCGCTAAGTAACACACTGACCTGACTGTAAATATTAACAGATGTAGACACGCATATCTCCGCCGAAGAAACTAATGTGCCACCAAAAATAATACTTTGTTCAATCATCAGTAACGTTTTACTCTTGTTCTCTTCTACAAAATGAAAGGAAATGGTCCAAAACTTCAGAAAAACCTCCTCAGAGTCCAGTCCCTGTGCTCCTCTGAGTACCAGCAGAAGTCCAGTCCCTGTGCTCCTCTGAGTCACCTGTCATAGATGTACTTTAGTACAAGGCCCTGAAGAGACACACAGAGCTGCTTTAAAGACACTTACATTTGTTTACCGTCCACACAAAAAGGGAAAAAGGAGGGAAAGGAAATAGTCCAAAACTTCCCAAAGACGTCCTTCTGCCTCCAGACTCAACACACAAGTTCCTTTATGGACGTTGGTCTCTGCCCCTGTATGTGTTTTCAATCATTGCATTTCTTGAGTTTGAACTAATGCAGCTAAAATAACAGTCTTCCTGAAATAAGACAGATCAACCCAAACCCTTTGACAATGTTCAAATCCACTTCAAAAACAGTTGTGCATAAAACTGAAGGACTTTTTTGTTTTCACGCCCTGTGTTTTTGCAATGGTTCTTTTCTGGTTTTGTGTTGGGCTGTCGGTGAAGGAACTGTGAAGCACTTTTTACTTTTTGTACAAAAAGCGCTCTACTAATAAAGATTGATGGATTTGAAATGTATATTCTCCTTCTACACAAAACAAATCTTACTGTACATCAGAAGTCTGTAATCATTATTTTGAAAACTCTCTCTAGACTAACTTAATGAATCCTTTTCGGTATTTTCAAAAATTCAAAATCCGTTTTAAGAAAGTCCAGCAGTGGGATCAATGGGTCTGAATCTTTCATAGCCTTGTCTCCTCTAACAGACGACTGCAGTTCCACAAAAACATATTGGTATTTCTCCGCTGTTGCACCAGCATTGATTGCTTTGGAGGACACCCAACGTGATCAAAACAATTATACTCCGTTTCATGATTGCATTGCTCAGTCGGATTGGATGTTTTTCTCATCTATTGTATTTGAGGATTGCGTTGAAGCTCTGATCACTGTAGTACCAAGTGACTTTCACCTATTTCTACCATTGTTATAATAAAATTTTGCTATATCCAACCGTTATGTATTGAGGAATAAATGCCATGTGACATTTTTGAAGCCAGTACATATTCATCATCTGGTCTCTCTCTCTCTCTGGTCTCTCCCTATCTCGGGTCTCCCTATCTCGGGTCTCTCTAGTCTCTCTCTCTAGTCTCTCTCTAGTCTCTCTCTAGTCTTTCTCTAGTCTCTCTCTAGTCTCTCTCTCTAGTCTCTCTCTAGTCTCTCTCTCTAGTCTCTCTCTAGTCTCTCTCTAGTCTCTCTCTCTGGTCTCTCTCTCTGGTCTCTCTCTCTGGTCTCTCTCTCTGGTCTCTCTCTCTGGTCTCTCTCTCTGGGGTTAGGGTGTGTTTGTGCTTGTATATGTATCATTCATTTGCTCTTATTACAAATTGTACATATTGTATGTGGGGTAGGTGTTATTTGAACTTCAACCTACTCCTTTGAGCAGCAAATATGGCAGTAATATCTTTTGTTGTTGTTGACGGCATAGATTTATTGCTTTTTAATGCTCAAATAAACCATACAAAAAAATGAAAATATAAAAAGCAGCCGATTACGGCAACTGCGCACACAATAATTTAAACGTTGATTCAGAGTGGTTCATGTGGCACTAGTTAAAACATGTCAAACTTGAGGCAACGAGGACAGCACAAAAGCAACATGCAGAGGATGCATCATGTTGATTTGGCGAAGTGGGAGCAGCAGAGGTACATTCAACACCACAAACATGATCTGGCATCTGAGACTGAACATGACTTAGGGTTACACCAGGGGTCTCCAACCTTTTTCAATAAGAGAGCTACTTTTATACAACAGAAGAGGCAGAGAGCTACTCCTTTTTGCACTCGTAATAAAATATCTATGTAATAATTCGGACAAAACACAAAAAACATAAATACCATAATACCCTATATCTATACTTATACTAGATAGGTAATGACTAAAAACGCATTCATTCAAGATCATTTGTTGAATTCTAAATCCTTTGGGGAGCTACCTGACAGAGCTACTGGTAGCTCCCGAGCCACAGGTTGGAGACCCCTGGGTTACACTATATTATAATTCGGTAGATTTGCATCCGTTGTCCCTCATTCACACTCACAAACACACACTCATTCACCCTGAACTATTGTATGTTTTAGTGGGAGGTGAAACCGGAGCAAACCTACACAGACACAGGGAGAACATGCAAACTTCACTCATAAAGGCCCTGTTCCTACACAGACACGGGGAGAACATGCAAGCTTCACTCAGAAAGGCCCTGTTCTGACCGCGATTCGAACCCGGAACCTTCTTGCCGAGAAGCGAGGGGGCTAACCACTCAGCCACTCAGCCACCATGACACATACTCACCAGCTGGATTCAGTGACGTTCTGATCTCCGGTGGGTCCCGGGCAGCCTCCTCCTCTGGTCCTGGTCTGCCCGGCTGGCACAGGTCCTGGAGGGCAGGCTGGGGGGATGGATGGGGCTGTCGCTGACTCACTGCAGCCCAGATGGTCCACTGTGTCAGGGGAGAGGTGCTGGACAGGAGGCCCCCCTGACGTCACTCTGAGGCGGGCCAAAACCAGAACCAAGACCGGTCTGTATCTCCTGCACCTGTGGACCTCAATTGGAACTAATGTATTATTGAAAAACACATCGCCTCATTTAGTGCTACCACAACAGTAGAACACAGCACCAGAAGCTAGCACCAGGAGCTAGCACCTCATTAGATTGATTCTTTATATTTAACATTTGCATTAAAACCACATTGGAATACATGTACACAATCCCAAGATAAAAAAAGTAAAGGAAACAAACCTGTGGAAAAAAAGCTGTTGGCAAAATGAGATGTGTCAACGAATGAGATCTTCTGCCAAAGGGAAGAAGCTGGAACATGGCTTTTCCAAGAGCCAGAAGAGTCAAGAATTATTCTAGAAACTCGGATTAAGAGTCTGGATTCATAAAAACCTCCAGAACAAAGAGCTCAAAGTTCTCTCTCTGGTCTCTCTCTCTCTGGTCTCACAGCTCACAGCTCTCTCTGGTCTTTCCTTCTTCTGGTCTCTCCCTCTCTGATCTCTCAATCTCTGGTCTTTCTCTGGTCTCCCTCTCTCTGGTCTCTCCCTATCTGGTGTCTCCCTCTCTGGTCTCTCCCTCGGGTCTCTCCCTCTCTTCTCTCGGGTCTCTCTCTCTGTACTTTCTGCGGGAGAGATCAGACACTTCTATCATTATTACCGTCAAACAAACATACATTTCTCCAATTCTACAAAAGTTGATTAGAGTTGGATGCTGCCCTCTCCTTACCCTTGGAAGAAGCAGATTATGCACTCTGAGTCCAAACATTTTCAGTATTTGGCTTAAATTGTGGCCATACCTGCAGATGAAAGCCAGATCCCGTCAGTCCTCTGAAGCTAAGCTGGGCAGGGCCTGGTTAGCACTGTGATGGGAGATTTCTTGGAACACCATGTGCCACAGTGCTGCGGCTTAGGCAAGACACTTCACCCACACTAGAATGGGTTTGGTGTGTGTGTGAGTGGCTGGTGGTGGTGGGAGGGGCCGATGACACATAGATGTTGCCTCGCTTCTGTCAGTGTGCCCCAGGGCAGCTGTGGCTACAATAGGAGTTTATCACCAGTGTGTATGGAGTGAATGAATAACAACATGTCTTTCAGAGTCCAAAAAATACCTTACTATTGTTATTATAAAAAACAAAAAAGTGTAGTATTTTACTTTTGTGTATCTTTCAGTAAAAATACAAACTAAAACCTAAATATTTGTGGTTGTACGATGATGAAAATGACAAAACACAGTTGCAGGGCGCTGTAATTTGGGACCTTTTCCACCACTGTCATGTCGTGCAGAGTCTTTCCAAAGCCTTGTTAACAGCAGCTGACATTTGATTCCACAGATAAGTACAAGGAAAAGGCATCAGCGACGCTCAAACTGAAGCATGTCCCCGCTCCGTCCGCAACATGGAGCTCGATCGATAAACAAGGAGGAGCTTTCAGCGCTCGGATGTTTAGCAACAAACAGTGTTGTCCCAAAACGCAGCCTCCACAAAGTGAGCAACAAACAAACAACCATCAGTCTGTGGGATTCTCACACAAATCAACGTTTATTATAAAAATACATTCATCCTGTACATTATTGAATTCATTCACGTGTTGCAATGTTTTAAGTCCATACATTTTCCTTCTGTCCTCAAAAACCCACATAAAAAACCCTGCTAGAACAAGAATTCATTTTTGTCTGGTTTTAATATTTTTTAAACCAGAATATGAATTGTTTGCTCAGTGGAAATGTTGTTTGAATGAAGCTTGTTTGAGTTCCCCACTTTTTATTTTCTTGTATTATTCATTTTTCTGAACCGGTCCAGTTCTGTCTGGATTGAACTGGAACTGGACCAACATTTTAAGAAAATATTATATGTTAACCCTTTAGGCGCCAGAGTTTTTTCACGAAAATATACAATTTTGATTTCAAGATTTCAAAAAGCTATAACTTTAAAATGGTTTGAGATAAAGGCATGCTGTAAATTAGAAATATCTTCAGTCTGAACCAAACTTTGGGATGGAAGTTGATTCGTCATCTAATTTGCATATTGTGACGTCATCAAGGTGGCGGCCATTTTGGAAAATGTTAATTATTGTATAAAGACTTCAAAAAGCTGTAGCTTGGGAGTTTTTTTAGATCAGGGAATACTATAAACAGTCAATGTGAACTATCTTTAGTATGAAATGAATTTGGGATAGAAATAAATTCCCTGATCCAGATTATAGATCATGTTTTAGCACTGGTTCGCGGCCATATGGAATTGTATTATTTTCAAAGACCCACAGAACATGTCAGATCGTCTCAACAACATACAACAGGCTCTTCAACACTTCTGATCCACTTTTGTGGATTATTTTCTCTCAAGAACTGCCTTCATCCTCATCATCGCTGTTGGTAAAGGCAGTGAACGCGAAAAGCGATGTGTTTTTTTCCCGCGGCTTCCCCGCGACTTCTCCCGCGTCTCCCGTGTTCCCCGTGGATGTTTATCCCCGCTACTTTCTCCCACATGCCCGGTGTTATGATGCCCCTGTCCCCTCCACCACGGACCCTGCTTGGCGTTCACAGAATGCTTCTACCGCGGCCACACGGAGGACAAGCTGCCGCTGTACAGGGGCTGATTGTGGACTATATGGTGCGGTCTCCTCGTCACCAATAATGTCCGTGTCTGCTTCACTGGACACCTGTGTGTCTTCCTCCTCTGAATCTGAGTGAGCCAGTACCAGACCAAGTACTTCTCTGGTACTGAAGACCTCGTGAGTAAAAGAAAAAACACTCTCTCCCTCTGCTCTGCTCTCGCTCCTCTCAGCTCTACCGCTGCTGCTTCGCCTCCGCACCGCTGCGCCGCAGGTGTTTTACGAACTCAATTTACTCTAAAACGTTCAATATAACCACACCCACAAATGCTGCTCATATTACAGGCACACATGTCCACTAACCCCTGGTGAAAAGTATTAACAAGATTCTGCACCACATTTTTACATACAGCCTGTTTAAGTGAGCAATGTTGCTTGTCGCAATATTGCGACTTTGGCGCTTAAAGGGTTAAATGTTTTATTTCTTTGTATGCCAATTGGATTTTGGGTTCAAAAGTTATAAATGCATATATATGTGTGTGTGTGTGCGTATGTGTATTTCATTATTAGCACTGTCACTTCTCATCAAGAAGGTCCTTGGTTTGAATCCCAGTTGAAACAGTGCCTTTCTGAGTGGATTTTGTATGCTCTCCTTGTGTCTGCGTGGGTTTCCTCCAGGTGCTCCGGTTTTCCCCCACTACTAAAAACATGTTCTATATTTCTGGCATGCGCCCCATGTGTGGAGTGAGAAACAAAATGTAAAACGCTCTTTTGGTCTGTGAAAGCCGCTTTATAAATAAAAACTTACAAACTTACTAGTTACCGCTTTGGTGAATCTAAACCCCCTGTAGAACCGGCCCTGCTCCAAACCCACACATGCAACCAACGCCGAGAGAAAGTAAAGCATCACTCCTCTCTCTCTCTCCCTTACTCTGTCTAAATCTGTTTCCATGACGACGAGCTTGCATTATCCGCCGGTCAGCAGAGCCATTAGCGTAGCCCTATAGCCTCCGTCTGTAACCAAAGTCATTTAAGGCTCATCGCACTCATTTGGGACCAGAAACATCATTTTTGCTGGTTTTCCCTCCCCACCCCACAGACTACTGGTTCTGGTTTTTGGTGATCGCAGTCGACGGGAGTAAGATGGATGAGATCGGAGCGTTTTAAACTCGGGTGATGAAATATTTGCAGGGCAGCGAGCGGGACAAGCCCTGCCCCAGATATCGGTCATTTTTGCATAGAAATGTTTAGATACAGTGGCTTTCAGTAATGAAGGAAAAACATGAGAAATACTGCATTTTACTTCAGTTATGGACAAGGCCAAATGTAGAAAAATAGAAAATAAAAATCAATTAGTACAGCTGATTTCACTGTGTTTAATTCAAACTTGGGAAAATAAAAATTGGGATCATGCTACAGGTTCAAAGTTCTATTCAGCAGTTAAGAGAAAAAACAAAAGGTTTTTTTTTTGGGTTTAAGAATTAAAGGAACTTTTGTGTTAAAACAAGGCAGGACAGAATTGCATAGTAGTTCATATATTGATTATTTGAAAGAAATTGTATGGTTTTAATGCACTATTTGCACTGAACGTGTAAGAAAGTTGTAGAATTTGTGTCAATCCAAGAAAAATTATATACATTTGATAAAGTTTACATGTGATAACTTCAATCAATGTTAGTCACTGGGACTCATACTGACTGATGTCTCAAAACCCAAAATGCCTTAGTCCAAAATACACTTCCAGGTCTGTTTGTGACGAGAGGGATGAGGAGAACAATGTAGTGCTATGGCTAAAATCTGAAAAAGTTTTATTTTACACATTATGTCTCTGTATTGAGTAATATTGTGAGTAATAGTAGTGTAGTAGTATATGTGTGGACTATGTTTGAGAAAAGGCAGTGCTTGTTTGAGTCTGGTACGCAGCATCACCCAAACTCTCCATTAACACTAGAACACCCAGAATCCTGAAACTACTCCAACTCCGCCATTGGAGCCGCCATTTTGACTGCTCCCATTCCAATCAATGGAATTCTGAAAAGAATCCATTCATTACTTACTTGAAAGTCAGTAATCTATTATGTTGTCTATCTTTACTCACTTTTAACAAGTGCTAAAACAAGTGTGACTTGATATACAGCATAACAGTAGCTTGTAGAAAGGCTAGCTAATGCTAACGGCTAGCTAATACTAACAGTAAACAGTGCGTTGCCATGGAAACTGCTCTGGGAGTTAAAAATCACATTTCACAGGTTATTCAATAAAAACAATGACATAGAAATAAACTATGCATAGAGTCTTAAAGTCACACATTTAGGGCAATCAATGAAGTACACAGGGCGAGTAGTTATACCGTCAAATTGACTGCTCTGGGAGTTAATGCTATATCTTAGGGCTGGGCGATATAAACGGTATAAGCGGTATGCGATATAAATTTGGCCCACGGTAGAGATTTTTGTTATACCGCCATATTGCAATAGGTCATTATGTCATCAAATTGCGCAGGCTCTGACGCCAGCAGAAAGGACCAAAACAAACCGGCATTCAGCAGCATTAGCCTAGCACTATTAGCCTAGCACTATTACTATTAGCCTAGCACTATTAGCCTAGCAGCATTAGCCTAGCAGACACCACTGGAAACAACGAACAACAGCACGGCATTAACACAGTGTTTCTGTCTCTGTATTGTTGTCACCGCGGCCCCAGCAGAGGTAAATACACACACAGTAATCACAGTTTAAGAGTCTACCTTTTGGCCAATCAGTGTCAAAGGGGCGTAAGCTCGAAGCGCCAGCGTGAGCCAAAATAGATCCATGCGTGTGCCGTGTCCGCAGCAACACAGCAGAAGTTTGGGAAAGTTAGCGTCAGATTCGGACCTCCGCGGTCAATATCTCACGAAAAATACTTTGTTAAACAAAATTAATTGTGCCAAAATGATCATTTACATCAATTGTTCAAATCCAATGCGCTGTTTTAATGAACATAAATCCATTGAATCATCCAGCGCAGAGAAAAGCGCTTAGGGAGCGTCAACAAATGTCATGACCAGCTTTGTAAACGAACAATAGCTTTTACTGAAGTCATGTACCTGCACAAAACTCTCAGACACTATAAATAATGACCATGTCTAACTCCTACAGACTTTGATTTCAACATGAGTTTTTTATATTTTAAATGAATGCATATGTTTTTCTTTTTAAAAATTGCTTTTACAGTGAATGGTATTTACTGTAACATACATAAATAATGTATGTTACAACATTTGTCTCTTTATTTGTCTCACAACTGAATAACTCAAAAAAATATATATATTAGATTCTAATATATAAATAAGTAACAATCTTGACTATTTTATGCAAGAACCTGCTAGACCTATATTGAAATTCACACACCAAATTATACCGCAATATATACCGTCTACCGTCTGTGTCCCAAATTATACCGCAATATGAATTTTAGGCCATATCGCCCACCCCTACTATATCTAATCACATTTCAGATTATTTCATAAAAACAATGACATTGAAATGAACTATGTATCAATTCTTAAAGTCACACATTTAGGGCGATCAAAAATGTGCCCAGGTTGAGTAGTTATACCCGTCAAATTGACTGCTCTGTGAAATGTGATGAGATTATTTCATGAAAACAATGACATGGAAATAAACTGTATCGAGTCTTAAAGTCACACATTTAGGTGCAATCAAAAAGGTACACATGCTGAGCAGTTATACCCGTCAAATTGACTGCTCTGGGAGTTCTAGTGTTAATCAATGAGCTCTCAGTCTTCAGTGATTAAAGAAGAAGTATTCCCAGACTTATCCTTGCAGCAGCGTCTTCAGCTCCTGGTCCATCCCGTGCGTGGTGAGCTGCTCCAGGCTGTAGTAACGATGGACCACGGCTGCCTCCGTCACCACCACCACCCGGAGCCCGTGGGTGTCCTGCCCCAGCTGGCACCCCACGGCCGAGCTCACCACCATGTCCAGGCCGTCGTGGCACCCGCCCGCGTTCCGATGGTAGTGTCCGGAGAAGACGGCCCGCACGCCTGCCACACGGGGAAGAGAGAGCGGGAAATGTGGATGTTCGGGTTTTTAAGTAATTCTAAACTTGAAAATAATAAAAAAATATATATATGAAAATAAGTAAAGTACGACTTAAAATAAGAAAAAAGCTCTGACAATAGCACAAGAAAAAATGACATGACAAAATTTCTGAAAAAAATAAAAATAAATACTTGATTCTAAAACATAGATAAAGTATTATTTACTTATTTCTTAAACATTTATGGAGATTTTTTTTTTTAAATATAGCATAACAAAATTTTCTAATTTTTAAAACAAGCTTAAAAACTCACTGCTCAGACTAATTTTAAGATCATGAAGTATCATCTTAAAACTAATAGAATAATCTTACATGACAAACTACATTCAAGAAACAAAAGGCGGATTTACACATTTCACAAAAATATTTTTATGTATGAGGTCCAAATATGGGCATTGGTCGTGTCCTATCAGTATTGCCGTGTACGCCTGACGACCGGTCCAGCCCTGGTTGGTACAGCACTTTAGCAGCAGAGAATATGACCAGATAAATAATAGTTATAATCATTTTGGGATTAAATGATGTTCTTTCTTTGTTTCTCATAAAAAGGGTCCGTCTTTCAGTCACAGAGATTTTTTCAAACGCTTCAGTCTGAACGAGAACGAGGGGAATGAGCTTTTGCGCCAACTCTGAAATTGTGGATCAGTGGTTTTGCTTTGGAGGAAAACCAATTTACACTTTCCAATAAGTTTGTGCTATTTTGGGCAATTTTATGTTTACAAAGACAAAACCACTCCCAGAAAACTGGCGTCAGGGGAAAAGGAGTCGTAAAAGATGCAGGAAGAGCTGAGAAATACTGACGCTTAAGGAAAACCCAAGACAAGGATGAGTGTCTTTCAGCTCCATTCAGATCTATTTCAGACGTTTACGACAATTCTGACAATTTCAGACATTTGGAAAATAAGGTCTGAAAAAGAGTACAACGAGAATGTATAACAAGAACTGCTGAGTCACTGATAATAATTCACTAGTCACTTTGTCACTAGTCACATTACCCGTTATTAGTATCACTGCATTATTACATATCCATCTGATATTTCTGCCATTCAAGTCACTTTACCTGATGATATTATTATTATTTCTGATGTTTATTCTGCTCATATTCATATATTCTTATTCTCCACTGCTAAAGTACAATAAACACATCTGTAAATACTTCTGAACCAAGTGCAATTACTGTATAACCCCAGAGTTTATTTTATTTTATTCTTATTTTAATTCTATTGTCTCTTAAACGTTTGACTCTGTTTGATGTGTGCAATCTGAGTGCTCTAACTTCCTTCTTTCTCTGCTGTAATGTGCAACGATGACACTGACATTTCTCCACTGTGAGACGAATAAAGGAGTATCTTATCTCATCTTAAAAGGTCTAAACCAGGGGTGCTCAATACGTCGATCGCGATCTACCAGTCGATCGCAAAGGTAGTATTGGTAGATCGCATTAAAAAAATAAAAAATTACACATTCTAAACGAATATATACAAAAAACTCCGTTAATGCATTTGTGTGTAGACAGAGAAAACCGGAGTTTTGCGTTCTCGCACGCCACAGTACCCCCCTAAATTCCTCTGATCACTGAAGCATGGATCATACTACCTTAAAAACTGTTCGCTGTGAGATGCTCGCAGCAGCGAACATCCTCGCTCCACATCAGAGAGCAGCAAAGTGATCGCGGGGACTCACGCTAGAAAACAACTAAACCAGGACTAAACCAGGACTAAACCAGGACTAAACCAGGGCTGAGGACGGGGTCAGTGCTTGTAAACATACGTCTTTACTCTGTGTCTTCTATGACTGTAAAAGTGCCGTTACCGGCGTCTGCATCAGAACTCCGCCCACTTCTGTGTTTTTCCCCAACGCAGGACAGGACGTAAGAGACGCACATGTTTGGAATGTTACGAATGTGATTGATAACGCAGATGTGTGGATGCAAATTATTTTATAAACTGAGGAGGGGAAATATTTGGATTTAAAAAAAAGAGTAAACTCGGGTAATGACAAAAAATGTACATAGGTAATTGTGTTGTGTTATATTGGCTCATGCGGTTTTGCATGTACATAAACATACATTGTAGATATAAAGAATATTTTTTGAAATATATGATTTGCATTTTTGTAGTAGGTAGATCATTTTGACTTGATCCTTTTATGAGTAGCTCGCATGCTGAAAAAGTGTGAGCACCCCTGGTCTAAACTATGGGATGAAAATGTAAATCAAAGACTAAATATTACTAAAAATGTAAATTCTGCTCGGATTTAAAAAAAATCAATCAAATCAAATGTTAAACCTTAAATAGCCTAAAAGACATTTTCTACTAGATGTAATTATTTTCCTATAGATATTTCATTTTTTTTTTTTTCTTACTGTGTTGTTGCTGTTATTTCTTTTTAACTATTTATACACATTTCAAATAGGTGCTTAAAAATATATGTATGTGCACTCAACTGTAGCATACCTATCATAAATATGTATACACAAATATTGTGTAATGCTTAAAAAGTCTGTACTCTACCAATGAAACACAATGAAGTATTAAAAAGATTTGTCTGTCACATAAAAAAATACATTTACTCCATAACATTGATAATTTTCTGCTCTCTGCTTCACAATCAACCTGTTTGAATAATATTCTTCAAGTTTCCCAAAAACTCAGGATCAATTTTGATTGCATGTTTTTGTGTCATTATTTGTAGAAACATACAATATTAACATTTGCAAAACAATTCACTGCAGGTCACAACAGAAATCCAGAGAGTGGGATAGTCCTGAATCATCTCTGTGCATGATCAACAGTCGAGGGATTCAGGTGAGACATTTGGAATAGTTGCAGCAACGCGAGGACAGTGGGCGTACTCTCTCCGCACTCTTCAATTATTCATAAGGACTGGATCAAAATGGAGGATTTGGACGTGTGTATTTATACAGTGGGTTGAACTCATTTACAGTCCAGACCTGGGGCACTTCTGTCAGGGCCATGGTCTGTCCGAGACTTCTGCTGCTATTAATGTGTTTGTGGAACTGCGAGAGATGGCTCCAAGCGTTTTCAGACAAGTTTAAACTGTGTGGAGTTTTTCCTGCTGAAGAAGGCGGGGCCTGAAGGGTCCAGATGCTGTGGGACATTTATCCATTTGCTATATCCTTAATCTGTGTGTCTTGTTTTGGCCGTAGATTTTGTTTAACACATACAAAAGATGCAAAGTCACATAGAGGGACTGAATCTAGTTGTTATTCTTAGAAAATAGGGAAATGTATTTTTTCTTAATTTGGGCAACGTTAAAAAAATCACTGTAAAAGCTTGTATTTTTTACTGTAAAACAAAGCACCTGCTGCTTCTTAAAGTCCAGAGAGTTGAATATTCCAGAATCGTCGGGAAGGACTCTACTCAATTCAATGTATTTTTCATAGCCCTAAATCACAACAGTAATTGTCTCAGAGGACTCAAAGTTGTTGATTCCTCAACAACAGATCACAGACTCCAACAGTTAAACACACAACATGCAATATTAACAAACACATTGGAGCCATTGGTCCATAGGGAGCTAAGTGACCATTGTCCATTTATGCCCCAGATCATCACTGTCCTTAAACATGTGGTCGGCAAATCCCGGCCTGCGGGCCAGATGCAGCCCTCTCAATGCTTCTACCAGGCCCCTGAGCCCTCCCTCAGTTTGCACTAATATAGTATAAAGACGATTTGATCCGCTCCATGCTCTGCCATGATACATAATATTCAGAAAAATATAGTTAAGTGTAAAAAGTTTAGCCAGGGAAATAACATTGGAACCATAGACTGTATATATTAACGGACATAGTCACGCTTATTTCTGCTGTTCTAACTAATGGGCCAAAAATTGGGCTTTCATGGAGTGATTCAAAATGGCAGCGGGGGCTGGAAAATGTGAAAAAATGCATCTGCGCATGCGTCAGCCGGCACGAGCCCCATTCATTTAACGAGTGCCTTTAAAAATCCATCCATCCATCCATTTTCTTCCGCTTTATCCGTTGCCGGGTCGCGGGGGCAGCAGTCTAAGCAGAGACGCCCAGACTTCCCTATCCACACACACCTCCTCCAGCTCGTCCGGGGGGACCCCAAGGCGTTCCCAGGCCAGCTGAGAGACATAGTCTCTCCAGCGTGTCCTGGGTCTTCCCCGGGGCCTCCTCTCGTGCCCGGGGAACACCTCCCCAGGAAGGCGTCCAGGAGGCATCCTGAACAGATGCCCGAGCCACCTCAACTGGTTCCTCTCGACGTGGAGAAGCAGCGGCTCTACTCCGAGCTCCTCACTCTATCTCTAAGGGAGCGCCCAGCCACTCTGCGGAGGAAGCTCATTTCGACCGCTTGTATCCGCGATCTCGTTCTTTCGGTCATTACCCAAAGCTGACCTTTAAAAATCCACAGCGAGTAAACTAGACTGGTCCAAAAAAATTCACCCCCCTCAGCATTGACACACATGTGGAATCCTGTAAAGACGTTTTCGAGAGGTAAGAAGATGCTATATGTTCGCATTGGCTAATTCTTATTCCGGGTCCACCCCCATCGGCCCAGGGTGGTATTGCAGCATGTCAGCGCACATCATTTTGGCCACTTTTGAACCGGGACCCACCCCCACTTATTGGAACACATTTTTCCCACTGGCCCCTAATAGCGGACTGAAATTGTGGCCCTGAGGAGGAAAGGTATGCCCACACCTGCCTCCTCCTGCATCGGCATGGACTATTCCAATCTACTATTGTTAAATCAAAATTTTGTATTGTCCTTCCACACAACTGCTGTCTTGATTTTGAGCTGTACAAAATAACCCAATTGATCTGATCCCTCTTGGGGGATTACCAACACAATTACGCTACAAGTCACACTTACACACAGAATATTGTTTTCCTACGGCGTCTTTGGAAAGGTTACACAGAAACAAACTCGGAGATCTCAATGGGAAATGAGAAGTTGCATATTCAGTGCGCTCTGTAGCGATGCTTGTTTGTGACCGTATGCCATCTGTGTTTAGTGAGTAATGATATCCATAATTACTAGGAGTCTCCTGTGACTGAAATGCAGCTGTAATAAAAAAAAAGCCGGCAAAGTGAGGCCTCAACCTGATGACTCATTTTGCTGATTCGGTGAAGAGCAAAACACACAGTAAACGTAAACAATAACCCTGCGATGCTAGTGATAAACGAGGCGGCTTCAAAGCACATGTAAAGATTTCCCCTGTTGAGTAATCTAATGATAAACTCCACTATGAGAGGAGCGGTGTGGGAGGAGGACTGCATATGTGTGTATATATATATATATATATGTGTGTGTGTGTGTGTGTGTGTGTCACTGCTGCCAATGATGATGATGATGATGAGAGGCGCCCACACAGGCAGTGGTCAAAGCCCCACGCACCAGCCGGGGCACTCCCAAAGCACCGCACATGCACAAGAGTCAACACATGAGTCACTTTGAGGCGCCTATTCCGGGCCGTCGTCAAATACCGCACACTATGAGCACACACTTTTCACACTTAAAAACATAGCAGTGAGTGCCGAGAGCGACGATCCCTGAACAACAAAAGCACTCGGTCCGTTGGCATTTTGATGAAGTAAAGGGAGTTTTTATTTTTGTAACACAAAACATAATAATATTGCCATTTCTGGTCCGTTGTGCGATTATACAGCCCAAGTGCTGGATCTATAGCTTGTCCTGAGCAGATCTCTCTCTTAATGTGGGCTTCTCTGAGGTTTCTCACTTGTTCCCGATGCACCGATTGTGATATTGAGCCCATACTGACGTTTAACATAACAATTTTGCTGATGTTTATTTCTTTTTATTACTTATATATACAAATGGCTTGGCTGCTTTGAATTGTTTTTTTTTTCAGCTTCATGCAATCTCTGTACACCGCCTTATCCTTACTTCTCAAATGTCCGATGAGCTTCTTTGTGTGTGGTTTGTGTGAAATCTCACTGAACACAAATTGCAAACTGCATAATGCTCAACAATTCTGATACTTTAAAATATTGCCAAACGACCGCCGCCCTTTTCTGAGTTTCTTCTTCTGAGGAAAGTGAGTGGACATCCTCTACCGATATCTCTTTGCATGCTCCTATCATCTGCAAATGTAATTTTCTCTTTTAACCATTTTAATTCTTTGATCTGTTGTTGGTGAATCAGGAACTTTGTTAAGCCCTCCTGAGGACTGCTGTTCTGATTTAGGGCTATGCAAAAACATGCGACTCATCCCTAAAACGTGATAGAGACAATAGTCCTAATCCCATAAAACTAAAATGATTTGAGATTATTTGCACTGGTTTCCTGTTAGTTTTAGAATTTATTTTAATATTTTATGGTTTGTTTTTAAAGCTTTGAAAGGATTGGCCCCACAGTACGTCTCGAGCTTCATCAAAATGTATCACTTGCCCGGGCTGAGGTCCGAGGGCCAGCTCCAGCTCGTGGAGCCAAAGACTAGACTTAAAACTCGGGGGGACAGGGATCTCTCTGTGGCTGGACCAAACCACCCCCGCCCACATCAAATCTGCTCCCTCATTGGAATGATTTAGGTCTGGTTTAAGACCCACTTTTACGCTCTGGCTTTTAACACCGAGTGATTTGGGTGGTCTTCTATTTTATTTATTTTATTGTTTTATGTTTATTTATGTATATAGCTAATTTTTGTTATTTAAAGTGATTGTCTGGAGTTTGTCAGAAAAAAAGAGATTAATTTTAATACTACATTTTCATGACAAAAATAATATTTTAATGCACAAAAAAAGCGATAAAGTAAACCCGGAAGTAACTATTATCATTACAACATTATAAGACACATCTGCAGAGGATCTGATTATGGATATAGGTTCAGTATATAAATGATTATGGATATAGGTTCAGTATATACATGATTATGGATATAGGTTCAGTATATAAATGATTATGGATATAGGTTCAGTATATAAATGATTATGGATATAGGTTCAGTATATAAATGATTATGGATATAGGTTCAGTATATAAATGATTATGGATATAGGTTCAGTATATAAATGATTATGGATATAGGTTCAGTATATACATAAGTACCTCAGCGCGGATGTTCAGAATTCTTTGTTCAGTTTTCACGTAGTTTCAGAGCCTAATGGAGGCTTGATTCGGAGGTTCTGTGAAAACAAACAACTGAGCATGAGCAGCTACGAGCATGAGCAGCTACGAGCATCAGCGCCGATAATTGACAGCCCTTGGCATGACTCGATTGGTTAAAGTTTGAGCTATAGCTAAGAGAAGGGAAGGCGGGACATACCTGTAATATTAGAATTCATAAAATGACTTATTTTATATCAACAGGGTTCGTACAGATTTCCTCTTAAGGTTTTCCATGACTTTTCCATGACCCTTAACCAATTTTCCATGGCCAAAAATTACTCAGTCAATTTCAATTGTTACTTGCATTCATTTGTTGATTTTGTGCCTAAACACATTTTACAGATGTCTTACATTTTATGGAAGACATTTTATAGATGTCTTCCACCACATTTTTCCTCTCAAAGTGTGTTAACCAGGGTGCAATTGAGTTGCAAAACAACTTTCAGTTGATCACTTTTTACTAAGTCATTCCTGCTGCTGCCTCTAGAGGGAGCTCTAGGTACGCTGGCCAGCTCAGGTCTATGTGTCAGATCACTATTTTATCATTAAATAAAAAATACTTAATAAAAGGTTGGGTAACCAAACATTGTTTTTATTTAGCCTAAATTCAGCATGCAAAGTCAACTTTTTATCAAAAATATTAACTGTTGTACCTTCAATACATTCAAGAACAAAAAGTAACCATGCAATTACTTCCAACAATAAAATACACTCAAAATGGTAGCAATGTATGTACTGCTACATTTCTGCATTGCATTACAGACTAACTGAAGTGAAAGTAGTGTCTCAGTACAGGTAAATATTGTAATAAAACAGCTTCAGTGCTTTAACTTAAGTTCGAGTAAAAATAAAGTGTCTCTCACTACAGACTAAGAAGGCTTCCCCTGTTCATTCTGAAATATAAAATAGCTGCAGTACTTTAACTGTAATTCAAGTAAAAAATAAAGTGTCCCAGTACAGACTGAGTAGGCCTATATTGCCATGTTAAGGGTTAAATGTAAATAAAATAAAAAAAGTTCAAGTAACAATAAAGTGTCCCAGTATTGCAGGCCAAGGTTTGCAGTTAATTCTTCAAGACACATAAATAGCCAGCTCCAGTGCATTTAGTTCAAGTAATAATACAAAATAAACATATCAAAAAGCCTAGTTAGTACATTTTCAGTGTGATATAGTGAGTAAGCAGGCCTATATTCTGTAAAGGTCTTAGGGCATTTATAGTTTATAGCTCATTCTTTGGTTTTCATCTCAAGAAGCTTGTCGTCCATTTGCTTATTGAGATCCTGTAGAGAGATTTTCTTTTCCTTAGCCGTGCGGCGCAGACTGTTTGACTTTGTTATGAAGGTTATGTTGCCAGTGTTTTCTGCTTTGTTGGCGTAGTCGTCTGCTGCCTTCTCCAATGCAGAAACATCCTGATGTATTCTGGCTTTCTTCCTTTTTAGTTCATCTAGTTCATCTGTAAGTGCCTTTCTCTTTTCCACAGACCTTTGCTTCTCATTTGCCCTCCTCATATCATCCAAGTAGCTTTCGTATCGCTGTCGTGCACATGAAACTGACATGAAGAGTTCCTTGGTGAGAGGTACATTTGTCACATCACCAACAGCCCTAATGTGTCCCACAATGAGCCTCTGAGCAATGAGTGACTGTTCCTTTTGATTTTCCACAATTATCTCTTTGTTTATGGAAAACCCTCTCTCTACACTTGCTTGACCATGGGAAAGAACAAGCAGCATCTTCAAAACATGCCAAATCCTAGAAAAGGCTCTCTCTTTACCCATAGAGTCAAACAGTAGACTGTCCACTCTGTCTACCTTAGGGTCGAACTCCCGAAAACTGCTCTGCTGTGCAGCAAAATTGCAGAATTCCCCAAATTCACGCAGAACGTCATCACACATGGAGTCCTCCACACGATTCGCTTCCACAAGGTGATTCAGGATCCTCTTCATTTTCACAACACACATTTCTTTAGAACTGGCCATGCTCCTAGGGTTAAGACACTGCATGCTTCTTACAAGCTGGTGGTTCACAGGAGCCTTGTCCTGTAGCTTCTTCAACACTGTTATAAGAAAGACTTTACACTCCAACCTGATCTGCAGTGCCTGCCTTTCAGAGATCTGTTTTGCAAATTTGAGTTTGTTAAGCGACGCTTCAGCAGAAAACCCCAAGTTTACTTTCTGAACATCTTTCTGAAAGGTGTTGTCCTCAAGAGGAAAATGTAGAAGCTTCAGGATTGTGTTTGCCTCCTTTAGTGGCTTCTCTTTGCAAAATCGCCCCAATAGCCCTGTAACAAAAATAAAATAATTAATTCTGCTGGTCCTAGCAACAAACACATTTTTTTCACCATTAACTTTAAAAAGTGTGCAAATTCAAGTCATAATTTCACCTTCAAACAATACATTGTAAACAATTAAATCCAATATATAGCTTTGTAATTTGTTTACTAGTTTCAACAGTCATCTCAAGACAAACCTACAAGTTACTTAAAATTAACACAAGTATACACACAACCGCTTGTAAGAAATATAAATTATACATAATATTGCTTACCTTGCATAAGGTTGAACATATCATCACTGAAGAATGGCAACATGGGTCTGTCAGTCTGATAAAGGGTGAGAAAGGGGGCCATCTCTCTTGCAATGCTGTTAAATATCATCAGTTTCAGTGTAAACAGGGGATCTGTGGCACTGGCCTTGATGGCCTCAAAGGACTTGATCTTGGGCTCTGGTAGATCACCCTTCCGTACCATGTTCAAATATGTCAATATGTGAGGCCAAAGTTTTAGCGCTCTCTCGGATACCGTGACATTTTCCAGCCATCTGTGTTTGCAAAACTTCAGCATTGCGATGCTACACCCAGTAGCGTTGATGAAGTCCTCATGGCGAGCAGGAGCATCGTGAAATAGCCAATACAAACATAAGAGCGAGTGCTCAACGTCCCATCCCGCTGCGCTGGACCCCGCTCTGAAAGCGTTGTGTAGTACGTGCAGACCACAAGAGCCAATGTTTAACAGCGACTTGTCCACCTGTTTTTGCATCTCTTTTTGAATCATGTCATATGCTTTCCAGTTCACGTAGGGTCCGTCCATTGACAGCTGGATGAGGTTTTTAATTCCCATCTCGGACAACGTGTTGCACATCTTTTCCACAATATCAGCCGCTGTAGAATGTCCAAGAAACTGGGAACCGATATATTTGCTTTTGACTTCTCCACCTTCCCACACGCGTACGTGAATGTCCAATTGCTTTGACTGTAAGTTATGGTTCAAAGACTCGTCAAATAGCACGACGTATGCGGTTTGTTGTGACACTTCTTTCAATAAAAGTCTTTTGATATACGGCGCAAGCCCAAATGTGGCGATGTATGCACACTTCTTCTCACCGCATGTGAATCTTGTGGCAATTTGGCTGTCTGGGAACATAGCTGCAAACAGACGACTCGTGCCCTCTGACGATTTGTAGGAGTAATGCGAATTCATTACTTTTAATACCCATAGTATCTCGGCTTTCAGTACCTCATTTTTAGAGGAAAAGTCCAACGTTCCTTGAGTTGTTGTCGGTGCTCTTGGCGTGGGGGTTTTCTGTACACTAGCGCCTATGAACTGGCTGATGGGAATCGCCGCGGCATTTGCCCTCATGGCTAACTCATGTTTTTTCCCTTTCATATGGCTCGTCAGAGCAGACTCCCCCATATTCGAAATGTCAAACGTTTTACTGCATAGCTTACACTTGGCGTGACTTGAGTCGGAGTCTTTTTGAAGCCAGCTCTGATATTTTTCCACAAATAGCCACGCATTGTTGAATCTGCATTTTCCTGGCATGATGGTTTTGCTGAGTCGCTGTAGCACGGAAAACACGTAGCTGGCCTCGAGTCAAGCGGGGGGCGTGTCGCTAATGGCTGCAAGCAACCTGTCTGCCCGAATACAATGTGCGCGCTGGAGTGCTTTACGATTGTTTTTTATTTATTCATTACATATTTATATAGCCTTAAAAAAATTTAAACATACATTTTGTAAAATTTCCAAACTTTTCCAGGACCTACAAAATTCCAAAACTTTTCCAGGGCCTGGAAATTAGATTTTAAAATTCCATGACTTTTCCAGGTTTTCCATGACTGTACGAACCCTGTATCAACGTTTAAGGCCTGGAGGTCAATTTAACACATTTCCTAAAATTTTAATTCATTTAGAGTTCCAGATTATCACTTTAAAGCTGAAAAACTTGTATATTTTAATGTGTTACTTTAATCTGTGCAGTACTTTGGAAACGTGTTTTATAAAACGTGCTATATATATAAAGTGTATTGGACTGTGTATTTCCTTGCACTTCCTTGTGTCTCTCTGCTGTTCACCGAAACTAAAATCTGTCAAACTGACTGCGAGTTCTAGAGTTAATAAAGTTGCATGTTTGTGTGATGACACCACAAACCGAGTCTGTCTTTGATCCGCCAAGTTTGAAAGTCACTTATGAGCAAGAGTGAATCCAGCTCTCAAAAACGGATCGGCTTCCTCTGCCAAGTCTGTCTCAAGGATTTTTAGGAAGCGAAAGAGAAACTATTTAGCCTGGGCTCTGCGATAACACCCTCACCCGAATTCATACACTTTCTTTTTAAAGTGGATTTATTACCCCTACTGTAAGAAGCCATGGAGACCCCACCTGAGCATGAGACTCCTTAATTACTTAAATACAAACCACTTTACGCTCACCGGGAAAACGCTTGAATAGACGGAACAAAGAACGCACTGAAGCAGCAGCCAGAAAACGACAACGACCTCTAAATTGTCAGAGAATGAAAGCTTAGACTGGCTTAGACTCAACAATGCTACAACGGTCTCCTTACTGAGCCTCTCAAAGCTCTGTACTTTTGCACATTTTGTTTTCTTTACAACCACAGACAAAGACTTGATTTTAATTATTGTACTCAAAGTTCACACACAGGTTTCAGACAACTGTGACGTTAAAGTAAAATGATACATGATTTTGACATTTAATAAAAAAGAGAAAAAAATGGAAAAAATGTCATGTGAAATGTGGCTTTCACGCAGATTTTTCAGGCGGAAAGGAACGGACCACCTGCACTCGGCCAATCAGCTCTCATCCCAAAGAGTCAAATAGGGACTACATTTAATTCACTTTATTTTTGTATAGCTCCAAGTCATCACGGAGGACTTTATACAGATTCACCAACGACAGATCAGATAATCAAACAGTCCAAACACAAGAAGAGGGTGGCACAGTGGCTGAGTGGTTAGCAAGAAGGTTCTGGGTTTGAATCGCGGGTGGAACAGGGCCTTTCTGAGTGGAGTTCGCATGTTCGCCATGTATCTGCGTAGGTTTCCTCCAGGTGCTCCGGTTTCCCCTACCACTAAAAACATGTACAATAGTTCAGGGTGAATGAGTGAGCGAGTGTGAACATCGGGCAATTGGTCAATAGGGAGCAGATGACCAAAAATGTCCTGGATCATCACCACTGTCTTCTGACCCCTGCATCGGAAAGGAACAAGCCTAAAACCCAGCGGAAAAAAGTAAGAAACCTGGATTGAGAGAAGATCCGCTCCCACAGACTTTATGCACCGGGACTTCTTCTAACAAGAACGTAAAAGATAGATGAAGGCAGCATGTTGTGGTTGGATTTTACTTTCACAAACTCTGTCTGTACAAACAAAATGTAAAGTTTATGAAGAACAAAGTGAGGTACCCCAGCTTTAATTTCACACTGAACTAATAATAATAAAGCATTGGTTTTATGTAACGCTCTTTTGGACAGATTCTTCACATGTTATTATTCTTTGACTCCAAACACAGTGGTGATAAACTACTACCGTTGCCACAGCTGCCCTGGGGCACACTGACAGAGGCGGGGCAACTAGTCTGTGCCATTGGCCTCTCTCACCACCACCAACCACTCTCACACACCACACTCATTCTATACAATGTGGGGGGTGAAGTGTTTTGCCCTTGACCACGACAACGTTTTGGCACTTTACAGCCACCCCACTGTGGCACCAGATGTTCCCAGAGGTCTCCCATCACCATACTTACCAGCCTCTGCCCTGCTTAGCTTTCGCATGCAGGTGTGGCCACATCCAAGGGGAACGTCTCAGTCTAGTTTGCGTATATCGGGGGGAAATAAGTCTAGTTAACTTGATTGCCTACCCCCGACCAGTCTGACAGAATGCCGTGTTCCCAATGTTTACTCAATCTATCTATGTGGATTTTTTTTTTTCCCCTGGGCAATTTAAATCCAGCAGCTGCAGTAGGTCATTGCAAGAGAGATGAAACATTCTCTCGTGACCACACACTGCTGCCTCTCGGGTAATAACAGGCTCTTCATTGGAATATGACGAAACACAATATCATCGCCACTGCCTTGAATCATAATCAGACATGGGAATAGGACCATTAGCTGCTGTTACCGCAGTCGCCATGGTAATTGAAGAAGCAAAGAAATGCACGATTTGGACACAAACTCTCTTCGGTTTCTAATTCCTGCCTGGGAGAAAACTGGATAGCATGTAATCATTTGTGAACGTTACAAATGTGTTGATAAGGTCTCGCAGACAATGGCCGTTATCACATGCAGTTTGTCTCGGGGCAGAATCGGGGAGCTGAGGCCACATGACAGCGGGGGGTGTTAGATTTGAACGATTAGAACAGGCGTCGGATACTTTGCCCCTGGAAAGTAGCTTGAGATAAACGTACATACAAAGAAAATATATGTAGACGTTTACTTGACAACAGAGTTTGCAGCTTTCATGCGGGATGGATTAAAGAACAAATACGATTGTTACGTTACTCTGGCTCACGGGGGTAACAAAAAGAGATGCGCTGAAGCGGTTTGACTTGTTTTTTAAATCTAAAACAATAAAATGGTATCAGTGCAGTGTGCGAGTGAGTGTCTGTATGGGTCCGTATGAATGTCTGTGTGTAACCTGTGTGTAAAAGATGTAGAGAGCGCCAGGTGTGCAGCCACAAAAAAAGAGATTCTGTGCATTCTGGGCCAGTCCTAGCCTGGTCTTACCATACACCATCCTACACATTTCATTCTGGATTTGCCCCATTGAGCTCCGTTAACAGGTGGGAGGGGTGAACTCCTTTTGCAGATTGAAACGATTGGATCTGAGTTTACCGTGACATACAGTATGTAATGCATCGGAGTGAGTTGATAGCATTTAGCCTAGCTTTAGCCATATCCTCTGCCACTAACGGAGCCCCGGGGGAGTAGAGCCACAACATCTTTGCCAGTAATGACATTTGCTAAACATTCCTCTTGCTCAGACTTCAAATTCTTGATATTTGGAGCAGAATCAGAACAGATTACTTCACTATCGCATTCCGCTAATGCCAAACTACAACCAGCTAACGGCGCAAACTCTTGACGTCTTCAACAGTGACCTTCAACACCCGCCTCCCCCGCTCGCTGCTTGGTAACCACAACCACTAGGATCAGACCCAGACGTATATGTAGGAAATGATAATGGACTGGAGTTTGAATGAAATGTTAGAAAATGATATGTACTGATAATAATGTTTGATGGACATTGAACTTGAAATTAATAAACACTCAACTGGCAAATAAACTGAATCTGCGAGAAGCTCAGGTGTGATGAAATGCTTTGATTTGAGAGACTGGACATGGATGTGTGAAGGGGGCGGAGTCAGTGGTCGGACTGCGTGAGGAGGTGGAGAGAGGTGATCATTTATGCTTAAGCTTCATTTGAATGGGACAGCTACTACTATAAATACACCCAAATTAGCTCAAGGCAAGTTTCCAGCTGTAGACCCACTGTACACGCTTTTAGTGGTAGATGTGGATAATGGAGAACCAGGGCAGAATTTAAGCAGACACAGGGAGAACATGCAAACTGTCGGCCTAATCTCATTTATTATTAGTTTATTGATCCATGAAGGAGAAATGCAGGTGTCCAGAAGCAGCAACACATCTATCCATACTAACAAATACATAATTCTAAAAGTTACTAACAACAGTAAAATAGTAGATTACTGTTTTTACGATATTATATGCAGTTACACATTAAAGTAAACACAAAGTTGATGTGGTGTTTGAAGCTGAGACAAAAGTGATATGTTTTTCATATCTGAGATTCACAGTGAATCTAAAGGGAGTGAACAGGGATAGACACTTATGGAATATTATGGTCATTATTGATTTTGGACTGAAAATCATCTTAGGCATTTCAACGCTGAGAACAGGCACTTTGAGATCCTAAACAGCAGGACAGATGTTTCGTGTTCCAAGGTCTATGGGCCAGATTCATGTAGATGACTTTTAGTGCAAACAACACTCAATCTGAGAAGATTGAAAAAAGAACAGGTAAAAACACAAAACAACAGGTTTTAAAAGGACTTTAAGGTGATGAGGAGGATCTTATAATGTATGCGGTGTGGGAGAGGGAGCCAGTGGAGTTGTTTGAGGACGGGGGTGATGTGTTCTCTGGCGCAGGTGTGAGTGAGCAGGCGTGCGGCAAAATATTCACCGTTACTGTCTCTCCAGAGGGTACGATGTAAGCTAGCTATATTCACCCGGGCAGGTTTTCTTCTTTGATAATATTTTTGCTTTAGTGCCCTCCTCCTCACTTTAGCGTATTTTGGGCTGTTTTTCTGTGTCTGCAGTTACAGTCAGACGAGGTATAGCCACTTTCTGCTCTCATGCTGTTTACATGCGCTCCAGATGCTAGAGGGGGCGTGGCCTGTTTGCAACTAGCGTCACGCAAAGTTTCTATTCAGCACTTTCTATGACCTGAATTCATACACCAGCTAAATCAACAAGCTCATTTTTTTCAATTCAATTACAGATTTTAATGCAAGAGAACATACTGTCTACTACAGAAAGACAGAATGTGAATTTATTGTTATAATAAACACAGTACATATGTTCACTACGTTGTCATTTATCTTTCCATTCAAACAACCTTTTACAGATAAATATGGCATAATTTTGGTGATAGTTTGAAATGCGATTAATTACGATGAATTAATTCTTAAGCTGTAATTAACTCGATTAATCATTTTCATCGGTTGACAGTTAATACTTAATAATCAATGTTGCTAGCATTATATTCTTATTTTTCTGAAAGCTTGTCAAGTCACATTGTTTTGTTCCATTGGCAGATCAATATTTTAAGCAGTATTTTACTTATTTTTTATTTCCAAGGGATTTTGTTCCAGTGTGGTGCGTATACATACAGGTGTGCTTAACAGTGCAGAACGTACTGAAAGACGTCTCCTTTAAAACACTCCTCCATGCAGTGCGAGCGTAAGTGACTGCATTCAACTTTGAGCTTTATGAACTAAGGCAGTCATTCAGCCGTGGGTTGTTAAGAGCAATTTCCCCTTATTTCAGGGCTTTTATCTTGCTTTACCGCACCTCTCCCCCTTTTGTCCAACACTGGGAGTAGAATCCGGCGAAAACACAGCACTCTCTCTGCTTGATGAGTCCACGTCTAGTCTCGGGCCTCGGCGGAAAAATCCCATTTACCTGTCAGTCTTAGCAACCCTCGCGCTCCCATTGTGCTTTTCTTTGTGATAAAGACTACCATCTGGGGACTGGCCTTTTGCTGTGACAGACAGAGAGGTGCGGCGCTGGCGGAGGTCGGAGAACACCCAGAGTAAGCAGTCAGAGGAGATGAAAACATATTGAATGCAAAAGGAGGAGAAATTACCCGCAGTCAAATTGAATTCTGGTCGGAGAGGCGGAAAAGCAAGCGCCGAGAGAGGGGAGTCCCAGCCATCTGAGCTGCTGTGGCGCGGTCTACATTAGATTTTTATTAGATGCACTCATCCAAGCATTGTTCCTAATTGCCATCCGCGGGAATATTCTCAAATCACCGTTATTACAGTGGGCTAATGGTGGTGCCAGTGTTTACAAGAAAAAATAATTATCTTAGGCAAGTATGCTGTTTTTGTTTGGAGGGTGACTGCAAAATAAAGAATGGAATAATGAAAAGACGGATTTGCAAAGTGGATTATTTAAAACCAATTTTTCTTTGAGTATATTTCTTTTAATTTTAGAACAGATTTCTTTTTCTCTCTCTGTTTTTTGTCTCTGTCCTGCATCTTTGTCTTTAAAAAAAAAAAACCAATACTGACAATAAAAGCAACTGTATGGAGTAACTATTTAAAATGAAATGTCCCCAGGTATTGGTCACATCTACAAATCATATTTATCCTTTTCTCATTTACAGTTTGAAATTATTCTTATTAAAAGTGCAACGGACAAGATTTCCATAATATCTATATTGACAATTTTCAAGCAGATTATCAGAATATCCAATCAGAGAGCAGAAAGAGACTGATCGTTTGGATTGCCAGTTTGTTAGGTGAAAAATAAAAAAAAACAAAAAATAAACCTGAAAATAGAAAAAGTAGTTATGTGTAATACAGAGAGTGTATACTATTGTAGCTAAACCCAGCAGGTGGATTACATCAGTAATCAGGAACTACATGTGTCACAGTCAAACATGCTTTGTCCTAATGACAAATCTTGTTTTAACACAGTCTGAATGCACTCCAATTGGGATGAAAACCACTCGATTCAAGCAATTATTACCTCATATTTTATATATTTTTGCAGTGTACAGAGGAGCACACAGCATTATGATGAGCAATAACTCTAGACCAGGGGTGTCAAACTCATTTTGGTCCGGGGGCCAAATACAACCTAATTGGATCTCAACTGGGCCGGACCAGAAGATGCTCTACAAAAATGGTACAAAGTCAAACTTTTAGTGCACATAAACACATTTATTTAAAACTTCCTTTAAAACACTGTCCTTTAATACTCACTCAGTTTTAACTGTAAATTTGTTACAAACTTAAATGTAACGGTGAGTTTTTTATAGTGCAAATAATGCAATGTATTTACAATATTACATTGTAAATGGCATTTCACAATATTTATATTAATAAATATATGTTAGCTTTGTTTTAAGGCTCATTACAGAGAAAACGTGCTCACAAAGGTAAAGTAGGTAGATAGAAAAAAGCAGTTCAACCATCTTCAGTGTGGTCAGGAAATCCATGGTTATGCTATTGTCACAGAGAAAGCCTCAAACTGACCATGATTCAGTTGAAACAAACAAAACAACTTCCATAACGTGATCCATTCTTAACGACTGCAGCAGTGTCTCTGTGTAAAATACAGTCAAATGTCCAAAAATCATCACCTCCAAAGCTTTGTCACAACACCTGCTATACCATCGATACCAGGCTGAGAGCGCAGAACCAGTCCGTACTGTCCAACACACCAGCAACAACACCAGCAACAGCACCAGCAGCAGCACCGGCAGCAGCAGCAGCAGCACCGGCAGCAGCACCAGCAGCACTCAAAACTCCTCTGTGATAGTTTCAGTAACACCACAAATGAAAATGCGAGATCAGTAACATCAGTCTCTCATCAATGGCAACATGTTGGTAAAAGCGTGTGGTTTCTCAGACCATGTCTGCAGCCGCACATGAGAGTTTTAACAACTCTCCCTCACTGTGCGGCTGCGATGCTAATGCTATGTTTTTAGCTCGTCTTTACAGCAGCACTAACCTCTCGCTCTGGGCACAAACAGACTGCTGCTTTTTCCGGGCCAGACATACGTCCGTCATACACGCATATAACACTAGTAGTGTAAATATCACCATTGGTTAACATGGAAAAAAAGTTACGCGTGTCTGCTGCGCGTATAACGCGTACGTGCTGTAACCAGTGGGGGCGGGTCCCAGCTCAAAAGTGGCCATAATGACATGCTGCAATACCACCCCGGGCTGATGGGGGTGGACCCAGAAGTAGAATTAGCCAATGCTAACATATAGCATTGGCAGACCTCTCGAAAACGTCTTTAAAGGATGGACCAAAAGTTGGCTCTTGGCCCAAAGCTCCGTTCCACATGTGTGTCAATGCTGAGGGGGGTGAATTTTTTTGGTCCACTCTAGTTTACTTGCAGTGAATTTTTGAAGTCTCTCGTTCAAATGAATGGAGTTGCGCCGGCTGACGCATGTGCAGATGCGTTTTTTCACCATTTTCTTGTGGGCGGGACCACTCGCTGTAACGCGTGATGTGTAAATTAGCCGTTAGTTCTACTTCCTGTTGTCTGATTACCTGCCCTGTGTGTATCTGTGTATTTAAAATTTTGATAATTAAAGCCGCAAGTGCCGTCAAACAGCCCTTGCAGCACCGCGCAAGAGAGAAAAATAAAGATTTTCCAGAAAAAGCGGCAAAAAGTTTTTGTCTCTAGATGCAAATCTTGTAGAGTCAGACCCCAAAGACTTCCTGCTGTTATTGCAGCAGAAGGGGGTCCCACACAGAGTCAACTCAGGTGGACTGCATTTTAGTAACTCATTATTTCCTGTGAATTGCGTCTCCATGTGTCACTTGTGAAATGTTAAATGGAGCATTAGCTTTTCTTCTGTTCTTGTTACTTCAGAAACTCAGATTAGAGATGTTTTTGTAAAGATGTTTTTTGGTGAAGTGATGCTGGAAGAACAGACATGTTTTACAAAACTCTGTCCTGTTTTTATTAATTCCACAGAAAAACTCCAGAGGTCTTTATGAAGCTATATTCAGAGGACAACCGTTCATTCATACGTTCCATTTTAGATAGATGGATACTTTATTGAGCCCCATTGGAGAAATTCAGCTGTCCAGTAGCAGCAAAAATAAAAAATAAAATGTATCAATCTAAAGATCTAACAATAGTGATAATCAGCAACAGCCCTTCAGGTCACAGCAGCAGAGGTGGAGTAGCCTCTGGGTGGAGCAGGACAGGTCACAAGGTGGAGTAGCTGCTTTGTTTTGACCATTTTCTCTGCTCTAGTCCAAAGTAAAATGCTAAATAGTTTATTGGCATTTTTCAAAAAGTTAGCATTCCTCCAGTGGATTTTCACCTGATCTTGGTTCGGACCATGAATCCTCTCTGCTCCGGTCTGGACCAGTGTAAAACCATGAACACTGTACTGCAGCAACATCTCAGGTAGAAAAAAAGCAATAAGAATAAACATTTTAAAGCACAAAACAACAATTGTTTCAGAGCTACTTAGGACTTGCAGCTATTTTCCAGCGTATTCAAAAGATATAGTCTTTTTACTGCATTCTATTTTCTGATGTTCAAAACACAACGAGTGTGGCCTGGTTTTTACTTTCTCTAATTGGCATTCAGAATATAGTTAGGGTCCACTTAACTAGAGATAATATCTATATATATTAACTACAAAGTAATGTGAATGCAATATTGGTAACTATGGAAACCAGCTGTTATCACAGTATAGCTGTTGCTATGGTAACTATGACATCAGCATTATGACATCATTAAGATTCCACCTGGAGTTTCAGTTGATGGGTGTGAAATCTGTTCAGACAATAGCATAGATTTGCACCTTCAGAAGTCAGAGACGAAAACAACGAAACATGGATAAACACAACGAAAACGTTAACATGAGCCACGGTCCGCGTCGTAGGCAGCGCAGGGCGCCACGCCCGATCCAGCCGCAGCGTCCCACACAGCTCATAAATAGCACTGTGTCTAAGGACGCTCCGCAGGACGAGGCCCTCTCTCAACATCTGCTCAGACAGAACCAAGATCTGAAGCTACAGTTGGAAAGGGAACAGGAGAGGAACCAGGCCTCCCAGCAAGAGCTTCTCACACAAATAGAGAACCTCAAACTGGATGTAGAGCGGGATCCAGGCGAGATTTGGGCCTTCAAATCTCGCCACCAGGCTCAGTGCGAGCACTGGATGGAGTACATGGAGAATCAGCACAAGAAAGAGCTGGAAGAAAAAGATAAAGTCATCAGCAGTTTAGAGGAAAAGGCTGACGACGCTTTTCGTGACCAGGTGCAGGAGGCCAAGGAAGCTGTGGAGGACGAGATACGCAATCTGTCTGAAAGAAACCTTAAACTCGAAATCATGCTGGACCGTAGAGAAAAGAGAGCACAGAGACTCCTGGATGCAATCTCTGAGACGTCCCGACAGAAGGCCGCTCTGAGGGACCAGATCACAGCTCTCCAACAGGAACTGCAGCAGGAGCAGCAGGAGAAGGAGTCACTGAGGAGTCAGGTGACCCAACTTCAGTCAGATCTGAGTGAGAGAGACCAGGCCACAGTCACAGCCCAGAGACATGTGGAGCAGTTAGAGACAGAGACGCAGAAGCTGTCAACAACACTGGACTCTCTCACATCTGCCCTGAACCAGGAGAAGAGTCTCACCAGTGAAGCTGAGCGCAAACTGCAGGAGAAGGAGAGAGAGACGCAGAAGCTGAAGACACAAGTGTCCGCACTAAGATCTGCCCTGGACCAGGAACAGCAGGCCACCAGAGAGGCCCAGACCTCCCAGACTGCTCTGCAGCAGCTGGTAGAGGAGCTCAAAGAGAAGCTTCAGACTGAACAGGCGCAAATAAGGGCCTTCAAAGCACAGTGTGAGAATGTCCAGAATGAGCACCTCAAAGAGCTGGAGGCCAAAGAGTGTGAGATCACTCATCTGAAACAGCAGAAGGCTTCTGCTTTTCGTGCACAAGTGGAGGAAGCTAGAGAAGCTGTGTGGGCGGAGATCGCAGACCTTAAAGTTGCCAACTTTGACCTCGAGGAAGAGGTGATGAAAAGAGACGAGCAAACCCAGGCCCTCCAGGACACAATCACCCAGAGGTCCAAAGAGGAGAAAAGTCTGAAATATCAGGTGACCGAGCTCAGACAGGCCCTGCACCAGGAGAAACAACAGACTGAGGTTTTGTGGAGTGAGGTGGAGGAACTAAAGAACAACCATATGCAAAATACTACAGAAAGTCCTGCCTGCAACAGAGACGTCTGGGAAGTCCTCAAAGAGAAGCTTCAGCAGCTCCACCGAGAACAGCTGTGTTCAGAGAAACAGAGCCGGCTGATCCTGGAGCAGCAGGTCCAGAAGCTGTCTGAGGACCTGACCTCCTCTCAGGACTACAACACTGCTCTGGAGCTCCAGGTTCATGAGCTCCAAGACGAGGTCAACGGGCTTCACAAGAAGAAGAAGAGGAGGAGTAGGAGTTGGTGGTGTTTCTAAAACAAACACCGACATTAGTGATAGACGTGGTGCTCAGGACAAAGCTAGCATCACGCTAACACAACACTAAACTAGATCTTTATCTTGTCGAGTCATACGTGACTTGAGGAGGTATGATCTCAGGGTGAACATAGTTAGTATCTAGAGGATGTAACATGACGTTAGAGGTTCCACCTGCTTTTAGATGTTTCTGGAAAGTTTTCAGACATTTTAATTTACACAAGAACTTTTGGCCAATGGGATAAGAAATAAGTTCTTGTTTCATTGGCAAAGTAATTGTTTACATTTAAAGTTGTGTGTAACTAGTCAGGAATATCTAACAGGTTAAACTTCAGATATTCAGTGTTTCAGCGCAGAAACCAAAGTAAACGTTCTTCTTTCCTTTATCTTGTCGAGCGATGAGTCGCTTGATGAGGTAAAGCTTTTCCCTTCACTCAAAAATAAACAAATGCATTCTCAAAAACTGTGTCAAGACTTAGTTTTGTGATTCTGTTGAGAAACCAAACACAGAAGACTTTATGTTCAGATGAAGATTAGGAAAAATGTGTCGGGCTTTTCCATCGACTTCGTTAGCAGGTCAGAAGGGGTTAACTGCTTTTGCAGATTGAAACTATTGGATCCGAGTTTACCGTGACGTATGCAAAGCGCCGAATGAGTGACGCATTTAGCCTAGCTTTAGCCATCTCCTTTGCCACTAACGGAGCCCGTGGGGAGTAGAGCCACAACACCTTTGATTTTGCTGAAGCTTTCTTTATTTTTGCACATGAATGTATTTTGGGCCTCGGTCACATCTTTAGATCCACTTTCTTCAGACGTAGCCATCGACCTAACCATTTGTAAAAGATTAAGAGGTGTCAGTGCATTTGGAGTTCTGAAATGTCCCCTTATTGATCAATAAATAATATATAAATGAATATAAAAGTTCAGTTCACTTTATCACAAATACACAGTAGAAACATTACATATCAACTTAACTTTCCAGGACACTTGACATTCAACGACGTTCATGGACATTGGTCATCTGTCACTTATCGACCAATGGATCCATGTGTTCTTTACTATTACATTTTTTGTGTTTGAACTGTTTCATTCTCTGATCTGTGTTGGCAAATTCTAGGGTTTTGTAAAGTCCTCAAAGATATCAACTGTTGTGATTTAAGTCCATAAAAAAATAAGTGGAATTGATTTGAGTTTAAGTCAGTTGAAGCAATACTTGTAACACGGCAAAACAAAGACAACATTTTCAATCAAACAATCTATCACATTTTATTTTTAAAGCGTTTTTCATACAAAAAAATATGCAACACAAAGTGCTTTACAGTTTGGTTAAAAACAATCCCGTGGGCCCATGACCCCTTCCCCCGACCACCCAACAGACCCACCCCAAACCACACACGCAGACAAACACACACAAACGAACACACCAATAAAACAGTAAAACCATGAAGAGAGACTTGGCCGGGTTCAGATGCAACCAGCTGAAAAAAATGTCATCCAAGGAGCCGTCTGCACCAGGAGCAGAGAGCCGCCCGTAGCCACGGGAGACGACACAGGACCCAGAGGGGACACGAAGCCGAGGCTCCAGGCTCCCACCAGGCCCAAGTCTGACCTCCACAGCCTCACCGACCACTGCTATCAGTGCAGAGGGCTCCTCCAGAGGAAACACTGGGTAATAAAAAGGAAACCACTAAAGGTGTTTTCGAGAGGTAAGAAGATGCTATATGTTAGCATTGGCTAATTCCGGGTCCACCCCCATCGGCCCGGGATGGTATTGCAATTTTGGCCACTTTTGAGCCGGTGTTATGTCGAGTTGGTCTGCCCGTTGAGATGATCTGGCTCAGCTGTTAATGATGTAATGCAAACCAGCGCTGCACGTCTCACGGCAGCCAAAGCAAACCAAGATGGCGGACATGTAGTCCGCAAATTGCTTTAAAAGTTAAATACGAACGAATTAAGACACAAATGTCACTTTTAATGCAATTTGAGGCGAGATGTTGATGGTTCCGCGTTGTGATATGTGGGTTTTTAGAGTAAGAGTTTCGTGTAAACTTTGTTTTAAGCAGTCCACTGATCCTGTGAAACTACACTGCTAGTGTGCCCAAATCTGACTTGCGCATGCGCAGAAACCCGCCAGAATGGGGAAAAAACTCGATCTAATTTAATATTTTGTTTGAACAAATATTCAAATATTGAATACAGTATGATACATGCATTTATTATTTCCCTTATCAACCCGACAGACCAGTCACAGGACGCGTCATGGGCCGACGTATGCAGCAGTCAACTCAGGGACTGCGATCACACAGCAGCAGTGTAGTTTCACAGGAGCAGTGGACTGCTTAAAACAAACTTTACACGAAACTCTTACTCTTAAAACACACATATCAAAGTGACATTCGTGTCTTAATTTGTTTGTATTTAACTTTGAAAGCAATTTGCAGACTACATGTCCGCCATCTTGGATTGCTTCGGCTGCCGTGAGACGCTCATGCGCAGGTTTGCATTACATCATTAACAGCTGAGCCAGATCATCTCGACGGGCAGACCAACTCGACAGAACACCGGGACCCGCCCCCACTGGTCCCTATGCTTTCAACAACTTTTCGTCACCTACGGCTTTTTTTTTTTGTGTTGTACGGTGAAGCTGCCTCTTTGCACATCTGCGAGAGCACGAATCACATTGGAAGGCGTTTGGTCGTTGAAGAGCATGTCTGGGAAATAATTTATCACAAGATGTTGGCGGTGGATAATTTGCATGACAGAGGCGCCTAGAATGACACAGTAGTGGAGTGAGGTGTCTTGCAGCTGTAATTTGCTCATCAGTCATGCTCTACAGTTTGAGCACGCCGCCGCCCAGACCGTCTTCCCGGTCAGTTTGAATGGAACATGGAATCTCATCATCATGTTTTAATGCACATGGCTGTATGAGGAAAAGGCGACAATGGGTTGTGTAAAAGAGCGGGTTGAGGTCACAAGTAGAGTTAAATAAGGATCTATGCAAAGTACGGTCCGACGAGGTTCATTGGGCATTCTGATAGATCTCGTATTCGTCCCACAGTGGGGGAATTTCAGTGTTGCATCGCAAGTTACAGAACAGTAGAGATGAGGAGCACACAGCAAAAGAAAAATGAACAATAACTATACTAAAATAAAATAAAATCACTCTTACTTTAGCAAAATAAATAATAATAATAATGCATCGGTTTTGTATAGCGCTTCATGTCATTATTCATTCACTCCAAACACGTTGGTGATAAACTACTACTGTAGCCACAGCTGCCCTGGGGCACACTGACAAAGGCGAGGCAACCAGTCTGTGCCATCAGCCCCTTATAGTATGTTCACACACACACACCAGACTCAATCTAGGCAATGGGAAAAAAGAAGCAAGGATAAAAGCAAGTCTAAAACCTCTAGCTTTAACATAAAAAGCAAGTAAAAAAACTGTAAATTATAGAACAAACAAGGTATAGTTGTATGCATACATCTGTACATGTTGGCAGCATTAGGCTCTGGGACAAAGTGACAGTGGACACATGTGGTTCTATATTGCAAATGTAGACATTATTGCACAGATGCATGTGAGGTCAGGTCGGCAGAGTTTGTTAGATTGTACAAGTTGATATGTTTTAAGACCAGTCGTTTTTTGTACCTGTATACCAGTATATATCCAATAGTATATAGTATAAGATGATCTTCATTGTTCTCAATGGAAACATTTGATCTGTGCTCATAAAAGGCAAAACAATAGAACAATGACTAACGGACAACTGAGTGATTTTTGTAATCTTAATAATGTACTATGATTATATATGATTTTAATGTCTTGTGTGACTGTCTCTAATGTAATGTATACATTTGAAGATACAATCATTAAATCACTATGAATAAAGTGATTTTTTAACTGATTATTTACAGCAAACAAAATCTAGTCCAAAAAACAGACCCACTTGAATGTTACGTCTTGTGTTTGTCAATTTTGAGAAGATCAGATTCAGCAACTCAATTACCAAATTAATGACAGATTGTATCAATAATGGATTAGCTGAGATTAACCTACCATTGTTCAAGTCGCCACCCCCCAAAAAATAAAAGTGCAGTTAATTAGAAGACAGACGCACACCAGAGACATCAATTCAATATTCACTTTCGCTCCAGTCAACTGAGATGAACCGCGAGTGGGCGATGTGTCCTGAAAGCTTACTCCAAATCCACTTTTAAAATATGTCTATACAAAAGCTGCATTTAAAAGCCTTTTGAAAGGAGGTATAACCCTATATGAATAGAGCAGAGTCCTCCTTTCCTCATTGTAGCAGCGCAGTGGGATCTGGCTGCTGTGCTCGCTCTGATAACCAGCACCACACAGTTTGGATCTACTACTCTCCTGCTCCTTTGATGAGTGAAAAGCGTCTCCTCCAGAATAAGAAGGAGTGGGGGAAAAAAAGAGACTTCATCATTAAAACAATGGGGTTAAAGGCTTAACCGTGGCCTCTTATCAAATCCCTGGTGGGTGATGAATGTGTCTTCTCTTTTGAACAGCAGAGGACCTTCGCTGAGAGAGACAGCCAGCGGCGAATAGAAACGTGCTCGGCTTATCTGCGCCTCTAATTAGCCACTGTATGTACAACTTTGCCGCTAGCAGCCATGTTGGGGAGTCCCTGTGAATTTTCCCAGCTGTGTTTTATGTTTTGTTTCGCTTTATCTACACATAAACAAGCGTTCGCACCCAAACAGGCGTACAATAATGGTGGATGTGCGTGGCTGTTTGTATGGTAGCCGGAGGTATCAGGCTGGAACCTCAAGAGAAGGAATGAGAAGGAAGAGGTGGAGAAGGAGGGAGCTGAAATCTAATTACAACACTCCATCTAGGAGGCTTGAGAGTGCTGCTGGGGTTTGGGATCCTCCACTTGGCTCCCAGAAGGGGGGCGCTGCTCACACACGTTTACTCTTCTGAAGGATTTTCTTATGGGAAAACCGGTCCCCAGAACTCCACCAACAATATTTTGGGGACTTATTTCAATAATGTGTGTATAGCTTTGTTGGGCGGCACGGTGGCTGAGTGGATAGCACTCTCGCTTCTCAGAAAGAAGGTCCTGGGTTCAAATCCCGGTCGGAACAGGGCCTTTCTGAGTGGAGTTTGCATGTTCTCCTCGTGGCTGCGTAGGTTTCCTCCGGGTGCTCCGGTTTCCCCTACCACTAAAAACATGTACAATAGGTCTGGCATGTGCCTCCTGTACTGGCGACCCCGCTCCCATCTCTGTGTGGAGTAAGTGGACAAATGCTCAAAAATAACAATTGTAAACTGCTTTGTGACTCTGGCGGTATATAAATAAAGATTACTTACTTACTATTGTTTTTTGATGCAGACAATACAACAACACAGTCCTTTGTTTACTAGATTATGGCTTTGACAGTGAAGAGCCAGAAAAGAGCCGTAACACAAGTAAAGGGATGTGTCTTGGGGCAATGTTGGCTCCATGTTTACATTGGCAACAGGCTGAAGGTCGAAAAGGTTTTCCAATGTAGCAAAAAAATCACGTCATCTTTTGGGATCCTAAAATAACACATTACTCCTTGTTCAAAATATGTCTTCTCCGGTTTCTCACAACAGCTGATTGTGTCACGTCACCTCATGTTTATTTCTTATGGTCCAGATCTCGTGTGTGAGATCAGAGTTTAATTTGATATACACAAACTTGAATAAGCATTAAAACGCAAAATATGAAAGAGTATGTGCAAGTTAATATGTTTTGCCGTGCTGTTTTATTAATATGTGGGAGGGACACGTGTACAAAATCAACATGTGAAATACCACAAAATGTATCCCCATGTCCGTTCTAAGAAGAGTTTGACACAATTAAAAACACATTTTACATTGTTACATTCACCATTAAGTCAAAGATGCTTCGCTTCAGTTCAGTTTAAGGACTTAAAAGAGTTCCAGAGCTTTGCCTCCAGGAATGAGAAGAAGTACACAACAGTAGATACAGTAGGGGGCGCCATTGCACAAAACGTTGTACTATAATTTCAGATTACAAAACATAAGAATATAAATTAAATATATAATATGTGTCTGCAGCACCTGACAATGGTGTGTTCTTATTGGCATTTTTTCACAATATTCTCATTCTTATTATGGTTGCAGAGCATTCTTACTGGTTTAATGTTTGACACGTGAAGCACTAATTAATTGATCAAAAAAATCCTGGCATGTAGGAAGTAAGTAATCTTTATCTATGCAGTAGATTTCACTGACCAAGGTCACACAAAGCACTTTACAAAATGGGTTTAAGTCCCATTCACTCCACAAACGGTGAAGACAGAAGCGAGACGCCGAAAACTCTGGCACATAGGCCTATTGTACATGTTTTTAGTCGTAGGGGAAACCATTCACGCCTATTGTACATGTTTTTAGTCGTAGGGGAAACCAGAGCACCTGGAGGAAACCTACACAGACACAAGGAGAACATGCAAACTCCACGCAGAATGTCCTGGAGGTGGAATCAATCTATCACCGTGCCACAAAGATATTAAGAATATGTGTTCAAAGGTAGACAATCCTCTCTGATTAATATGAACCTACATAAACATGATCTAGAAGCTGTTTACAATCTTTGCCTTGTATATAATCTGTACTATACAAATAATATCTTGCCAAATAGGACAGGAATGAACTCGCTGTGACAAATACACTCAGAGTCAGAACTAAACATGGGGAGGCAGCATTTCAGATTCATGCAGCTAAAATCTTCCTGAAAATGTGAGGCAGGCTTCTTCTATGACAAATCCAGGTAAAAAACAGTTAGCTATGCATACAACACCATGACAGTTTTTAAAGTGTGCTGTACTGATTTGAATGGCTTGTGTGATTGTTTCTTCCTTCCATCAACCCATCTTCTTCCCCTTAATCCATTTTCTGGGTCGGGAGGGAGGGGGGTTGGCAGTCAAAGCTCCACCCAATTCACAGAGCACCAGCCCCTCTCTGATGGCTGCACTGTCAGTAAGAGCATAGCCTTGATCTTTCAGCGGGGGCCGCAGGCAAAGTTGGGTTTAGTCTCTTGACCAAGGACACAACGACACAAGTGGGAGTCGGTGGAGAAGGTCTCGCGGTGATCTCGAACCCACAACCTTCAGGCTCAAAGGCCAATGCTCTACCAACTGAACCACTGTCGCCTCTTGAGTTTGAGTTTTCTACATTCTTCACACAGTTTCATCGTGTGAAGAATGTATCCCTGGCTGCTTGGACATTTTTTCGTTAAACATGAAGAAATCTCACATCAGGCCTCACTAAATTACTCCAGCATGAATTAGAGATGAACCAGAGGAAAGGGAGAGGAATGAAATACACAGCTGTAAGGAGAAAAATCAATTAAAATACTTCTCTATTTCTGCAGGGGGCAACAGTATGTACTTACATCGCAAGTCACATGAGTGGGGAGAGTGTAGGAAAGAGAGAGAGGTGGCAGAAAACCCAATAGTGGCAATAACAATATAACGGATTCACAAGAGCCAAGGCCCCGAGCGGAATATGGGTTTCTATCAAATACAACTCAAAATAACATCCAAGAAGTCCAAGACTGAAATAAGGACATTTTACAAAGTCTCTGTTTTGGAAGATTACTCTGATGTTCTGAAGTGAATTATTTAAAAAGCAAGAACAATCGTTGAAAATGTGTAACGCCATTGGCCCAGAATGTGATTACTTTCCATTTAGAGGAACTTTGAGCATTTTGGACACATGGTTCTGATCCGCGCGATGGTATGAAATATTAACACAGATCGTAGTACTACAAGAAGGTTATGCTTTTGATTCGCACATGAAACGCTCGCTGGTTTTTCAAGAGTTTTTGGGAGTTTGTATTGATTTGCTAAACTTGTCACATATTAAAGCTGGGGTCCCAAGCTTTTTGGTTTCATAACTATTTCATCAACGGAAAGAGTCTTGTATAAGTAAGAAAAGAAAAAGCTGTGTGAGTCACTATTAAGCCTAGTTTATACTCGCGCGGCGCGGAGCTTACGGAGGTGACGTGACGTCACTTGCGCAACGCGTTGGTCACCGCAAGGCCCTTACGTTGCCTGCCCTGCAGCATCGAAATTTTCTAACTACGTAAGGGTCGCCGCAAGGAATCTCCGCTGTGATTGGTCCGTGTGTGTGTATTGGAAGGAAGCACGGAGCGGCTGCAGCAGGAGCATGGACGAGGCACTATGGAGCAGAGAGCTTTGTGCTTTGAAGGAAAAGCAGTTTGGGCTCAGAGCCTGATATACAGGAGACTGTGGACTATCTAACATATATATAACTTATATCTAACATATATATAACTTATAAACTGTGCAGTCGTTTGTTTTGCACTGTTCCTGTCTTGTTTGAATCGTAGCTGCGTTTGTTGCTTTCCTCCTGCACTCGTAAATCGTTCATGTTTGTCTCAGATATTTACCACTATTATTGTTTTGCTGTTTGTGCTGAAAACTATTTAATAATAACTATGTTTCCAACAAGAACTGTGTCTTTATTCACAGCATCACAGTTGAAATGACTTATAAAATAATGAATCCATAAAACTATCACATAAACCTACAGTAGAAACACGTGTAATGAGCTCAAACAGCTTTGTTTGTTATTGTTGTTCTGAAGAGGACAAAGTAGCAGCGTAAATGGGGCCGCTCCTGTGTGATCGCCCTCATGTGGTTTGTTGTGGGATTACAACATTCTCCTCAAAACTCCGTAAGGGGAACGCGCCAGTACAACATCAATTGTGCTTACGTAGGTCCACCGCAACCGCTAACGTAAGCCACGCCGCGCAAGTATACTCTAGGCTTTAGACACTTTGACAGAGACTGGTCACTGGCTGAGGAGCACATGGACTGGCCTCCTGCTGGGACTCTGAGGCCCCGTTTAGACAAAGACCCTGCAAAAGAATTAGCAAAAATGGGCAGGCTTTGTATGCAAAGTGCTAAGCGTCTACACGACGACGCACCCGGGCAGTAGAGGGCAGTGGAACTTCTCAACACACCAGTGCAATCACTTCCAACAACATCCTTCTTTCCTGTCAAAGAGAGGAAAGAACCAAATTCTGCCTTTAACAGCAGTGAAAATGGAAACTGAATCTTCGTGGTCGGTTTGGACAAAGAAGTAGAATCCTCTGTTGGCGAAGCACACGTAGCATTAGTCGACCCGCCGCCATTGTTGTTTACGTTTGTTCTCGGCTACTGCACATGTCCAAATGTACGTGGGCGAAGTGCTGAGGTTATCACAGCAGCAGAGAATTCACACCTTTTTCTACACAGAGAAACAGCCCCCACAGCAGCATCTCTGTTCTGTTCCACTCTGGGCTGTTTCTCAACTTTTTCACCTGTCTTCATGTAAACAAAAGGCCAAACCAATACCCAACTGTAACATTTTACTGTCAAGGCGTCAAACACCACATGAGGAGCACAGGGACTGGCCAGGCAGTATTTTAGATGTATGCAGCTAAAATCTGGAACAGTCTTCCTAAAAATGTGGGGCAAGCTTCTTCTATGAAAAATTCAGTTCTGTTTAGCTGTGCACACAACTGAGGGATTGTAACTTTGTTACTTTTTAATGTACTGTGATTATGTAAGACTTTTGAGTTGCCTTGTGTACTCTGCTATTCAAACAAACTTGCCTTTTTGCGCCAGCTCTAATGTACTAAATATAATCTGAAAATGTAATTACACCTGTGAAATGCGAATCACAGCTGTAATTCTTATCAAAAAGCAGACATAAGCACGTTTTCTTTAAATATATGAATACAGCCAAAACTAGGGTAGAAAACTACAAAGAGCTTCCAGAGCACAAAAATAATATAATTAGGGCGCCTGTGAGAATCTTATTTCCTCCGCCAGGGGTAGGTACGAGAAGATTAAGGAATGCAACCGTCTTGTTTCATCATTGAAAAATACTTAGTGAAGTAGAAAATCAAAGACAAAAATGACGCCCGAGCTTCTGTAGCGTCAATTAGAGCGCGGCCGTCCATGCGCTTTCTACCAATCCTTCGCGGCGACAGGGGAGCGTGTGCGAGCGTAATGACACTGGCCCACACTGTAATGATAGTAATGATCATGGCGATGGAAGAGCACATCTGGAGGCACACACACACACACACACACGCACACAGACACACACACACAATCCGCAAATAAACCTGTACACAGAGAAAACCTTCAGAAGAGACAAGGGTTCAACACGGATGAACGCGCCCTGGTTCCGCGCCCTAATGACAGCCAGACAGACGTACAGTACCCGACCTGGTCTCTTTTTGCAATAACGTGTGCTGCTTTTTCCGCAATTCTTCACTCGTTTACGTCGGGTTTTTTTTTTGAGCCTCTGGAGAGAAGTGGAGAAGCTCCACTGGGGGTTTTGTTCTGCCAGATGCATCCCATGTCCGTGTTAGAGTATGTAACTGTATTTTAAACGCACTAAAGAAAGGCCAGAGTGCATTTTCGGTACGGTTTGACCTACTTAACCGATTGCATAATTGCTATGGAAACTGCTGTGGCGGATATAAGCCTCGTGTTTCTCAATCCAGGAGATGGGTTTTAACGGAAGATAAACTACGGGGTTGATGATGGCAGAGGACAGGAGGCGAGCAGAGAGGAAAGATGACAAAAATACCCACTGATATTTGATTCAGAAGAAACCCACCCCAAATTGTCAAGTAGATCCCACCAATTCAATTCAATTCAAGTTATTCCTGTATAGCCAACACCGATTAGAGAATCCAAGAGTTTAAACACAACAAATAAAACAGAAAAACACATTGGTAGGAGTTCAAAAGGGGCAGATGACCAATGTCCAAAAGTGTTGATAAAAATCCATAAATGTAAAATGATTTCTTCAACATTGACGCTCCAGTGATTTTCCTGGACAACAATCTTCATAGAGGACTCGTTACACATTTGCTTGTTTGACTAAAATTCCCTTGAAAACAGAATTAAAATGTTTTAAAACACTTTCCATTCTGAAGTCATGTGTGTGTGTGTGTGTGTATGAGCTTGCGTATGTGTGTGTGTGCATGTGTGTGTGTCCAACCTCTTTTCAAACTGCGCATTGATTCTTTTTCATTGTCTGGCAACTGTGACGTGTAAATTTCTCTTTTGTGGGATCAATAAAATGTGTCTTAACTTAAATAAATAATTAAAGTTGTTGTTTTCTGACTGATCCTTAACTAGGAGCCACGCCTAGGTTGTGTTTGTAGCCCTGCTTCTCTTCAGCGCTGCAGAGGAGCTGAAAAGATCTCGGACTACAAACATGTGGAGAGAGCACAGAGATGATCACAGAGTCTTTACGACGAGTGCCTCCAGGACACACTCAGAATACACAACACTTCTGAAGCGCACGAACAGGGAGCTGCGACATCACAGGGACCCACTTCACAAACACACTCCTCACAAAGCACTTACCTCCACTTCTGTATTTTGACTGAGATGAAATGGGGTTAGGGAGAAGTCTCATGAAAGGTCTGTGTTGTATGTAGCGATGTAAAAATGTCAAAATATCAATAGTTTTATATAAGAAAAATAAATATAGCGAGGCGGGTTTATTTGTATAGCACAGGGCTCAACAAAACAAGATAGAATTAATCACACACACGACCTCATACACATTAACATCACAGATATTTACAGTAAAGTGAACATAGTGAAGATAAAAGCCTTCAGTTGCAGCTAACAGAACTGTTTTTAACCTGGATGTGAACAATGTCAGAAAAGACAGATTTTAGCGGCATAAATCTGAAATACTGCTTCCCCCATGTTTAGTCCAGACTCCGGGCACCAGCAGGAGGCCAGTCCCTGTGCTCCTCAGTCCGAGTTGGTTCACATGGCACTAACATGGCACTAACATGGCACTAACATGGCACAGACGCACTGAGGCCGTGGAGAGACTTGTAACAAACAGAGCTGTTGTCTATTCTCCGAGCCACAGGAAGCAGTGTTTTTGACAAATTTAACAAATCAATGTTATTAAATTAAAGGTGTATCCACAACTGTCCTGTTCGGCCAGGGGCATTCATTTACCCCAGGGTTAGGGTTATTTCAGTTTAATTATTTATTTTAAAAAAGATTATATTTAAAGAGTAGAAGGGAAGAAAGGGGCAAAGCGTTTCCATAGTTTGTAGCTGATCTTGTGCATCTGTGGCTGCACATTTTCTTTAATCTTTATAAAATATGGGGGTATATTGAGCAAATAAAAAATCACAGTCACCTTAATCACAACTGCAGTCATCTCTGGGGACAGAAAAATGTAAATTCAACAACAACAGATCGGAGAAATGTAATAATAATAAAAACACATCGGAACCATTAGTCTATAAAGAGTGGGATGAGCAATCTCAATAAATGTTAATAAATGTGCATAAATGTCCCAGATCATCACTGTCCTTAGAACCTCCTGGATCTGCAAGGAATGAGGAGATCCGTATTTAGAGGGACCCACTCCCATAAACGGACATGCTACAGATCCATGACTCAGGCTGTAGACCCAGGATTAAAATGGCAGGACAGTTTGGCATTCAACTTTCCACTTTCCACTGGAAACATGACTTCACTATGTCAAAATGTACAAGTTATCTGTGGAGAGGCAAGTCTTCCCACTGTACAAATTAAGTTCTTTAACTCATTGCCTGCCAGCCCATTTCAGAACAGGTAGTCCCATATTGCCAGCAGTTTCTGATGTCAATACAGTCAAGTAGAGGGAAGTTGAACTGAAATCACCAGTCTCAGACAAAAAGCTGAGAAAAAAAGGCGCAATAAGTGCGCCTAATCTAATCCTAATCTCAAAACATACAGAGACAGCTAATAGATTTGACGTCTTTGCACGTCAAATGGCAGACAATGAATTAAGCAACATTCCAAGCCACTGAGCAACATTCCAAGCCCAGGAAGCAGTTACCTGACCCCCTCAGAACAGTTGCACAATGCACTTTTAATCTTTTTCCAATGGCGGATCCTCAGGCCCCATAGGAGTCTAACATACTTTTATTATACAAGTATAAATGTCCAAGGTGACAGGTTTAGAGGGCAGGCAGAGAGCTGAGAGCCGCTTTCACAGCCTTCATCTGACAAGTTCATGAAGCCCGTTGTTGAGACTGTTCCATAAATCAGAGATCAGACATAATCACGGGCTCTCTGCAGCTGGAAGCCCTTGTACCGTATATGAACATGCATACAAACATGAGCAGCTACACTACAGTCATCATTCATAATTAACCACACATCTACATGTTCTGTGTCTGTGTAGGTATGTACGTCCGGAATGGCTAATGGCGATGGGACAAGCGTGAACAAGGTCGCGGATAAGAAAGAACCACTTGCTCGTGTCATGTTCCGCAACGGCGACACTAGGCTTCGTACGACAAGCTTGTACTTCTGCCCTTTGAATCTTTAACTGCTGTTCGTTGGGAGAAACAATCAATTACAAGCGCGGGGGGTCAGCGGAGCACAGCCCACGCAGTTAAATGCATTCGGCAATAATGACGGAGTAATGAAATGAGTGGCATCTCTGGCCAGTCACCTTGATGCATGATTGGGAAGCATGTCCGTGTAAGAGGTCCCGTCAGTCAAAAGTGTTGGGGTGTGTGTGCGTGTGCTTTGTTAAGACTTATTGTCCTTGCCAGCCGAGCACTCCTCTATCAGACACTTCTAATCCCACAACAATGGATTCTGATTATGGAATTATTCTCCTGACAGGAAGCGATTGTTAATTCAATTATGTATGTGCAAGATGCTCTTATTGTGCCTATGGCTAATGGGGGATTAATCCTCAGAGTAAGGAGCCAGACCGGGCTGTTTACTCTCCATAAGAGAGGCTTCACAAGAGACACTGTCTTCAGGCGAAACGTGTCCAAATACAGGTCTTCAAATGGCTTTTGGATGAATGATATGCTATTATCTCCACCCGGCAGCTAAACCACCTCTGCTGCTGTGACCTTAAGTGCTGTTGGTTTTAATACTACTACTATTGATAGCTACTCGTTTATTTTTCAATGCCCTGGAAAGCCTTGCTTGTTTTCTACCTGAGATGTTGCTGGAGTACAGAGTTCATGGTTTTGCGCTGGTCCAGATCGGAGCGGAGAGGGCTCATGGTCCGAACCAAGCGGATCGGGCGAAAATCCACTGAAGGATTGCTAACATATTGAAAAATACTAACCAAGCATTCAGCATTTTTCTTTGGACCACAGCAGAAACTCCACCTCTGCTGCTGTGACATTAGGTGCTGTAGCCTTTTACTAATGTTAGATTTTTAGAATGATCAATTTATTTGTTTTGTTTGTGTGGATGGATGTGTTTTTGCTGCTACTGGGAACATGAATTTCTCCTTTGGGGATCAATAAAGTATCTATCACGTGAAAAAACAACCATGTTCGATATTTATGCATATGTTGCGATGGATAAGGTTGTAGCCATATTTATTCCAGGAGACGATAAAACATACTTCTGCCTATTAGATAGTGAGAATCTATTCTACCCAGCGCCCAGGGGCCAATCTTCAGATGTTGATGCTCGGCTTTGTCAGGAGTCAGGACCTCCACTGGAGGATATTAAACCCAAGCAGACACCAGGGAAGAAACAGCCACAGTCCCTACATCCGTGTTGACCCACATTTTTGAGCTGCGGCAAATCCTTCTCATTTAAAACAATCACATGATACACCACCAGCTGAAACTGATACAAACTGAAACTTTGCGGTCTTTATTAACGAAGCACAGTCATTTATCCTCAAGCGTTTTATAAAGAAGACCAAACAGGCGTAAAAAAGTATTTCTAATCTTACATTATTTTCTCAGATGTTCTTTTCAAATTTTCTTAAATACTATTTATCCGTGAGGAACTTCCTTTGGAGGGGCGACAGCAGCTCAGTTGGAAGAGCATAAATGTCCAAGACCCTTCAGGCTCAGGGTTCGAGCCCACCACGAGACCTTCTCCACCGACTCCCACTGATGTCAGCTTTTGTTGTGTCCTTGGGCAAGACACTTAACCCCACTTTGCCTGAAGCTTCTGCTGAAAGATCAAGGCTATACTGTCACCAAACAGAGCAGCCATCGTTCTGTGGACATACCACCTGCCGGAGGATCAGGAGGGGCTGGTGCTATGTGTACGGGGTGTAGCTCTGACTCCCACCCCCCTCACCCAGAAATGGATTAAGGGAAAGAAAATGGATGGATGAACTTCATTTGCAGACAGAGCACCAGTAGGGATCCACATTTTGATCAATCAAAGGCTAATGGATCATTTCCAAAGACACAGCAAACAGGCTAGCGTTCCACGACACACTGGTTTAAAAACACTGGCCGACATGATCAAGACCAAGATTGGTATCGTATCACTCTGCCCAACGACGTCAGCAAATAAGTATGCTCCTCTCAGATCGAGCCATCGTAGCATATCACAGATTCAGAAAATAAATTAAAAGTCTGCCATAGCATCTCATTACACATGACACAATACCATACAGATCTAATACAGGAGACTTCGATACAATAGAGGGCTAAACACAAAAGACAGAATATTTGTAACCTCGAACATGTTTGCACACTTCCTTCTTTCTGCACAACTGTTAGTATTAGATAGCAATATGGCCTACGTGCAGAACTGTACAAGGACTCTACAAGGACTCCATGTTATGACTATGATGTGACTGTCTCTTTGTGACACGTATGTCTTTCGATGTGTGACGTGACAATGACTATATAAACTGTGTACTGCCTTTATTCTGTCTGGGAGAAAGAAACAGAGTAAACCAGTGGAACTTGAGAGAAACTTAAATAAACTTCCAGAGTTTGGCGCACCACGATCCGTTTCTGTCTGCTAAATCCTGACACAACCTGAGTGTCTCTGTGTCAAATGTGACGTGTACATTTCTCCATTGTGAGATCAATAAAGTTTATCTTATCTTAAACCATTCGAAGATTCAGGCGGATGAAAATGAGCTAGTAGCCATGTCCGGTCAGAATAATGCATTTATTGGGCAAAGTCCCTGTCAAATAAATAAATAAATAAAATAAATCAAGTAAAAAAAAAATAATATTTCATTTATTTAAGATTGATTGTTGAAAATGATCTCATACTTTTCCTCAAGTGTCAAGTGTGAATCTCGGAGTATTGCAAAAATAATGAACAAAAAAACAAAACAAGAACACTTATATTTTTGTTTATAAAAATGTATAGATAAAAAACACAAAAAGATGTTGCATGTCAGGTCTATTGTGTGTGTGCTTGTATAAACTATTTTAAGAAATGTTATGAAGATGTTTTTTATGCATGTCTTTACCTATTTTTATGTGTACGACTTGTTTGTACCTTGAGCCAAAGCAAATTCCTAGTTTGTGACTTCTTGTTACTTACAATGGGCAATAGACAAATACAAAAAAAATATTAATATGATTCTGATGTCTTTAAATGCCGTTCCCGTCCTACCTGCCCTCTTGAACTTGTCCATGAGCTGCTGTCGGACCTCCCTTCTCAGGTTGAAGTAGTCGTCGTCTTCGTCGGGGCTCTTGAGGTAGAGGGGGATGTGTTGGAAGACCAGGACGTGTTTGGGTTTGGGCTGCTGTTCGGGGAGACACAATTCACACAGTTACCAGAGGGAACAACTCGGGACGCCTCTCTTTAGAACAGTGTTGTACCGTGGCAGAGGACGCAGAGGCCCGGCTCAGCTGCTGTTCCAGCCACGTCTCCTGGGCCTCCTTCAGCTGCGGGCAGGCGGAGGCGTCGAAGAACAACTGGGAGTTCAGGACCAGGCACATCACCCCGCCCACCTGCGACCACACACACACACACAGACAAACGAGCGGTAAAACAGCTGCAGTACATTTACATTTCTGCAGCTTGAGTCCTGACTAAAACCAGGAAGTATGATAAATTTAGTCCAGTCCTCAGGTCTCTGCACTGGCTCCTGTGGCCCAGAGAATAGACTTTAAAGCTATGGCCTCCATGGCCTCAGGTAAATCAGTGACATATCAGTGTCTTATGAACAAACTCGTACTCTGAGGAGCACAGGGACTGGCCTCCTGCTGGTCCCAGAGTCAGGGTTAATATAGAGAGGCAGCATTTCAGGTGCATGACCCAAACATCTGGAACAGTCTTCCTTACAATGTACTCATCTTTACCATTATCTAAGTCTAAGCTGAAAACCGTTGTTTATATCTGGCGTATGACTGAGTTTCATATATTGAGTTATAAAATCTAGTTTTTTTTTTTTTTGCATTATTGTTTTTACCCTATGAGTTGTATAATGCTTGTAAATGTGTATGATTTTTTGTTATGTATATTAACACTAAGACTTTGGGTTGCACTGCATGAATTGTGCTTTATAAATAAACTTGATTGATTGATATACACACACCCACACAGGAAGACAGACATACACACAGACATGCGCGCGCACACACACACACACACATACGTGCATACACACACAGGGCCATTTGCATGATTTGATGAGAGATTAAGCAAAAGTGCCAGGCAGCTATTCAACAGTTCATGTTGAAAAAAGTGAATTCAAATGAAACTAAATTCACTCCAAGAGACGACATGAACTATGAGCTTTTGCTGCGGCAGAGTTATAGATTACATTTTAAACATCTATATTGATCAGAAATTGAAAGATTTCTGACTAGCATTTAACGTTACATCTTCCTCCCACTTCCCCCACTACGAACGTCATGTACAATAGTTCAGGGGGAATGTGTGTGTGTGTGTGTGTACGTGTGCCTGCAGAAATACGCATAGACAAATTGAGCCAACATTTCTGTGCAATGTTGCAAAATCATACATATAGAGTGGGTCCTCGTCGTTTTGAGTATTTTCGTATGTGCAATTTGACTGTGTGCTTTTCATGAGCCACGTGTGTACTTCAATAACATCCTATACATGCAGCTGTGTGTGAGCAGGGAGAAGAAACAAAATCTTATGTTGCCTGCCACTATCTTAAAACATGTACAGATTAAAAAGAATAATAATATAGATGGACTAGAGCACTCATTCTTCAAACAGTTTTTATGTTAGCCTATTTGTTTTCGAAATTCATTTTTATGTTTTATTGTTCTTTTCATTCAATTTCACATTTTCATAATTGAGAATCCTAATCTGAAATATGGTTTATTTTTTTGCTTTTTTCTCTGCCAGGATGTGTCTACCTCCTGAATAACTTACAACATGTACCTTGTAAAGATGAATTGTGTTTGTCTGTCTGTTTGTCAGGATGGTATGTCCCAGTTGTCTAGATGCAATTAAAGCCTCCAAGTCTAACACATTCTCGTAATGAGGTCTTGCGATGCATTACCGAGCCAACATGTTCCACAGACACAAACACACAGTAGAAGTATTTCATTTAAAGGAGCTATAAACGTTTCTGCAAGGTTTGAATGTTTAGCACCGCCCCTCAACTCGCTCACAGGCTTCTCATTTTCCCTACGCCCTCTTCCCTCGGAGCCATCTAGTTTTATTTGCGATCTGATACATATGCTAACATTAGAATTAGCGCAACTTAAGCTGTACAACAATCACGGATGAAATGGTACAAAGGCAACGCACTGCCAAAAATATATAACTGAAAGATTGCCGCTAGTTTTGCGTCCGAATGTAGTCCGAGCATAGATAGTCCGAGCATAGATAGTCCGAGGTGGTCCCACAGGTCTCTCCCATAGACAAGTCTCTCCAGAGCAGGGGTGCTCACACTTTTTCAGCATGCGAGCTACTTATAAAAGGATCAAGTCAAAATGATCTACCTACTACAAAAATGCAAATCATATATTTATTTCAAAAAATATTCTTTATATCTACAATGTATGTTTATGTACATGCAAAACCGCATGAGCCAATATAGCACAACACAACACAATTACCTATGTACATTTTTTGTCATTACCCGAGTTTACTCTGATGACTTGCACTGAATTGAATCGGCCAGGGATGCATAGTCCGGAAAATTGGTGGTAACTCGCTGACAAGTTTGTTGTGGTTTAGCTTTCCTGCACTGAGCGCGTTTGTTTGCGCATGTGCAGTCACCTAAGTGTCAGTAAAACATTACTGAGTAAAACACAGATGTAATTTGACTGTGGTGCCATGTCCATGTGCCATGCCTGGTTTTTTAAAATCCAAATATTTCCCCTCCTCCGTTTATAAAATAATTTGCATCCACACATCTGCGTTATCAATCACATTCGTAACATTCCAAACATGTGCGTCTCTTACGTCCTGTCCTGCGTTGGGGAAAAACACGGAAGTGGGCGGAGCTTTGATGCAGACGCCGGTAACGGCACTTTTACAGTCATAGAAGACACTCAGAGTAAGACGTATGTTTACAAGCACTGACCCCCTCAGCCCTGATTTAGTCCTGGTTTAGTCCTGGTTTAGTCCTGGTTTGGTTGTTTTCGAGCATGAGTCCCCGCGATCACTTTGCTGCTCTCTGATGTGGAGGATGTTCGCTGCTGCGAGCATCTCACAGCGAACAATTTTTAAGGTAGTATGATCCATGCTTCAGTGATCAGAGGAATTTAGGGGGTACTGTGGCGTGCGAGAACGCAAAACTCCGGTTATCTCTGTCTACACACAAATGCATTAACGGAGTTTTCAAAAATCTCCACTTTGCCCGGAGTTTTTTGTATATATTCGTTTAGAATGTGTAATTTTTTATTTATTTAATGCGATCTACCAATACTACCTTTGCGATCGACTGGTAGATCGCGATCGACGTATTGAGCACCCCTGCTCCAGAGGATACGATGTAAGCTAGCTATGTTCACCCGGGCTTCATTTCTTCATTGATCATTTTTTGGGTTTAGTTCCCTCTTTTCTTCCTCACTGTTGTGTCGTTTGGGCTGTTTTTCTGTGTCTGCAGTTACAGCCAGAGAAGTTATAGCCAATTCTGCTAACATGCTACTGTGTTTAGCAGCGCTGTAGACTCTAGAGGACGCGGCGTGTTCGCTCCTCGTTCTGTGAGTGGAGGAAAGCGGGTGTCACGCTAAAGTCTTTTAGCGTGACACCCGCTTTCCTCCTAAAGACTTTTATTCGGCCTGAATTCATACACAAGGTGAATCCATGAGCTCAAGTTTTCAATCAAGACACGGATTACAATACAAATTGTATGTAGGAATAATTTTTATGAACTCATTAGAAAAAAAATCAGGTATAGCATCTTTAATAGCAGCACAAAACATATTCCAAAAGGCTTTCCTTACCCAGAAGCTGAAGTAGTCGTCTCCCCACTGGTCGCAGAACTGCTCGATGGTCTTTGGCGTGGGGGTGTTTCCCAAGTCATGGTTCCCACTGACGAAAACCAGCGGGATGGAGGGGTCCGTACCCTTCAACGCCACCTTTAGATCTCGCTCCTGTTGATCTCTGAAGGGTGTGTCTGTACGTGAGGGAAAAAATAAATAAATCACAATCAAACTATATCTGTAGGTTGGGACGGCAAAAGTGCCAAACCTGAATTCGCCTTTTAAACAGCTGAATAGGAAAAGGTCTGATTTGGCTGAAGCAGATTATGATCTGTTTTATGTTTTTTATACTGCATTTCTGCACTATTATTGCATCTTATATGTTGTGTTTCTGTTGGGTTTATGTATACCCACTGGTGCGCGGTCTGCTAATGAAGTTCCTCGCAGATGAAGTTATTTGAATTGAATTGAAACATTTGTTGTGTTTAGGCAAGACACTACACCCACATTGCCTAGAACAGAAGTCTCCAACCTGTGGCTCAGGAAGAAAAGTATCTCCCCAAATGATTTAGATTTACATAAATATTCTGAATTACTTTTGAATGCGCTGAAAACGGCAGCAAGTCCGGCGGATCAGGTCAAAATCCTCAGGAGGAATGCTGACTTTTAAAAAAATGCTAATGGACCAGAGAAGAGAAAATGGTCCGAACCCAGAGGCTATTCCACCTCTGCTGCTGTGACCTAAAGTACTGTTGCATTGTATTATTACTACTGTTAGCTTTCTAGAATTATCAATTTATTTGTTTTGTTTGCATGGATGGATGTGTTTTTGCTGTTACTGGATACCTGAATTTCTCCTACAGGGATCAAAGTATCTATCTATCGATCTATCTACTGAAAAATATATTAATCACATGCCCACAACTTAAGTAAATGAAAACTAAATATGTTACAAATAGAAATAATGGCAGTGGATAATAACAGTTCCCAATCCAAAACTTTCTCTCATCATTCAATAGACTCATCTTTCACCGGATGCTTAAGAGTAGTTCTGTCTCATTCTAGTCCTGAGAAAGGAGTTCTCCGGGTGGAAAATGTTGGAGACCCCTGGCCCTCGAATGAGTCTGGTGTGTGTGAATGGTTGGTGGTGGGAGGGGCTGATGTCACATACTGCTTGCCTCGCTTCTGTCAGCGTGTCCCGGGGCAGCTGTGGCTCCTGTTGTAGTTTATGGAGTGAATGTGAAGCGTCTCTGAGTGTTACATAAAACCAATGCATTACAAACAATCCTTTACCATTGCCGTTTCCAAAGACAATTACAGCCTATGTGATGTACACTACAATACAGTCAATTATCTTCTGTAGGGAGTAGCGTGCGAGGAGCAGAGAAGTTGGATTCGCAGAGGGGAGAAGAAATTATTCGGGTAATAATGATGACAGTGCCGAGAATGATCAATGTGTTTTGCAGCTCTGACTTCACGTCACCATGGTTACGAGCGAGAGGAGTGGAGTGGATGTCTTTCTCCTCGGTCATACCTGGCCTCGCTGACTTTCCACACGCCGACTTGTCACGTTCGCATTGGTCCACGGTGCACAAAGCCGTGTGTTATAACAGGACGATGCTTGCCACAACACCGCAAAGTTCACAAGGAAGAGATTCATGCATAAGGAGAAGGAATTATAAGAGCGTGGATTGGAAAGAACAGGGAGACGCAAGAGAAAATCCCATATTATTTATAATTTACAATGTAATCAAACGGGCTTCTCAGATGAATCTCTCCTCGTTTCTTGCTCCCATTGCTTTTTCCTATTATTCGTGTGAGTAATTATTTTACTGGCCTAGTTTTTTGAAGCGAATGGCTCCTTGAATGTTTGGATAAGACGTTACATAAGAGGCTTTGGCGCTCTGCTTTCCACCATGCATAGGGAGACAAATATGGTTTCAAACAGTTACTAATAACGTTAAAGCACATTCTCAGAGTTGTATTTGAACATGGTGAAATAATAAGTAAGTAGTAGTAAGTAATGTTTATTTATATACCGCCTTTCACAGACAAGGGTCACAAAGCGGTTTACAATTGTTATTATTTTTTGAGCACTTGTCCTCTCACTCCACACAGAGATAGGAGCGGGGTCGCCGAACAGGAGGCGCATGCCAGATCTATTGTACATATTTTTAGTGGTAGGGGAAACCGGAGTACCCGGAGGAAACCTACGCAGACACGGGGAGAACATGCAAACTCCACTCAGAAAGGCCCTGGTCCGGCCGGGATTCGAACCCAGGACCTTCTTGCTGAGAGGCGAGAGTGCTATCCACTCAGCCACCGTGCCGCCAGGTACAAGTACACAAAGCAGTTAAATTATAGGAGCGACTCTTTTTTTTTTGACAACCATGAAAAGTATTACTGATTGATTATTGTAGTCTCTGCCTTGAAGAATGAGTGACATGAAGAAAAAAAGGAGAATAAAACAATAACAATAGACTGGATGAATAATGGAATTTAAATCACACTTGGGTAAAAAGAGCCATTACACCAGGAGTTGGGAGCTACCAGTGGCTCGCCAGCTCCTTTCAGGTAACTCGCCAACGGATTTAGAATTTAGCACATGATCTTGAATGAATACATTTTGTGTCCTTACATATGTATCTATAATAGAAATAAATATAGGGCTATATAATATTATGGTATATTTTACATGTGTTCTCCATGTTCGGTCTTAAATATTATATAGATTTTTATACAACTGCTAAAAAATAGCTCTCTCTTTCTCTTTGATTGAAATAGGTTGGAGACCCCAGACTTAGACTATTTTGAATTAAAGTGAAAATAATAAAACTGAAGAGAGGTCACAGTTAAAGGCGATGTCTGCCTTTTCATTTTAAAAATACCACGTTTTTGACCTTGACCCTGCAGTTACAACTATTTCAGCGGTCTCCAACCTTTTAGATTTAGAGCTACTTTTATGAAACAGAAATGGCAAAAATAATTGTAATTGTTGTTTATATACAGCCAATCATGGAGAACACATGCATAATATACCATTATACAGTACTGTATCCCTACATGAGATACTTTATTGATCCTCGTAGGAGAAATTCAATTAATGACAAGATATATCGTTAAAATAGAGTTTAGAGTTTGATTTATTAAGGACAATGTGCATTTATATTAAAGAGATGGCGGCACCAGATTTAGCACCAGCTACTTTCCATCTGTAGTCCTTGACAATATAATATGATAAAATACTGATATAAGATGCATTACAAAGTTCCAGTATTTAGCAGTGATATATAAACTACGACACAATTTTCAAACAAATAAAGAACAATGGCTGTCAGATTTACGTGTTAAATACTTCAATCCTTTTGGAACTACCCGTCAATCGCGATGGAAATCACGAAGCAGGGCGCACGGACCATCAACAGAGACGAGGGGGCTTTCACCTTGGCTCACACCTGGGATTCACTTCTCCAGAGACCACAATTAAGCGACGCATCTGTGAGATCTGTCAGACTGACCGCATCCGGCAAAAACAGCTGATAAGAGACGTGTCACACCATCATGTGTCTCCTCTGACGAAAGCGGTACCGCTGAAACATGAGGTAATTATGCAGTACTAGTCACGATTACAAATTTTGCTGGACGATAAAATCAGAATTTATTGCAATAGGCGATAGTATTGTCGTTCTGAGTTCATTTTCATCTAATACAATGATAATAATGCAGGTACACCTTTTCAAAGAGAAATACACTTTTATTTTTAAAGAACACCGCCGGAAGTGGCGGAAGTAAAAAGTTTGTTAGCATCATGCTAGCGGCTTTTTGTGTAAAGTTCTTGCCAATAATGCAGCTCTGCAGCTTCTCTTTGTCCAGAGACCTTCCAGAGACTTGATACAACAGCAGTATGTGTTCACGGAGGTGCATCATCAGTTTATTTTATTATTAAACAATACTTTCGCATCGGCGAACAGGCTAGCTAGCTGGTAAGCTAACTGCGCTAGTTTAGTCACAACTAGAGCCTGAATGAGAACAACTACTGTGTCCCCCGTTGTCAAACCTGTTTAAGTCCTGGTTTAGGTCCTGGTTTAGGTCCTGGTTTAGTCCTGGTTTAGGTCCTAGTTTAGTCCTGGTTTCGGTCCTGTTTTGGCTGTATTCTGTATTTTTGAGTTATTTCAGTCTGCTCGCGTCACGCGTGACCACTTTGCGGTTCTCTGACCCGAGAGAGAGAGAAAGAGAGAGAGATGGGAAAACAAACAAGCATGCTAATGGAATTCATCGCGGCCAGGAAAACTATCAAGCTAATTTTAATTATCATGCGATTAATTGATTTATTGAATATTGCGACAGGCCTAAGTACTAAGAGATAAGATGTGCTTTATTTATCTCACAGAGGAGAAATTTACATAGCTAGCTTACTTTACTAGCTTTCTTTACTTTTTTGTCTTATTAAATGGTTGTCTAATTAAGCCTTAATATTGGTTTCAGTTTGTTTAAAAACCTCCCGATTGATGTGCCTCGAATACATATGATTCAATCTAAATAACAATTTTGAAAAGGCATATCCTATTATCAAACTTTGATGAAAAAAGAAAGTGAAAGGGTAATTCCTGTTGCATAAAAATCAATGTTTTGCCGAGGAGGTGCCTGTTCTGTGGTCACCGTTTATTTCAAGGTCTAATCAATTATTCGACCGGCTTTAAAAAACAGACGTAGCGCTCTACGATCAAAGAGAATTTTAGCGCAGCATTGGCCTTGCCTGAAAAATCCAATAAACCCACTTGGTGGCAAAGGCACTGACACCACCAGAGTCTGAATACCATCAATTAAGTGAATGCCAAAGTATTCAGTGCTTTAAACCAGCTCAAACTTGCTAAGCTGTGGGTCTTAATGACCCACAGCTATTTACTGCTATGTGACCATTTGTATACACACAAAAATGTCCTTCCTCATTATATTTGTATTTACCCCATGATGACAATTAGTCTTTTTCCTTCATTATAGCGCAACCATTATGAATATGCACTAGAATTGGAGGCTGTTATTAAGCACACCTTCCTCCCACACAATATGAGAGTAATTCCGAATAGAAACGGGAATGAATAGGGTCCACTTCGTTGACAGTATTTTCCGGGTGTCAATTTCTTGCATACATTTGCTTGCCCCACTTCTTGGCTTAAGTGCGTATATTGGAAGCAGGGAAAATGGAAGTAAAAAAAAAACGAAATCCTGCCTCCCAGTGTCTGCCGAGTGCTGACGGAAAGGCCTTGTTGGTGTAATGAGATTGCAACAGTGCGATACTCAAACCCTGACAGGAGACTTCTCACGGCAGGCAGGCTCTGGTTGAATCTGTCCAACCTGGTAAGCACTTCTCTCAATTTCCTCTAAAGAGCCGGCTGCCGAGACCGGCGCACAGGCCTGAGGTGCGTGGGGTCCTGCTGTCGCATACATTTCCGGCGCTTAAACAACTGCGTTTTCAATATGAGGAGATGGAGCGAATGGGTGACAAACTCCCAGCTCCATTCGCCGCAGACAGCTCGTGCTGATGTGGCACTGGACTTTTGCTTATGAGGAGGCGGCAGCGGAGGGATAGAAGGCCCTTTAAAGAAAATCTCATCACTTGAAACACAAAAAGGGGTTCCAGAAAATTGGAATGTTTTGGGCTCAGTTGAAGGGATAAAAAGGGGTTTTGTTAGTAGTTCAGTACTTCATTCTAACAAAAAACACTGCTTCCGGTCATTGATCTAATCCAGTGTCTCCCAAAGTGGGGTCCGCGGCCCCCTGGTGGGCCGCGAGGGTACTGCAGGGGGGCCGCGGGAGGTCAAAAAATAAAATAAAAAAAATAATATAATTATTTAATGTTAAATTTATAATGTTTTGTTTGTAATATTAAAATATTTGTGTTCATTATTTGACTTGAATAATCCACTCTAATCATTTTTGTATTACAATGTTTGTAGCAGAGGCTATTTCCCCAAAATAAAATAACAGAAGAGCCTATTCTTAATGTTGTCTTCTTGGTTATTATTTTGGGGGGCCACGCAGACCCGTCAGATTTTTAAAGGAATAGTTCACCGTTTTTACATACTGACATATGTTCTTACCTTACCTTAGACTAGTTAATACGTACCTGTCTGGTCTTAGTCCGTGCGCTCTGTCATGCAAACGGAGCAAAAACGGGAGCACAAACGCAGCCTCCTCTGTATACTGTATAGTACCCAAACGGTAGCTCCCGCTAGAAGCTACCAAACCCTTCCAAGTGTTCCCTATTAAATGTATATAGTTACGTGACGTGTTACACTGCAAAGTATAGTAACACAGAAATGTAACAGTCGATTTTCTCAGCGGATAAAACGGGTACTATATTGTGAGGCGTAGTAATCTGAGTAGCGCTACGTCCGCGCACTAACTTCTCTCCGGAGACTTCTCTCTCGCTCACTTCCGTCAATGGAAGCAGCGTGACTTGTAGTACACACAGTAGCAGCGAGAGAGAAGTCTCCGGAGAGAAGTTAGTGCGCAGAGAAGTTAGGAGCGCTACGTCCGCGCACTAACTTCTCTCCGGAGACTTCTCTCTCGCTGCTACTGTGTGTACTACAAGTCACGCTGCTTCTATTGACGGAAGTGAGCGAGAGAGAAGTCTCCGGAGAGAAGTTAGTGCGCGGACGTAGCGCTACTCAGATTACTACGCCTCACAATATAGTACCCGTTTTATCCACTGAGAAAATCGACTGTTACATTTCTGTGTTACTATACTTTGCAGTGTAACACGTCACGTAACTATATACATTTAATAGGGAACACTTGGAAGAGTTTGGTAGCTTCTAGCGGGAGCTAGCTTTTGGGTCCTATACAGTATACAGAGGAGGCTGCGTTTGTGCTCCCGTTTTTGCTCCGTTTGCATGACAGAGCGCACGGACTAAGACCAGACAGGTACGTATTAACTAGTCTAAGGTAAGGTAAGAACATATGTCAGTATGTAAAAACGGTGAACTATTCCTTTAAGGGGGCCTCGGTGTTACTGAGTTTGGGAATGGCTGATCTAATCTTATGTTTATACAATAAATATTATGCATTCTTTTATTGGCCATTGTTAATGAAAATTATATGTTTGTTGTTATACAATGTAAAATTAAATAATGAAAGAAAGAATATTACAGATGCATTTTTGGCCCCTAAACAATATTATACTTTTGACTTCATCATTCAAGGATAAACAATGACATAAACCTGCCCTATCCCTTTGCTACCACCAGAGGGATGTATAGCAAGTGATTTTTACCATGTCTGGATTTCTTTATATTTATGTAGAAGGTGACATTCTGCAGCCAATGTGTTTTTGATATGGAACAATGTTCTAACATGTTTGAAATCTCTCTTGCATAATATGACAGGGTTAAGACTTAAAAAAATGACATGGGTTGAAATAAAGTGAACCAAAATTAACTTATTTTAGGTTATTTTTTTGCAGTGAAGCTCAGCAGTTCCTTCATTAGTAATGGTCTATATGTATTATGTAACAGTATCTAGAATAAGAAAGATCAGGCTTTTTTATAAGTTAAGTGCTGAGTTTACAAACTTCCATACCCCATTACTACAACCAACTACAACCAAAACAGCTTCGTCCCTATTTTCCCCTATCATGCTTACAGCAAAAAAATGAGCACAATTAGAGGGAAATTAATAAGGTAGAAAGTCTACTAATTACTTAGCAACCTGTAAAGCATGGCACAAACAAAAAAAAAACCACAAAACGCTTCGCAGAGTTCTAAAACCACATCCCTCCGCAGGTTGTATTTTTTTTTTGGTGGTGCGATCCCCAGAGAAAAGTTGGTTGGTAATTAAGCAGGTTCCACAGCCGTGTTGAGGGGACTGGGAAGTCCCAAGGTAACCTCTACTTCACCTTTGTTGAGTTTCTACGCACTCCAACATCTCTGCGTGGCGTCTCAAGCGTAGCATCCCTTGCTGAAAACCCCCCGAGACTTTGCTTGAATCCTTTGTAGTGCTCATTAGGAGAGCGTTAAGTCCAGTATGTTTCTCTAATCTAATCAGCGCTCCAATCCTCCCCACCCATAGCACGCTTTATCCTCTTCATTCGTCAGCTTTGAAAGTAGCAGAGTAAGGAGGACTCCGGAAGAAACTCGAGAAATCTTTGAGACGAGAATGGCGTTTGGGTCCAAGTCAAGATGGGAAAGTGGTCGAATAAGCAGAAAAAAAAATGATGCAGTGAAAAAGTGGTCTCAAAAAGATTGCTTTTGAGAGAAATTGCTTGAAGAGCCTGGAAATCTGTCCTAGAACATCTCCCAGTGTGAGTTCTCTGAGGATTTTTGACTGGCAGATTCATATTTTTTAAGGATCATAACCAAAGAAACATTGGGTAGAAGCTAAAGCCAATAAACTAGTTATTAATTTAGGTTAAGATATTTTTTAAGGTTATTTCGCAATGCCATTTTGGGAACAGGTTTACAAAAAATAAAAAAAAGGTGAGGAAAACTTTAAAATTATCCAGTATTTTATTTTGGTTGAAGTTTTGGTAGGTTTGGATTTAAAACCCAAAACCAAACAATTTTCCCACAAAATGGAGATGATTCATCTCAAGGGGCTTTCCTGAATAAAAAGGACAAAAGGTACTGACTAGGTACTAGGACTAGGTACTAAGACTACTGTCGCTTGATTAACAAATGTTTTTCTTTACTTGTTGAGAGTTTAAAAAAAACATGGTAATGTAACGATGTTAGATAAAAGGTAACATGCCGTTGTGGCAAATAGACCGGATGGGAAGAAGTTAGGGCCGCAACCCAACAAATTGGCATATTTTTTCTATCTCCAATCAATCAATCACTTTTATCTGTAGAGCACTTTCCCACACAAGGCAACACAAAGCGCCTCTCAACCCATATTATATCATAAATCATCAAACATTCAAATTTACATAAACACAATAACACATACGAGCACAATAAATTATATATAAATATTAAACTAAAAAAAATCACACAGGTAAAAATACCTTAAAACATTAAAATCACACATGAAATGTTGAGATGTTGTTGTGAAATGTTGGATAGGACATGTGATGGTAACAATGAAATATTCTTTCTCGGAGATTTAAATATAGACTGGAAATCTCAAGGTTGCAGTTTGAAAAGCAAACTAGTTTCCCTAGTGAACACCTGTAACCTATCACAGCTGATCCGTGATGACACCAGGGTACATGTAAAAACTGATGGTACACATTCAGCAACATTAATTGACTTGATTTTTACAAATGTGCCAGAGCTATGCTCTGAAGCTGTGTCCATTCCAGTTGGTTGCAGTGACCATAATTTAATTGCAGTGATTAGAAATACAAAAGTACAAAAACATGGTCAAAAATTTATATTTAAAAGATTATTTAAGCATTTTAGGGAAGATGATTTTGTTGCAGAAGTCAGTAGTATAGATTGGTCGGTTGTAGCACAAGAACGGGATCCATGTCGGGCTGTGGAAGTATTTAATGCCTTAATTACAAAAGTCATAGATAAACATGCTCCTCTGAGAAGAAAAGCAGTGAGACATGTCTCTGCTCCTTGGATTGATCAAGAACTAAGAGTGTATGAGAAAGAGAGATGAAGCCAAAGTTGAAGCAAATACAACCAAAGACATTGTACACTGGAGAAGTTATTGCAAATTGCGAAACTGTGTGACTAAACTGAATAGACGTAAAAAGCAATCATATTATCAAAGAAAGATTAAGGATGCTAATCTAGACAACAGAAGAATTTGGGGAACATTAAATGAAATATTAGGAAGAAATGCTAAATCAACAAATACTTTTCTAGAATCAAATGGAACCTATTTGACTAACCCCAAAGATATTTCTAATAGTTTGAGCCAGTTCTTTAAAAGTAAAGTTGAGAAATTGAGAAATTACATGGGAACAGGACAGAGGAACACTATTTCAAATGAGTTAATTAGGAAGTGTATAATGAATACAAAAGAATGTATGTTTGCATTTAAAACGGTGTCAGAAAATCAGGTAAAAAAATTATTGAAAGGAAGCAAAGAGAAACCAGCAGGTATCGATCATTTGGAGATAAAATTGTTAAAATTGGTCTCAGATAGAATTGTGACGCCTGTTACTCATATCATTAATCTAAGTTTAAACAAAGGCATTTTTCCTACTGAATGGAAAAAAGCAAAAATAATACCTCTAATAAAACATAATAAAGATCCATTTTCGAATAAAAACAGTAGACCAATTAGTCTGTTACCAGCATTAAGCAAAATCATGGACAAGCAAATACAAGAGTATTTTTTAAACAACCGATTAAATACGAGCTGTCAGCATGCATATAAAGCGGATCACTCCACAACTACTGCTCTCACTCAGATTACTGATGACTGGCTGCAGGAAATTGATCGTAAAAACTTAGTTGGGACAATGGGCCTCATTCACGAATAACTACGTAAGAAACTACTCAACTTTCTTCTCAAGTTGTCCTTAAGTAGATTTCTAGGAAGTCCCCACGTGGGATTCATCAACGCACTCGTAAGCCGCTGAATTGTTCGCAGCTGTTCTCTCAGATTGATGAATCCCATTTCCTCGTAAGTAGAGCGCGCGTGCCAGGTGCTTCATTACCATAGGTACTTAGCATAAGTAACCGCCCATTAATGCCCATATAAGGGACTGCAGGGCCGTGTGCAGACGCCAGAGGAAACAGCAACAGGCCTAAAGCAGGCTTTTGCCAGACTGAGTATAAAGTTATAAAATGTTGACTTAAAAGTCGAAATATTATGATAATAAAGTCGAACTAGCAAAATTATGAGATTAATCTAAGAATATGATGAGATTAATCTCAAAATGTTATGAGCTTAATTTAAAAATATATTATGTATTATTTTAAAGATGAATCTCAAAATGTTTTGAGATTAATCTCAAAATATTTTGGACCCTGGGAGGAGATCCAGCGCGGACCAGCGCTGAGACCAATGCAGACCCGAGGAGAGACTGGAGTGACCAGCACACAGAAACCAGCGCGGACAGGAGAGACCGCATAGACTGGAGACACCTGACTGGAGAGACCGGTGCGCAGAGACCAGCGCGGACCGAAGAGAGACCGCATAGACCAGACTTGAGAGACCAGCGCGGACCCGTATGGATCCATGGGAGAGACCAGCGCAGACCCGTATAGATCCATGGGAGACACCAGCGCAGACCCGTATAGATCCATGGGAGAGACCAGTGCAGACCCGTATACAGTAGATCCATAGGAGAGACCAGCGCAGAGACTCAGCGCGGACCCAGTAACCTCCTGCAGCAGCAGTATATATGCCGTTGTTCTGTGGCCCGTGGATAAAGAAATGCCCCCTATAAATAGGAAGGGGTCACTAATACACGGCAAGATTTCCAATGTATTTGATAAAGCGTTGGCACATTTCATTTCAAAATGAATTAAAAAGTAGGCCAGATCTGCAGTGAAAAAGGCGGTATATAAATAAAGATTACTAATAAAGATTACTACAAATAAATAAATACATACATCGATATGACGGACATATCACTGGAATGTTGTATTTTTATTCAACTTCACCAAAGAGGACAACCCCGGCGTGTGAACATGTCGGCACTGAATGCGTACGAGTGCTCCTGAGGACTCGTAGGATTTGTACTTGCCCAAGTGAAATTCTGGTTACGAGAAATATTCGTGAATGCCACTTTCTTCGTAAAAACCGCGTAAGTAGGATTTACGTACAAATCTGTTCCTAAGAACCGTTCGTGAATGAGGCCCATTGTTCATTAGGAGAGGTTCACCTTTCAAAATAATGTTCATTTCTGAATTTGATGGTGTAAAAAAGTTATTTTAGCAATTGTCATCACACTGGCTGACTCATTGTTGTGGGGTATTATTTCTTAGTGAATTTCAAATACTTTGGCAGTTTTTCTCAACATTGAACCCAATGCTTCAGCAGCTGCGAATTGAGCCCAACACGTGGCAAAGGCTCACTGAGATATGTCTTACTGTGTATGAGAGGACAACTACTGATTGTAGCCATTTTTTGTTCACTAAATATCACTGGATGTACCAGCAATTTGGCGACCTCTTCTGCATGCTTCCTGTGGCTCGTTGGTCTAGGGGTATGATTCTCGCTTCGGGTGCGAAAGGTCCCGGGTTCCAATCCCGGACGAGCCCAGTTGTTCCACGTGATCGTGTCTTTGCTGTAATTACATAGTTCTGTGTGTGATTTTCTCAACTATGTGGTCAAACCGCCTGTCTAGTAAATAGGAAGTCCCGGGTTCAAATCCCAACAGTCCCTTTAAACCTTCAACACAGATAAATAGAATCATAAAATTGGCAGTCTTAGTTGTGCCAGTGATATGATTCTGAACTCCCCACATTGTGCGATAATCTTTGCATTTGATGCTTATTTGCCCTATCTTAATGCACTATATGTTTTATCCGTGGGGTATTCAGTGTCAAGCCAAGTTCTCACTACGGACAACGAGCATGTGCCGAAATAGCTCAGTTGGGAGAGCGTTAGACTGAAGATCTAAAGGTCCCTGGTTCGATCCCGGGTTTCGGCAGCCAGGGGGGGAGGCAGGTTCATACTTCTATAACTAATGACAAACATGTTTGAACCTTCTGAGATTTTGCTAAAATATCCCTGTTAAGGGAACCCAAGAGTTCCAGTCAATAGTCAAGCTCTTGTTACCCTGTTTGGAACTGTGGTAAGTATATGTTGTAAAAGGACCACATAACTGACACTCTTCACACTACTGCAACTCATGGTCTTTCTCTATGAGGTCAAACGAGTACTTGAGTGTGGCTGTGGCTTAGTTGGTCAAAGCGCCTGTCTTGGAAATAGATGATGGATTTGTATCCCACCAGTGCCTTCTTAGATTGATCACAGACAAACAGTACAAGAAGGATTCTGAATAACCATGAAGGGATTTGAACCCTCACTCTTCTGATCCGAAGTCAGACGCCTTATCCATTAGGCCACATGGTCTGCTGTTTTCTAAAAAAATCCAAGGGACCTGAAAATTGACTAGTCCTGAGTCTGATCAAACCATTGAGATATAAACAGAATTTGGGTGCACATACCGGCAGTGCCGAGATTTTACAAAAAAATCTATTGCAACTCAAGGGCCTTTATCAGGTCAAACTGATGGTTGAGAAGATACTTGAGTGGTGCTGTGGCTTAGTTGGTCAAAGCGCCTGTCTAGTAAACAGGAGATCCTGGGTTCAAATCCCAGCAGTACCTTTAAACCTTGAACACAAATAAACAGAATCATGTAACTGGCAGTCTTAATTGTGTCAGTTATACGATTCTAAACTGGCTCAGGGTCGTGGGTTCAAACCCCACGTTGGGTGGGAACTTTGAAAGTGATGTGTTTTGCCCAATATTCAAGCAATACAGGCTTGCTGGGATTATGCGAAAAATAGCCCTGGAACCCAAGAGTTCCAGTCAATAGTCCAACTTTGTTAACCTGTTCAACAACTTGATTACGGTTTTGCAGGCTTTGGAAATATACCTTGCTTTCAATGGAAGGGTCCCACATTTTTTCCACATGAAAGCAAGCTGACAGAGCCTGGATAGCTCAGTCGGCAGAGCATCAGACTTTTAATCTGAGGGATTGTTCATATTAGCGTTCTTTCTCCCCTGCTCTTCTCCCTGTACACCAACCACTGCACCTCCAGCCACGACTCCGTGAAGCTGCTCAAGTTCGCGGATGACACCACCCTCATTGGACTCATCTCCAACAACGATGAGTCCGCCTACAGGAGGAAGGTGGACCGGCTGGTGTCCTGGTGCAGTGGTAACAACTGGAGCTGAACGCCCAGAAGACAGTGCCCCAGTGGCCTAATGGATAAGGCACTGCCCTCCTAAGGCAGGGATTGTGGGTTCGAGTCCCATCTGGGGTGAGGGATGAGTGCAGTCCTAGGAGGAAATCGTCATTTTCTACAATGGGACTTGATCTAAAGATGCAACTCAAGACAGCAGAACGAAGAAAGGTTTCTTTCCCTTCATCTGTAATTCTTAGCAGGTTTTCCCAACGTTTCATCTTTAATCCAAATAACTTTCTCAAGGAAATGAAAGGCCGAAGTTGGAGATTCATAACCTGTGGGTGTGGTTGGACATCCCATGGGAAAACCTGCTAAGTAGATGGGTGAGAAACCTTTCTTCATTTTGACTAATCCAAGTCGGACTGAGCGCTTGCAAGCCACCCAAGACAGCAGAGTGGGTCAGCGGAAGCGTGCTGGACCCATAACCCAGAGGTCGATGGATCGAAACCATCCTCTGCTAAAAGAAAAAGAATTCTTTCGGTCAAAGAATAAATGTTGCTTTTTAAAAAGGTCAGAGTTCCATCTGGGGTGACATGAAATTGCCAATAGCTTTCTGTTTGTGTTTACAGGGACTAAGAGTTCAGGACTGGATCCAACCTTCAATTGTGGACCGGCCTCACAACCGCAGACCACGTGTAACCACACCAGCCCCGGACCTTTACCTCCAAGATTGTCTGAGACCAGCCACCAAACAATTTCTGCATCAACTGTCAGAAACAGTCTCAGGGAAGCTCAACTGCATGATCGTCGTTCGTCCTCACCGGGGTCTTGACCTGACTCCAGCTCGTTGCCGTACCAGACTTGAGTGGGAAAACGCTCACATTGGATGGCGCCTGGCACGTTGGAGAGTTGTTCTCCATGACTTCCTCAACTCTTAACCTGGGTTTTCTCGTCTCCAATGGAGGTTTAGGTTCAAATCCCACTCCTGGCAAGCCTTTTGGAAAAGGGGAGCAATATTGAAATGGTTTGACATTCTTCCAAGCAACTGAAGAAAAGAAAATACGCACTTGGACTTTGGCTAAAGGGTGAAGGGAAACGTTATAAATATATTCAATATTTGGAACTGTGGTAAGTGAATGTTCAAAAAGGGCCAAAAAACTTCCCGTTTTCATTCAAGCAAACGCAACTCAAGGTCCTTCTATATGATGTCAAACTGGTAAACTTGATTACAGTTTTGCAGGCTTTGGAAATATCAGACTTTTAATCTGAAGGTCCAGGGTTCAAGTCCCTGTTCGGCCGATTGTTTGCCTTGACTACTTGAAATACAGTTAGTCATGTGTCATTTTTAAAAGTCTCTTAGTAGGCTTAGATGTATGTCAAATAACATTATCTGAAGGACTTAGTATTTATTGCAAAGCACATCTACTATCAAGAGCAGCTTGCTCCAAGGTAAGAACAATGTTCATTAGGAGAGGTTCACCTTTCAAAATAATGTTCATTTCTGAATTTGATGGTGTAAAAAAGTTATTTTAGCAATTGTCATCACACTGGCTGACTCATTGTTGTGGGGTATTATTTCTTAGTGAATTTCAAATACTTTGGCAGTTTTTCTCAACATTGAACCCAATGCTTCAGCAGCTGCGAATTGAGCCCAACACGTGGCAAAGGCTCACTGAGATATGTCTTACTGTGTATGAGAGGACAACTACTGATTGTAGCCATTTTTTGTTCACTAAATATCACTGGATGTACCAGCAATTTGGCGACCTCTTCTGCATGCTTCCTGTGGCTCGTTGGTCTAGGGGTATGATTCTCGCTTCGGGTGCGAGAGGTCCCGGGTTCCAATCCCGGACGAGCCCAGTTGTTCCACGTGATCGTGTCTTTGCTGTAATTACATAGTTCTGTGTGTGATTTTCTCAACTATGTGGTCAAACCGCCTGTCTAGTAAATAGGAAGTCCCGGGTTCAAATCCCAACAGTCCCTTTAAACCTTCAACACAGATAAATAGAATCATAAAATTGGCAGTCTTAGTTGTGCCAGTGATATGATTCTGAACTCCCCACATTGTGCGATAATCTTTGCATTTGATGCTTATTTGCCCTATCTTAATGCACTATATGATTTTATCCGTGGGGTATTCAGTGTCAAGCCAAGTTCTCACTACGGACAACGAGCATGTGCCGAAATAGCTCAGTTGGGAGAGCGTTAGACTGAAGATCTAAAGGTCCCTGGTTCGATCCCGGGTTTCGGCAGCCAGGGGGGGAGGCAGGTTCATACTTCTATAACTAATGACAAACATGTTTGAACCTTCTGAGATTTTGCTAAAATATCCCTGTTAAGGGAACCCAAGAGTTCCAGTCAATAGTCAAGCTCTTGTTACCCTGTTTGGAACTGTGGTAAGTATATGTTGTAAAAGGACCACATAACTGACACTCTTCACACTACTGCAACTCATGGTCTTTCTCTATGAGGTCAAACGAGTACTTGAGTGTGGCTGTGGCTTAGTTGGTCAAAGCGCCTGTCTTGGAAATAGATGATGGATTTGTATCCCACCAGTGCCTTCTTAGATTGATCACAGACAAACAGTACAAGAAGGATTCTGAATAACCATGAAGGGATTTGAACCCTCACTCTTCTGATCCGAAGTCAGACGCCTTATCCATTAGGCCACATGGTCTGCTGTTTTCTAAAAAAATCCAAGGGACCTGAAAATTGACTAGTCCTGAGTCTGATCAAACCATTGAGATATAAACAGAATTTGGGTGCACATACCGGCAGTGCCGAGATTTTACAAAAAAATCTATTGCAACTCAAGGGCCTTTATCAGGTCAAACTGATGGTTGAGAAGATACTTGAGTGGTGCTGTGGCTTAGTTGGTCAAAGCGCCTGTCTAGTAAACAGGAGATCCTGGGTTCAAATCCCAGCAGTACCTTTAAACCTTGAACACAAATAAACAGAATCATGTAACTGGCAGTCTTAATTGTGTCAGTTATACGATTCTAAACTGGCTCAGGGTCGTGGGTTCAAACCCCACGTTGGGTGGGAATCTTTGAAAGTGATGTGTTTTGCCCAATATTCAAGCAATACAGGCTTGCTGGGATTATGCGAAAAATAGCCCTGGAACCCAAGAGTTCCAGTCAATAGTCCAACTTTGTTAACCTGTTCAACAACTTGATTACGGTTTTGCAGGCTTTGGAAATATACCTTGCTTTCAATGGAAGGGTACCCACATTTTTTCCACATGAAAGCAAGCTGACAGAGCCTGGATAGCTCAGTCGGCAGAGCATCAGACTTTTAATCTGAGGGATTGTTCATATTAGCGTTCTTTCTCCCCTGCTCTTCTCCCTGTACACCAACCACTGCACCTCCAGCCACGACTCCGTGAAGCTGCTCAAGTTCGCGGATGACACCACCCTCATTGGACTCATCTCCAACAACGATGAGTCCGCCTACAGGAGGAAGGTGGACCGGCTGGTGTCCTGGTGCAGTGGTAACAAGCTGGAGCTGAACGCCCAGAAGACAGTGCCCCAGTGGCCTAATGGATAAGGCACTGCCCTCCTAAGGCAGGGATTGTGGGTTCGAGTCCCATCTGGGGTGAGGGATGAGTGCAGTCCTAGGAGGAAATCGTCATTTTCTACAATGGGACTTGATCTAAAGATGCAACTCAAGACAGCAGAACGAAGAAAGGTTTCTTTCCCTTCATCTGTAATTCTTAGCAGGTTTTCCCAACGTTTCATCTTTAATCCAAATAACTTTCTCAAGGAAATGAAAGGCCGAAGTTGGAGATTCATAACCTGTGGGTGTGGTTGGACATCCCATGGGAAAACCTGCTAAGTAGATGGGTGAGAAACCTTTCTTCATTTTGACTAATCCAAGTCGGACTGAGCGCTTGCAAGCCACCCAAGACAGCAGAGTGGGTCAGCGGAAGCGTGCTGGGCCCATAACCCAGAGGTCGATGGATCGAAACCATCCTCTGCTAAAAGAAAAAGAATTCTTTCGGTCAAAGAATAAATGTTGCTTTTTAAAAAGGTCCAGAGTTCCATCTGGGGTGACATGAAATTGCCAATAGCTTTCTGTTTGTGTTTACAGGGACTAAGAGTTCAGGACTGGATCCAACCTTCAATTGTGGACCGGCCTCACAACCGCAGACCACGTGTAACCACACCAGCCCCGGACCTTTACCTCCAAGATTGTCTGAGACCAGCCACCAAACAATTTCTGCATCAACTGTCAGAAACAGTCTCAGGGAAGCTCAACTGCATGATCGTCGTTCGTCCTCACCGGGGTCTTGACCTGACTCCAGCTCGTTGCCGTCACCTTACAGACTTGAGTGGGAAAACGCTCACATTGGATGGCGCCTGGCACGTTGGAGAGTTGTTCTCCATGACTTCCTCAACTCTTAACCTGGGTTTTCTCGTCTCCAATGGAGGTTTAGGTTCAAATCCCACTCCTGGCAAGCCTTTTGGAAAAGGGGAGCAATATTGAAATGGTTTGACATTCTTCCAAGCAACTGAAGAAAAGAAAATACGCACTTGGACTTTGGCTAAAGGGTGAAGGGAAACGTTATAAATATATTCAATATTTGGAACTGTGGTAAGTGAATGTTCAAAAAGGGCCAAAAAACTTCCCGTTTTCATTCAAGCAAACGCAACTCAAGGTCCTTCTATATGATGTCAAACTGGTAAACTTGATTACAGTTTTGCAGGCTTTGGAAATATCAGACTTTTAATCTGAAGGTCCAGGGTTCAAGTCCCTGTTCGGCCGATTGTTTGCCTTGACTACTTGAAATACAGTTAGTCATGTCAATTTTTAAAAGTCTCTTAGTAGGCTTAGATGTATGTCAAATAACATTATCTGAAGGACTTAGTATTTATTGCAAAGCACATCTACTATCAAGAGCAGCTTGCTCCAAGGTAAGAACAATGTTCATTAGGAGAGGTTCACCTTTCAAAATAATGTTCATTTCTGAATTTGATGGTGTAAAAAAGTTATTTTAGCAATTGTCATCACACTGGCTGACTCATTGTTGTGGGGTATTATTTCTTAGTGAATTTCAAATACTTTGGCAGTTTTTCTCAACATTGAACCCAATGCTTCAGCAGCTGCGAATTGAGCCCAACACGTGGCAAAGGCTCACTGAGATATGTCTTACTGTGTATGAGAGGACAACTACTGATTGTAGCCATTTTTTGTTCACTAAATATCACTGGATGTACCAGCAATTTGGCGACCTCTTCTGCATGCTTCCTGTGGCTCGTTGGTCTAGGGGTATGATTCTCGCTTCGGGTGCGAGAGGTCCCGGGTTCCAATCCCGGACGAGCCCAGTTGTTCCACGTGATCGTGTCTTTGCTGTAATTACATAGTTCTGTGTGTGATTTTCTCAACTATGTGGTCAAACCGCCTGTCTAGTAAATAGGAAGTCCCGGGTTCAAATCCCAACAGTCCCTTTAAACCTTCAACACAGATAAATAGAATCATAAAATTGGCAGTCTTAGTTGTGCCAGTGATATGATTCTGAACTCCCCACATTGTGCGATAATCTTTGCATTTGATGCTTATTTGCCCTATCTTAATGCACTATATGATTTTATCCGTGGGGTATTCAGTGTCAAGCCAAGTTCTCACTACGGACAACGAGCATGTGCCGAAATAGCTCAGTTGGGAGAGCGTTAGACTGAAGATCTAAAGGTCCCTGGTTCGATCCCGGGTTTCGGCAGCCAGGGGGGGAGGCACGTTCATACTTCTATAACTAATGACAAACATGTTTGAACCTTCTGAGATTTTGCTAAAATATCCCTGTTAAGGGAACCCAAGAGTTCCAGTCAATAGTCAAGCTCTTGTTACCCTGTTTGGAACTGTGGTAAGTATATGTTGTAAAAGGACCACATAACTGACACTCTTCACACTACTGCAACTCATGGTCTTTCTCTATGAGGTCAAACGAGTACTTGAGTGTGGCTGTGGCTTAGTTGGTCAAAGCGCCTGTCTTGGAAATAGATGATGGATTTGTATCCCACCAGTGCCTTCTTAGATTGATCACAGACAAACAGTACAAGAAGGATTCTGAATAACCATGAAGGGATTTGAACCCTCAGTCTTCTGATCCGAAGTCAGACGCCTTATCCATTAGGCCACATGGTCTGCTGTTTTCTAAAAAAATCCAAGGGACCTGAAAATTGACTAGTCCTGAGTCTGATCAAACCATTGAGATATAAACAGAATTTGGGTGCACATACCGGCAGTGCCGAGATTTTACAAAAAAATCTATTGCAACTCAAGGGCCTTTATCAGGTCAAACTGATGGTTGAGAAGATACTTGAGTGGTGCTGTGGCTTAGTTGGTCAAAGCGCCTGTCTAGTAAACAGGAGATCCTGGGTTGAAATCCCAGCAGTACCTTTAAACCTTGAACACAAATAAACTGGCTCAGGGTCGTGGGTTCAAACCCCACGTTGGGTGGGAATCTTTGAAAGTGATGTGTTTTGCCCAATATTCAAGCAATACAGGCTTGCTGGGATTATGCGAAAAATAGCCCTGGAACCCAAGCGTTCCAGTCAATAGTCCAACTTTGTTAACCTGTTCAACAACTTGATTACAGTTTTGCAGGCTTTGGAAATATACCTTGCTTTCAATGGAAGGGTACGCACATTTTTTCCACATGAAAGCAAGCTGACAGAGCCTGGATAGCTCAGTCGGCAGAGCATCAGACTTTTAATCTGAGGGATTGTTCATATTAGCGTTCTTTCAGGTAGCAAAGTGGGTTCACGAGAATAGGTTGGTATTAAATTCTGAAAAAACAAAATGCATGTTAATTGGGTCACAGTACATGTTGAAAGCAACACTTAAATTATATTTGATATTAGAAGGAAACATTATTGAACAAGTAGAAGAGACAAAATAATTGGGGGTAATAGTTGATTCAAAGTTGTCATGGAACAGTCACATAAATTGTATAGTTAAAAAAATGGGAAGAAGCTCTCCCCTCTGTAGGAAATGTATACCACAGTGGTTGACCAAGAGACTTGTGCAGTCATTAGTTCTTTCCCAGATGGATTATGCGTCGGTGGTTTGGTCAAACACATGTGAAAACAACCTACACAAATTACAAGTCGCTCAGAACAAAGCTGCCAGAATTGTATTGAGCTGCCCGTACAGAACAAATGTCACAACAATGCACAACAGTTTAGCCTGGCTCACTGTAAAAAGCAGAACACAGTATTATTTATTAACGTTTATCAGGAATGTTTTAGTGTCACACAATCCTGAAACAATATATAATAAATTGAAACTGTTTTTCAAATTCCCATGATCATGCCACACGGCAAAGTAGTGATCTAAGGTGTGTGCTCCCTGCTTGCAGAACAAATAAAATGCAGAAAACTGTAGTCTATCGAGCCATGGTTGCATGGAACTTGTTGCCCTCCTTTCTGATCAAAGAGAGTGAGAGAATTCATTTTCAAAAGAAATTAAAGCTATATCTTTTCACACATGAACATTAATTATACATCAAATATAATATTTTATATTTGAGTTGGACTGAAACCACTGGAGAAAGTTCATTTGTTACTATTATTATTATTATTATTTTTTTTTTTTTTTTTCATAGTTGTAAATGATTTCTCACTGAGCTGTCATATCGTCGTGTGTGTGTGTGTGTGTGCGTGTGTGTGATTTATGTATAAAAATATGTAAAAGCATGTAATGATTTTGAGGAGACCCCAGGAAGATTAGCCATTGCATCTCAGTGGCTAATGGGGATCTTAATAAACTAAACTAAACACAGGATTAAAATCATAAATTAAAAAGAGTAAAGATAACATCAAAGATAACATATAAAATCTCAAATATAATCTGAAAAATTGAATAATGGAGCCTGAATTTGGTATCAAGGAAATCAAAAGCATCCTTTAGTTAATACTGTATTATCACAAAAGTGTTAAGTTATTTATAATGAATAAGTTTAGCATCAGATGCTGAATTTCAATATAGATAAAGAAAACAGTGTTGCACCAAGACCAAAAAGACACTAACATTTAAAAGTCATCATGATAGGACAAACTAAGGACTGGCTTCATTTTTTGGTTTAGATTCACAACATTTTGCATTTACTCCACTAAATGCAAGAACTTTTGGAGCGCTGAAGCGTCGACGAGTTAACATTTACTTGACCTTCTGACGTCGGAGCTTGTGGTTTAAGAAAGTGCTTATCAAACCAGCTCCGATGTTATTACGGTCTTGTGGGAACTGTGCTAAAACATGAAGGAGCTTTCAAGGCGGAGAAAGGGCATCAAGTTTTCACTCCGCAGACTTGACCTGTGTTTTCGGTCAAATGTCTTCTGAAGCAAATCAAATTCTCAAATGTTGAAAGATGCAGCGCGCTCAGTAGAAAACGCAGGACACACTACACTCTATGGCCGTGTTGTATTTTCCACTCTATGCATGCTGGATTGAACTAACTTGTTTTTTTTATTACGCTGTGGATGAAACACTTTTGTAAAATAACACATGTTGTGCTCGCATCCCCTGTCGAAACCGCAGCCCTGCTTTGAACTTTTACACAACATTTGTTCCGTCTGCCCTGAGCTGGCAGCAACAAACGAGCACTAACAAAAGAGCGTTTTTGATCTGAACATTCACAAAAACAGCAACGTCTCTCCTATCCAGCAAAGACACTTGACCTTTAATATGTGTTACCAATTTGCATTCTTTAATTCGGTTATAGCACAAACTGCAACCATTTGAACACTATGTGGATCCTAAAAAGCCATGCACCCATATATATTTATATTTTAAGTATGTATTGTTATTTGCATTCATATTTCTTCTACTATTTTAATCAGTAAAAAGAGCCTTTGAAGAAGTAGTCTTTGAAGATACTTGCAGATAGACTTTCAACCTTTTTCCCATGTGGTGCAAAGGAATAATGTAAATGACTAAGTAAAAAGTAGCGGTGTTAAAGAATACAAAATTGGAACTACATCTTGTTATATACACCCCAAAATACTTCAATTCAAAATGAAAAATCATGATTCTAAAAAAATATATACTCACACACAGATATACAGTATATATATTCTATTTTGGATCAAAATATTCAATGCAGAATCTTACTCCCAACAGTAGCCTCTTGGAAGAGCTCGTTTGTTATAGGCTAATTACAAGTTAGTTATAATTTTGTTTATTTTTTTTGCCAAACATTTATCTTGGCTCATTGCAACAATATTCTCATTGCTCATTGCACTCAATAAAGAGGTCATTCTTTTGAAATATGTATTCCTATATATTACTTTCTCTAAAGTTTCATTTGTTTCAACTTTCTTTCCTACAGTATCAAATGTTTATGTTGCTAGAGCCAATACTTTTGGTTTCATATGTTTTATGTTAGTTCGGTAAGTGACATGTTCAGAGCATATATGCTTTTTTTATGTTGGACCAAAGTCTTTCTTTGCAAATTGATTTAGGTCAGTAAAAAAGTTAAACTCCATATACCGCAAACCCCCAAACAAGTATTGCGCACAGAGATGAAGAAAAATCAGTTCCAAAAGAGGAAGGACACAGAGTGAGACCCGTGGCAACAGAAATTCAGTTGCCAATTTCCTGTCGCTGTCAGGCAGAAGTGTCCACAATGGCGGTTGACAGCCGACTCCCCGTGGCCGCCACCCGCTCATTCGCTATTGTAAATAAACAGTTTAAGTTGAAATGTCAGGCGAGAGACAGACGCCAGGCTCTAATATCTCCTGTAGTCATGCCAGTTGATGGACGTGGTGCGTAATGAGGGTGGCATGCACAACCTGCTGCACTGGAGATGACAGTAACCGGGACAGACGCGCTGCTGTTTAAAGGTCTCCGGGGAACACAGATTTGAACTCGATGCTCGTTCTACGCCTTTGCCTCGTTGGATCTGAAATACATCTGGCTGTGACCTATAAATGTGAACGATCGGGGGAAACAGCGGGGGGTGGAAAAATGGACACCGGCCATGTTTGGGTCCAAGTAGCGCAGTCATCGAGTTGTTGAGGACACTTGGACGCCCGGAGCAAAGACTTGTGATTATAGCGGCTGACGTGGCCAAGAGTGCTCGTGATTATCTGAGTGAAGCTAAACTGGTGGCCATTATGACCCAAAAAGATGGGAGGCAAAGCAACACTTGCTGCGTGACTAAGCCAAGCCGAATCTGTGCTGCATATGAATAGCTTGCCTTGAGTCAATTTTAGGAGGCCAAGGACACTGTACAGATGGCATAAGCCTTGCTTATGAGAGCTCGCTAGAAAATGCATAATGAGCTCCAGTTCCCGACTTATTTACTTTCACACTACACTTAAAACTTCATGAAGATCAAAGAGAAAGGAGATTGTAGGTCAGGGGTGACACCATTTCCTACTCCTACAACCAAAGTTGTTATACTTAGATATAAACAAATTGGTAAATCCAACCCAAGATACAGACATTCTATCAATGTTAATAATTTTACCAGCTGCTATCATTACTATTACTATTGTTTGATATGGTCGTATTCTCTACAGCTTAAAGAGCGACTAAACACCAAATCAACTTTTTTTAACTCATAAACTGCATAAATATGTTAATTGTAGTGCTCTCTACATATCCTGGACATTTTCTTGACATTTTAGTTCAAATGAGATAAAATCTACCTTCTGAGCCAAAAAACGTCTGTGTGGCGCCCTCTCTACCTTTTTTGGTGGTACTACATTTGAATTTGGTTCTGGCCTCTTCATTGACTTCTCTATGACGTCAGTTGGTGTGTGTGACGTCAGTCTGTCTGCGCCAGAGATATAAACCCATTCATTCGCCCCAGCAGCAGGTTGGAGTATTATGGCGCCATCTAGTGGTTTAAAATGAAATTACATGAGTAATTCTGAGATAATTGTGTGGATTAGATTCAGGTGTGTGGCTTCACAATTATCTAAGTGTGTAAGGGTGGAATGAGACTTTCTGGTGTGTAAACTATTGCTTTAAGCAGCAATGACAACTGACTGGTTTTTTTTCGTGACAAGTGAGACCACGCCCAACTCTAACCCTTACAGCTTAGCACTGTTAGCATGTGGGGGGGCATATGCTGCATAACGCAGCAATTGGGCCAATCAAAAACACTGCGACTTTCTCTGGTGAAAGGGCTTTGTGTGGACGGATACATTTACAGTGCCGGTTACGTCATTACACATAAGTTTTCAATACATATGCCGTTTCCTCTTTGTCTGGATAATATCTTACATCCCTTACACACCCCAAGTGCAGCTAGAGGTGCGACTGCTGCTGTCTCTGTGTAGTCTATGGATAAGTGTAGAACAGGCCAGAGATTTGCTATGTACCAGTACAAATCCTATGTATGTGTTTGTCCTCATGGTGTCAGAGGCTGGTTTGGTCAGACCTGAGACTTTATGAATGAAAGAAAAAACAACCACATAAAAAATAAGTCTAACCTGCCAGCCCTACTTGTAATGCGAGTGTTTTGGACAGGTGGAGCTGATCTCCTGTCAAACGCCATCAGCACAAGCAGATTTCCAAAGTATTTAGACTGAAATCTGCGTCACTGCATGCGCCTCACTCAGTTAAAATACATGTGGCTTGTGAATGGGGCTGAATGTATTCATGAAACCAAACAAAAGGCTTTAACAGGTTTTCGATTTATATGATCTTTGTCAGAAAGTGTTGCCTATGCAACTGAAACAACAAAATAACAGCATTTGAAAAGAAAAAATTACAGCCCCAAAGCTGATAAATGAATATTTGAAATGACTAGAGGCTTAAAGGTCCTATATCACGCTTTTCTTCATGTTTCACACTCAATCCTATGCACATGTGTGATATTAATGTGTATGATACACCACACAACAATCAAAGCTTGTGAGATTAGAGCCATCTCTTGTATAGAGGTGACGTGACCTCGACTCAAACGAGCTGATCCAGAGAAGAGTCTGCTCCTCTGCCTGTGAGCCCGCCTCCCCCCGCCCGCACGGTGACGTAGCATCACGCTTTTGTCGTTTATCACCTGTACTTAGTAATTTCATACATAAGAATACACTTTTTCCAACAATGACAATCCGTCACATCGAGCCCTATGTCCTTGATGCACAATCAGACCCTAGTTATTTAGTTTACAGAAGTATACAGCGAGTTAGCGTCACTACTCACAGATTGAGGGGGTCCGAGTTACGTCTTTTACCGTGGGAATAACGTGTTTCCAGATCAGCTTTTGAGTAAGTCCAGTTCCATTGTCCCTGTAGTTCTGGAACCGTCTCAGTGAAGTGTCGCAGATGAACCGGTATTATATTAGATCCATGAGGTGAACAGATGAAAAAAGTCGAGCCGCTTTCTTCCTCTTAGGGCCAAATAGTGTGTCACATATTTACACCCATAACACACTTCATTCAAGTTGACGTGATCCTAACACTTTTAGTTGCTGAAAAAAGCATAAAAACAGCAGCTCTATGTGGTGTCCGCGAGACCAGACCACAGACGCTGGACTCGGGAGCCGGAGCCTGTGCGCTCTGATTCACTGTTTTGATCCGTCAATCACCTCCTGCCGGCTTTTAATTTATTTTTATTTTTATTATTTTTGACAAAAAACAGCATACTAATTGTGTATTGTTTACCCCGTTTTGACAAAAGTATTTAACAACTATTTTAAATACAAAGCAAACGGGGTCATGCGCGTCATGCCCGTCATCAGTGTGGTTTTCGTCACTGAAGTGGACCCGAGCGTTTCTGTGCCTCACGCTGGGGAAGGAGACAGATTGCTCTCTTACAAAAGATTGACAGAATCAATGAATAAACTACTGTGGGCTTGTGTATGAAGGCCAAATAGCATTGTAATCATGTTTAAAGCAGAGAAAAGTAAAAAACCGTGATATGGGCCCTTTAAGAAACTAGCCTATAGAGAAAGAAAAAAATATTTACTAATAGCATCAATCTAATGTTTACAAAAACCTGACCAATAAGTAAAACCATAGCCTTCTTTCTCTTGCTTCCTTTTCCCTACAGCCAGCAACATCATGCTGGCTTTCTAATCATTATGCAAAGGCAGTCTGTTTTGGTTAGCACCCCACGGCTCTTTTTCTTACTCAATATTATATTACCGGCACAGTCAGATGTGCCAGTCCTTTCCTCTCCCACCTTATCAAATCAGACAGATGTTGCAAAAAAAAAAAAACACGTAGTGGTCACTCGTTTCATTACGGCGACTGCAATAAAACGGCCTCCAAGTGCTAATATCGCCTGCCAAGCCACAAAAAAAAAAAACATGTGGGAAAACGTGTTCGGATTGGAGCTGGCCGCCTTGAATTTGATAATCACATAGTCACAGTAAAACGCGGGCCGATGTGTCAAACACCACTTGGCGTTCCAAACAAGGTGAAAAAAAAAACACACACACACAGACAGAATTTATGATGTTTACCGGTACCGCTTGTGAAGGCCCCCAGAAAATCTATTTGTCTGGCTTGACAGTGGAAGCATCTGGTGGATTGGAGAACCAGCTGCCACGGTGGCATTAGAGGTCTGTTTTGGCTGTCCTGCTTCCAAGACATCTAATATGACAAACTCCCGGCATGACAAGGATCGGCGGAATCGATTGGACACTTGACGGAGTGAAAACAAACAGTGGCATCGTGCTGTTATTTATAAGTGAAAGCTGTATCTAAGAAAGTGTGGCGTTCATGCAATCTCGCTAGTCAAAGTGTACAGCATTGGATGTTCCCAGGTGGCTGTGGAGAGATAAATACCACAGCAAAAGTGTGCCAACTCCTTTTTGGTAACCAGCTGCAGCCTCGGTGGCGAGAACCTATCCGTGCCTCGCCTAAGTAGTAAGTAGCTGGCTCCACGGCTTTCAAAAACGGGCTGGCCTGGCTGGTGTTTGATGGATCGCTGAAACTGTGCCCACTGGAAGGAAAGTTACCTAAAAAACAGCCACAGGGTCTGTGCGTTTTCATAGGTAAATAGCCGGGGCGCCGTCATGGGAAAGCTCATTGTTTACCGACGGAAGCAGAGCAGACTGAAGTTTGAGGCCTGGGTAACTCTGAAATATTGTGTCATTGAAGAATCCCAAATCTTCTCACTCAGAGCCTTAATTAGATTATGGCTAATCTCAGAAGACAGCTGAGAATATATTAATCAATACAGTTCCACCATGTATTATTCTCTTTTATACAACGGAAGCGGCTAGTCTCATGTTGATGAGGATGAGGAGAGAATATAGATGATACTCTTAACGGCTTTCTACCAACAATATAAGATGCTTGGAATCTATGTAACTCAATTGAACGCCTACTGGATATGGAAGCACAATTTTGCAATAGTTAGTACCCTAACCCTAAAGTCATACGAGTCATATAATAATCTTGAGGGGTTTGTGTGTCGTGAAATGTAGATATATTCTACAAAATCTACTACTAATTCTGTTTTTAACCATGTTGTCCTTTAAAAAACAGTAGATCAAGCCACGCTAATATCAGTAACTCTACCCCTTAATAATAATAGTGAATTTTTATACTACTGGAGCCACAGCTGCCCTGAAGCAGACTGACAGAAGGCAACCACTATGTGCCAACAGCCCCTCTGAAGCACACACACACAAACACATACAGATTTCAGGCAAAATAGGTGACGTGTTTTGCCCCAGAACACTAAGCCGCCCGACCGTGGCACCTGATGTTCCCAGAGGTCTCCCATCACAGTACTAACCAGGTCCTATACTGCTAAACTTCAAAGGTCTGACCGGATCTGGCGTTCACATCATTGTACCACTTAAGAGCAGTTTTCTGAAAATACTAGGGGTGCAACGGTTTGAAAAAATCACGGTTCGGTTCGTACCTCGGTTCAGAGGCCACGGTTCGGTTCATTTTTCGGTTCATTTTTCAAAAAAAAAGTTTTGTCTTTTTAATAAACACAGCTCATGTGGACTCGGCTTCTGCTCTGACTGCCCCCCCCCCCTGACCTAGAAATGAATTAAGGGGAAGGAAATGGATGGATGGATGGATGGCATATTCCATCCATCCAATTATGTCTATTTAACATAATTAATGAAAAACAACACAAAGTGCAACATAAGAAGGCACTTTGAGGATATTTACCCTCATATATTAAACCACCTTCCTGATTCTCCCGAGGAGGCGCTCCATTCTGGGCCCAGCCTCATTCACTGCATTTATTTAATTTTTGGCATTATCAGTTGTGACTGGGATATTAGTACTGGGCCTTTGTCTTCCATTCCTCCGCTGCTTGTGTCAGAACCTGCGCTGTGTGACTGTGTGACTGTCGTAGAGGGGGCGTGTCTTCAGCGCCAGACTTTTCATCTCCCAGTCTGCGGTGATGAAGTGAGCGGTTCCGCTCATGGATCTGTTATAGGTTCCGCGGGACGTCCAAGCGTCAGTCGTGAGCGCAGCTGAGGATGCGCGGGAGAGTTGACTTTAGCCCGGTCTGACTGTGCGTAAAGGGGCTGCTTAAATGCCGCGACAATAAGCGGTCATTGAGACGCTTTTTTCACTCATGTCTTTCTTGGTCCACAGTGCTTACACATCGTGACAGTTTTGTCAAATATTAATTATCAGTGTAGTTACAGTGAAGCCAAAATGCTCTCATACTGGGGATTTAAATGACGCAGGGCTTTCAAGTATCTCCGTTCCTCCGCTCGCAATGACCGCGCTGTGTGTGGACTGAACAACGTGCGCACAACTTTTTTTTCATAAATCAAACCGCGGATCACGTCTGTACCGAACCGAAGACGTTGAACCGAACGGATCACGGATCAGTGATGAACCGTTGCACCTCTAGAAAATACATTAGTTGCAAACGCATGGCTGCATTAAAATGTCCTTTAATGCATTGTTTTTCAACCAGTGGGCCGTGGCACATTGGTGTACATTGAGCTGGTTTTATTTTCTATATAATGCACATTGATGAGAATGACTTTTCTTATTTAATGAAGGCTGTAAAGTTTTAATTTTGTATCAAATTCAGTTGGTGGTGTGCCATGTGATATTTTGCTATGACAAAAGGTGCATCACTGCTCAAAAAGGTTGGGGAACACTGCTTTAATGTCATTTAATGTCTAAGATCATCACTGTACTAAAGCCTAGTGTATAGTCGCGCGACGCGGAGCTTACGGTGGAGAAGTGACGTCACTTGCGCAACATGTAGATCACCGCAAGGCCCTTACGTCGCCTGCCGCGCACCCTCGAAAATGTCTAACTACGTAAGGGTTGCCGCAGACAAACTCCGCTGTGATTGGTCCGTGTGTGTGTATTGGAAGGAAGCATGAAGCAGCTGCAGGGAACATGGACGAGGCACTTCAGAGCAGACTGCTTCACGCTTCGAAGGAACCGTTTGTTTTGCACTGTTCCTGTCTTTGTTTGAATCTGCACTCATAGCTTATTCGCGTCTGTTGGATCCTCCTGCTCTTGTAAATAGTTCATGTTTGTCTCAGATATTTACCACTTATTGTTTTGCTGTTTGTGCTGACTACACTAATAATAACTACGTTTCCAACAATAACTGTTTTTATTCACAACATCACAGTTAAATGAGTTGAAATAATGAGTCCATAGAACTGTCACATAAACCTACAGTAGAAACACATGTAATGATCTCAAACAGCTCGGTTTGCTATTGTTTTTGTTCTGAAGAGGAGAAAGTAGCAGCGTAGATAGGACCGCTCCTGTGAGATCGCCATCATGTGGTTGGTTGTAGGATTACAACAGTCTCTTCAAAACTCCGCAAGGGGAACGCGCAAGTGTACCATCAACTGTGGTTACGTAGGTCCAGCGCAACCGCAAATGTAACCAGCACAGCGCGAGTGTACACAGGCCTTTAGACCCTCCTCTATCAGCAACTAACAAAAAAAACCCAGTGGGATAATAGAGAAAAACTCCAGTGCGGCCCATATCGAGAGAGATATGAATGTTTAGATGTATTTGTCTATGTGCCAATACCTCTGGCTCACTTTAAAAACATTGAAATTCCTACAACATTACCACAAATTGGACACCGATACCTTCGAATTAAAGCAAACATTCTTGGAAAGTATTATTTTTGAATCATTTCAAATCCATTGTGATGAAAGAAACACACGAGAATTGTATCAGCAGACGGTAGTTGCTTTGAGTCAAGGTCAGAGGTTCCTGAGAATAAGAGATGTTCTTTTACACATACTAAAGATCCACACTGGAAACTCAGTCATCTGAGAGCTTTGTTAAAACTATTGGACATGTGTGAAAGAACAAGCCTGAATTACTCCCAAAACAACTGGAGCGACTAAATGAGAAAAGGAAACCACGGGTAAATGCTCTTTAATGTCAGTTTTGCATAATGTCTCTTTTCCACATGGTTTTCATTTCAATTACTGTATGTAATAGTTTTTTTGTTTTTTCTCGTTTTGTTTGAAATATTATACTTAACTTTAACTTACTTAAAAGGTATATAGGAGGATTTTCACAATTTTTAGGAAAGATTTGAACTATTTAACGAGCAGCTATCACCAGAATGATTAACAATTACAAAACAATTTATAATCATATTTTATAAAAGTCACAGCAGAACAATTCTTGCGGAAGTAAAATATTGTGAAGAAATGCTGTAATTAAATGCTTATTAGAAAATATTATTGTTTGTGTACTTGTAAGAAAGAGCTATGAGTCACTATTTGACTGAGTGAGGGTCATCTCTTTTCACTTTCCTGTCTGGAAAAGCTCATCAAAAGTCAGAAATAAATGGTTTTAAAACCAGGATCTGATTTTGTGGTTTGAAAATTGTGGTCCGAGCTGCATTTACTATGGAGGTATGAACACAATGACGGTATCGATTCTTGGTGCTGATAATGGAATGTTGGATAGGATGGACTGTCACAATGATTAGATCCTTCAGTTGGTTCAATTAAAACTATTTATTGGCTGATATTATGATGATAATATTAATGCGCTCTTTTGGACACTCAAAGACGCTTCACATGTCATTATTCTATCACTCCTTACACACTGGTGTTAAACAACTACTGTAGCCACAGCTGCCCTGGGGCACACTGACAGAAGGCCACCAGTATGTGCCATCGGCCCCTTCCACCACCACCAACCATTCTAGGCAAAGAGGGTGAAGTGTCTTGCCTAAGGATGGTTTCTGGCTTTTACATGAAAGTAAGGCTACAGAGTTGTTCTGTAGGTACTTGCACAATAATTGTTTTGTGATTACACTTTGTAACAATTTGGCTGAATAGTTTTTTTTTGTCATTTTCTTCTTTGGTATTGGTTCAAATCAAGAATCGGCAGATATTGAAAGCCAAAGAATCAAGATCAGTATTGTACATTAAAAAAGTTGGATTGGGGCATCCATATTCAACACAGCCCCTTCAATTCCCCCCACATTAGGGCTGGGATAAACGATTATTTTTTAAACGATTAATCTAGCGATTATTTTTTCGATGCATCGATTAATCTAACGATTATTTTTTTCGCTTCGATTCGATTTTGAGTTGATTCGATTCTCGATTATCTCCCCATTAATTGACTAATATTGATGTATACATGTTGATTTAAATATTTTAATGAAAAAAACATGAATTCCTTCACAAAAAATATGTATTGCTTTCTCTTAAAATTCAAAAATAAGACATTCTTAGAGGTAGCATAAAACCTTAAAGCCTTGAAAACACAGCTTACTGAAAAAAATGCATCTTATCATTCTTGAAACAAACATTTGATGCTTAGCATTCAATAAAAATATGAAAAAGTTCAGCCAAATACTTGTGTAGAGCAACTAAAAGAAAACAGTAACCAATGTAAACTTGAAGGCTTTAAGCTAAACAAAGAGTGCTTTTCCAGCAAAAACAGTGGGAGCCATCAGCCTGTCATGGCGTCCTTCCTGAACCAACAGAGTTTAACATTTAAGTTGAAGACACATAGGCCTATATTACTGAAGTCCATTAATTAAAGTGCATCTCTTAAATTCTTCATTCATATAAAAATAACAGTCAAAACTCTGCCACACACCTTTTTCTTAAACTCAAAATTCAAAAATAAAATTCAAGTAAGAGTGTACAAGAGAAAAACAATGCATTGTGTAGCAAATAAAAAGGTCAACCAGTCATCCTTTCTTTTAGAGTTACTGAAAGAATACAGTAACTATTGTAAACTTGGGGGCTTTTAGCTAATATAGAAAGTGCTTTTCCAACAAAAAATAAATAACAAAAGTAAACATTTAGAATTCAACATTTATGTGGAACATCATCCTTCAAAAAATTAACTACAACTTAGACCTGGTCACTTTCCTTTCCCCTTTAGAATAGTGTGTGTCTGTCATTGAGGGAAAAAATACAGTCAAAAATTGAAATGGAGGAATGTGAGCATTTCGACATGCTCTGGAGTCAGGCTTGCCCTTTTTTTAGAAACAATGTTCCCGGCAACTGAGAAAAGCCTTTCAGATGGCGTGGATGTGGCTGGTATGGACAAATAGGATTTGGCTAGGGCAGGAAACCTTATGGCGTTACTCTTCCATCATAAAAGGGGGTTGCTATCCCTTGGGATAGGGTTTTCCCCAAAGTACATAAGCACCTCTTTCCTGACTGTCTCACTGTCCCCGGCCCTGTCACCATTTATTTATTTTTATTTATACTTTATTAAGGACTCACATGCAAGCACAGGATCCATAGCTCCTTTCTCCTGGTCCCTGTTTTCTTCATTGCAGTCTTCCCCCTCTGAATCTGTGCCCAACAAAGTGTCCAACAAAGAACACCTCTTCTTTGGTGGGGAGTTTGCTGAGGCTTCCTGCCCCACAGCTGGCTGTAACAATCTCTTCTTCCTTTCGATTTCAAGAGCAACAGTCTGGATTTGTACTTGTAGTTTGAGTCCATCATCCGCTGAAAGGAACTTCAATTTCCGAAAACGGGGATCAAGAGCAGCAGCAATGAGAGACACATTTGTCCCATCCTCTTGAAATACAAATACGTCCTCCTGCCACCTTGACATCATGCCCTCTTCTGCTTTGATCTGGAAAAAGATCATGGCAGGAGAATCAAATGATTTATTTCGGGTGGATTTCAGGAGACCCTTCAGCAGGGGGGGGAGAACAGAGGCTGTGACATAAGATTGACCACTAAGGAAAACTGTGGCTTGCTCATAGGGCTTGAGCATCTCTTCCAATTCCTCCAGAAGAATCCATTGATCGCTTTTCAGATCAAGATAGTGCTTTCCACGCTGTGTGATTTCTGGATCTGATAGCGTCGCAACCACTGGCCATCGCTGCTCTAAAAGACGTTCAATCATGTAGTATGTGCTATTCCAACGAACAGCTACATCCTGCATCAGTTTATGTTCAACTGTGCCCATCTGACTTTGTTTTAGCTTCAGTTTAGTGGTAGCCGGCTCACTTTTCTTGATGTGTTTTACAAGGCACCGTGTGGCTGAGAGTGCCTTGCTAATCACAGGGTGGTCCATTGCATGGTTGACTACCAGTTGTAGTGTATGCCCAGCACACCGATGGGATACGACCCCAAATCTCTCTTTCAAAATTCGGAGAGCTGCCACAATGTTGCGTGCATTGTCATGGACAACAGCGAGAACATTATCAAACGAAATGTCAAATTCTTCTGCCACAGTCTCTAGCCAGGAGGCAATGTTTTCCGCTGTGTGGCGTTCTTCAACAGGCAGGGTTGTCAAATTGAATGAGACGAGATCCCAATTGTCATCAATAAAATGACAAGTGACCCCTAAGTAGGCTTCTGTGACCATACTTGTCCAGGCATCAGTGCTTAGGGAGATTTTGGACGTGGCCATTTGAAGTTTGAGTTTAAGTTTCTCCACTGAAGTTTTGTACTTGTTCTCGATAATAGTGGTGAAATGGCGCCTACAGGGCAGAGTGTAACCTGATTGAAAGGGGGCCAACATTTCTTCGAATCCCTCGCCCTCAACCACAGCAATCGGCCTCATGTCTTTAACAATCATTGATACGACGCTCTCAGTAAGTATGGCAGCCTCCTGGGGAGTGCAGGGGGTTGCATTTTTCTTGCGAAAGTAATTTCCCACACTATTCTTCTTATCCCTGAAAACAAAACACACGTTATATAATTATAATAATACACTAACAAAGAAATACAATATATGATTTTATTATGTATCAACCTCAGCCTATTCCCATTGATTGAATATCACCAAGTATGCAAATCAAATCTAATGTGTGTGTAACATAAACGTCACTTGTGCAATACAATATAATTTATTCTTGTGTAGTCCTAAATAACAACAGAAGTCATCTCAGAGGACTTAAAACAACATTGAAGTCACCAACACAGATCAGAGAATCAATCAACAGTTAAACACATTAAGGATATTGAACACATGTTGAAAAATGTCCATAAATGGCGGGCATGACAGTGAATAATACATGTAGGGGCTATTACGGGCGCCAATATTCCGTTTGAAACCGTAATAGTCCTGGCATGTAACTGCTTAATACTGACCCATCGACAGCAATGAAGACATAACGTTACAACCGTTTGTTGACTTAGGTTGCTTAAACGTGTCATTTCACATTGTGAATACATGAATTAATTACACAGAAAACATACACTGTACGTTAGGTAACTCTGCACTCGATGTCGGAGTAGGCTATAATACGTTGTAAAGTGGGGAGTTGAAAAAAAACTTACGGTGCTCTCGTCTCATCTGCTGCAGCAGCTCCCGGGTGGCGTCTCTTCAAATGCTGGTGCATTGCCGTAGTGCTGGAGTGAAAAGCCATCTCCATTTTGCATAAACGACAAACTACTGCATTGTTCCCTTTCAAACTGAAGACTTCCCAAACTTTGGATGAACGAGCGCGTGCCGGCTTGCACTTCTCTAACACGGCACTCGCATTGCTACCGCTCGCCGCCATCTTTGTTTTGTGTGTGACGCACCGACGCGCATATTATACGTCGGTGTATTTTTTGCGTCGACGTCACCGATTACGTCGACGCGTTGTCCCAGCCCTACCCCACATCCCTTCTCATTTAGAAACCACCACTATAGACAACCATTGACCCACTGTACGTGTGCTGAGTCTCTGACCTGGCATGGCATGGACCAGGTCTCCGCACAGCACCATGAACCGGGGCCGGGGCTGCAGTCTGTTGAGGGCCTCCACAGCCTGTTTGGTGAGCTCCACTTCTTCCGCCCATTCATCGCCCCCTCCGTCGCAGTCTCCCTCTCTCCACGCCTTCATCAACCCCAGCTGAGGATCTGCCGCTTGGACAAAACAGAAGGGGCCGCTCCACTGTCCCTCCGCCTCTGAAAACACACCCCATGATTGACACACTGGATTTACACTGAACCGGAAAACTGTCCTAGTTCTATTTCAATTTACTAAAACACAGGTGTCTCCTTCTTGTGCCTAAATGATTAACGTGGGTTGGTTCTGGGTTGGTTTGAGTGATGGTGCGCTACTCACACCAACCCCGCTGCCAAACCTGGTGGTGGCAGCATCATGTTTTGGGACTGGTTTTGTTCAGCAGAAACAAGCAGGTGTTGAGGGAAGGTGAAAGGAGAAACATGTAGGGCCATAGTGGTTTATGGTCAGGATTTTGACCTGACAAGGTTTAAAGTCTTGGCTCAAAACAGTTCTATTCTTCAGTGTTATAAATGTTTTATTTTATTTATTGCCAATGCAGGAGGGTCTAAGGACAGTGGTGATTATCCAGGACACTAGACATTAAAAAACATTTATGGATATTGGTCATCTGTCCCTTATGTACCAACAATTCTATGTGTTTTGAACTGTTTGATTCTCTGATCTGTGTTGGAAAATCCAACTGTTGTGTAAATTGTATGGACATTTATAAACTTGTGTTCAATATTCTTTTTGATTCTTAACTGTTGATTCTCTGATCTGTGTTAGTGATTTCAATGGTGTTGGTCCTCCTACTATTGTGATTTAGGGCTATAAAATAATAATACAAATTGTTAATAATAAATTAAATTGAAATACATTTTTGATATTTCAATCAAGTGCCTTTTAATTGGGTTTTGTGAATGTGAAGCACTTTTAGTTGCATTGTGTATATGAACAGAGGTGATGGGAAGGGAGGAGACCCAGAGGAAGACCCTGGACACATTGGAGGGACTAGGTCTCTCAGCTGGCTTGGATACTCCTCAGGTGTGGAGAGGGAAGACTGGACCTCTCTGATTAGACTGCTGCCCCCACGACACGGTAATGAGACCTAAACTTTGACCTCAGAAAAGATTGTTTATAGGACTGGCTCAGTTTGTCCGATCTCCGCAGGTTATTCGGCCAGAACAAAGGAACGATACACCACTCTTTATGAGGAGTTTGAATAGGACATTTACGTTTTCAATCTGGCATCTGATTTAATACAAAACATATGTGTTATACAGTAAAAGGCCCGGTCATAAAGTCCTAACCTATCAAATTGAAAATTCAGTAAAAACAGGCAGTTCTGCATTGATTGTAAATTTCTCCATTGTGAGATCAATAAAAGTTTATTGTATCTTAACTTCAGTTAAGTTTTAAAAGCCACATTTTTGAGTTTTGAATAAAAAAAAAAAAAAATCTTGCATCATTTTATCTCACTTGTCTCCACTTTGTGTTGAGCTATCACAAATAAATCCAATAGAATATCTCTTAAGTGTGCAGGCAAAAAGTGACAATTTGAGGAAAAGTTTCTGAGGTATGAATACTTTTCCATGGCACTGTAATACATGCAAACTTTACAGCTCCAGCGTCTCTACTCCTGAATGTATTGCAAGTGTGTTGGCAATCTCTGCTGACTGTGAATGCCCTGTAGATTTATCTTCTGAGCAAACTTTAATATCCAGTCGTTGTGCGTACAGTGCAGTACAAAGCCATAAAAGTTATAGAGATTAGGTGTCATCTCCAGCCATTAGTCATTCGCTGGGAACACACTTTGATCTGAAAGCCACTCTTGAAAAACCGGACGACCCAGTGGAAGGCGTAGTGAGACCCCGGTTACACGTGGGTATTGAAGTGGACTCAGAGGAGAATAGAATGTGCCGTCTTTTATTGAATGTGTGAGCAATCATCGCTCAATAATTAACAAACAAAAACTTGTAAAGCCGGGACGAGGGCTTTATGTAAGGCCGAAAGCGCATGTGAGAAGAGCACCATTGAAACTCAAACATTTATTACAAGGCTGAATGTGTGCAGCAAAGGAGGACACTAAAAGAACATGAAAATACACTATCATCAGTCTGTAAGAACACAAGGTCAGTCATCTTTATCATAGCGGTGCTAGGGGACAGTACATAAAAATATTATTGTGCAAAACTTATACAAAGTCTGAACAAATGTTACTTCTGCTAAGACATTATATTTTATATTTCCATTTCAAGCAGGGGTATCTCATTTTCAAACCTTATGTCACGGGTTCTTGGTTTTAAAACAGTTTGGTTCCCTTTTTACATTTTTAAGATCAGCTTTGTCAGACAAAAAAGTAACAAAGAAAGAACCGCCCTCACTCAGCTCTCAGCCCATCCATCCATCCATTTTCTTCCGCTTCATCCGTTGCCGCGTAGCGGAGGCAGCAGTCTCAGCAGAGACGCCCAGACTTCCCTATCCACACACACCGCCTCCAGCTCGTCCGGGGGGACCCCAAGACGTTTCCAGGCCAGCTGAGAGACATAGTCCCTCCAGCGTGTCCTGGGTCTTTCCCAGTGGGACGTGCCCGGAACACCTCCCCAGGGAGGCGTCCAAGAGGCATCCGGAACAGATGCCCGAGCCACCTCAACTGGTTCCTCTCAACGTGGAGAAGCAGCGGCTCTACTCCGAGCTCCTCCCGTGTGACTGAGCTCCTCACCCTATCTCTAAGGGAGCACCCAGCCACTCTGCGGAGGAAGCTCATTTCGACCGCTTGTATCCGCGATCTCGTTCTTTCGGTCATTACCCAAAGCTCATGACCATAGGTGAGGGAGGGAACGAAGATTGACCGGTAAATCGAGAGCTTTGCTTTTCGGCTTAGCTCTCTCTTTACCAAGACGGTCCGATACAGCGACCGTATCACTGCGCACGTTGCACCGATCCACCTGTCAATCTCAAGCTCCATCCTTCCCTCACTCGTGAACAAGACCCCGAGATACTTGAAAGGGGCGTTCACACCGGACTTAACTTCGGCGTCAAAAGCGTCAGGTTTGCATTGAAAGTGAATGGTGAAGCGCGTCAGGTGAAGCCAAGGGGCCCGGCGTCACTTGGCGCGCGTCAAAAGCTTCAAAAGTCGCGCTCACTTGAAGCTTTTGACGCGCGAAACGCTCGCGTATCACAACAATCCCTTTGACGCCGAAGCTGAGCAAAGCTGAGCTTTTGAAGCTTTGACACGGGCTTCAACCAATCAGGAGACGAGGAGCAGCAGCAGGTCTATCTCTGTCATGGAGAGAAGTCATGTATCTGATGCTGCTGTTTTATTATTGTCATTATTGTTATTAGTAATATTATTTGTATGAGTAGTAACGTTCGGAGTAACAAAAATCCTTGTACACATGCTGTGTAGTAAACGTAGTTTATTTAATATAAGAACAGGCTGACGATGAGTCTGGCTCAGAGCAAGGCAGCTCCGGGCGGGCGAGAGCCGGGGAGAGGCAGGGAGAGGCGAGCGAGAGCCGGGGAGAGGCGAGCGAGAGCCGGGGAGAGGCGAGCGAGAGGCGGGGAGGGGCATGGAGAGGCGAGCGAGAGCCGGGGAGAGGCGAGCGAGAGCCGGGGAGAGGCGAGCGAGAGCCGGGGAGAGGCAGGGAGAGGCGAGAGCGAGGCGGGGAGAGGCGAGCTCCGGGGTTTGAGAACTCAGACTGGGCGAGTGACATGCGGAAGTGCCGCTGAAAGCGAGACTCCTCCGTACGCAGCTCCGGGAGTAAATGACAGAACTCTGCAAACACTGCAGCCTCTCAAGTCTGTGGTGAACCCAGAACATGTTTTGTTGAAGCCGTACAACAACGTTATTTTGCTTTATATAACAAATAAAGGCTCGCTGCTCATTGAAAAATCCACCGCTGTCCTGACTACAGACAACAGAGAAGCTCCTCCCACCGGCGTCAGGCGCGTCACTCGCATCAAAAGCTTCAAGCACCAAAAGGACAAAACTATCCCGGCGTCAGTTGAAGCGCGTCATAAGCTTTTTGAAGCTTTTGGTCTGAACGCGCCTGAACTCCTCCACTTGAGGAAGGACCTCTCCACCCACCTGGAGCGGGCAAGGCACCTTTTTCCGGTCGAGCACCATGGCCTCGAATTTGGAGGTGCTGATTCTCATCCCAGCTGCTTCACACTAGGCTGCAAACCGTCCCAGTGCATGTTGCAGGTGCTGGTTTGTCGGAGCCAACAGGACATCATCCGCAAAAAGCAGGGATGAAATCCTGTGGTCCCCGAACCGGACCCCCTTCCGGCCCCTGGCTGCGCCTAGAAATTCTGTCCATAAACACAGTGAACAGAACCGGTGACAAAGGGCAACCTTGGCGGAGGCCAACATGCACCGGGAACTGCCGGTGATGCGAACGTAGCTCTTGCTCCGGTCATACAGGGACCGGACGGCCCTTGGCAGAGGACCCCGACCCCATACACCAGGAGAACCCCCCCAAAGGACACCCCGGGGAACACGGTCGATTGCCTTCTCCAAATCCACAAAGCACATGTGGGCAGGTTGGCCGAACTCCCATGAACCCTAGAGTATCCGATGGAGAGTATAGAGTATAGATCTCATGAGATCCGTCCTGACTATCTAAAGCTCTCAGCCCAAAGCGTCAAATAGTCTGAAACTGAGCTTGTTCTTATGTTTCTGTTTGTCACATTTTATTTCTCATTTTAAGTCTCCTTCCGCATGAATTGATTGAGTATACTAAATTATTTATTGCATTTGAACATGAAATGTTCCTTAAGATTGGCAATTAGACCCCAGCAGGAATACTGCATGACGTATGCAGAAGGAGTTTAATAGAAATGAGCTAGCAAACTAGACCCTGGTGTCGATGAAAGCTGAGCCGAAGACATGCACTTAAGTGGTTAGAGTTTTTGTCTAAGAGTCCAATCCAAACGCACAGCTAACGGCACCAGACCGTATTTGATGTCACTCAAATCTCCTGCACGGCTCTGAAGGCTTTTAAAGAACATGTGAATTTTTTTGACCAGTTTTTCCTTCATGTGTGAGTGACAAATGAGAGCAAGACGCCGTGAGCCTGTGTTAGAAGAGGGAATTTAGCGATTGGAGGCTTTCCTGGTTTCAGGCTGCTGTCCCCACGTGCTCCACCACTCACTCCGTTCCCAAAGGTGTTTATGTCTCAGAGCTGTCTTTATTCACCACAAGAGTCCCGAAAAAACATGTGTCATACCATGTGCTACCGAAGCACTTGATAAAAGTGTAAACATCCAGTCGCAATTTCTGCAAAATGTTAAACTATAGCCTATACTGTTCATCCATCCATCCATCCTCTTCCCCTAGATCCATTTCTGGGTCGGGGGGTGGCAGTCAGAACTGCACCCAGTACAGAGCACCAGCCCCTCTCTGATCCTCCAAAGGCCAATGCTCTACTAACTGAGCCACTGTCGCCCCCCTATACTGTTCAATCATTGTAAAAATGAAGGCCTGTTTCTTTCTCCTCCACCAAAAGACCCAAACTAGTCCGTGCAGAATCTTCAAAATAGCATGATCCAGTTTGTAGTGGAAAATGACTATGAAGGTATACTGTATTAATAACATAAGAAATGGGAAAACTTCTCAACTCAAACTTAACACAGAGTTTTTGTGTATATCCAGACGGTGCCATTTCCCTGGTAAGAAACCAAGTTTGTTTGGTAGCCTTGCTTACTCTCCCTCCTTACACCCCTCTCCAGTCAGGGAAAACTTCCAACTGGGGCTTTGTTCAGGGCAGAAGAGTTTAGCGGGCCTTCCTCTGAGGTTTGACTGAGCTCTTCCCCACAGCTTGGATTCACTTTTATGCAATTTATCATGTACGTATTACATCACTCAGATAAATCAGACAAAGTCTCTTATTTGCCTCGAATCATTCTAAATTCTGCCATAACAAGTTTTCTTCTATTTCCTCCTCCTGTACATGTCCAGGTACATGTACAAATATAATATTCACCACACAAGCAGAAAGAGCAAACAGTGGCTCAGTTGGTAAAGCATTGGTATTCAGGCCTGACAGTTTTGCGGGTTCGATTCCCCCACAAGACCTACTGAACCAACTCTCACTGATGTCTGCATTTGTTGTGTCCCTGGGCAAGACACTTAACCCACTCTGCCTGAAGCCTCGGCTGAAAAACCAAGGCCACACAGAGCAGAGCAGCCATCCTCCTGTTGACTCACCACCTGCAGGAGGATCATAGAAGGACTGGTGCTATGAGAATTGGGTGGCAGCACAGATTTCCACCTCGCCGACCCAGAAACGGATTAAGGGGATGAAAATGGATGGATGGATGGATGGATAGACAAGTAGAAATGTGCTCTGTCTGTCAGTGAAAAGATGATGCTATGTCAGACCAGTGCAGCTCTGGCGTCTTGTTTGTCATGTATGTTGTGTTGTCTTTAAAAGACAAATAATATCAACAATAATAACACTGAATTCAGCAGATCTTCCCTTAATTTTTGCGCTCTAGGTTATGTATGTAACCCAGGTGTCTCCAAAATTGTCACCCAGAGAGCTACTTTACGGCGACAATAACGACAAAGAGCTACTCCTTTAAGCTACCCTGGCAAAAGTGTGGTGATATATTGGTGTGAACTAGTTTGATATTGGGTACAGTCATTATTCATCATTGCATATCTGTTCCTAGTGCACAAAGTAAGAATATAATGAATAATACAATCTGAAATAGTTAGTATATTAATAATTTTTACTTTCTAAATCCTTTGGCGAGCTACATGGAAGGAGGTGGCGAGCTACTGGTGGCTCCCGAGCTACATGTTGGAGACCCCTGATGTAACCTAAAACATATCATAGATCTACTAAAGTAATTAAATGGCTTTCTCTGGACTTGCTTGCCCCCTAAAGCCTGCTGCTAGACCAGAGGATACTGTGACCTTGAGTCCGTGAGATCGAGTTGACATCTGTATGCAATATGTAATTCATTCCTCTTAATTTATATTTATTGATTTGTTCTGTCATATATTGTATTGTCTTGAAAAATGTTGTTATGTTGTGTTATGTTTCTTCTAACATCTGTGATTTTTTGTTCTGATCATTTTTGTTCCATCATTGTCCCCGTCCCGAAGAAGCCCAGGATCACAGGACTCAATGACTACAGACCTGTAGCACTTACGTCTGTCGTCATGAAGTCATTTGAACGCCTGGTTCTCTCCCATCTCAAGTCCCTCACCTCCCCCCTCCTGGACCCCCTGCAGTTCGCCTACAGAGCCAACAGATCTGTAGACGACGCCATTAACCTGGCCCTCCACCACATCCTACAGCACCTGGACTCCCCGGGGACCTACGCCAGGGTCCTGTTCGTGGACTTCAGCTCTGCCTTCAACACAATCCTGCCATCCCTGCTCCAGGACAAGCTCTCCCAGCTCAACGTGCCCGATTCCACCTGCAGGTGGATCACTGACTTCCTGACGGACAGGAAGCAGCGAGTGCGTCTGGGGAAGAATGTCTCGGACTCTCGGATTATAAATACAGGAGCCCCACAGGGCTGTGTTCTTTCTCCCCTGCTCTTCTCCCTGTACACCAACCACTGCACCTCCAGCCACGACTCCGTGAAGCTGATCAAGTTCGCGGACGACACCACCCTCATTGGACTCATCTCCAACAACGATGAGTCCGCCTACAGGAGGGAGGTGGACCGGCTGGTGTCCTGGTGCAGTGGTAACAACCTGGAGCTGAACGCCCAGAAGACAGTGGAGATGATTGTGGACTTCAGGAAGAGCACTGTCCCCCCGCCCCCACCCTCCGTGATGGACTCCCCCATCACCTCTGTGGAGTCCTTCCGTTTCCTGGGCACCACCATCACCCAGGACCTCAAGTGGGAGCCGACCATCAGCTCCCTCATCAAGAAGGCCCAGCAGAGGATGTACTTCCTGCGGCAGCTCAGGAAAGCCAAGCTGCCTGCACAGATGTTGGTGCAGTTCTACACGGCCATCATCGAGTCCATCCTCACCTCCTCCATCACCGTGTGGTTCGCTGGAGCCACAGTCAGGGACAAACAGAGACTACAGCGCATTGTGCGCTCTGCAGAGGAAGTGATCGGCCGCAGCCTTCCATCGCTGCAGGACCTGTACGTCGCCCGAGCTCGAGGCCGGGCTGGTCGTATCACAGCCGACCCCTCTCACCCTGCACATGGACTATTCCAACCACTCCCCTCAGGCAGGAGGCTGCGGTCCATCAGGACTAGAACCTCCCGCCACAAGAACAGTTTCTTCCCCTCTGCTGTTGGACTCTTGAACACTTCTTAACCTGTCCCCCCGCCCTTTATAAAGTCACTTTACTGCCCATCATACGTCACTTTTACTTCACTGTACTGCTGTCACCTTACATTGTGTGCACCATGTGCACTTGTATATTGTAAATAGTAACTGTAACTCTATTTTAAATTTAAATTTATTCTTTAGAAGTGTTTTTTATTCTTATTTTTATTATCTCTTTTTGACTGTTGCACTGAGCCAAAGCAATTTCCAAGTCTGTGACCTCCCGTTACTTACGTTGGCAATAAAAATGATTCTGATTCTGATTCTGATGATGAAAAGCTTCAGTATAGTCTGTGATACATAAAGCTTCATATTCAGTACATGTGAGTAGGAATACAGCAGTAGCACATGGAATTTCAATCTGTGAATCAGTTCGTGCTTCAGTTTGGACTCTCAAATGCTCCGGGAAAAAGCTTTAGTTTATACACTATCAACTTCTAAATCCCAAATTGATTCGTAATTGCATTGCAAATCTGGAGGGTGGTCGCAGTTAGATTTCTCTCCCCAAATCCTTCAGACAAAAAGTCCTATTACAGTCCAGGTACGACTCGAGCAAAGGTTAATAATCAGCTGCTCTAGCTACTCATGACTCAAAGAAGTTTTCAATGTTTAACCACATTGTTTTCTATTACATTCCATTCTCAGAGAAAACCACCTGAATCTCAAAGTGTAGCAGTGGGAAATGTTCACTCTGTACCGGGCTTAGGGGTTTTTCTAATGTTGTCCTTCATAAATCTACTCCAACTTAAATCTTAGAGCAGATTTTATTCAACTAGACTTTTGCTGTGTGACATTTAGTAAGTAAATTATGCAATTTAATTTAAAAAAAAGAAAAAACAAAGACAAATCGACAAACAATGGCTGTAGGAAAATAATCACAATAGTTGGCAAAAACATTTGTATTGGATTTTAGACTCTTTCACAGACTTAAAGTGTTATGCCTTAGATAATTCTATTAGGAAAAAAAAGTGTTTTGTATTGAATCAAATAACCCCATTTCTAACATCTCTGTGCAGATTGAAAGCTACACCATCTGACCTCCTACAGAGCATCATGAGCGTCAGTCGATAAGATGACATCACTATAATCTAAAAATGCAAGAAGAATGAGACCTTCTGACCGCTGGAGAAATGCGGATTTGTTTACTGCAAATGTTTGGCTTCCGAGAGATTCTTACGGTAATGTAGTCTAGCTCAGTCTGGAGAGAAGCAGGGCCAAACAGGTACTAAGAAATACCTAGAGCCAGATAAACAGGGCCATTGGAAAAGCTCCCAATTGGGGTGGAGTAGAGTAGAGCCGAGTCAGGCTAGTGGGCACGGGGCTTATGCGCCGAGTTCTCTATTGGTCAAGACGACTGTCCTCTTAAAGAAGTCACAAATTGACGCAATATAAACACTGTACTATCAATGTATTACACTGAAAAGATTTTTAGATATCAATGATTCTTTGTCCAGGCTACTGTGTCACTCTTATATCTTAGCGTTACAGGTTATAACAGGTAAAAGATGTTCTCCAGGGGCATCACATAAGTTTTGTTTTGGTCAAATGTATACAAATCCTTTTGGTATCTAAACTATCGTGATTGATGAATTCTAAAAAGAACAGCCAACTAAATGAATATCAAAATAATTGTTCATTCCAGCCCGATTCCAATCCACGTTCTTTTACAGACACAGGACCGGCTGCAGAAGGGTCTAATAAAAAGAAGCGTGCTCCTCATTGACTAACTCAAAGTACAGTAAAGTGGAAGTGTGGTGTGAAAGTGTGGTACATCTGTATGCAGCAGAGCTTCTCTCATTGCAGGCAACTGCTCATCTCTGTGTTTAACATGCTCCATGTGCCGCACACTCCCAAATGAATCTGTCCTCCAGAGACACGCCAGAGAAAGAAAGAAGAGGGAGAGAGACAAGACTGTGTGGCTCCTGGGAAATACAGGAGCAACAACATCTCCCTTCAGCCTAATTGACATTTATGAAGCCAACAGGGACGACACGCTAACTTTTATAATTATCATCATCTTCAAACTGCGGCAGAGTTAGCAGCTCAACACCACTTCACACAAAACAAGGCTTATTTTTTGGAAGGTTGGGCAACAGAATGTGTTATTTACGGCAGTTTCTTTCCAGGGGTAGGGGACGCGCTGAAGATTGCAACTGACAACGACATCAAAAAACTAACCTTTGTGCCTTTGCTAGACATTAAAAGTGGAATAATAAATACCCTAGATTAGGGTTTACAGAGGTCTAAAAGACCCGGGGCTGGTCAAGTTAGGAAAAATCAGAATTCAACTGAAAAAATACATCATTTTTGATAAAAATTCTTTAAAATCTTTTTTTCTGGATTTTTTTTCTCTCATATTACTGAAATTAAAGTTACAGGCATTTAATCTTTTTAAGCAAGTAATATTCATTTATACAGTGCCACAAAGCGCTTTACAATTGTTGTGTGTATTTGTCTCACAGAGATGGGAGCAGTGTCACCAACACGAGGCGTACCAGACTTATTATACATGTTAAAATAGGTCTGGAAAGACAATTGTCTGGCCTGATGAAGACCTAAGTGGTCCAAACGGGTCAGTGTCCTGATGAGCACCTGACCCGCAAACCCAACCCACAGCAGAACGTACTCTCCCTCTCAACTGTTTTACACGTTGTTAGTGGTAGGGAAGAACACGGGGAGAACATGCAAACTCCACAGAGAAAGGCCTTCCAGGACCTTCTTGCTGTGAACTACATGTGCTAACCACTGCACCACCATGCCGCAGAGTGGGAGGAAAATATGGTTTTGCCCCATTGTATGTTAGGTATCCCAGCCTGGCCCCTACCCAAGAAGACTCACATGATAGTCCTGATGTCTGTGGCAGAACCGGTACATGGCAGGTCTCTGCATCTGCCTGCGTTATTGAACCCAAAATGTATTATTCCTTCTATCAATTATTGAACACTGAGTCGATGTAGTAATTATTATGACAGACCAATCACAAACCAATTCAGACGGAGGAGGAGTGAAGCTTTGGCATCCCGAGAGCAGCGATTCAGAATGCTCCTTTTGGCATTTTCTTTCATGTTGAATAAAGATTGAACAGTTCTATAGACCCAGAAAAAGCTGCTTTTGCAACATAATCTTTAGCAGAAAACACATAAGTTGCGTATGCCAAAGCATTGCTGCAAAACCTATTCTGGGCAAAGAAATTACATTTTTCCGGAAGGACTAAAGGCTCTACACCAGAATATCAACTATGAAAGATACACGAGGGATTGCCTCTTGCTTGTTGCTATGGATGTTATTGGTCACAAGAAGGTCGCAGGTTCGATTGCCTCCATTCTTAGTAATCATTTTGCATAGGTTTTATAAAGTTGTTCTGTGGCCACTCAAAGAGGCTTCATGTGTCATTATTCATTCACTCCATACACAATGGTGATAAATTACAATTGTAGTCACAGCTGCCCAGGGGCACACTAACGGAAGCAAGGCAATCTGTATGTGCCATCTGCCCCTCTGACCACCAGCCATTCACACACACACCCGACTCCATCCATCCATCCATCCATTTTCTTCCCCTTTATCCATTTCTGGGTCAGGGGGGTGCCAGTCAGGGCTGCACCCAGTCCACGTAGCACCAGCCCCTCCTGATGATCCTCCTGCAGGTGGTGAGCCTACAGGAGCCACACCAGACTCATACTAGGCAATGTGGGTGAAGTGAACAGTTTGGCACTTTACAGCCAGAGCCGCCTAACTGTGGCACCTGTTGTTCCCAGAGGTCTCCCATCACAGTTCTAACCAGGCCATGTCCTGCTTAGCTTTAGAGGTCTGACGGGATTTTTTTTTTTTTTTTGAGTGACCATTACTGGTGACAGAGGCCCTAGTGGCACGGAAGGATGGGTCAGATGCAGAGGACACACTTCTTTACAATCATAAGCCTCAACCCAGACGTGTCACACTCATTTTAGTCGGGGCCAAATATTAAAACAAAAGAGCTGATTGGGGCAAGAAGTATAATAGTGGTACATACGTTTGTTTTGACTACATATTATATTTTGACTATTTTCCAGTAGGTTTGGATTCAACCACAACTGGGCCAATTATCAAGAAAAGACGTATTGGAAGATTGTTAAATATGAACAAAATAAGTAATTAAGTAACTATAACTTCTAATTTTATTTTAGTTCACATTTTTAGCACAGATTCAATTATATGGCTGTTTTCTTGAAATAATAGGCTTTGAAATGAAGTACAACATGCCATAGTCACCCATTAACATCAATGCTGCAAATTACTGTGATAAAGATAACTGAAAGTCATTTCAAGGGTTACTAAAAATGATCTCACAGGCCGGATTTGGCCCACGGGCCTGAGTTTGACCTGCCTGCCTTAACCCTAAACGCTATTTTCCTATAACATTTCACTCTCAGGCATGTTAAAGCCCAAATTTTAGGAAAGACAAATATCTTACCATTAAATTCAAAATGACAATGCCTTCTTATAGTGCATTAAATATTTTCTCACAAACTGTAAATATCCAACATTTTAAAAGAGATGACAATGTTCTGTTTCATCCCATCTTTCAGCGTTTTCCTTCCTTCTCGGCGGCGTGCGTAGACTTCCTCTGACGCAAACGAGCTCTGAGCGCGTGCACCAGCTGAGCACAACTTCAAACAGGAAGCGGAACCATTTCTCAGGTGGCAGACGGCGAGGCTGGAGACAAAACTAATCATCATTTCACACGAGAGCACCAGGGGCCTTCTGCAGCCGCAATAATAAAATACTCTGCATTTCAACTTTCCCCGCAGTTTGCCCCCGAGTTCTTTCTGCTGGTAGAAAGTGCTTCTTGAAACGCAGCTGGTGGTAAATAAATAAGAGCGTAGGTTGGGATCACAAAACATAAAATTAAACGAGCAAAGCCAACTGTGATTTTTATTCCCTCGTAAATGAGATTCGCTTTGAGGTACAGCTTTCAAAAAGGAGAATGGGCCACGTACTGTACTTTAAAGACCTTATGCCGGGTTTTTTTTTTTTTTATTGTGGATATCAAAATTGCATGACAATGTCGATCTGAAATAGATTCCGTCAAAAAAAATCCTATATTATATAAAAAGAACGTGTTTTTCATTAATTTAAGTTGTCTATGCTCTAACCTGTGTGTGACGTCATAGCGGGTAACGCCCATGCATTGAAAACCATGGATCTATGCCACAGGACTGCCTTTTCTCTCTTCTCTCCACTGGTGCCCAACACAATACTGCACTCTACAGGTGACAATTGCTCACCACACATAAATTGCCGTTTTGAGTGTGAAAAAGTGTCTGAGGCGGGATTTGAACCCCAGTATCTGAATTGGCAGTCCATCGACACAACCACTGGACTATCTCAGTGCCAACAAAGTGTTTCAATCTAGTAGTAATATCACACTCGCTGTACACGGCCTTGTCATCTTGAATATCCACAAAAAAAGAACGAATACCAAATTGTAAACAACTTACAGCGTTGAAACGTACCCACTCTGACGTCACCAAGGGCTGTGAAGTTTTTTTGTCTCTAAGGGCGTTGCTATGGGGTTATTTCGATGTGGGGGGATCAGACAAAAAAAACACCAACTGATTTTGAAACTTTTAGTAGTTCTCTTCTAATATAAAATGGTATTAAAACTGTATTTCTAAATAAATCAAACCCGTCATAAGGTCTTTAAGTGTGCCATGATACGCTTTTTGACTCTGGTTTAAACATGATTACAGCTATTTAGCCTTCATACACATGCCCAGAGAAGTTTTTTCATTGATTGCCTCAAGCTTTAATCTTTTAGCTTTTTCAAATCGTGACGTGCACAAATCCGTGACGTCAGGATGTGATTGACAGCGGGGAGAAACTGAACCAGCGAATCAGTGCCGTCTATGGTCAGCTGCAGCCTCGCTCCAAGTCCAGCCTGTGGTCCATAGACAGTAAATAAGCGTCTGTGCTTTTCTGTGTTAGCTTCATGTCAACTCGGAGAGAAAATGTGTTTTTGGTGTAAATATGTGACGAGAGTATTTGGCTCAAAGAGGAAGAGTGAGGCGGACGTGGATCGACTTTGCCTTTTATCCTTGTGTCTGAAATCCGCGACAAAACTCGCAGATGTTTTTTTTGAGTGACACCACCAAAGACTGTTCCTGAACTACGGTTACCTTGAAACGGGACCTACTCAAAAGCTGATCTGGAAACATGGTGTTATTTCCAACATAAAAGCCTCGGACTGTGAGTACAATGCCACAAACTCGCCGTATGTCACTGTGAACTAAATAATTAGGACATAGGGCTCTATGAGACGGATCGCCACTATAGCCTACAGTACAGAAGTGTCAAACTCATTGTAGAAGGGTTATTGTTTTTTACATGAAGGTAATATGAAGGTATTTGACAGTGTTTATTATTTAGATTTAACGAAAACAAAGTTAAACACATTGTTTTGTATGAACGATTTAACTTCTAATGATGTGTTGGGTTAAAAGTTTAGATAAAATGTGGTTGTTTTCCTAAAAAATAGATTATGTAGAACTTGCCCTGGTAGCCCATAACCATAAAGTTGCAACCTATTGATAATAATTGAAAATCATTATAGGGGGTCACTATATTGGTCTTGAGCCTCAAGCCTGAGTTTGTAACATGGAATCCCTCCACTTATGTCAGTTATTAATACGTACTATTTTTCCTTGATAGCCTTAGCCTAACAGCATTAGCCTAGCAGCATTAACCTAGCAGCATTAGCCTAGCAGCATTAGCCTAGCAGCATTAGCCTAGCAGCATTAGCATAGCAGCATTAGCCTAGCAGTCACCACTGGAAACGGCAAATAATAACAGCAAGATACAGTAAACGGACGGATGATGAGGTGCAGGCTAGGGATGTAAAAAACTATGAATTTTCTTTGAAAATGTTCTTTTAAATAACAGCCATTTCGAGCTGCGTACTTTCCATAAGTGCAGCTCTGCGTTCTATCAGGCGGTAACAGGGGGGAGAGATGATGCGTGTGGATGTTTGTATCATTGGAGGGGGGAAAGTGTGTGTGTGTGTGTCTGTGCGCGCGTGTGTGCGTGCGCGCGTGCATATGTGGCACGTGCAGCGTGAGAGTCGGCCCGGAGTTTACTCATACATTGGCGCACACAGCTAAATACACAGTGTCACTTTATAACAGCTTATACGACTCTAAGGCTGAGTTTACACGGAGACAATGTGTCAGTAAAACGCTAAAGTTGGTTGTCGGTTGCTACCAACCGTTCATACGGAGACTGTGTTCCAGGGGGGTGAAAACGTAAGTGTTCAGATCCAGCCTGCAGAGTGGGACAACTCAGAAACGCTGCACAGCGGGGAGCTCTTTCACAGCCGCGAGAGGGGAAAAGGTGTGAAATCCCCCTCTGCTCTGACCCCCGCCTCCGCACTGCTCCCCGCACGTACATTTGGACATGCGCAGTAGCGGAGAACAAACATCAACCACAATGGCGGCGGTCACACACAAACTAGCTACGTGGGCTTCCAGCGCGGCACAGAGGATAATTCTACTCCTTCGTTCGTCCAAACGAGACCACGCGAAGCTCTAGGTTCAGTTTCCATTTTCACAGCTGCTGTTAAAATGCAGAATGATGTTGGTGCGTTCCGAGGGTCTGGCACAGGAAGTGAGTACACTGCCGAGTACACTGCTGGGCACGGGGCTGGGGGTCGTGTGGTAAAGTTTCTTTGCCGACTACTAGCCACATATCATCTGTGACATCATCAGCTTACTTCCACCTAAGAAACATTGCTAAAATTAAAAACATAGTGTCTAAAGCAGACTTGGAGATTCTCATCCATGCATTTGTCTCCAGTAGGTTAGACTACTGCAATGGCCAGCTCACAGGTCTGTCCAAACAGGCTGTAAAACAGCTGCAGTACATCCAAAATGCTGCAGCTCGAGTCCTGACTAGAACCAGGAAGTACGACCACATTAGTCCGGTCCTCAGGTCTCTGCACTGGCTTCCTGTGGCTCAGAGAATAGACTTTAAAACAGCTCTGCTTGTGTACAAGTCTCTCCATGGCCTCGCACCAGGGTACATCCGCGACATGTTGGTGCCATATGAACCAACTCGGGCTCTGAGGAGCACAGGGACTGGACTTCTGTTAGTGCCAAGAGTCGGAACTAGACATGGGGAGGCTGCGTTTCAGATTCATGCAGCTAGAGTCTGGAACCGTCTTCCCGAGAATGTGAGACAGGCGTCTACTCTAGCAGTTTTTAAAACTGAACTGAAAACAGTTCTTTTTTAGCTGTGCATACAAGTGAATGATTTTATATTTGTTTTTATCTTTAATCTTTTTAATGCGCTATAACTATTTATGATTGTAATCCCTTGTGTGATTTTAATGTTTTACAGTTTTTAACTGCTTGTGTGATTTTATATATCTTGTGCTCTTAATCTGTCTTTTTATGTTTACTTAAATTCTAATGTTTGATGATTTATGCATGATGTTATATGGGTTGTGAGGCGCTTTGCGTTGCCTTGTGTAGGAAAGGCGCTCTACAAATAAACGTTGATTGATTGATTGATACTGGCCGTGCGCTAGAACTACATCGTTTTTCAACCTCATGTGAACGCTGAGAAAGTTGCAGTAGGAGCCAGGTCGTTTCTGTTAATAGCCTGGAAACGTCTGTGCAGCGTCTCAGTATAAACAGGGCCTCAAACACTGATCCACAAGATAAGGCAGAGGCCATAATATATTTGCAGGTGGAAACTAGTTATTCTCAGTGAGGGCTGAAAGTTAGGTACCCCAGCTTTAACTGTTTTAGTGAAATTCAGTAGACTAATCTGTCATAGGAGGCTTAAAAAAGTATTGCATTAAGCTTTTGTTCATTATATAGTGTCAATTGCTGTCTATATTTTGGATTATATGTTCAGCAAAAAGTAATGCCATTAACCATGTGTGGACTGGACTATAACTGCTAAAATAACCTGTCTAATTTGTTAGCTGTGTTTATGTCCTGCTAAAGCAATAAAAGGTTGACACTGCCCGTGAATGGCAGAAACTACACAATAAACAACAATATACAGCAGCTCCTGACTAGAACCAGGAAGTACAACCACATTAGTCCAGTTCTCAGGTCTCTGCACTGGCTTCCTGTGGCTCAGAGAATAGACTTTAAAACAGCTCTGCTTGTGTACAAGTCTCTCCATGGCCTCGCACCAAAATATATTAGTGACATGTTAGTCCCATATGAACCAGCCCGGACTCTGAGGAGCACAGGGACTGGACTCCTGTTAGTGCCCAGAGTCAGAACTAAACATGGGGAGGCTGCTTTTCAGATTCATGCTGCTAAAATCTGGAACAGTCTTCCTGAAGATGTGAGACAGGCCTCCTCAATGACAATGTTTAAAACCAGGTTAAAAACAGTTCTGTTTAGCTGTGCATACAACTGAGGGATTTTATATTTTTATCTTTCCTTTTAATGTACTGTGATTATTTAAGATTTTAAGTCTGAGAACAAGACCTAGAATAAAACAGGAATTCTGCGGTTTGAAAACTGCCATTGTATAAAAGTCACTCCACCAAAAGTGTGATCCATCTCCTCTGGCTAAGGTGATGTATTATGCAACAAACTCTGCTAGCATGTTAGCATAGAGTTAGCTTCCCCATTAGCCGCTGTTTTAATATAAGTTTAAACTAAAATAACATACAACGAATTGTGTTATATGTGTTTTTAACGGTCACACAAATCACTTCCCACGCGAGTCACAGCATGTCAGACCCGGGGAGAGACTGAGGAGACCGCGGGGTTGGTTAGCTAAAGCTAGCGTTAGCTTCTGGAAGTTTGTGCTATACATGCTACACGTGCTAATGTTTACCTTCAGTGAGTCCGCTGAAGGCGCGCTGTCTGGCCCTGAGAAACATGCCCCTCTCGCTGACAGCCATCCAGTCCGCTCGGCTCAGGCTGGTAGGTGTGTGTGTCTGTCCTGTGGGGCTGGGGAGAGCCGAGCCTGTGTGTGTGTGTGTGTGTGTGTGTGTGTGTGCGGACCGAAGACCCATTCATTCAGCCCGGGTCTCAGATCTCCACAGCGGCCCCCACCGGCGCTGAGAGGCTATGCGGCTGGGTACCTGTTGGAGTCGGTCAAACAGGAATCAAACTGCCTTGTGTGGATTAAGTTTATTTTATTTATTTATTTATTTAATTAATCTTTAATTCAGACACACAAAGGGTCCATATAAAACAAAAGAGACAAAAAAACACACAAACATTCAATATTTACAAAATTCTATAACGTTTTATTTTATTTATTTTATTTATTTTATTTATTTTATTTATTTTATTTATTTTATTTATTTTATCTTTAATTCAGACACACAAAGGGTCTATATAAAACAAAAGAGACAAAAAACACACAAACATTCACTATTTAAAACATTCTCTAAAGAAGTGACAATATTAGGACACTGAGATTGTACGCATGTATATTTTAGACGGTATACTGAAACTGTAGAATTTATTTTATAGGTAAGAATGGTTTGAATTTCAATTTTGGGGAAATCACTCTCCATGGTGCTGAAAGTCCGAGGTCCGGCGTTCAAGTATGAAGACAAGAGAACCTTCAATTGTCCTACAATGGGGAAATGTCTGTGTTGCAGTGCACAGGCAAGACAGTAGTTACAGCACATATGGAGCACACAATGTATACAGAGATAAGTAGCTGTAAATGCCTCTTGAATAGCTGTAAATGCTTCATAATAAGAGAAAAAAGTAAGTATTATAAATGAGGCAGATAGTGACATTCTGCGAGCATTCATAAATTGTAAAATTGTACATCATTCCAGTATTTAATATTTACAGATGAGATTATGTGCACAGGCTCAGCAGTTCTCATCTTACAGTCTGACAGCAGCAGGGAGGAAAGACCTGCAAAACTTCTCCTTCACACAGCAAGAGTGGATCAGTAAATCACTAAAGCTGCTTTCGGTACATAAGTATAGAAACGTAACGTGAAATGTAACTCTTTAAGTATTGAAATAGTTCCTTAACTTAAGTGAAAATAAAGATTCACAGATTTTATTGAGTTAATGACTAATTATTTTTTTAATTTAATCCAATTTACCCTTAACCTTAAATGTTTAATATTGGCAGTGAATATGACAATAAACTTATAGAATGTGTGCCAAATGGTCTGAATGGTCCAACCACAATGAATGAATTAACCAGTTTTAGGTATGGGAATCCAAATACACACAACATGTTTTGTTTAGTGGACAAATTTAGGGGATCACTCTCCATGGTGCTGAAAGTTCCTAGTTCCTCTCAAGGTATATGGCATGAAACAGGTGTTCTTTATCAAAAATTGACATATTTTGTTCAGGTGGTAGTTTGAAAAAAGCTTATAACTAAGCTTATAATGCAGGAGAATCTGTTGGACAGTTAGTGTCTAACTAAGAGGGACTGTGGTGATGATCCAGACACTTGACATTCTACAACATGTATGACATTTTTTAACATGTGTTCTATATTATTCATGTGTTTTAACTGATGATTCTCTGATCTGTGTTGGTGATTTCAATGGTTTTGTTAAGTCCTCTGAGATTACTTCTGTTGTGATTTAGGGCTATACAAGAATAAATTGTATTGTATACAAGAATAGATTGCATTGTATAACAAAATATAGAATTTTACAACAGGGACTGGTTTTTATTCGGGTGAAAGCGCATCATTCCAGAAGATTCCAAAATTGCAGGAATAATTCAAGAAAAAGGGAAAACATATAGTCAGTTAATTTAAACATTTATTTAAAGAATAGAACAGAGCTTATCCTAACTCTTAAAAAGGTTTTTGACATGATTTTTCACAGTATGCTTGTTTGTTATGGACACAGCCATAACTTTTCCAGAAAGAAAAGTTAAGAAGAGATACTTTTATACTCTCCCTTGTAGTGGGATGTGTTCTTTTTTATAAAAAAATATATAAGAAAATGGACATTATAAACTTAACTACAATAACAAAACTGAATATGTCTGAGCAGTCAGCGGTTACAGATGACACGGGCATCTGTTGGAGACGCCTCCTCCTGACTCCTGTCTGGGGAGGTGTTCTGGGCATGTCCCACTGGAGGAGACCAGGAGGAGACCATGGAGGAGACCAGGAGGAGACCCAGGACACTGAGGGACTCTCAGCTGCATCTGGAACGCTTTGGGATTCCCCCAAATGAGCTGGAAGAAAGTGTGTATATAGGTGGATAGGGTCACTGCTTAGACTTTTGCCCTCACGACAATGCTATATTGAGGAAACAATTTAATTTAAAATAAATAGTATTTTTTCAAGCCAGAGCACCTTAGGAATTTGCTTTGAGTAAATAGGTTACACAAACATATACAGTCAAACAAAGCAAGTACTTAAACTCAATTTAAATCATTTTTGTTAAGCCCTAAATCACAACAACAGTTGTCTTAGAAGACTAAACAAAGTTGTTGATGAACTGACAACAGATCAGAATATCAAGCTGTTCGAACACAGGAAATGCAACACATACATTGGTCCAATACCCAAAAACGTTAATGCATTTCCATGTCCCAATCATCACAGTCCTAAAACCCTCCTGCATCGGGAAGAATCAACTCAAAATTGAATCTGTGGGGAAAAGGGGGTTCCACCGGGAGGCCCACAATAACAGAGGGATCCGTACACAGACGTTATCATTATTAATAATAAAAATAATAGCAAGGCCTCTGTTTCATATTGCTTCACATCTCATGATTATTTCACTCCAAACACGATGGTGATAAACTACTGTAGCCACAGCTGCCAGAAGTGAGGCCACCAGTATTTGCCATATGCACCAATCAATCATGCACACAGTCTAGACCCATTGTAGACATTGGGCCTCATTCACGAACGGTTCTTAGGAACAGATTTGTACGTAAATCCTACTTACGCGGTTTTTACGAAGAAAGTGGCATTCACGAATATTTCTCGTAACCAGAATTTCTCTTGGGCAAGTACAAATCCTACGAGTCCTCAGGAGCACTCGTACGCATTCAGTGCCGACATGTTCACACGCCGGGGTTGTCCTCTTTGGTGAAGTTGAATAAAAATACAACATTCCAGTGATATGTCCGTCATATCGATGTATGTATTTATTTATTTGTAGTAATCTTTATTAGTAATCTTTATTTATATACCGCCTTTTTCACTGCAGATCTGGCCTACTTTTTAATTCATTTTGAAATGAAATGTGCCAACGCTTTATCAAATACATTGGAAATCTTGCCGTGTATTAGTGACCCCTTCCTATTTATAGGGGGCATTTCTTTATCCACGGGCCACAGAACAACGGCATATATACTGCTGCTGCAGGAGGTTAGTGGGTCCGCGCTGAGTCTCTGCGCTGGTCTCTCCTATGGATCTATACGGGTCTGCACTGGTCTCTCCCATGGATCTATACTGGTCTGCACTGGTCTCTCCCATGGATCTATACTGGTCTGCACTGGTCTCTCCCATGGATCTATACGGGTCTGCGCTGGTCTCTCCCATGGATCTATACGGATCTGCACTGGTCTCTCCATACGGGTCCGTGCTGCATGCTCCTGGATCCACGGGTCCGCGCTGGTCTCTCAAGTCTGGTCTATGCGGTCTATCTTCGGTCCGCGCTGGTCTCTGCGCACCGGTCTCTCCAGTCAGGTCACTCCAGTCTATGCGGTCTCTCCTATAGGTCCGCGCTGGTTTCTGTGTGCTGGTCACTCCAGTCTCTCCTCGGGTCTGCATTGGTCTCAGCGCTGGTCCGCGCTGGATCTCCTCCCAGGGTCCAAAATATTTTGAGATTAAGCTCATAACATTTTGAGATTAATCTCATCATATTCTTAGATTAATCTCATAATTTTGCTAGTTCGACTTTATTATCATAATATTTCGACTTTTAAGTCAACATTTTATAACTTTATTCTCAGTCTGGTAAAAGAAGAAAAAAGCGTGACTCTTTTGCTCCGTGGCCTGTTGCTTTAGGCCTGTTGCTGTTTCCTCTGCCGTCTGCACACGGCCCTGCAGTCCCTTATATGGGCATTAGTGGGCGGTTACTTATGCTAAGTACCTATGCTAATGAAGCACCTGGCACGCGCGCTCTACTTACGAGGAAATGGGATTCATCAATCTGAGAGAACAGCTGCGAACAATTCAGCGCCTTACGAGTGCGTTGATGAATCCCACGTGGGGACTTCTTAGAAATCTACTTAAGGACAACTTGAGAAGAAAGTTGAGTAGTTTCTTACGAAGTTATTCGTGAATGAGGCCCAATGTGGGTAAAGTGTCTTGACTAAGGACACAGCAACAGTTTGGCACTTTGACTCGTGATAACATTTAATTGACAATCCCAATATACTCTGAAATATGAATGAAATACAGTAGAAGTCATAGTACACTGTTTTTCCCTGCGCTGCCATTGCTCAGAATCACTGACTTCCCAAAACAAAAGCCACCACCTCCAGCTCTTTTGTGTCTCTATCTCTCCCGCTCTGTTTGTCTGTCTCTGTTTCTCTCTCTCTCTCTCACCTCTCTCTCCCTTCGTATCTCTCTCTCTCTCCAGCCTGGGCAGATCTCCTCCTCATCCTCTCCCTCTCCCGTGCGCACCAAGCTCTCCCACCATTCCTTCTGTCTCTCCCCCTCTCTCCTTCCACTGTGCGTAAAGAGCGCGCCGATGGATGGATGTGTACAAACAGCCGCGCACCGTCAACGCGTATAGAGACCGTACAGAGACAGTGACAACTCAACGCAATCCCCCAGCTTTTCTTTTCTTTTTTTGATTTTCGCTCCGAGAGAAGATGCCGTTTGGATGTACAAATCTTGCATGTATCCTGGACTTTCCGCCAGCACGCACCACCACCACCACCACCACGACCCGCAGCTCTCCAAGTGTGTGCGCGTAACGGGGAGAGAGCACCATGCGAGGGAAGTACTTTCTTCTGGGCTTTCTGCTGCTCAAACTCATGGCTCTGGTGTGCAAGGCAGACGGAGAGCCTGGTCTTCTCGGTGGATTCGTCATGATCGCCACGTCCAACGGCTCCAGGGAAGAGGAGAGCGCGTCTGAAGAGACCCCGCACGTTGAGGACAAATGCCGGGGGTACTACGATGTCATGGGCCAGTGGGATCCGCCGTTCGTGTGCAAGACGGGCAACTACTTGTACTGCTGTGGCACCTGTGGCTTTCGCTTCTGCTGCTCCTACAAGCACTCGCGCCTGGACCAGAGCACATGCAAGAACTACGACACCCCGGTGTGGATGAAGACGGGCCAGACCACGTACAAAAACATGAACAAGATGCGAGACACCACGAAAGACAAAACCAACTTGATAGTGTACATTATCTGCGGAGTGGTGGCGATCATGGCCCTGGTGGGGATTTTCACCAAGCTGGGGCTGGAGAAGGCGCACCGACCCCAAAGGGAGAATATGTCCAGGTGAGAGAAAGAGGAGGCTGTGCAGAAGGGTGGGGGGTGCCAGATCTGCGCGCGTGTGTGTGGAAGGTATAGTCAGTGCGCTTGTTTACATGGGGAGATGGAAGGATGAGAGGCAAAACTGCGCGAATGTTTACAAGTATTGATCATTTACTGCACATCCATCCGATCTACATATATTGGTAATCAAGCAGACGTCAATAGAAATCTGAAAAATCTGTAAAAAAAAAAAAACAACAACAACTAAAACTGGATAGTAGCAGGGATAGATATGATAGATATATATAGATAGATAGATAGATAGATAGTTACTTTATAGATCCCCCATAAGAGAACTGCAGATGTCCAATAGCAGCAAAAAAAAAAAAAAAAAACATAATTAAATACATGATTTTAAAAGAAGCTACCAATAGGAATTGTTACATGCCTGGCAGACGGTAAATAAATACCGTAAATAATGCTAAAATACTTGATTCGGATTTTTTCACATTTCTGTAAATATTTGTGACTAATAAAGGACCTCTCTCAATCTTAACTAAAAGTGAAATTATTGCGATCTAACCGGTCACAGACAGCTTGATAGTAGATTCAATGGACATTTCTTCACATTGCTTTTAAAACAGGTCCCAATTATTCAAATTCATATTTTTTATTCGTACTGTATATGATTATGGTGTTATCCCAGTTATGCATCGATTAACCTAATTTCCTTGTCACAGGAGATAAAAGGGTAGTTTTCGTCTGCTAGCCTTGAGAATATGCCTGTTCTGTAGCGCCTGGTGATTGCAAGTGAGGATTTTTTTTTTTTTACATGGATTCAAAAATAGAACCAAAAAAGCCACAGCCAGTATTGTTCATTGTCCATTCTGTTCTGAGTGGAATAGTCAACGAGAGCTCTCCACTCGTAATCAATGAGCGGTGCCCGGTTGAAGCCATTGTTCAAAACGTAGGATTAAATAATCACAAGCAAAACCATACAAAAGAGCTGAAAAACGTCAAAATAAGCAAAAGAAATGATGCAAACTTCCAAAAAAATATACATGTTGTTGACCATTACAGTCTTATATATAGACAGTATAGATAGTATGACAGATTTTTCAACAATAATGTTTTAAAGACTTGATTTTAACCTAATTTCTCTTTAGTATTTGGCTCATTCTGAGAGAGTAAATTGCGTGAATGGTCTGCGCTTCAAAATGACATTTCCTGATTGAGAGCCCGAGCAGTGGTGTGTGTAGGACCGCATCCAAAAAGGCACGTTACGTTGTTGTAATCACTTTTGATACGGTCTGGCTCCAGTTTGGACATTGAGTTCCCACACGCTGAATATGATAATGCGTTTGTCACTATATAGGATGGGTGGGCAAACTCCCAGCAGTCCACATGACAGCTTCAGAACTGGTCATTTTTGCGCGTGTATAAAACCTCTATGTATATCTGTTTTTTATCACTGTCTAGAAAAACTAAGCCACTTTGAACATAGAAAGTTTTTTGTTTTTGAGGCTGCATTAGAGATTAACCTCAGGCTTTGTTAAAATGCATCATAACCAGAGATAGCAGAGTGTATAGTGGGGGAATGACTGTCCATCTCTTTGTATATCTGCCAAATAAGGCACCAGACCACATAAGGAGGCATACAGGAGGATTTGAATGTGAAATATTTGAGAATTTTCCCCAAATAATTGCATGTTAATGTAGAGGCAGAACTGGCATTATGAATTCCAGTGTAAAAAAAAGGTAGTTTTAGTTTAATAAACAGTTTTACAGACGGTGTAATCGTTGAAAACAGCTTGATCAATGTATTTCAAATCACACTCTAGAATAAAGATTGATATGTATAAAAAGATATTTGTTGAGATTGGCTCGTTCTCTCACAAATGTCTTGTTTTTGGAGAAATTAACTTATATTTTCCTATTCTCTGCCTACTGTGGCAAATGTGTTGAGTATGGAGAATTAAAACCAGTATTGAACCTATATATTCATTTGAACCAGTAAACCCTCAATAAAACTTTATCAGAAGAACTTGTATAAAACCTTATGGAACAATAAAAAGTAGCATTATTTGCAGAGAAAAATTACAGTTTTTTTGTATAAAGAAAAGTGCTGTGGTAGTGGCAATGACAGTGGTAGAGAATTAATTGCGATCGAGTGACTGGAGTTTGAAATGTTGTATTTTGAAGACACCAGTCATGTGTAAGCCCTGTTTCCACCGGCCATACCCGGTCCTAGTCTACTCTACTCTTCTCTACTCGGTCCTACTCTACTCTACTCTTCTCTACTCGGCCCTACTCTACTCTTCTCTACTCAGCCCTACTCTACTCTTCTCTACTCAGCCCTACTCTACTCTTCTCTACTCAGCCCTACTCTACTCTTCTCTACTCAGCCCTACTCTACTCTTCTCTACTCAGTCCTATTCTACTCTTCTCTACTCAGCCCTACTCTACTCTTCTCTACTCAGCCCTATTCTACCTGGCTGTGTTTCCATTGCACTTATATCTGGTACCGCATCCGAGCAACCTTCCCACGACAAACCAGTATCTGGGGAAATTCCTTGGTAACCGTGGCTTCCAGCAGCACTAATCTCTGTCAGTTGTACTTTAACGACCAGCTTAGTCTGGATAGAGCCGGGGCCAAGCTCGTACTGAAAAGTTCCTGCACTTAGTCCATGTCACAACATAGTTACTCATCAAAAACAGACCTGCAGTTACTATGATGTCATTGTACCTGTGACATCACACTTTTAAACAAAAGCATTATACATTTGTCTTGTACTTTTTAGTCTCATGTCTGTGTCTGCAGCCTGCTCCTGCCTCTTGTGGTAGGGATGGTAGTTAATCCAACCTACTTTATTTATATAGTGCATTAAAAAAAGTTTTTAGAGAATAATAACTGATCTAAACGTACAGGTCTGCCAGTTTATATGATATATTTAAATATGTGTTTATAGAACATGAATAAAACATGAAGATGTATGAAATAAAATGACATAAAAAAATGAATACATGAAATCTTTAAAATACTAATTATTCATTCATTAATAACAGTAATTATACAACAATCAAATGAATAAATCACAGAGGACCACACAATTCACGCTGTGGTACAAGCTGAAGAACGAAAGTGGGTGTTTTGACGACGTTTTGGTGAAGAGTGGGAGAGAAATATAATTCTACCAGAGATTTTTACCTTTGAGACTTGATTCACGACTTAAGATAATATTTCACATCCAAAAACACAAGTTGACAAATTAAATATTGTCATTATCATTACAAAGACTTACTATTTCTTCTGAAGCGCTTGTGCTAAAATATGGTCCAATCAACGCACGTTAAATTCAGACAATAGCAGCGAACGCGAGTCATTTTCACTTTACGCCACGTTGAGCAACATGTCACGCCTTGCTACCGTTGGCGGTCCCACATACGAGGGCAAACGGCGCACATACAAGAGGAGAGTGTAATTACATTAGCCCTGTATCCCTGCTCTCTGTGCTATCATCACCTCTGCTGCTCACAGGGCCGTGGCCAGCGTGCTCCAGGGCGGATGTCCCAGCGAGCAGTTCCGAGGAGAGGAGGGGCTGGGCATGACCTCGCAGCACTTTGTGTCCCGGACCACAAACCTCCGTGAGTACTGCTGACACCTGCTGCTGACACCTGCTGCTGATTTGGGCTGTTCCTGATTTGGTGTTTTTCATACATTGGAGGTTGGATTATGATGGCAAGATAGATAGATAGTGTAGGGATTTCATAACACTTTTAAGCAACTGTGTTTAAAGTTCAAACACAAGCACGAGCCAGTACTTTTCCACTTGATGTTCTGTCTATCTGAAGGCCGAGCTGCTGGCATTGCGGCGAAAGATGATTGGACGGTGTTCATTCCCATGCTGTGTAATACACTTGCATCTGTTGTGTGCGTGTTCGTGCGTCTACCATCAACAATAAAAGGTCTTCTGTCTGAATTAAAGACTTTGGCTGATTCCTAACTATAGATAGATACTTTATAGATCCCACATAAGAGAACTGCTGGTCCAGTATAGCAGCAGAAACCCCCCGATAAATACATGATTTTAAAAGTAGCTACCAATAGGAATTGTTACATGCCTGGCAGACGGTAAATAAATACTGTAAATAATGCTAAAATACTTAATACTTGATTCGGATTTGTGCATATTTCTGTAATTATTTGTGACTAACTTCATGAAAGCCCGACTAACAAAGGATCTCTCTCAATCTTGAAAGTAGATTCAATGGACATTTCTTCAAATTGCTTCTAAAACAAGTCCCAATTATTAAAATTCATACTTTTTATTCGTATATGATTATGCTGTGATTCCAGTTATGCATCGATTAACCTAATTTCCTTGTCACAGGAGATAAAAGGGTAGTTTTCGTCTGCTAGCCTTGAGAATATGCCTGTTCTGTAGCGCCTGGTGATTGCAAGTGAGGATACACATCAAGTTAGAGCAGAAAGTAAACAAAGCACTGCTGCTGGTGTTGGAAATATTGTTGGGTCTGGTATCGGTTTGATGGTATCGGTTGGAGGAACAGTTTGTGATATACGCCCTTAGTAGTTTCAAGTCATTCGCTGATTGGCTGAGTGAGGGTGGTCATCTTGTCCACTTTTCTCTCTGGAAATGCTCAAAACAGTAAAAAAAAAATACACTACTTTTTTATGGTTTCTGATCTCACAATGGAGACATTTACCCTTATTGGCTTCAATAATATCACTCCGGGCGTGCAAAAAGACAGAAAATGTTAAAAAAGTGAAAGATATTGGGAATCTCATGTCCTTTAAAGGTCAGTTATGTACAATTAAAAAGTGACTATGGCAGAGCAGAGTTTGAGTCCGAGTGCAGGTTGCTATATTCTTGTGACTTCTTGGACCGAAAGTTATGCACCTCACCTTTAATAACAGCTTAATGAATATGTAGATCTCCTAACGACTTAACTGTCTAATTAGCAGTTACTGAATTGAAGTCACTCTGAATAATATGAATAGTTCATGAGCAAAATCAAATAAGCGGCATTAGAAAAACACTTTGGAAGACTAACAATTTTCTCTTTATAAAGTATTGTTTGGAAACGTGATTTAGTGCCATCAAATTAAAGTTTACCCCATTCTCAAATAAATCCTTTCAAATGTAGAGGAAGAGAACATGAAGATTGCAGCCAGAGAAAAACAACTTTGTGACACATTTTCAGAACAAGCGATGCCTGGTTTTTTCATGGATTTGTTCACATCTCTTTGTTGTTAACGTTGTAAATAATAGAATCTTTAGGAAAAGTCATCGTGAGTATGTCATTTTGCTGTCGGCTTTGGCTTTGAACTCGCTGGAGCCCTGGGAATGCTGTGAAGGAGTGGCTTTTGGCTTCTAACAAGTGTGAATGAAGCGCTCGGGCCGACAGTCACAATCAGAGATGTTGTTTTTCTGCTGTTTCTCCGTCGCCTCGTTCTCCGCTGTATATTCATCCTCATCAGGGCTGCAGCCTGACAGCAGGACGGCTCACTCCTCGCTATTGATTTACAGAGCATTCTTTCATTTATCGTCTCTCACGTGGAGAGCGCCGTACGTGACTTATGCCGCCGACCCACACGGAGGCTGTGTGATGGATGTGGTGTGTGATGGAGGACCGGCAACGTCATGGGTGTGGCAGCTCAGACCATGTGCCTGAACCTGTGTCTCTCACGGAAGTTTTATCGTGCAAGTTTTACGTAATTCATTCAATCAATCAATCAATCAATCAAGGCCTTACACAAACCCAAACTGCTCATACGTGTTTGGCCTGTAAGATGTGAGATGGACAGAGTAGCAAAGCAAAGAATCAATGATAAAAATGTAGGTTTTTACAGTATTAGTATTAAAGTTAACCAACCACCTATCTCTCTCTTTACTCTTTACTATTGCAGACGTTCCTTATGTATTCTTTTCAAGAAACCAGCTCGAATTGCCCTCTGCTTCAGCACTTGTCTTCTTCGGCACGTTGGAGGTTGATGTATGTCCATGTCTTTGCTCCGGGAATTCGCTCGGCTCCGGCGTTTTAATTTGGCGTGTGAATTCTTTAGGGTCTGTAATTATCGCTCAGACCTGATCTGAAGTTCTAACACGCAAAAATACATGCTTAAAATCAATCAATCAGTTGGTGTAATGCGTCTTCAGAATCAGAATCAGAATCAGAATCATTTTTATTGCCAACGTAAGTAACGGGAGGTCACAGACTTGGAAATTGCTTTGGCTCAGTGCAACAGTCAAAAAGAGATAATAAAAATAAGAATAAAAAACACTTCTAAAGAATAAATTTAAATTTAAAATAGAGTTACAGTTACTATTTACAATATACAAGTGCACATGGTGCACACAATGTAAGGTGACAGCAGTACAGTGAAGTAAAGTGACGTATGATGGGCAGTAAAGTGACTTTATAAAGGGCGGGGGACAGGTTAAGAAGTGTTCAAGAGTCCAACAGCAGAGGGGAAGAAACTGTTCTTGTGGCGGGAGGTTCTAGTCCTGATGGACCGCAGCCTCCTGCCTGAGGGGAGTGGTTGGAATAGTCCATGTGCAGGGTGAGAGGGGTCGGCTGTGATACGACCAGCCCGGCCTCGAGCTCGGGCGACGTACAGGTCCTGCAGCGATGGAAGGCTGCGGCCGATCACTTCCTCTGCAGAGCGCACAATGCGCTGTAGTCTCTGTTTGTCCCTGACTGTGGCTCCAGCGAACCACACGGTGATGGAGGAGGTGAGGATGGACTCGATGATGGCCGTGTAGAACTGCACCAACATCTGTGCAGGCAGCTTGGCTTTCCTGAGCTGCCGCAGGAAGTACATCCTCTGCTGGGCCTTCTTGATGAGGGAGCTGATGGTCGGCTCCCACTTGAGGTCCTGGGTGATGGTGGTGCCCAGGAAACGGAAGGACTCCACAGAGGTGATGGGGGAGTCCATCACGGAGGGTGGGGGCGGGGGGACAGTGCTCTTCCTGAAGTCCACAATCATCTCCACTGTCTTCTGGGCGTTCAGCTCCAGGTTGTTACCACTGCACCAGGACACCAGCCGGTCCACCTCCCTCCTGTAGGCGGACTCATCGTTGTTGGAGATGAGTCCAATGAGGGTGGTGTCGTCCGCGAACTTGATCAGCTTCACGGAGTCGTGGCTGGAGGTGCAGTGGTTGGTGTACAGGGAGAAGAGCAGGGGAGAAAGAACACAGCCCTGTGGGGCTCCTGTATTTATAATCCGAGAGTCCGAGACATTCTTCCCCAGACGCACTCGCTGCTTCCTGTCCGTCAGGAAGTCAGTGATCCACCTGCAGGTGGAATCGGGCACGTTGAGCTGGGAGAGCTTGTCCTGGAGTCTTATAGTCTTAACCCGTCTGCTTTAGTTCTTTCTTTTTGTGGTTTCCTTGGAATTTTTTTTATTCATAATTATATCATAGTTTATTGCATTCTTGCACTTTGGGTCTTTGCTTTCTTCACCTCAAATAACATACGGATTCTAATTCAAAAGGGGAATTCGATATAAACAACAGAACATTTTTTCAGGTGGTTGGAAAGGCTCTTCCTCAAGTGAAGATAGGCAGCTTGTCTGCTCAAAAATATCTACAATTATGCTAATCAATTCAATTGGTTTTTGCGTAGCCCTAAATCACAACAGCAGTTGCCTCGGAGGACTTTACAGAGTTGTTAATTCACAAACAATGGCTCAGAGAATCCAACTGGAAATGCGATAATAACAAAGACATAGGAGCCATTGGTACAAAAGAAGTTGATGACGTTACTAAATCTCCCAGATCATCACTCTCCTTAGACCAGGGGTGTCCAAACTTTTTAGTAAGGGGGCCACTTTAGTTCACAGGACTTGACCTGGGGCAGACAACCTGGATTTAAAACCTGGATTGGAGCTGGATTGACTGGATTCTGGAATTCAAATTGTGTTATAGTAAGTCCTTATAGATTCACACCACAGCTGCATTTTGTTTGTAATGTTGTGACACAATCATAAAACGAATAAATAACAATAGAGCCAACACCTGGATTCCAGAGGATCTGAGATTTACAACAGGGTATAGCATGACTGTATTGGTGGAGCTGAAGTTGGTTGGATGACACTGTCAAAGTGCCTCAATGGCGACTTTGCCACATACAATTGCACAGGCCTGAGCTTGGATATGCCAGCCTTAAACCCTCCAGAATCAGCCAAAAAACAAAAAATCCACTCTCCAGGACAGACAGGAGATAGATCCAGGACTCAGGCTGTAGAACGAGGACTGAGGCGGCTTCCAGGCAGGTGAAAGGGGGGTCCAGCCCAGGAGTCCGGGCCAGGGCAGACCAGTTCCCAGGTGTAGATCAAAGAGCACGGGTTCAGGGGTCTCATCAGCACACCATGAAACGGGACAGTGGGTGAATAGCAATGAACAGACTACAGCTGAAACATAAAGCCAGAGAGAGGAGAGGACAGTGTGTGAGAGAAGTGGATTCAAACACATTTTTCAACATTCCCATGAAATACCATAACTTCATTACACAACTTCTGCTCCGGATGTCTTTGCGTCTCCCTCCTCTCTCCAAACAGGCGTCTTATTCACCGATTTATTTTGGTTGCACATGATATAATGAGGGAGCGCGGCGAGCGGGGGTGTGCATGTGAGTCGGCCCAGGAAGTGGCCAATGGTTTGTGGGCTGTTGAATGGGAGCGAGGGGGGGGCAGGGGGACAGGGAGGCAGAGAGAGAACAAGCAAAATGCATAGAAAAAGATTAGCTTTAGAGCTGTGTGGAAAACGGATTGAATTTTGTCTTTGTCTTAGATTAGTCTGGGTTTGATAAGACACTGTTAAAAGCTACGGGAGAGAAATGAGAGATCACACCCACATTTTTATTTTTATCTGTTTATTTTGTGCTTTTTTTCTTTTTGACAGGAAATAAAACAACACTTAAGATTCAAAAATGGATCCTGGGTTTTTGTAGATTAGTGGATTACTGCAGTAACATTTACAGAAACGCACAAAACTGTTTCAAAAGTAAAACGATAACGATGAGACGACAAATCAACTATAAAAACATGTCCAATTAAGACGGACCACCCAACGATTTTGTACGTAAGCTAGCGCACTAAAAATTTTACTTAAAATATTGCTTAAAACAAAAAAATAACACTAGCCCCAAATGACTTGATACGTACATTTCAAGTTTTATTGACTTATTTAAAAAAAAAAAAACAGAAATGTTTTCTCTGACGTTAACAAACCAGGCCGTTCTCAGTGTTTTCTTTATGCCTCATACAACACACTTATTCAACCTGTTGTTCTCTATTCTATTATTATTTTAAATTGCCTCAAGATGAAATGTCTATTGTTGATTTTGGATTTTATCACATCAACTTCAACAAAAAATGCAACTTATGCTCTAGTGCGACTTATAAATGGTTATATATGGTTTTTTCCTTCTTTATTTTGCATTTTTGGCTGGTATGACTTATACTCTGAATAAAATGGTAATTGCATGTGTTTCTGCTATTCTATCTATCCATCCATCCATTCATCCATCCATCCTCTCTATCTGTTAAATTTTTTGCAGTTTTTACATTTGGAACCCCCGCTTTGAACTGAAAACCGCTTAGACCCGCAATTCTTCGCTTAGACCCGCAATTCTCCGCTTAGACCCGGGATTATCTATCTATTCTCTCTATCTATCTATCTATCTGTCTGTTACATTTTTTGCAGTTTTTACATTTGGAACCCCCGCTTTGAACTGAAAACCGCTTAGACCCGGGATTTTCCTGACCTGCAGTATGTGTTATTGTTAGAGTCCACCAGAGGTCCATCTGTAAAACTAATCAGGCTCCAATTTGGTTTTAACAAGCGCTTTTCCCCCGGTTTCCCTCCCGGACACATTCTGCCCACTCTGATCTTTTCTCAGGCATAAATGAAGCAAAGCTGATCTCATGAAAAACTGGATCGAATTGGACCAAGAGTCTCTCCAGCTTCCAATCCTTCAAAATATTCCGTACATTTGCGAAGCGCTGTTTTAAGACATTTAGAGATTTTTTTCACATACTATTGAACTATGAGTAGTTGTAAAGCGCTTTGGGTGACCTTGGTCTGTACAATGTGCTACATAAGTAAACATTACCTACTTACTTACCTACCAACAGAACGTGTCGATGGTCTTTTCGCTCTCTGTCCGACAGTTGCCATGGTAACGGGGTAATGTTATTGAGGTCTGTATGAATAAAAATGACTTACTTACTTACTCACTAACTTACTTATGTAATCGCTCCACCTGTCTGCAAGTGGAACCGTCCTGATAGTGGGCACGTGGGAGGGGAAAGAGTCAAACACGGTATTTTTGTGTTTAGAGGAGATTTTTTAACTCAAAAGATAATGATAATATTAATAATACGTCAAACTTATATAGCGCTTTTTTTTGACACTCAAAGACGCTTTACAAAACATGTGTAAGAACAGAGAAGAGCAAAATTAAGGAAAGGCAAGAGACTTTACCCGCATTAGAATGAGTCTGGTGAGTGTGTGAATGGTTGGTGGTGGGAGGGGCCAATGGCACGGACTGGTTGCCTCTCTACTGTCAGTGTGCCCCAGGGCGGCTGTGGCTTCAGTAGTAGTTTATCACCGCTGTATTTGGAGTGAAATAATAATGACGTTAAACAAGGTGCTCCGCTCTGCAAAGAGGACCGTGGGCTGTGAGCTTCCTGTTCTGGAGGTTCTTTATAAATCCAGACTTTTAAACAAAGCTCTTAGAATTATCAACGACTCTTCTGGCCGCCCTGGGAAAGCCTTGTTCCAGCTTCTTCCCTCTGGCAGAAGATATCGTTCTCTGAGATGCAGGACATCTCGACATGCTAATAGTTTTTTTACACAAGCTGTTATCAGTGTGAACAGAGCACTTTAATGATCCTGCACTTGTCTAGAAACTGCTTTTAGACGGTCGATTTCATAGTGACATTGTTTACTTTTTTTTTTAAATTTGTTTTATTTCTGTACTTTTAATGTTGTTTTATGTCTGTATTTGTCTGTGCACACTGGGAACTTTTGCAAATGTATTCCAATGTGGTTTTACTGCAAATGGCAAATAAATGAATCTGAATCTTTGAGTGTCCTGAAAAATGCAGTATAAAACCAATCTATTCATATTTCATTGTAAATTACTAAAATAGATACCATTTTGTAACTCACTAAAAGCGCTCAGTGCACATTGAGTTTTTACAATTTCAATGAAGAGATATTTACCGTTTCAAATCTAAACCAACTCAAGCGTCCTCAAACAGCAATGAATCGGTAAAGTCCAGCCCGAAGAGTAAAACGTTTAAAGTAGAAAAGTAGACTGTGTAAAGAAGCATCTCCGTGGAAACAAGATCGCCTTCCCAGACGAGTTATGTAATGCTTTTTAAGGTTCATGACGAGATTTGTTTTTGTGTGTGTGTGTGTTTTTTTAGCAATCGTTATTATTTTGATTTTGATTTTGATTGTCTGATTTTCCGGCTCCATTTGTCGCGTAGAAGAACACTGGGCTCCATTCCTCCAGGATGACTGAATCCAGGCCCTATTCATTAAGGGCTTTATGGTGCACTGGGCTCTGGCCGTGGAAGTAGATAAATAGCAGCGTTAGCCGGGGATAGGCTCTTCTATAATGCCTTTTCTCTCATTTTTTCTCGCTATATCATCGCCTCGGTCGAGCAAGCAGCACGAGACGGTCTCAATGTGCCGTCTAAAAAAATAAGTCTATATTACAGACGATAGAAAGCAATCAGACGCCATAGAGAGACTTCCGTTCAATACTGTTTTCGCAAACTGTGGATTTACTGAAAATACTTACAGATTTTGTTAATAAAGTACTTGTACTCTCACTTTTCCTGGACAGAGATCAATGGAGCTGAAAAATGTGCCCGCTCCAATGAAAAATGCATGTATCTTTCTCATAGAGATGTTGGAGAAAGTGTTATAAAAGGAGAGACCTGGTGAGTAATGGTAGGATCGGTAAGTTTTATTTTTATTCTTACAGTGACAGTGTGCAATAAACATTAGCCAAAAGGAGAGATGTACAGGTCCAGGTTGTAGCAGCAGGTGCTAATTTAAAAGTGTAGTCCCTGAGGTGGCCATCAGATCAGCGTAAACATATACAGAATCTGATTGTTTTGTCTATTTCATGGTTTCGGGGTTGAAACCTCTGCTCTGTGGATAGAGTTAGCTGGGAGCTAGTTTGGTAGTTAGCCTTGTATCTTCAAACTTTTGATGTTTGGTATTTTGCTTCATAAAACCAGAGAGTTCCACAAGAATGGAACATATTTTGAACCAAATTGGCAGACAAAAAAATTGCACATAAAAACCAGAACTCTTTGCATCCAAGTGCCTCTGACTCATTTTCTCTCAAGATATCTTACTTACCACACCGGAAGAGCACCGGCTTCTAACAACTTTAGAGCCCCTGAGCACTTTTAGCCTCTCCTTCTGATCATATTTTGTACCACTTGGACTTTTCCCAAATGGTCAACACACTATAGACCTGTTGAAGCTTGTAGGGACTTACTATAATCTTGGCATTTCGTCCTAGTTTCTAAGACAAGCTGGAGTTTCCCCCACAAATGAAGGCATCTGATTGGTGTATCCTTATATGGCTAATATCTGGATTTATATATTTATAGATTAATATTTGACCAACAAAAAAAACACACCATCATTTTGGTTTTTTATTGTTCCTCGCCGATGCAGGAGGTTCTAAGGACAGAAGTGATTATCCAGGACATTTATGGACATTGGTTTCTGCCTCTTCTGGACCAATGTCTCTGTATGAGTTTTTTTTAATCAGTGCAATTCTTGTCTTTGAACTGTTTGATTCTCTGATCTGTGTTGGCGAATCGACAGCTCTGTAAAAGTTCTACGAGAAAACCGCAATTGTGTTTTAGGGCGATACATAAATACATTTCATTGAATTGAATTGAAACGGTTAATGAGCTCGAGGAGTCTACTTTTCTATCCAACTCAACAGGAGCTAGAGCCAGACCTTGTCCTTGAGCTCTTCCCTATTGGGCTTAATTGAGCTAGCAGGTTAGCATTGCCATCCATTGTCCATCTATATAAAGTCTCTATATGTGCTTTAGCATTATGGATGTCCAATGTCCAAATACAGTCATTCATAGTTAATCGAATGCTTTTTCACTTTCTGCGCAGAGGTGGTTTTTGGCTCGAGTCCGGGAACTTATCCACAGAGGTCATAGATTGCGCGTGGCCTTTTCCACAGCTGTGTAATCTGATTAAAGACTTCAGACAGACCCCTTACCTGAGCGCGCTGAGATCACACGAGAGGCAGTGATTACGGAGGAGCCCTGAACGCACCGAGATGCCGGGGGGCCCCTGGGGAATCCTGTGGAACCGAATTAACCTACCCCCCCCACCCCCGTTCTCCCTTCAGACCAATCTGAGCTGAACACGCAGATTTCAATTGGGTTTTACAGTCGACTTAGATCCATAGTTTAGGAAAATGAAAGAATCTTGTTGCAGGTTCGTAGTAAAGGGGGACCTCAGTTTTGGAATGAGATTAGAATACATTTAGTCAAACCTAGTGTCCTTTGTCACTTTAGCCCAGGCCCTCGTGTTGCTAACTTGTACAGATGTACTGTATACATACAACTCCATATTCCTCGCACTAGAATATACAGTATTTTGTACCTGCTACTTCATTAGTCACATTAACTCTTGCCACACGACTTGGTCCCACACGCCCGAGAGCACTTTGAACACTACACAGGAATCCCTTGCTTTATCAATACTGTAACATTATAAGTATAACATTTTAGATTTTGAGAGTTATCAGAAGTTTCTGGACGCTTGCCTTATTTTTGAAGTATTAAATGGACTTGCTCCTCCTCCCTTAATGGATTTTATATGCTAAAAAAACAGCCGTGGAGTCAGAACCAGAGCACTAGCCAGAGGAGACTGTAACGTACAAAGGCGCAGGACTAAATTCAGCCAAATGGTGGCGTCCATCAGAGGCACAACATCATGGAACACTTTGCTGGAACACATACGAAACTGTGGGAGCTACCAAACATTCCTCAAACATTGGTTGAAATCAAACCAGTCATGCTCCCACGGATAATCTGCTCTACCTTGGGCTTTCTCTTTCTCTTTCTTTCCTCTTTTAAATTCTTTATGCTGTGCTTGTCGACTTACTGTTTGTACTTTCACTAACTGTGGTTGTGTGTTTCTTACCTGCCTTAGGACAATGGATGCAATTTAGCTGTTGATGAAATTGTACTGTCCTAAATTCAAATAAATAAATAAATAAAAAATATGAAAACAACATTTTTGCTAAAGTTAGAGATTTTATTTTATTTGAAAGTACAGAGCTGTTTTATTTCCTGTTTTGTTGTGTGATTTGTGAACCACTGCGTCTTCTTTGGTTCTACCTCCTGACGTCTGATTCACGTGTGTGTGTTGTCTTAGGGAGAGGGTCTGTAGACGGTCCAGATGACCCTCTCTCTTTGTGTCTGGGGTCCGAAAACAATAATTTTGGTTTTGTCTGTGTGTATCTGAAGGCAGTTTTTTTGCATCCAGTGGAGTGAGTTCTCTGGTCCATGTTCTCCTGCAGTCAGTGAGACGTAGATATGAGTGTCGTCAGGGTAGATGTAATGGGAGATGTTAAAGGTATAACGGAGGATTTTCTACTTCCGGGTGGATCATCAAAACTATTGCTCCTCTTTCTGGTGATACGTGCTCGTCAAATAACACAAGAGAGTTTTGTTCAGAGAGTGGAGAGGGCGGTTCTTTCCAAACATTTCCTATGAACCTTGAATAACTTGAATAAACTGGTTCTGCTAGTTGTCGTTGCTGTTTTATTTACTAATCTCGTGTTTGAATTCACTACTCATGTGTCGTATCATTAATACGACTATTTTTAAAGCAATGTTATTAAGCACGATTCTCTGCAGCAATCTGAGGATGTGTTTGACCCTCGTCTGAAGTGACTAATGGCAGAGGACTGGAGCGAACGGCCGCGATGACTTCTCATTAAGAGCAGCGCTGTTGACGAGATTGAGGGAATCGGGTCATGATTGTGTCCTGCAGAGGAGAGGCTCGGTGTGAAGGGCCTCTGCGGGGCCTCTGCGGGGCCTCTGCGGGGCACGTAGCCAGGACGAGGCACGAGACGCTAGTTTTACTGCTAACTTACTATTGATTACAGCTTAAGGGCCCAATGCTGGATTATAAACAGGATAAAATGGATGTGTGTGTTTCTCCATCTCTCTGCGTGTGTGTCTCTCTGTGCGTGTCTCTCTCCATATGTGTGTGTTCATGTCTCTCTCTCTCTCTCTCTGTGTGTGTGTGTGTGTGTGTGTTTATGTCTCTCTCTCGCTCTCTCTGTGTGTATCTCTCTCTCTCTCTCTCTCTCTCTCTCTCTCTCTGTGTGTGTGTGTCTCTGTGTGTCTGTGTGTGTGTGTGTGTGTTTGTTGCTGGTTTGATGGTGCTGTCTGGCATCTGATAACACATCTGACCTTTGCTATGTGTGCAAGTCTATTTTCTCCCTCTGGATACGAGACTTTTTCCTCGCCGGCATTGACACATTGACTCTAAGGACGTTTTAGAGAGGTGTTGGGTCAGAGAGTATTTGGGCCTGTGTTTTTCAATGTGTGTGTGTGTGTGTGTGTGTGTCTCTCTGTCTATCTATCTCTCTCTGTATGTGTGTATGAACTCTGTAATTAACTCACGTGAATGTTATTTTTACTCCAGAGACTCTTTCTGTTGAGAAATATAAATGTGCCGATAAGCGCTATGTTATATCTTGTGGGATGAGACTAATATTGCAAAATATTTTCTAAATTTGGCCTTGACTTCTCATGTATAATTTTACTTCCTGGTTTGTAAATAACCCTAAAACGTTACAAAAGCATTTCTTACATCGAGCTGTGAACCAACTTCTGACAAAGTCATCAGTTCAAGAATCATGCACAACTTTCTGTAAATGCATTTTTATATTTTCATCAACATTTTCTTTCCACAAACTGCGGCTTCATCAGAGTAAGACTAATGTTCAAACAGGACTCATTCCACCGGAGCAAAGTCAACATTAGAAAATCATTAGCATTTACTTTAACACTCTACCGATTGGTAAAATCTGTCATTTTTATTAAACCTGGGATCATTCAATTGAATTCAAAGCAGATTATTTTTGTAACTTTCCAACTTTTGAATGTCCCAAGTGTCTATGAAACAGTTGTTGTTTTGTGTTTTACAATAATTATGGTTGCTGCAGTCCAGTGTTCATGGTTTTGCACTGGTCCAGACCAGAGCGGAGAGGATTTATGGTCAGAACCAAGTGGATCAGGAGAAAATCCACCGGAGGAATGCTAACTTTTTGAAAACTGCTAATGAAGCATTTAGTGTTTTACTTTGAACCTCTGCTGCTGTGACCTGAAGGACTGTTGATTTTTACTACTATTGGTTGTTATTTTTTAGTATTTGTTTTGATTGTGTGGATGGATGTGTTTTTGCTGCCGTTGGAAACCTGAATTTCTCCTACAGGGATCAATAAAGTATCTACCTATCTCTCTATCTAATGTCTAACCCACATGTGTGTTATTTTTAAGACTATAATAAAAGTGCTAATATGTGCTGTGCCCAAGAAGTCATACTAAAATTGGACACCAGCTACAAACCTACAGTATATTCAGAGACCCCACAGAGAACAGGGCCCTGCACACTTTCAAGTCCGTCCCAGAGCTCCGGAGAGCGACTGAATCCCTAAAAGGATATTCCCAAGTTCTTTGTGTGTGTGTGTGTGTTTGTGTGTGTGTGTGTGTGTGTGTGTGTGTGTGTGTGTGCGCGCTGCTTCAAAGAGAGTGGAGACAAAGGGGCCGCAGCAGTCGGAGTGTGCACATGTGAAGCTGAAGGACAGAGTGATGCGTTCAAAGACACGGACACAGACCATGTTTAATGTCACCTTCACAGTGTTTTGGGAAGTTCCACTCTGCAACTTTCTGCTGGACCAGAATCGAGGCAGTTATGGGAAAAACACATGGAAGAAAAAGTACCAGAAATATCAGATCAACAGTTCAGTTTCAAATGGAGTTATCTAGGCCAGAGTATTACAGATTTGACCCCTGTCCAAGTGGTCTGAGAGGCAGGAAGAAGAAGAAGAAGTCTCTCTCTGGTCTCTCTCTAGTCTCTCTCTCTCTCTCTCAGGTCTCTTTGGTCTCTCTCTGGTTCTCTCTCTGGTGTTTCTCTCTGGTCTCTCTCTAGTCTCTCTCTCTCTGTTCTCTCTGGTCTCTCTCGCTCTCTGGTATCTCTCTCTGGTCTCTCTCTTTCTGGTCTCTCTCTCTCTCTCTGGTATCTCTCTCTGGTCTCTCTCTGGTCTCTCTCTTTGGTCTCTCTCTGGTCTCTCTCTCTGGTCTCTATCTTTAGTCTCTCTCTGGTCTCTCTCTCGGGTCTCTCTCTCTGGTCTCTCTCTCGGGTCTCTCTCTCTGGTATCTCTCTCTGGACTCTCTCTCTGGTATCTCTCTCTGGTCTCTCTCGCTCTCTCTCTCTAGTCTCTATCTTTGGTCTCTCTCTGGTCTCTCTCTCTGTTCTCTCTCTCTGGTCTCTCTCTCTCTGGTCTCTCTCTGGTCTCTCTCGCTCTCTCTCTCTAGTCTCTCTCTCTGGTCTCTCTCTGGTCTCTCTCTAGTCTCTCTCTCTGGTCTTTCTCTCTCTGGTCTCTCTCGCTCTCTCTCTCTCTAGTCTCTCTCTCTGTTCTCTCTCTCTAGTCTCTCTCTCTGGTCTCTCTCTTTGGTCTCTCTCGCTCTCTCTCTTCGATCTCTCTTTGTCTCTGGTCTCTCTCTATTTGATCTCTCTCTCTTTGATCTCTCTCTGTCTGTGGTATCGCACTCTGGTCTCTCTCTTTCTGGTCTGTCTCTCTCCAAGACAAAAAACCACTTGAACTTCACTTCCTTGGAGGTTTTTCACTGGTCACCACAGAGAAGCCATAAACACTCAGCCACTGCTATGGAAACACAGGCAACACATTTAAACTGCATTCTGTGTTCACCACTGCCATCATCATTTGCCAACTTAATCACCTCCTTACCGCTTATAATCCTTCTCTAAACGACGAGATGAGATGGGGAGATGAGAAAGCCAACAGGTAATTGCTTTAGGTGTTGCAGAAGCGTATAGAGATAATAAATACTATTCTATATGGAGTTATGTAGAGAGGAGGGAGATAACATGGGGATGTGGAGCTGGCAGTTAATAAAGGCCTCCTAAAGTCAATCAAAATAGTTTTATTTATATAGCACAGTTCATACAGAATGCAACCTTTTTGTTTTGAAATTTGTTGACATTGCAATCCCTCAGAGCAGAGGTTGAAGAGTTCTGCTATTTCATGATATTTATACTTTCATGTATGGACTTACGAAGCTAAGCAGGGCAGGGTCTGGTTAGGGCCTGGTCTCCCCGAGGTTTCTCATTTTTTCCCACTGGGTTTTTCTTATGAGTTTTTCCTTGTCGATGCAGGAGGGTCTGTTGGGCAGTTAGTGTCCAACTAGAAGGACTGTGGTGATCCAGGACACTTTAACATTCTACAACATGTATGGGCCATTTTCAACATGTGTTCTATATTCTTCATGTGTTTTAACTGTTGATTCTCTGATCTGTGTTGGTGATTTCAATGCTTTTGTTGAGTCCCCTGAGATGATACTGTTGTGATTTAGGGCAAAACAAGAATAAATTGTATTGTATTGTAATAGTACTGTGATGGGAAACCTCTGGGAACAGCATGGGGTGGCTGTGGCTGTAAAGTGCCAAACTGTGGCTGTGTCCTTAGGCAAGACACTTCACCCACATTGGCATGAGTCTGGTGTGTGTGTGTGTGTGTGTGTGTGTGTGTGAATGGTTGGCAAAAGATACAATTTGCCAAATTTGAGGAATTTTTGACTTATATTTCATAACTTTTTGCAGTGAATTGTGAAATTAAGCTGCAGAACAATTGCCCAAATAAGGAAATTGGCTCATGTAGCTAATGTACAAATAGGCTTCTTCTACATTATGGCACTTAGAACTCAGCCAGTCCACTCTGAAAATACAGTCTATGGTAGGATGATTTGATTCTTTGCTCTGACAACTAGATATCTGCAGTCACCGCTCTGTATACTGCCTTTGGGGGAGCTTGAGTTTTTTTCGGTTGTCTGTCCGAAATGATGGAATGAGCTGCCCCTGTGTTTTAGTCTGTCTGATTCACTTCCTGTTGTTAAATCTTGTCTTAAAACTCACTTGTTCTCATTGGCTTTTAATTTATTTAGAAATTGTGATTTTGTTGTTGTTGTTGCAAACTGCTTTGTATACTCTCTAATAGCATTTTTTGTATGTCTTTTTATGTACAGCACACAAAAAAAATAAATACAGCACTTTGATTTTTTTTTTGTATGTCTTTTTATGTATAGCACTTGATTGCAACCACCCCAACTCAGAAATGGATTGAGGGGTAGAAAATGGATGGATGGGTGTACAGTTCATAACCTCCCGCAGGCTTTTATAATCGTGATTATCGTAAAACCAGTGAATCTCGGCAACCCTAGTCGTAATGTTATGGCACTTTGGTAGTGCTTTATAAAAAAACTTTTTTATAAAAACCTACAGGCTAAAAACAACTGCTAAAGTTGAAATTACACAACCAAATACTTTTCTTTCTCCACTTCATAATCACAGCTCGAACAACGGGAGACATGCAAATTCCGACCCACCCAGGGCACTTACATCCCACGTCTAGACATATGGACTTTTTCTCCCCTAATACGCTCCTAATGTGCAAACTCAAATGACCAAACAGACCATAATCTGCACACGATTAGCTGTAAAGATCATTTTATCTTAAAAAGCGCCATTAGGACAAGCACCACCAAAGGCCCTGATGACATATTTAGGTTAACTACGGTTTATATGGGAAATACAGATCTCTTGGCGTTTTAGATAAACTTCCACTGCACATATCGTTAGCGTAGCGTAAAAGAGACATCATTCAGCCTTTATCCTATCTGTCAGACATCAACACCTGTCTGTGCATAACAAGTTAGCAATGAAGACAGTTGGGGAGCCAGGCACTGCTAACAAATCACATTAATTGCCTCCAGGGGAAGACGGAATATTGCATTTTTTCGACATTTATCTTGCAAGCTTACCTTAATGAGTGAGTTTCGGGCTGCAGTGGGAGAATTACTTAAAAAAAGAAACAAGCAAGAGCAAGAGAAAAGCGTCAAAGCAGGTGTCTCTTCCCGGTGTGTGTGTGTGTATACGGTTGACGCTGGAGATTGCCTAATAACGCCAACGCCCGGGCCCCCTCGGCGGACAGGGGAACGCCATTTGCCGGCGATCACGGCTACAACGGCAATAAAGGGTTACGGCCAGAACTGAAGCCGGTTTGGAAAGAGATGTGAATTGATAAGAGGGCTTTGAGATTTTATGTGGGTTTTGATGTGATGTAAAAGCAGTTTATAGACCCGGAAAGTTTTTTTGGAAAGGAAGGGGAGTACGATAAGATCAAATAAGATAAGATGGTCCTTTATATTTCAATGTCAGCGTTGCTCTCATTACAGCAGAGAAAAAAAGAAGGAAATAAGACTCAGATTGCCCACATTAAACAAGGTCTGTTATTTAGAGGTGTTTAGGAGGATTTTCTGTACGTCCGGGCGGATCATCAAGACTATTGGTCCTCATTATCTATTGGTATCATTCTGCGATACGTGCCTCTCAAATAAGATTAAAGGATGAATTTAAATTAAAGGAGAGGTATGTAAACAAATCTGGCCGAAAGTAGTGCTGCAACGTCTCCCACTCTCCCTGACTCGGGTTGCCAGATATGCAGACTAATCCAGCTGGGACCGTAATATCTGAATAGACAAGTGTTTTCAACAACAAATCTATAACCAACACCTTTTTCTCAAAAATAGAAATCCTTGTTCCGTTATTAAGTGATTTGAGAATCATGACAAGACTTTTTTAGTTCTGCGGCCACATGGTGCTTTACCAGTGAGATTAGCTCGGCTTGATGAGTTCTGGCAACCCGGATCACAGACTTTCTGATTGGTAAAACGGTGGAGGGCGGGACTTCAAAATGAAAACAATAACAAGATTTAGGGGCTGTAAAATTAATTACATTTATCAGTAAAATAAGTATTAGAAAAGATCATAGTTTATTATTGCCTTTTGACAGATTAGGGCCCTTTAATGATGAATTGACATGAAAATCTTCCATATTTCTACTTTTCGCGCAAGTTTTCCGCACCAGTGATAAACCGAGCCATCTAAAAATCCTTGCGTTAACCTCGCGCAGGCTTTTCTAAAACCGCGATTATCGTAAAACCGGTGAATCTCGGCAACCCCAGTCGTAATGTCAATGCTGATTTCTATTACTTGTCATTCCAATCCTCGTTCATACAGATGCATCTCAGACAGCAGCTTCATAAGCATCACCTTCCGTCTCTTTCCATTCGCCAACATTAATCAGCTCATTTACAAGCAGGAAGTCACGGCGCACATTTCACAGCTAATTATGTCTGCAGCCACGCGTGAGTTTCGATCGGACGGACCGTTTTTTTCCCTTATTTCTGGCATCAAGTTGTCAACCTGTTGTCTGTCTGCAGCCCTCCATATTGGATTCTGCAGAGACGTGCCAGTTTACGGCGGCACACTGGCTTCCCATCTGTAATTTTTAACATTTGCTTATTCGCCATGGCTTTCCAATTAACTGCAACACTAACTCCTCCTCTTCAAATTAATGAGTCGGGCGCATCTGCAAATATTAGGATTTCCTCGTTAAATACATTCATGGGGAAAATCTGTAATTATAAAGCAGAGATTTTGATTCAAGAGGTGCTTGGAAGGAAATGGGTTCAGTTTCTTCTTTCTATTCTTAATTAAATGCATTGAAGTATTAGTATGTATTTGTATGCATCTGTGTGTGTAATTAAGTAGCTGATACAGAGACATTTACGTTCAATTCAATGCGTTTTTAGTCTAGCCCTAAATCTCAACAGGCGTCATGGCAGTGGCACTTTATAAAATTGTCGATTCACAAACATCAGAGCAGAGAATCAATCAAATTATGAACACAGAAAATACAATAACAACAACATATAAAAGCCATTTGTCCATAGGGGGCAGGATAGAGTGTGCGAGAATCTTGCCAAAAGTAGTTCTGCAACCCACTCAGCTGACTCAGGTTGCCAGATATGTAGCTGAATAGACTAGACTTTTGTCAACAACAAATCTATAACCAACACTTTTTTCACAAAAATAGAAATCCTGGTTTTATTCCTTGTTTTGTCGTTAATGATTTGAGAATCATAACGAGACCTTTTTTAGTTCTGCGCCACCTGGTACTTTACCAGTGAGATTAGCTCGACGCAGTGATTTCTGGCGCCCGGATCACAGACTTTCTGATTGGTGAAACGGTGGAGGGCGGGACATCAAAATGAAAACAAGATTTAGGGGCTGGAAAACTAATTTTAAAATTCAAATATCTCTGAACTACATTTATCAGTTAAAAAAGTGTTGGGAAAGAGCATGGTTTATCAATGCCTTTTGACAGATTAGCGCCCTTTAACTATGATTTTACATGAAAATCTTACATTTTGCTACTTGAACATACTTTATATTTGTTGTTCTGGATTCTGAAATTATTAAAAACCCCAGAGCGGTCATGTCTTTTTTTTGTATCTGTTTTTTTTCTGTTTTCTGTCGCTATGGTAACTAGCATTTACTAGCTGACTTGGCTCATGGACCAGGACCAGTCCAGAACCAGTGGATTTTTACTGCCATATAAAGTTGCCCACAAAATATTTAGAATATATTTGAATTTTATTTTGGTTAGTAAGGAGGTAATCTTTCTTAATATAGCGCCTTTCAAGGACCAGAGTCACAAAGCACTTTACGATTATTGTACATGCTAGAACTATTGTACACGTTTTTAGTGGTAGGGGAAACAGGAGCACCCGGAGGAAACCTACACAGACACAGGGAGAACATGCAAACTCCACGCATAAAGGTCCTGGAGGTGTCATAGTGTGGATTTTATTCTGACTTCAGCTCTGAAGTTTTGTTTTAGTTTGACTTCCTGTTCCCCCTGTGCTGATTGCCCTAATGTGTTTCAACTGTACCTGTGCACCTGCATCTATGTGTACCTGTGATCCTCTCCCCATGTTGCTGGTCCATTGTCTTTGTTCATGTCCCTGATTCCTGTGTTTCATTTGAATTATCTTGAACTTTCATTTTTCATCATTAAATCATCTTTATTTTAGTATAACACGTGAAAGGAGGTGGAATCGAACCCAGGACCTTCGTGCTGTGAAGCCCAAGTGCTAACCACTGCGCAATTTTTTTTCAAAGATTTCATAAAAAAATAGACAAGAACAAAAGTATACATACGTAATCACACTTACAAATGGAGGCTCTTGAGGTTATAGTGTTGATGAAAAAAACTAAATGAAAACCAGAAAAGGGGTGTCATTGTGGATGGTGAGATGTTGTCGTGTTTTTTTGCCGGCGGTCTATAGAGATGGGTTCTATGTGGGCATTATGGGGCTTGGATGTGTAGTTCTGTGAAATCCGCTGTAATCTGCCTCTTTTGTGGAACAGACTCCTTTTGTGCGCTGGTAATGGAAAAATAGACGCCTAAGCTTATCTGTTAAGCCACAATACACCATATACTGTGTTGTACCATCCGTTGCTATGGCCTGATAGCACGGGTAGTCACCGCCTTTATAATGCGAGGGTGCGACCGTCGCCTCTTTCTCCATTAGATGATAGTTTACGACAAAATGGGTTTGTTCTGAACGCACACCAAAACACGAATCGCTTTGGGGAGGTGCAGCTTCAGATCTTCTCACAAATATGTCCAATTGTTTTAGCTGAGTAATGTCAAGTTCCAATTGTTTTCCTTTTCCATTGGATTGTATTGAAAAATTATGTATTTCGTTCTATCTGTTTTACGAGGGGAAAAGATGGCTCTCTCTCGCTTCTCAGCAAGGACGTCCTGGGTTCGAATCCCGGTCGAAACAGGGTCTTTCTGAGTGGAGTTTGCATGTTCTCCCCGTGCCTGGGTAGGGTTCCTCCGGTTCCCCCTACCACTTAAAACATGCACACTACGTAAGATCCTCCAGTTTTAGTCCCAACCGAGACAAGCATCAACTCCTGGAGGTGGGTTCTCGGGTGCTGTTTCTATGACAACCACTGCTGCTGACAGGATGGGTCAAATGCAGGGGATGAATTGCCCAACAGGGATCAATATAGTGAACTTTTAGATGCTCAAATATGTTAGAGTTGTCCTTTTATATTGTGATAATGTCTTTAAATCATGGTCCTGACCTAGTACCAAACTGTAAGATGCAAGATGGACAAGTAGCAGAGGCAAAAGAATCAATGAAACAGACTGGATACTTAGTTATAAGAAAGACTTTATGTTGAACACATGGATACAGGCATCAGGCTGAGACAGTGCAGGCGATCTGACTCACATATTTTTGCAGAAGTTCCTTGTTATAAACTTTTACAAACACATGGGCGGGGTTGCCGAGTTAATTTAACGAATGTCCTTTTAGAGAAACCAGCTCGAATTGCCTCTTCTTCAGCACTTCTCTTCTCCGTCACGTCGTATGAGATGTATGTCCATGTTTTTGCCCCTGGAAGACGCCGCAGACACAATATGATCCAGACTGAGTTACTCCAGGTTTGTACTTAGCGCTCAGTCCAGATTTACGGGTTCTGGCACAAAAATAGATTCTTAATTGGCTCATTTTGAAACAGAAATCTGAAAGCTGGCGGTTTGGATTTGGTATGAGTTCTATGAGACCATTTACAGAGTTTTAGGATATTGATCATGATTGGTCTTGTCATTGATAATCTTAGTAAGATCCTCTCAACTACAACACAACTATGTTTGGACAAATACAGACCCAGTTTCCAGTAAAATTCAATTCATTTTATATTTTAAAGATGTATAGAGTAAAAAAGAAAATCATCAAGTTTAGTAATTGTCTTGATATTTTTGATTAAAGGGATTTACAATAGAAATATGATGGCTTGGTGTTTGGATGTGATTCATATGAGTTCTACAAGTCTAGTTTTATGTTTATACATTTGGTCTTCTTTGGTCATTAAGATATGCCTTTAGCTTATTTGCACCTTGAGCCAAAGCAAATTCCTAGTTTATGACTTTGTGTTACTTACAATGGCAAAAAAAAAGAAATTCTGATTCTGATTGACCAGTCAAGAATTTATTTATTCAACTATAGACCCAGTTTGCAGTAAAAACATGGATATATTTGTCTTCTGTTTCTTAATCCAGGGTAGATTTTCGAAAGTAAGATTTGTTTTTCTATTACAAAGTCATCTGGCAAAGTATTGAAAGTATTATTGCCATGAAAAGAACCTTGGCATGACGGCCGAGATGGGAAAACACCAATTCTATCCACTGTATGAATCATGGCAATCTTTTCAAACAACAATTGGACCCTGAGGTTTTCACTTTCACTCCCACTATTCAAAAACCATAGACCAGTCTGTTCCACGCTGACGCCAAATCAACAGTCCCCAACCCTTCTGGGCCGACTCCCGAAGGTGCTGAAGGCTCTTTCCTACTTCCTCTGCTCCCAAAGGCGGCCGCACATTTTCCATTTGGGAACAGTGTGCCCATTGCCGCGAGGTTTGGCAGATTGACTTGGCCCTAACCTTAACCATGGGTGGCTATTTTGTGCTTTCTCTTCCTCGCGGGGGCCATCGGGGTTTGCTGGGTCTTGGCGGGATCGCGGATTCGCCCAAAGGAGGTTGCAGCCGAGTTGGTAGCCTTCCCGAACTCGCACATATGGAAGAGCACAGACTCCCTTTCCATGCTGGGTGGCTGGCTTCTAGTTGGAAGCCATGTGGGTAAAATGCGTCATTGCGCTAAGCTAGGCTACAAAATGCTCTCGTTTTGACAGATCTTGTGCCTGTTTGAGACATGTACGAGGCTGGGAGGCATAGATTTGCATGTTGGCCTCTCAAAGCATTCTGGATTAACGGCTTATTAACCGAGCGCGAGGCTGTACGGAGAAATATCAGACCGCGGCCTTAACGTACAGACCGAGCCGTGGCGAGGTCTGTGCAAAAAGGCCAAGGTCTTATATTTCTCTGTACAGACCGAGCAAGCGAGGTTAATAAATGTTTTATTATATGACTCTCGTCTGTGTCTTTACCAATGCTTTTGAGATATTTGTGAAGTATGTTCATGTCCGACTTGGTTTTGTGTGATACACGCTGTGGACAGATTGTCATAGTAACGGTCTGTGGAAAGATATCAAATGTGATACGCGCTGTTCGGACCAATTGTCATGGTAACGGTCCGAGATGGGAAAATATCAGACCGCAAATCAACCAATCAGAGTACGCGTACGGTCCAAGTCAAATAATAAATTGTTATATTTTTGTTTTATGGGTGTGTCAGTGCTGCTTTTGGAGGAAGACAGAGTGCTTGATTTGTTTCCAAAATTGTAAAATATTTCATAGTATATCCAGGTTTGATGGTGCCTTTTTACAACAACTACAAAATTGTCCTACCCAGAATTTCAAAAAACAACCTTACTTGCGTGTCACAGCCAGATCTGTCAAACTTCTGAAGCTAAGCAGGGCAGGGCCTGGTTTGTACCATGATGGGAGACCTTTGGGAACAATAGGTGCCACAGTGGGGCGGCTGCGGCTGTAAAGTGCCAAACAATTTTTGTGTCCTTAGGCAAGACACTTTACCCCCATTGCCGAGAATGAGTCTGGTGTGTGTGTGAATGATTGGTGGTGGTGGGAGGGGCCGATGGCACATACTGGTTGTCTTGCTTCTGTCAGTGTGCCCCAGGGCAGCTGTGGCCACCGTGGTAGTTTATCATCAAAAGTGCTATATTAAAACCGATGTATTATTATTATTATTATCATTATTATTAAAAATAATTTTTAAGTTTTAAGGGGCGACAGTAGCTCAGTTGGTAGAGCAATGGCCTTCAGGCTTGAAGGTCGTGGGTTCAATTCCCACCTCTACACCTTCTCCACCGACTCCCACTGATGACTGCTGTCATTGTGTCCTTGGGCAAGACACTTAACCCCACTTTGCCCAAAGCCCCCACTGAAAGATCAAGGCTATGCTCACTCTCAGAGAGCAGCCGTCCTCCTGTGGACTCACCACCTGCAGAGGGTCAGTGAGGGGCTGGTGCTATGAGACTTGGGTGGCATCTCTGATTGCCACCCCCCTGACCCAGAAATGAATTAAAGGGTAGAAAATGGATGGATGGAATGGATATTATTAACAATGCTTGGCCAGAACCACTACACTAATTTGCAGTTTAAATTTTCAGTAAAGTTCTAATGACAATCTCCAATTTCATTTGACAAGTACGAGCATTTTTTTGGGATAATCTTACACAGCTTTGTTCTGTAAAACCTTGGATTCAGTTGAAAAAGCACACGGCCCAGCACCTCCTGGGAGAAATGTTGACATGTCACGCTGTATATGCCGTGCTAAAATGTCAGAATTGTTTGCTTTAGCCTTTTCAAGCACCATTACCTTACTCTATAATTAGCCCATGGCACAAAGTACGCAGCTCCTGTCTTGTTCCGTCGGCCCAGTTTGAACTCTATCCTCCATTGTGCCATTATTTTTTGATTATTTACAAAGGCTACGGGCAAACGCCAACTCCCAATTGTGTGGTGAGCCTGTTGACTGAGATGTGCGCGGCTAACCTTTCACGTTTAGCCTCTATGCTAATGCACCATTTGGCTATCTCTTCATCTCACCACGGCACAAAGAGAATGGGGAAATCATTGTGTGCATTTGTCCGGGGGGGAGGGGTCGGGGTTAGGGTAAAGTTTAATACAATAGAATGAACCGCGGCTGGGTAAAGACGGCATGTCGATCAAAATGCAATGGTGCGCTCCTAAAGCAGTACATGTGTGCAACATACTTCAAAATGCTTAGACATTGTCATTGGCGTCGTTTTTACCCATGTTTCTAAGTTCTGCAGTTTTTCACGGAAAGTAATGTGATAGAATGAGGTGCTGTAAACTAAACGCCAACAAAGAACATATTTTAATCTATATTTAGTCTGTAATAATAATGGCTCCATACTTCCATGTGAAAACCAGATCCTGTCAGACGTTTTCAGCTGTGCATTGCTGGGCCTGGTTAGAACTGTGATGGGAGACCTCTGAACACCAGGTGCTACAGTGGGGCGGCTGCGGCTGTAAAGTGCCAAACTGTCACTGTGGCCTTAGTCAAGACACTTCATCCACAATAGAATGAGTCTGGTGTGTGCGGATGGTGGTGATGGGAGGGGCTGATGGCACAGACTGGTTGCCTCGCTTCTGTCATTGTGCCCCAGGGCAGCTGTGGCTACATTAGTATGTGTATGGAGTGAAAGAATATGGAGATGTGAAGCGTCTTTGAGCGTCCTGTAAAAGTGCTGCATAAAACCAATGAATTATTATTGTTATAAGAACATTAAACCATTTTCTTCTGCTTCATTCCCTATTGACGCAAACCTCCTCCACCTCTTTGGAAGTATCCTGAGGCGTTACCAGGCCAGCTGTGAGACATTTTTTAGGCCCCTTTAGCGGGTCCTAAAAATTCCATTCACCTCAAAATCTTAAACTCGTCAGACTCAACATTTTGCATATAGCATGACGACAGAAAAATCCCTCAAGAAAGACTCAAAACAAGACCCATATCAATCCTATCTTTTGTCACCCACTTTCGTTTTGCCGATAACCCCCTTGTACATTCCCTCCCACTCCTCTCTGTAATCCTGCCATTAGTTGAATTGGTATTAGCGGCTGAATACAAATTGTGACTGATACGCGTAAAGCATCACGGACTCCCGCTCCAGGACCTGCTAATTCTCCGTCACTTTAAAGTCCTTAAACCTGGTCTCGGTGGCGGGACGCGGTGTAGACAGGTACAGTCTCAGATATCCCTGTCAGCCAGAGCAGCAGGCAGCGATTGGATGAACTCCCTGCAGGATTGTGCCAAACATCCGCTGTGAGGAGGCAGACGGATACATACGCACTGACAGATTCATATACAGTAGGCAGTGGGAGCAGAAGAATCACAGCGGAGAACTGGGTGGAGAATGACATCGTGTCGAAAGAAAGTGGAAAACATCGACTCTAAAAGAACGCCGTTGTATTAAATATGCTTTTGACAAGTGCTAAAAAATGTATGATAAAGTAGTGTCTGTCTGTCTGTTTGCCTCTCTATCTAGCTTATATCTATCCATCTATCTATCTTTCTATATACTGTACTGTATCTATTCCAGTCTCTCTCTCTCCCTCTCTCTATGTGTATTTTTATTTTTATTTATTTATTTAGACATTTATTTAAAGAGGAATTTTGTTCACAAGCATGGGTTAAATCCACAGCCTTTACAGTTAAACATGTAGGTTTGTGAAGGGACCCCCATGAAGCACAACTTGGCTTGTTTGCAGGGGCCCCAATAATATTCACAAGTAAAAAAATAGGACAACAACAACAAAAACATCCTCCCACAACCCCAGTTCAATGCACCATAAGACTGCCAGTATCATGCCTCACCCATGTCTGTCAAACATATACAGTCCTCTTCAACACACTCACATCAGTTCTGCAATAACAACATGGTACAAGAAATAAAATTAAAATCTCAAGTACGCGTTGGTGCTTATCCATTCAGATCTTACAAGGGCAAGACCAAAATATAATAGTAAGATGGTTGTCAGCTATAGGGGGGTGCATAATGGAGCAGTATCTATCTATCTATCTCTCTGTCTGTCTGTCTTTAGGTAGAGGCCCTTCCTTTTGTTCTGCACATTTTCACAAGGGGAATAGGCAAAAAGCTATGTATTTGGCACATACACAGAAGTCTTCTCACTCACCTGTTGAAGTGTTTAGTTTGGTTTTGTTACGTGAGAAAACAGCAGGAAACACGGTGCGTTTAATTGCGTTTCCAAAATGTATAGTGACTTGTGTTGCTGCTGCAGGCTCCGTGTGCAAGAAACAGGTTTTACGGCATAACATTTGGATTGCCCTTTTATCCTCCATTGATCTTCAAGTCCAGGTGTGGTACAAGGAGAACACACACACATACATACACACACACACACAACGCACACACAGATCCTCTTCTTGTAATTCTACGCAGCGCCGTGGCTTTGACGTTCATTTAGTCTCCAAAGTGCTTTAGAATGTGCCGAGAGCCGGTTCGCAGCCCGTCTGAGTTTGTAACATGTCAAAACATTATTGATGTGGATATGAAAGATGTACAGCCTGCGAAAGGGAAACATAAAGTCTCTTCTGTAACCTGTTTGATTTGTTCGACAGCCGTTAGGGTGTAAACGCAAATTCTCACAATGGATGAGGTTAGGAATTTTGATGAATCTCTTTCTGTTGACTTTGAACATTTTTATAGTAAGAAACTCCGGTAAGTTCCAGGCTGTGTGCAGCGCTGTGATTGGATGGTTTTCAGTCAGTGTTGGGACTGCTTTTGTGAAGGGAAAATGTATTCTGAATTAACTAAACTCTTCAGTTGAAATGAGTAGCATGACTGGACTAGAAGTGGTTTTTGTCAGCCATTGTATAAAATCATCTGTAAAACTCTGGAAATGTGACAGATCAAAATAAAGATCGGGCGATTTATTTTTCTTCTGGACCAGACGATTGTACGATGGAAGTTATTATTGACATGTTTCGAGGAAGTTAGACGTTAACTTTGAGCCATGTGAAGGAAATCTCTGTCTTTCTGTCTGGTCTAGAAGAAAAAGCATAACTCAATCTATTATGTTTGGTTCTATCACAGAGATTTTATGAAAAGAGAGGACCACCCTCGCTCAGCCAATCACAGGATGGAAGAGGTAGAATGTTTTGTAGTAAAATTAAGGGAGCTTTGTTGTGACACACTTACAAAGATCTTTCTGGTGGACAATATAGACTGTAAATATTAACGGACGTAGTCAGATTCAGATTCAGATTCATTTATTTGCCATTTGCAGTAAAACCACATAGGAAAAACTGTGCAAGACTACCCCAGTGTGCACCAGACGACACACACCAGAGCTCTTGCCACGGCGCCATCTTTACGGCGCCATGCGACAAACAGTAGAATAAACAGCAGAGAGCAATAACATACAGTTTCACAGACAATTGGATAGACACATTGTGCTTTGTATAAACCACGGATTTTTTTCTCGGGATGAGCACCTCCGACAGCCGGCCCAATGTGGCTGTCAGAGGGGGGCAGGGTCAGGGAGGGGGTGAGTCGGAAACACAGTGAGGAGTGGAGGGGAGGGAGGGAGCAAGATGGATAGGTAGAGGGAGGCGGGGGGAGCGGGACCCTTGCTGGAGACTGAAGTGTGAGTTGTTGTAGATGGGGACCTTGTTTTATGGCCTTGGACGAGGAATGTGAGATAAGAGTGGAAAGAAGACACAGCAGGAGCAAAACACATCGCCTGACAGGGACAATATTGTATGCAATGTAGCAGTTAAAAGCAGGCAGATATTCTATTAAATCCAATTAAACCGAATTGCGGCGCCCTCAGACCTCCGTACAAAGGGGCAAATCCAAGCCGGGTCAGAGAGTTCAAGCCTGACACACGATGTCATTCAATCTCAACTCCAATGTTTTATGCCCTTCGAGTGAACGAGCTGCGAGGTCTTTTGTCAACTGTTCCACCAACACCACTCTCCTTTGTCCAGACACGGCACTCTCAACCACGACGCGGCTAAGCTCCTTGTACATCCCATCAATTTTGTCGGCCAGCAGCTGGTGAATCTTGCGAACTGCCATGCCTCAGAATTTGCGGTAGAAGAGGACCGCTCCAAACCCAAACAGGAGGATCCCCACCACCAAAATGCCAAAGATATATACGTCTTCCGAATCTTCAATAGACAGGAGCGACAGACAGAGGGGCTGAAACTTGTTCCAGCTGTCTACCCCGCAGGTGAAGTCCCGTCCGGGCACACGGGCTCTCCAGACCCACGCTTACGTGTTGAAAAGATAGAATCAATTGCGTTGAGGGACCAATTAATCATTTCCATTCTTTTAAAGTTGTCTGTGGCAAAACTCCAGGAAAAAGACAAAAACAGGAGATAGCAGGCAGTCAGAAGCAGGAGCGGTCTGAGACACGTCTTTGCTCGACGGAGGCGGAAGTAGAAAAGTCACGCCTATCTCCGCCGTTCTAACTAATGTGCCACAACTTCCGCGGTCTATGGGCAGTTTCAAAATGGCCGCGGGCGCTGGAAAATGTGAAAAAAACGCATCTGCACATGCGTCAGCCGCACGAGCTCCATTCATTTAACAAGTGCCTTCAAAATTTCACAGCGACTAAACTAGACTGGTCCAAAAAAATTCACCCCCTTCAGCATTGACACACATGTGGAACGGAGCTTTGGGCCAAGAGCCGACTTTTGGACCATCCTGTAAAGACGTTTTTGAGAAGTAAAAAGATGCTATATGTTAGCATTAAATAATTCTTATTCCGGGTCCACCCCCTCTGGCCCGGGGTGGTAATGCAGCATGTTAACGCACATCATTTTGGCCCCTTTTGAGCCGGGACCCGCCCCCACTGGTGAACAAACAATAAGTATTTATGAAACCAAAGAACAGGAAAAATAACAAAACACTGCAATATGTAAATAAATAAATAAAATATATGCAGAGTACATTCTGACTGTTCTAAAACAGATTCTAAAATGAGACAAAGCCACTTATTCTTAATTCACAAACTGTTGCTTTATTTACTCATTCAAAGAGAGACATTTTTTGTATATTTTTAATAAACTAAATAATGTTAGCCTGTCCTATTCGGGCAGTCAGAATGCGCCCAAATTACAGTTATACATTTAGTGTGTCCCTCTGTCTTGCTAACCCATAGTAGCCATTGGGATTATAAACACAAGCTCACAGTGTCATCCAGCCAACTTTAGATCCAGCACTATACACATGCAGTAGCTCATAGCAAAGCTCAGAAACCCTGGAATCCAGTCGTTGACTTTACTTGTATATACAGTACTGACGATTGTGGCACGGATTTCTGTAGCTGGTGAGAAAATAAACTTTTGTCATTCAGCCATCTCCTGTTTCAAGGCAGTCAGAATGTGCCCAGATTAAGATACATTTAACCAAATTTGAGCACATTTTTGACTCATTTTTCATATTTTTTGCAGCGTAAGAAGTACTACAAAATGAATCCCGTTTTTTGAAGTAACTTGAAAGAAAAACTGATCTGATATTGGTTTTCCTCACAGTAGAGCAGGGATCTCCAACCTGTAGAAATTAACAAACCAAATAATATACTTATAATATCACATAATATTTCAGATTGTGTTATTCATTCTCCTTATTTATTATCATAACTGCACTTACTTTATCACTAGAAACAAATATGTGATGATGAATAATAACTGTACCCGATATCAGACGAGTACACACCAATATTTAACAATTTTTTTTTCCTCAGGGCCGCTTAAGGAGTAGCTCTCTGCCTTTATCGTCCCGGGAAAGTAGCTCTCTGGGTGAAAAAGGTTGGAGACAGCTGAAGTCACACGCAGTACCTGACAGCTCTGCCACTGCCGGTCCAATTAGATGTGTGTATTTGTACAGAGAGAAGCACCTAAAGCTTTGCACACACTTGGCTTGGATCTTAGCATCTGCCTATTTCTCCTGCCACATATTTAAATTTCACACCGTTGACTCACTCAGCCCGGCCATATGCTTGTGCTGGTTTGATCGGCTGTCTCCATGCTTTTGCAATCCTCATCTTCGTTTAGTTTTAATGTACGTATCCTGACCCTGCTTTCCACCGGTCGTAGATCAACGGTTAAAAGACCATAAATGATGTATCATCCATTCCCTGCTGTGCTGCTCATGCATTGGATCAGAAAATAAATGTATCTGTAGGGAGCAGGATGAATTAATATGGATTTCACACCAATATTCATCTTTATGAAATGGTAAACTGGTAGAATTGCTGGTACAGACCTTGATTATAGTGCTAGTTTTGTGTCTTTTGTATTAAGTAAAAGAATCTGATCTGGATCTAATTTAAATGAAATGAAAGCAGATCAATGATGTTCAGCTCTTGTCGCTCTATTTTAAAAAGTTGGAATATTTTTGGAGTTTTAGTTTTTTAAATGACACTCAGAAATATAGTGAGATACCAAACGTTTTGAAGTGGTGATCATAGACATGGATATTTTTATAGCAAGACATTTACTTAAATTAGCAGCAATAAATCTATAACCAACACCTTTCTCACAAAGATAGAAATCCTGGTTTTATTCCTTGTTTAGACGTTAATAATTTGAGAATCATAACAAGACCTTTTTCTGCGCCACATGGTACTTTACCAGTGAGAAATGCAGTGAGTTCTGGCGCCTGGATTACAGACTTTCTGATTGGTGAAACAGTGGAGGGCGGGACATCGAAATGAAAACAATAACAAGGGGCTGTAAAACTAATATTGAAATCCAAATATCTCTGAACTACAGTTATCAGTTAAAGACGTTTTGGAAAAGAGCATGTTTTATTAATGCCTTTTGACAGATTAGGGCCCTTTAATGATGACTTGACGTGAACATCTTACATATGTCAACTTTAAAATGAGGTATGACACGTTTATAATGGGGAAAGTTCAACACTATGAGTCGGTGGCTGTGTGGGGGCAAATTAACTAATACAAAAAATATTCTCCAAATGTTTTTGAAATCTTGGCGATTACCGATTTTTTGCTATACTTCAAAGTTGGCCTATTTAAAAAACAAACCAATGAATCAGTGCTATATTTATACACTACTACTGCATTCCAATAAATTTGATTTTGGCATTACAGAATTAAACCATTGCTCTGTGTTTAACTTAATTCAATGTATTTTGTACAGCCCCTAAATCACAACAGTTGGACAGAGGACTCAGAGCCATTGGTCCATGAGCGGCAGAGACCAATGTCCATAAATGTTAATAAATGTCCATAAATGTCGTTGAATGCCGAGTGTGCTGGATCACCCTTAGACCCCCTTTTGTTGGCCCTCAACTCTAAAAACCCAGTGGGAGAAAAGCAAGAAACCTTGGGTCGGCCCACATCGAGGGAGGAATCTGCTCCCACGAATGGGCAGGAAATATCGATCCATGACTCAGGCTGTAGAACGAGGACCGAGGCCGCATGGTGCAAGACCGAGGCGGCTCCCGGCGGGGTCCAGCCCACGACTCCGGGCCCATGTTAGCTCAATCCTTTGCAATCACTTCCTCCCCTATCATGCCAGGTGATGACAGCATGTTGTATATATATGTTTTTCTTTTCAGCTTTTTGAAGAGATTTTCAATAGCTATACCCAATTCATAATTCTTGTTTTGTAGCGTCACGGCATCAAATGTACTCATATTAATGGATTTCATTCCAGCTGGGTTCTGCAGGAGCACCCATTCTTTCATCTTAAATGGAACAGCGTTACTCATAGATGCAAAATCAATGCGAGCGGTAAACAGGGGCCGGCGCACCCACTGAACGCCGCGTGTATTCCGGCTCATAATTAGTAATTATGGCTTGTTTGTGCTAACGGTCTGTTGATGTCACGTTCTCACATCTTTAACAGAATGCGTGTGTGCAGTTTGTTCCATTTTGCGGTGCTCTCTTTTGACAAGGGGACTAACCTCATTACCCAAAATGTGTGTTTACGGCCAACATCTGCGACCTGCCAGGCCCGCGTCAGCAAAAACACCACCGGGCTTTCCATTTCACCACCTCTCACTTTGTAAGAGAGTAACGCTGTGCTTCTAAGTGCTTTTAGTTTAAAGGAGACGTATTGGACAGGTTTTTTTCTGCAATATCATCTCAATATGATCTTAAATATGATACAAGACAGAACTTCAATGCGGAAATCAAACATTTCTGTCTTGAAAGTTACAGCGGTTGCCAGTGCGGCTTGGAGAAAAAATAATTATAACGTATTATTTGTGGATGTTGTAACAAAAAACTAGTTGTTGCTTCGTCACAATAGGTTTAAATAGTTCTCTATGTGTTTAGTGTTTAGTTCTCAAAGGCTCAGAGAGAGAGAGAGAGAGAGAGAGAGAGAGAGAGAGAGAGAGAGAGAGAGAGAGGAGAGAGAGAGGAGAGAGAGAGAGAGAGAGAGAGAGAGAGAGAGAGAGAGAGAGAGAGAGAGAGAGAGAGAGAGAGAGAGAGAGAGAGAGAGAGAGAGAGAGAGAGAGAGAGAGAGAGAGAGAGAGAGAGACAGTTGGACTCAAGGTTGTACAAAAGAAAGAAATGTGCAAACATGTTAAATGCAGGATATGTACAGTAAAAAGTGGTAAAGTCGTTTATAATAGTGAAAAAGAGAGATAGAGAAAGTAAGAGAGAAAGAGCGACAAGAGAGAACGGAAGAGAGAGAGAAAGAGTGCTTGGCTCTTCAGCTAGAGGATCCATTGACAGAGGGAGCGACAACCCCATATACTGTATATATGTACAGGGCATGATGTCAGGTCACGCCCGATTGATCAGTCAGGTGGTCGGCATGGAGACAAGAGGTGACCACAAACGGCAAGACATCAAATAAATGGAAGTGGACAAAAAAATCAGGCTCAGACCGAGGCAACCTGAGCTCACATCTTTATAGCAGAGAGAGGGCTGAAGGACATTTTAACTAATGTCCTTTTGGGGAAACCCTGACAAATACCCAGATGGATTAAAATTAAGTAATTTATGAGATTTTTTACCTTTAGTCACTTTTTATAAGAGCTAAAACTGGTGAGTATAACTTAAACACAGCAAAACAATTTGGCGAAGAGGCTAATGAATGCTAACTGCTGACAGTAAACAGTGTGTTGCTATGGTAACTAGCAAAAATATCGCCCAAATTCAAATGGATGAAGCAGTCGAAATGACGGCACTGGGAGGTAAAGATAGGACTACTCACATTTAGAAAATAGAAGATTATTTCATTGAAAGTGTTGCACCAAAATAAACAAGGTACAGATACAGAAAAAGTCAATAAAACGTACATGATCTGAGTTATTAAACCGCTGAAACTAAAAGCCGTCAAATTGACTGTTCAGGGAGTTTGAGAGGTAAAATGCATAATATGTCTCCTCCACTGTCTGAAATGTGCAGGTGTTTTATAAGTCACGTATACGCCTTAAATACCTGTTTTTTTATGTTTTAGCAACTTATTTATGATGTACCTGTGACTCTGTGAATGAGAGCAGCTGGCAACACTGTAATTTCCTTCGGGATCAGTAAAGTTTATCTTATCTTATGTGAAATATGTGTCAGAGGATACAGAACCGTCTTAAATTGGATCAAATTCTGTTTGTGACCATTTTAAAACAGTAAAAACCAACAAACAAACCCTTCCTTGTATACCACGCTCTGTAGCTAGCATCATGACGACCCTAGCATCGTGCCGACCCTAGCATCATTCTGACCCTAGCATCATTCTGACCCTAGCATCATACCGACCCTAGCATCATGACAAGCCTAGCATCATTCCGACCCTAGCATCGTGCCGACCCTAGCATCGTGCCGATCCTAGCATCATGTCGACCCTAGCATCACTCCGATCCTAGCATCATGTCGACCCTAGCATCACTCCGACCCTAGCATCATACCGACCCTACCATCATGACGACCCTAGCATCATGCCGACCATAGCATCATGACAACCCTAGCATCATACCGACCCTACCATCATGACGACCCTACCATCATGACGACCCTAGCATCATACCGACCCTAGCATAGGGACGACCCTAGCATCATGCCGACCCTAGCATCATGACGACCCTAGCATCATGTCGACCCTAGCATCATGCAGACCCTAGCATCATGACGACCCTAGCATCATGCAGACCCTAGCATCATGACGACCCTAGCATCATGCCGACCCTAGCATCATGACGACCCTAACATCATACCGATCCTAGCATCATGAAAACCCTAGCATCATGACGACCCTAACATCATACCGATCCTAGCATCATGAAAACCCTAGCATCATGACAACCCTAGCATCATGCCGACCCTAGCATCATGACGACCCTAGCATCATGCAGACCCTAGCATCATGACAACCCTAGCATCATGCCAACCCTAGCATCATGACGACCCTAGCATCATGCAGACCCTAGCATCATGACGACCCTAGCATCATGCCGACCCTAGCATCATGACGACCCTAACATCATACCGACCCTAGCATCATGACGACCCTAGCATCATGACAACCCTAGCATCGTGCCGACCCTAGCATCATGACGACCCTAGCATCATGACAACCCTAGCATTGTGCCGACCCTAGCATCATGCCGACCCTAGCATCATGACGACCCTAGCATCATGACAACCCTAGCATCGTGCCAACCCTAGCATCGTGACAACCCTAACATCGTGACAACCCTAGCATCATACCGACCCTAGCATCATGCCGACCCTAGCATCGTGACAACCCTAGCATCATGACAACCCTAGCATCATGCAGATCCTAGCATCATGCAGACCTAGCATCGTGCCGACCCTAGCATCGTGCAACCCTAGCATCCCAACCCTAGCATCGTGACAACCCTAGCCTAGCATCATGCCGACCCTAGCAACCCTAGCATCGGGACAACCCTAGCATCATGCAGACCCTAGCATCATGACGACCCTAGCATCATGACGACCCTAGCATCATGCAGACCCTAGCATCATGCAGACCCTAGCATCATGACGACCCTAGCATCGTGACAACCCTAGCATCGTGCCGACCCTAGCATCGTGCCGAACCTAGCATCATGCAGATCCTAGCATCGTGCCGACCCTAGCATCGTGACAACCCTAGCATCGTGACAACCCTAGCATCATGACGACCCTAGCATCATGCCGACCCTAGCATCATGCCGACCCTAGCATCGTGACAATCCTAGCATCGGGACAACCCTAGCATCATGCAGACCCTAGCATCATGACGACCCTAGCATCATGACGACCCTAGCATCATGCAGACCCTAGCATCATGCAGACCCTAGCATCATGCCGACCCTAGCATCGTGACAACCCTAGCATCATGACGACCCTAGCATCATGCAGACCCTAGCATCATGCCGACCCTAGCATCGTGACAACCCTAGCATCGTGACAACCCTAGCATCGTGCCGACCCTAGCATTGTGACAACCCTAGCATCGTGACAACCCTAGCATCGTGACAACCCTAGCATGTGACAACCCTAGCATCGTGCCGACCGATGGAATCATGCCGACCCACTCCGTCATTAGCGACTTAGCATCGGCTCAATCTAAATAATTCAAAGTGTAGCACCCACCTGTGTTTGACGTATCATTTGTAAGAAGCGGAGTCTATTTGTTGAATTTCTAAGCTGATTTGCTAACAGCAGGTGCGGGCCAAATGGGTTCAATCAGATAATGAGGAAGGAAGGATGCTAGGACTGGATCTCGGAGATGAAGGAGGTAGGAGACAAGCGAGGTGCGCGCAAAGACGGCACCCTCATTTTCCTCCCCAGAAGGCGGTGATTGGGATTAATTAGCTAACAGGTGCTAACAGCGACGGAGGCTCATACTGTAATTAAGCGTTTTGAGAATCTGTTCGTTTGGGCGTTGTGGCGTGGAAACGCACGGATGGCGGCGCACATATTAGCGCCGCTAATTAAAATGGAAAGTTTTAAATGTTGTCTTGATGAAGGAAGAATGTTTACAGCTCATAACAAGATAGATATATAGATAGATAGATAGATAGATAAGTGGGTAGATACATAGATAGATAGACAGACAGACAGAGAGACGGAGAGAGAGACAGATAGATAGATAGATAGATACTGTAGATAGAGATAAGTGGGTAGATACATACAGTAGATAGGTAGAAAGACAGACAGAGAGACAGAGAGAGAGACAGGCAGACAGATAGATAGAGAGACAGATAGATAGATACTCCCCAGATATAAACATTGCACATGTGTATCCATATTTAAAATTTCAGGGTCAGATAAATAAATCAATAATGTGTTATTAAATTATACATTGTAGTACTCTCTGTCCTTTGAGTTCAGTTCCTGTGAAAACCTACATTTTGCATAAATTCCACCGTCCATGACATATATATTGTTTGGCTTTTAAAATGTTAATTGCGACAACAGTTCTCCGAGTCTGTATCCAGTGCTTGCAGCTATTCACTCCTAATTTCCAAATGAAAGAACACATCAAAGGAATAAATGAGAGTAGTTGCTTAATTTGGCACTTAAAAGAGAGCCGTGTCAGAATATGTGTGAAATTCACCAAATGTCTCTTAGTTCTTAGCCGGGGTGAGTCTGTATGGGTCTGTGTGTGTGCGCTGTGGGGATCCAAGTCTTTCCACTGCAAACATTGGTATAACACTGGCTTTTTCAACTCGTGGCCCGAGTGCCAGATCAGGCCCGGTGTTCTGTGGAGATGGTCCGCCCGTCCATTGGGTCTTGCCCCATTTTTCTGCCTCTTCTTGTGGCTAACTCGACAGCCGCTTGTTTGTCGGTTAATAACATAAATGATAAAATAAATCTAATGAAGTATCGTACTGCATCCAAGGTAATTAACAATTGTGTGTTCAAACAAAGTTTCTGCGGGAAATCTGATGTGTTTTTTCTTCACCGAGCGACAAACTACAAAATAAATATTGCAGAATTATTGTTTTTCCACTTTATTTCGGACACGACTTAAATACCTCTGGTTGTCTGTCCATTTTTTCCTTGTGTCTTGTTCCTGGTTTCAGTTTTAACTTTTTTTTTTGGCAGTTCCGCTTTTGGATCCTTCCTTGTTTATCCGTGACAAAGGTTTGCCAATGGGGAGAGAGAAACATTTTCTTGTCGCTTAAAACACAGACATTTTGGATTTTCCTTTTGGCAAATTTTGACGTTAGCGCATTTTGAAACCAAATACATTTCAGCCATTAACTCATACCACTTTTGACTCTGGTTTTCCTGGTTTAAGTCTAAGTCCTGCTTCATAGTCCTGTTGGAACTCGCCCAGTCCAAGATGTGTACTGGTTTGGCATTTATTTTCTACAAAGAATAATTTTTATTCTATGATTGAGAAATGTGAGGGCCAGAGCACATGGCCTTTCAACAAACTATACCCTTGCGAAAAAATAAAAGTTGAATATTCCAGGTTTAAAGTAGCATTATGTAAGAATTCCATCTCAAGTCATCATTAAAGGGCTCTAATCTGTCAAAAGGCATTAATAAAACATGTTCTTTTCCAATACTTCTTTAACTGATAACTGTAGTTCAGGGATATTTGGATTTACAAAATTAAATTTACAGCACCTAAATCTTGTTATGTTTTCATTTTGATGTCAAACGCTCCACTGTTTCACCAATCAGAGACTGTTATCCAGGTTACCAGAACTCACTGGTAAAGTAACTTGTGGCAGAACTAAAAAAGGTCTCGTTATGTCTTGTCATTAACAAAAAAACAAGGAATAAAACAAGGATTTCTATCTTTGTGAAAAAAGTGTTTGTTGTTGACAAAACTCTTCAGCCATCACGGTCCCAGCTGGATTCGTCTCCATGTCTGCCACCTCAGTCAGGGAGAGGTTGCAGTACCACTTTTGGCCAGATGTTTACATACTGCTCCTTAAACATTTGAAATACCTTCACAAATTCTCCTTTTTGTCGACTGTGAAAATCTTTCGGTCGACTTCAGTAACTTCCCTTCTCGTCTTGAAAGCTGAGACAATATTTTGGGGAAGCAGGTAGCGAGGAAATGGAAGAGGGAAGCTCCAATCACTGCCAGTCCTGATGATTAGTGAGAGAATCTGGAAGTCTGGAGTTCTGGAGACAATGGGATAGAACAGGGCATAGTGTCAGCTTCCCATTGTTCATTGTTTTGACACGATTTGGTGCCGTGCCGCGCTCACACAAGTCAAAAACAACAGCTGAGAATAATCCCGTAGAGAGTTCTCCAGCAGACTGCCACTGATCTGCGTTTGTCTCTGCAGTTTTTATCCTTTTATTTATTTCAGCTTGTTCTGGAAATGCTCTCTGTAACCAACGTGGCACCTGTAGAAGGCTGCGGGGCGTTTGACAACCGGATTAAGATTAAGATTAAGACTAACTATTTAGGATTAAGAGCTCCTTTATCCGTCAGTACAGTGGGTAAATGTCAGTAAAATCTCTAACTTTAGCATAATAAAGAGGCAAGTATAATGTACTGTGTGTTCTAGTGCAAGAAATACATAGTTGTATGTTTACATCATTATAATAATAACAATGCATTGGTTTTATACTGAGTTTTTCTGGATACTCAAAGATGCTTCTCATGTCAATATTCTTTCACTCCATACACGGTGGTGATAAACTGCTATTGTAGCCACAGCTGCCCTGAGGCAAGCTGACAGAAGTGAGGCAACCAGTCTGGCCCCTCCCATCACCACCACCAACCCTTCACACACACACTCACACACACCAGACTTTCTCTAGGCAATGTGGGTGCAGTGTCTTGCCTAAGGACACAGCCACAGTTTGGCCCTTTACAGCCGCAGTCGCCCTCACTGTGGCATCTGCTATTTCCCAGAGGTCTCCCATCACAATGCTAACCAGGCCCCAGCTTGCACAGTTTCAGAGCTCTGACAGGTTCTGGCTTCTGCATGAAAACATGGCCACATCAGCACATGTTAGCAGCAGGAGGGCGTCTGTAAAGTGACGGATAATGATAGATAGACAAGTGTAGACAAATATACATAGCAAGTCGGATGAAAAACACTTTTGGTTCCCAACGCTGTCGAAGGCCGTTCTCTTGTCTCCGAACACTCACACACTTGTCACACACCGTTTAGCAAGCTCCGCGGTGCACTCATTCAGACACTCAATACTTTCTCATTGATTTGGGTACGCATGGAAAATAGTCTGCTAAACTCCGGCATAAAAATGGATCCAATCCGACCATTTGTGTGTGTGTTTATGGACTGATATCATTTGAAGTTTTACTCAAGATGGAATCAGAAACAAATTGGGCAATCAACTTTTTTCAATCAGAACAATAAAATAGACAAGGCAGAGGCGATTGCACTCGTAAAACAGTTTATTTTTGAGTCCTTCCAGGTCAAACAAAAGGAGATATGTTTTTATATGATTTGTATCAATGTGTATAAGGACAGAGAGGTCATCACGAAAGATATTCATGACTCATGCTTAAGATTTAGAAACTGTAGTAACAAGGTGGGTCTGAACAAATACACACAGTTCTTCAGAAAAAAAATTATTTGGCAGTAATACAGATATAACAAGGGTCCACAGAACAAATCATGCAGGTCGGATTCCACACACAAACAGCAATTACATAAAAGAACAATCTTATTGTGATTCTTAAACACAATACTGAGTCAGATACCTTTTCTTTGCCATTTCATCTTCTAAAACTTGAAATATTATTAGTATTGGGTTGGAGAATCGGCTTAATTACAGACGTTGACCGTGTACTGGTGGACGTGGGAGTTACAACCCTTAATACAAGCTATTTAAAACCTGTTTGAACATGTTTTTACACCGAAGATTTGATTCTATGTAGTGAAAGACTTGGACAAATACTGGGATTTGTTGTGGTGGCTGATTTTGGGGGAAAAAAAGTGAAAGAAGCTTCCGTCTCCGGTCAGAGTTTATAGGAAACAAATTGAATTGGATTGGATTGGATTGGATTGGATTTACACTCAGAAAAGACACAAGCAAGACATTAAAATGGATAGCCAGGTTTTCTAAGAGCAGAACCAACTGTGGCGTTGAAAGATGGTTGCCCCTTTAATGGTTTCCTCGACCATTTGGTGGATCACTTTTTGAGTTACCTCATTGGGGCAGCTCTATCACTTGATTTTATGCATTTTTACCATCAAACTGCAACTCCACCATTTCTTCAAAATCCTATAATAATAACAACCCCCTATAACAAACTAGGGGGTTAAAAAAAATAGACATACAAAAAAATTTACTTTTGTTGTTTGCGCTCCCACATATTAGAAAATCCCCCAAAACATGGCATTGCTTTCTTCATGTAGTGAACATCAAAGGGTAAAATGCAGAGGACGATTCAGAATGAGTTATTTTTATTGACATTCTGAGTACAGGAAGTCACAAAAATGCTTTGGCTCTCGGTGCAAACAAGTTATACGAAAAATAGAATGAGGTATGTACAAAAAGATATGAAAAGTCTATATGACATTTTGTGAATTACTACTATATACAAAGTCATAGTCATTTTCCATCGTGGTATTAAATGCAAATGGCTAAATAAACGTACTTTTCTCTTCCATCTGATTTCTTTCTGCTGTTTTTCTCCCTCTCATGCCGTAAACTCACACACACCCACCGTAAGTTGAACCTGCATCCGAATAGTCAAACATCTTCCATTAAAAATGAGAGAAAACGTAGAAAAAAATCAAGTGTGGAATAAAACCAATCTGCTTCGATGGTTTCCTGTGAGAGCAGAGTGCACGCGGCTCGTCGGTTGCTGAAGGCGCTCGCTCAGAAAGGTGTGAATGACATCGCTCCTGGCGTATTTCTGACGAGCGGGAAAAAAACCCTATGCAAATGACGACCGAGCGGATCGTCTGCACAACACGTCGCTCCAAAGGGAAAAGCTAAGAGACTTTCCTCGAGAGCTCAAACCGTGTCAATAGACCATCTCTGCCGCGTAGATATTGAGTTGGGAAAAAAAGGTCTAGCATAAGCAGCGGATGCACCGTCACGTCAGCAATCCCCAATCTGAAGTCAGGACCCGAGTCTGGAGTCAACAAAATCACTACTGTTGACTCATCATTACCGTTAAGTCTGACTGCCGCAGTGTGCAGGACAGACGCCCATATAAGGAGTGTATTCTAAGATGCGTGTGTGGGAATGAATATTAGATGATAGATCACTGGGGATGGATTAATGGGAAACTTGGCAAGCATTTGAAGGGAATGGTTTTAATAATTACTTATACTGTACCTGTTTCTTTATAACGCTAACGTTAGGGATTTTATACTTGCTTCTTTATTATGCCAAAGTCCGTCCATTTCTGGGTCATTGCACCAGCCCCTCACTGATCCTCCGTCAGGTTGATCAGTGAGGGGCTGCTCTGTCTGTGAGAGCATAGCCTTGATCTTTCAGCGGGGGCTTCAGGCAAAGTTGGGTTAAGTGTCTTGCCAAGGTTAATGCTCTACCATCTGAGCCACTGTCGCCCCTGTTATGCCCCAGTTTGAGATTTTTGGCCAAATACAATGCATGAGAAAACTGTTGGGAGAGCGAAAATAGGTTTTATGACACAGTTGAATTTTTTGTGGTTTGAAAGTTGTGTATCCCAGCTTTAATTCTTTATCCACGCTTCACCACTTCAGGGGTCGGTCTGGTTTCTCTTCCTTGCCTTGTGGGGAGAGTGCGCTGAATTTTTTGGGAGTGGGATTGTCATAGGGGGATTTCCTGGTGACCCACTTCCGTGGCCTGTGTATGCGTGTGTGTGCGTGTGCGTGTGTGTGTGTGTGTGTGTGAGTTTGCACGCTTGTGTGTGTCTCTGTCTTTTCTCTCCGCTCTGCTGCTTCCTCGCTGGAGGAAAAGCGTGGCTGGCTGGTTGCTTCGCGCCCGGACGTTGCCAAAGACACGGAGCGGCACAGAGAAGCCCACAGCTACTCTGGCACTTTGCAGGACGCAGCACAAAGTGTCCACAGCAGAGCTCCAGCACGTGGCCCCTGCTCAGTCTACAACAATCTGTTTCATTAGGCCCGAGCCCCGAACTGGCGTGAGGTTCTATGGCTTTCACAATGGTCAATGCAAGAGTTGGCGGTGAGTGACGGACGCCTCAGTGCCCGTCGTGCAAAGTAATAAAAAGTTAAATACCGGTGTAAAGCCTGTATTATTACATGCAACATTTCAAACCAGAAAAATTTCTTTCGTAATGATGTTTTGGCCTCAATTTACTTACTCGACTCCAGATATTCTTGAATCAGAGCTTTAAGGAAGGCAACTTGAGCCACTAATATCTTCTGCGCACAGATCAAATCAACTCTTTTTTTTAACTGAACTCCAGTTGTGTGTTGCATGGCCTGAAAGCCTCCGCCCTGCATGTCACCACAAGGCCTAGAAGAATCGTCACTCCTCTGATGTTGAAACTGTCTGATCCGTCTGTTTGAAAAAGTGAATGTAATCACTTTGTTCTAATAAAGTAACGCAGTTAAATAACAACATCACAAGATGAGAAACCCTGAGATATACAGTATCAAGCCCGACACACGGGAGAAGTTCAGGTTGACACACATCAAATTTCCTAAACCTCTGGTCAATCTTCTCTTTGTAACTGGTCCGATGCAGCTGGTAGTTTTCAGGGGTGGTGCTGGTCCACTCTGCATGGAAAAGACTTCTAGAAATTAAACAGGCGTCTGCAGAAATACTCAGAGGTACTGACATTTTCTGTATAATCTCCAATACAATGTGTAAAACTGCGACTTAATCTGTCTGTCTTTTCATCTTTACCCAAAACCATCTTTTGTGGCTCATCATATTTGAACATTTCTTTAAAATTCTGATTTCTTGAGTGTGATGTCCTCATGTGTCATGACCGGCAGAGAACAAATCAGAATCACTCATTACAGATCACACCTTTTCAATGTCGTGATTGGACGAGGATAGACTCTTTAGAAGGTCTTTTATTTTATTGACGGTATATGCCTTTCCCAACAACAATGGTTCGAACAATGGATGCAGTTGTCCGTGTAGTCATTAAAACAGGTCACCTCCGCTACAAAAATGATCATTTGACATGATGTCAGTGACCGTGGGGTCAGACTGTGGTGTAGCAGGAGCACGTTGCCAGAGTCCGCAGAGTCACGTGTTTTTGCTAGTGCTGTGAGCATTCGTGTTTCCGTGACATGAGAGAGCGGTAAACGAAGCCAAACACCCTTTTCCCGGGCAGCTAATGCTTCGACCTTCTGATCTGTGCTCTTTTATGTGAACAACCAAGTCTTTAAATCAGCAGCACAATGTGCACACAGAGATACTGGGCATCGACTCGACAATAACAGCGAGACTTTGTCTACAGTCTGATAATGCTGAGGATGGAACGCAGCTCCAGATGAAGATGAGATGAAAATAACTTTTTACATTCTGCGGTTTACAAATAAAACAGACTTCACAAATAAAGTGAACTGTGAACCGAGTCCTTATCGTACGTACAATACAATAATAATACAGCGTTCGGCGCTAATTGCGGCTTTAATTCTAGTCTTGTTGTCATTGTAAATATTTGAGAGATTTGCTTGGAGCTGTTTTGAACACATCACAGGATGCAACTGTTACCTTGGAAACTCAATACATCTGACAAATATTATTCCCAGAAATTAATCAGCAGCTGTTTGTATTGTGTTAGCGCAACAAATATGTGTGAGATTAAGCAACTCACTGCTTTTCACAGCTAAAAACTGAACAAAATATATGCATCTTTTTGGCAATAAATGCAAAGTGGATCCCAGGACAGCTGAGGCTACAATGATTTATCACCACTGTGTTTGGAGTGAATGAATAACAACATGTGAGATAGACATGCATGTGATGAGAGATTGCAGGATTTTTTGAAATACTACAAATTATGTACAATATATTTGATCTATAGTTGTAGACTGAGTTAGATAATGAGAATACAGTCATTGTCACATAGAGTATATTATGACGTATTATAATATTATAAATGTCGAGAGTCCCCGGACATCAACAGCTCATGTGTCTTGACCATAGACTGTAAATATTAACGGACAGAGTCACGCCTATCTCCGGCGTTCTAACAAATGGGCCAAAAAATGTGCTCTACTGGAGCTATCCAAAATGGCCGCAAGTGGACCCGCCCACGAGTAGATTGTGAAAAAACGCATCTGCGCATGCGTCAGCCGGGGAGAGCTCCATTCATTTGAACAAGAGACTTCAAAAATTCACAGCGAGTAAACTAGAGTGGTCCAAAAAATTGACACAAATGTGGAACGGAGCTTTGGACCAAGAGCCAACTTGTGGACCATCCTGTAAAGACGTTTTCGAGAGGTCTGCTAACGCTATATGTTAGCATTGGCTAATTCTTATTCTGGGTCCACCCCCATCGGCCCGGGGTGGTATTGCAGCATGTCAGCGCACGTCATTTTGGCCACTGGTCTTGACTCATAACAGGAAAACTATACCTTTGATGGAAGGGAGTCTGTGTCCTCTTGTTAAGGATTGTTTTGTTTGGATTAGTTGCATTTTTGTGATCTTGTCAGAGGAGAGAGGGATCTGCTCTCACGGACAGACAGGATGCAGACGGACAGCTCCAGGGCTCAGGCAGTAGAAGGACGACTGAGGCTGTACGGGACAGGACTGAGGAGGATCCCAGGACTGGAGGTTTACAAAGAAACCTGAATTAGCAAATGTAGAAACTTTTATTTTCACAAAAGCAATGTTTAACAAAAATATGCTGTTTTGTTTAAATGAATATACAGTACATGCATGAAAAAACTAGTGAATCTTGTGTAACTGTAACTCTAACTGTTTTGAGAGCAAAGAACTAGAAAGTAGTCGGGCGCACGCTATCCCTGGCATCTCCCAAATACACACATCATTTATTACAACAATATGGGAAGTCCCGGCCTCTACTCCGCACTGTTTGCACCTCACACACACACTCCCAGACTCTCAAGCGTCACCCGCTTACTTCTTCACTAACCTACTTTCCCGTTCGGGTCTCCTCTGGAGTATGGATGTCTCTGGGCCGTCTGTTCCGGAAGCTCGGCCCATAAATAAGCGCCGTGTTGCGATTGTACGTCTAATAATAGAGACTTCGACGGATGAAGGCGCAGGTCCTGAGGTGGTCGGCGCAACTCAAAGCAATCCCCCCCCCTCTCATAGCCCACCGAGCCCATGGGGGTTCAGCTCCCAAAAATAATATTCCCCGCAACTAAATTTAACTTTGGGTTCAGGGCGGTGTAAGCGGCTTGGGATGAGTTTGTGAATGACTGAATGCAGAGGTTGTAGCGATACGAGCGGATTCTCAAATGGTACGAAGCGCTTGACTGTAGCGGCTGCAGGCGGAATGTGTCAACAGATGGATGTGCAGGGAGGAAATGTGAAATGCCATCTCAGCTGCGAGTGTTTGACTACAGTAAATATACAATGGTTTTATAGAGACTGAATGCAGACGAGATGGAAGAGAATGAGGGTTTTGATATTCAGGCATTCTGCTGCAACAGATTGTTTGGAATGTTGTGGAAAGTTGGTGCAGAAATAAACAGGGAATTAATTACTGTTGACCCAAATATGCAAAAAGTAGTGTCTCTGCTTGGTGACATTACCCCTTTAATGTTGACTCCTTGGTGCTCGAAGTTGTAGGAGCACTAATAACACAGATAATTTGTTTTTATGTATTTTTTTTTTTGTTTTTTTGTTTTTGTTTGAACCCTTAGTATTTTTATTATTTATTATAGGCCTTTACTAAACGGTTGAGATGCTGTTTGATGGTAATAGTGCCAAAAATCAAGTGAGATGCTCCAAAGAGTCGTGTTTCAGTTCCAAGCTTCAAGTAGATACAGTTACTCAAAAAAGTGATCCACCAAATGGTTGAGAAAACCATTAAAGGGTCAAGCTGTCCATCTACTATAGGGTTGTCGAACTCATTTTGGATTAAAGTTGGCTGAAAGTATAAAAGTGTTTGAAGCTCCTCTTTACATCTGTGGATATTTTATGTTTTTAGTTTTTACATGATGATAACGGTATTTTGACTATGACTTATTTTAACCTTACTTTGGATTATACATTTCTGGTAGATTTTTCTGAACAAAACCAGTTCAGTTTCTCTATGTTTGGACTGAACCAAAACTAGGTCAAAGTTATAGTATTGGCCCATCATATAATGTATTGGCCAACACTTTGAAGTAATAGGGAAAAACCTTGCTTTAAAATGAGGCATCATGGTCACACATGTTAAGCTACTAATAATTGAAAATTGTTTTAGGGGCCAATTAGAATGGTCTGGTCGGCTGCATTCTTCCCTCGGGCCTTGTGTTTGACATTTAAGATCTACAACATGACGAGTGCATCTGATTAGGATTAAGACATCCTTTATTCATCCCATAGTGGGGAAATTTCAGTGTTGCATTACAAGTTACAGACAGTAGGAATGAGGAGCACACAGCACAAGATACATTCATTTCTCTACATACTAAAAAATACATCTAACTCTAGCATAAAATGAGGTCTCTCTCTGGTCTTTCTCTCAAGTCTCTGGTCTCTCTCTGGTCTTTCTCTCAGGTCTCAGGTCTCTCTCTGGTCTCTCCCTGGTCTTTCTCTCAGGTCTCTGGTCTCTCCCTGGTCTTTCTCTCAAGTCTCTGGTATCTCTATCTTTAGCCTGAAAAGGAAAGACGTCTAAAATCTCCAACTTTAATATGATGAAGAAGCAAGACAAAACATAGCATTATAAAAAAACATCTGAATGTCCTTTTAGTCCGTCATCACTCTAACCCGTGGTCTATTACGCAAATATTACCGTCACGAGCTTTGAACAGTTTTCCTTCCTCGTACCCACTCCCACTCACATGCACGCTGCTCTGACTGTCTCCATTTCCTCTCCTTCTTTAAACATACAATTACTTTGTTCTTTCCCATGTTCTTATGCCAACCACTGACGATATGAGTCCCGCTGGAAAGTCATACGTCTACAAACCATAGAAAAACTGTTTTGCACAATTCCTGATATTCTGTCCAAGTAAAACTGTGCTCGGTCAGGTGGATTGTTACATTGTATTCATAAAATTCATAAAATATTAGGTGAAAATTTTGGTTTCTCATCCATCATCTGCCCTTCCTAGCAGGTTTTCCATCAGTCACATCAGTACAGAGCGAGAGAACACATTACCCTGTGCTGGCCTCACTTCACCTGCTCCCTGTCCCATTCACGGTTGATTTTCAGGTTCTAAATGTTTTTTTTTTAAATGTTGAAATGACTGAACTGTTATTGCTGTGTGCTCCTGTCCAGTGTTGGGAAAGTTACACATTTTTTTGTGAGGTAGATTAGAGATTTAGGTTATGTCCATCAATGCAATGTAGTGCGTGTTACTGACTTTTGTAACAAGTAGAATATTTCACAGGTTTTTATTGGAAAGCCTTACATTACTGCGTTACAGAAGAAAAAAAAACAATACACAGGATAATTACATGACTTTTGAAACGCCTTACTCCCAACACTGCTCCTGTCAGTGAGGTCAGAAAACCAGCTTTTGTTGAACGTTGCCAGTTGAAGTTTTGAGATGACGTTGAACGTCATCTCAAAACTTGAGTAGACCGGGTTCTTTCTGATGCTAAATTGTGGAATTGTGACCTCTGTTCTTTAGAGCAGTCCCTAAAAACACTTTTGTGCCTTGACTTTTAGCATCCACTAAGTTCTACTGTTTGACATTTGTCTGTACTATATTTCATGCTGTTTAGGGTTAGGGATTAGTTTCTTTCTTTTGTGCATGTGAAGCACTTGGGGCAGCTAATGTTGTTGTCATGACAGGTTGACAGGGCCCCATTTATCAAGGGCATGTGTTGCTTCTTTGTGTTGTCGTCTGTAAAGCCACAAATAAGAGCTGAGCCTGTAAATGTTATCTCATCTTATTAACCTGTCAGACCGATGCTTTATTTAACCCCTGAAGGAGAAAATCAGGTGTCCAGCAGCAGAAACACTTCCATCATGACAAACACATAAATACACCATTGCTACAGGGCTTCAGGTCACAGCAGCAGAGGTCGGTGTAGCCACTGGCGATGAGCTGCTTCCTCTGATGTTTGGTTGGTTCGGACCATTTTCTCCTCTCTGGTTCAGAGTGAAATTCTGCCGGTCGTGTGAAGCATTGCAGCTACTTGTATGGTATCATTTGTATGTGCGCTGCAACCAGTGGGGGCGGGTCCCAGCTCAAAAATGTCCAAAATGACGTGCGCTGACATACCTGCAATACCACCCCGGGCCAGTGTGGATGGACCTGGAATAAGATAGCCAATGCTAACATATAGCATTAGCTGACCTCTCGAAAACGGCTTTACAGGATGGTCCACAAATTGGCTCTTGGCCCAAAGCTCCGTTCCAGATGTCTGTCATTGCTGAGAGCAGTATATTTTTTTGGACCACTCTAGTTTAGTCGCTGTGGACTTGAAGGCACTCATCAAATGAATTGGGCATTTTGAAACTGGTGGCACATTCATATCGACGGCAGAGATAAGTGCGACTACGTCCGTTAATATTTACAGTCCATGGCTACAACATCAACATTTTCTCCACTGTTGGCCGCATAAAGGTTCTCTTCTGTATCTTATCTTATCTGAAATACGATGCTAAAGTGTACAACTGTAAAGAGGCACAAAACAATATCACATAAAAGTCTTGTATAGAAAATGAGTATTTCAATGATGTCATTTCTTCATTGACTGATAAAAGTAATTTAAAGATCTATCTCTTCTGGACACAAACATTGTACCATCTAGGCCTGACTGCGGCTCTCCATTCTTGGACGGGTCGCAAGTTCCTGATTCTGAACCCTGACCCAGATGGACTGTACGTGCATGTGTGTGTGTGTGTGTGTGTGTGTGTGTGTGTGTATGTGTGTGTGTGTGTGTGTGTGTGCTTGAACAAGAGGCCCATATGGTGGAGTGAGGATGGGAGATTGGTCCAAGCACCTCTCCAAGAACCCCCCATGACTCTTCCACTCCTCGCTCTACGCTGCTAGCAAAAAGAAAAAAACAAAAACAAATCCAACTCAGTATCAGCCACTTGTTATAGAAAGATTAGGATGACTTTAATTTACCAAGTTCGAGGTCAGATCTGTGCTGGTTAAATGCACTTGTACAGAATATGAATGGATGCAAACAAAACCATAGTTAGTGGAGATTGTGTTGTAATCCTACTGCTCTGTAACTGATGATGTAAAACTGACATGTCCCCACTGTGTCAGTCTTAAAGAAGCAGTATGTAAAAAATCTGGCCAAAAGTGGTACTGCAACCTCTCCCACTCTCCTTGACTCAGGTTTCCAGATATGCAGACGAATCCAGCTGGGACCATAATATATGAATAGACAAGAGTTTTGTCAACAACAAATCTATAACCAACACCTCTTTCACAAAGATAGAAATCCTGGTTTTATTCCTTGTTTTGTTATTAACGATTTGAGAATCATAACGAGACCTTTTTTAGTTCTGCGGCCACATGGTACTTAACCAGTGAGATTAGCTTGACGCGGTGAGTTCTGGCAACCTCTGGATCTGACTGGTAAAATGGTGGAAGGCGGGACATTGAAATTAAAACAATTACAAGATTTAGGGGCTGGAAAACTAATTTTGAAATTCAAATATCTCTTTGACATCTATCTTTTGACAAATTACAGCCATTTAATTGTTTTTTTATTGCTACTTTAAAATGAACGCTTAAAACATTACACGACTCAATTTTCCGAAATTAACTCTTGAGTTTGTTTGCAAAACTTTAGCCCGACTTGTTCTTGTCATTCATTCTATAGACGGCTCTATTCACCATGTCATATTTGTGAAGCGCCATCTGCAGACTGTGGGGCCCGTCCAGAATACCTCCACGGGGGCGACTGACATGTGAGACTGACAGCCTGTCCGCCTGACACTTTGATCGGGTATTTTAGGCTCATCTCAGCGTATACATTAGAAAGTTGTATACATCAAATCTGACTGCTTTTGTTATTGTCAAGGAAAAAGTTCAGCCTTGTTTAGTTTCTTCTCATTCAAGTTTTGTGTTGGATACCCTGATCCAAAAGCCAGAAAGAGGGAAATGTGAATGCACCAGCAGCATTTATTGCTGATCACATAATACAGAGTCAGTACCAACAGATAGAGAGTCAAACAGTTCAAACACAAAGAATAGTGAACACATTGGTATTGGTCCTTAAAGGGTAGTCGGCCATTATAAATGTCCATAAATGTTGTTGGAATCTTCATCAGTACCTTTGCTTCTCTTCTTCAATCAATCAATCAATGTTTATTTTTAGAGCGCTTTTCCTACACAAGGCAACGCAAAGCGCCTCACAACCCATATCACATCCTGCATGAATCAAACGCATTAAGAGCACAAGATATATTTAAAACATTAAAAATAAAATCACACAAGTTAAAAACTTTACAACATTAAAATCACAGATGAGATTAAAATAAAAAATAGTCACAGTGCATTAAAAAGATTAAAGATAAAAACAAAGATAGAAAGATCAAATCTTTCTTCTTCACTGCCAATGGACGGCAGCGCTCAGACGATGAACTCATTTCTTACTAGTGACCTCTTTCTACACAGTACTAATGCAATGTCTTTGGAGGATACTGCATTTCTGCTCAGCTGTTAACTTCCTGCAAAGACAACATTGTTCACCGAATATGTCTAAATGTATCAAAATAGAAAATCAAACTTGTGTTACCGTATGCATGTGTTTGCCTAATATCTGTAGAACCAGACAAATATTTGTTGAAAGTTGTTGTATTATCGGTGCGTTTTTTGGAAAGCAACATTCAATGACGAAATTTAGCAATGTAGCATATTAGCTTATTTTGGGCTACATACATTAGCTAAAGCATTAAATCAAAAAGTCATACTCCTTTTACCAAAACCTTTGAACTTTATGTTTCATATTTTTCAACTGTGCTATGAGGTTAAGAGTAAGACTGCCAGAAATCTGAACACGTTAAAAAAAGACAAAAAATAAACCCCTTCAATTGTATGCAAAGCTAAACATAACTATTCTTGGGTTTCATTAAACTGGCCTGCAGGGGGCGAATGAGATTTGCTCCCATTGAAAACCCTGTAAAGTCTGTTTTGGAGTCAAAAGGCTCTCCTCCTGTGCGGTGTACAGTTGTTGGAACAGTCTTAATCGGGGACACTCAATTCTAAGGGAGTACTAAAATGTATTTCTCAAAAGAGTCTTGATTTCGGGCATTTTTGGAAAGAAAAACAGAAGAAATTGCTGCGTTTCACTCGGGTGGCCTGCAGGGGGCGCTTATCTGGGAAAGCCTTGATCCACCTCGCCCGCCTCATTCCAGTGATTTTTAAAAGTGTCCTCCTTTTTATGAGACCACAGTTGGAACATGAACAAACTCGTCTTTCTCTGTATTTGTGCGGTTACAACAAGCGTACACCGCACAAAAAGATGGCATTTTGACAGCGCTTCTTCTTCTACTCTATCTCCGTGTATAAACCCGGTAGACTGCACCGCCAGGATACGTCACGTCCTGTCCCACGTTCGTTATTCGCGCCACTGCCCTGACGTCATATGAAACCCAAGAGTTGTAACCTGCATTTGAGTATTGCTATAGAATAAGCCTGTCTCACATTTTCAGGAAGACTGAGAGGAAATTTAACGACCCATGTGTTGATTCTTATTTCAAAGTGGACGTACGGTAGATGGAGTGGAAGCAGAATACATTTGTTTGATCGGTTCAGACTCGAGCAGAAGTGAAGGGAGAACATTTCCACACATCCTGGATCAATACCCGCTGCACACAGTAAAAGTCTTTCTGTTTCTTGTGTCTATATTTTTCTTTGACTTTAGTGAATTTGCTTCCTCTTGAATCAAAGGAGCGAAGATAAATGATAGAGGGGTTTCAAAGTCAATCTGGACGAGGTTTTTGGAATCAAGATGTTTTACCTTCTGCAGGCATTGGATGATTACACGTGGAACTTTGAAATAAAAACCAAAAAAGGATTGAAAGTAAAGGATGCCCACCATTGTTTCATCATCGTCGAGGTTAGAACTCCCGCTTCTCGGCAAAAAGGTCCTGGATTTGAATCCTGGTTGGAACAGGGTCTTTCTGAGTGGAGTTTGCATGCTCTCCCTGTGCCTGCGTAGGCTCCCTTTAGGTGTTCCAGTTTCCCCTACCATTAAAAACACAATAGTTCTGAATGTAACAAGGGCTGACTTTGATGCTCCAGTCTGTTCGACGTCTCTCTTCCGTCGTCACCGTGTAGAGAGAATGAAACAAGATCTGAACTCTGAACATTGTCAAGCGTTTTGGGTGACCTAAAAATGTGCTATGTGCTAAATAAACATTATTCACTGTAGATTTTATGATGATGTCTGAGGCCTTTCTGAAGTGCAAGTAAAATTAGGACTAACATTTATAGGTGACAATTGTCTGATCCAGGAGGGTCCAAGGACAGTGGTGAGGATGCAGGACTTCTCCACCGACTCCCACTGATGTCTGCTGTCATTGTGTCACTAGGCAAGACACTGAACCCCACTTAATTGAAGCCCCCGTTGATAGATCAAGGCTGTGTTGTCACCGGCAGAGCACCACCTGCAGGAGTCTCAGTGAGGGGCTGGTGCTCTGTGATTGGGGGACAGTTGATTGCTACACCCCCTAACCCAGAAATGGACAAAGGGGAAGAAAATGGCTGGATGGATGTACGTTTCATCAGAGAAGAAGATGGACTTTTGACCCATATTCTAAATCACCTGTTTATGAATAAAAGGAGCTATACCCTTTTCTGCAAGGTTTTTTCAGTGTCAATGTCTAGCACCGCCCCCAAACTCGCTCACAGGCTTCTCATTTCCCCTACGCTCTCATTCCACAAAGCCATGTAATTTTATCTAATCACTGATGAAATGGTACAAAAGCAACGCACTGCTAACAAAATATATAACTGAATTATTACCGCCAGTTTCATGTAGTCTGAGGTGGTACCGCACACGCGGGTCTCTCCAGAGGACACGATGTAAGCTAGCTCTGTTCAGGGCTTGATTTCTTCTTTGATCATTTTTTGGCTTTAGTTCCCTCTTCTCTTCCTCACTGTTGTGTTGTTTGGGCTGTTTGGCTGTGTCTGCAGTTACAGCCAGAGGAGTTATAGCCAGTTATGCTAACATGCTACTGTGTTTAGCAGCGCCGTAGAGGCTAGAGGACGCAGCCTCGCTCTGTGATTGGAGGAGAGCCAGCATCATGTTAAATTTCTACTCAGCACTTTTTACGGCCTGAATTTGTACACAGCAGAATCAATGAGCTCAAGTTTTCAATTCAATTACAGATTTAAAACAACTTCTTTGTAGTAATATGCATTTTCATGAACTCATTAGAAAATAAATCGGGTATAACTTCTTTAAGGTCATTGCTTTACTTTTCTCTAAGACAAAAAAACAATTACTTTTCTTCACATCTTGTTGTTCTCGCCGCCTTTCCAGACTCTCCGATCCTCCCGCTGGCCGGCAGACATTTGACGCCGACACAAAAAAATAATCTCCCCGCCCAAAGGCCAAGAACGTGGTTAAGCTTCTGAGCAGAAATCCCTTCTTCCAGCGATGGCACGAGGAGCAGAGGTGGGAGGGAGGAGCGGCATTGTGAGGTTACATTTAATTAAAGTTTATCTCCAAAGAGAATCCAGCCTTCAGCCGCCACATTAAGTATTAAGATGATATCGGAGAGGGCTGGTTTGGTTCCTGTTTCAGTGATGTGGAGGCCGGGACCAGGGGTGAGGCCCGGAGGTAGAGGGGTGGACGGAAACAAAGCTGGGTTAAGCTTTTGGAGGTTTAGAAAGCGATGTAATGGTTTTGTTTAACAGAAAAGTGGCTCGTACTGCAACTTTTCAGGCCAGGAGTCTGATATAGGCGTGAAACCGACTTATAACTTCCAATGATGTAATTAATTGACTATAGTAATCTGGAGAAATGTCAAAACCAGAGAATGAAGATATTAACAGACGTAGTCACGCCTATCTTCGACATTAAAACTTACGTTACACCTCTTTTGCCTCCTGTGGGCCTTTTTAAAATGGCTGCGGGGGCAGGAAATGGTGAAAAAACTAATTTGTGCATGCGTTAGCTGGTATGAGCCCCATTCATTTAACGATGGGGCTCGTTAAATGAAGTCCACAGCGGCTAAACTAGACTGGTCAAAAAAAAAAAAAACACCCCTCAGCATTGACAACATCTGGAACGTAGTATTGGGTCCTGTAACAAGGTTTTCGGGAGGAAAGAAGACGCTATACAAAAGCATTGGGTGATTTTGTTTCCGGGTACACCCCCACCGGCCCGGAGTTAGATTGCAGCGTGTCAGTGCAGGTACTCATGGACCTTTTGGAGCCGGGACCCTCCCCCATTGGTCAAAACTTGCTTAATTCCCTTTTATGTTGTTTTATTTCAAATAATTTATTGTGCTGGTTTATCTAATTAAGTTAAATGTTTGTTCTTTCTTCAAGGAGTGAACATTATAAGGAATAGTTGTTTCTTTCTGAGCAGGGGTCACGTAGGTTTCTTTTGTGTGCCACTGTCAACGACTAAGACACGCATCAAAATCTGCCGTTGGGTCCCGAGGCCCTCTACTATGGCAAACAATGCTCCCTAGTGACTTTGGAAAGTGGGGTCAAAAGCAGCACCATTAAGTAAAATGTGAAGCTAGATTTGTATGTCAAGTCATCATTACAGGGGCCTAATATGTCAAAAGGCATTGATAAAACATGTTCTTTTCCAACAATTCTGATTTCAAAATTAGTTTTACAGCCCCTAAATCACGTTATTGTTTTCATCTTGATGTCCCGCCCTCCACTGCTTTACCAATCAGAAAGTCTGTGATCCGGGTTGCCAGAACTCTCCGCATGTGGCCAAAGGACTAAACATGGCCTCGTTATGATTCTCAAATCAGTAACAACAAAACACGGAATAAAACCAGGATTTCTATCTTTGTGAAAAGGTGTTGGTTATATTCAGATATTATGGTCCCAGCTGGATCCATCTGCATATCTGGCAACCTGAGTCAGGGAGAGTGCAGTACCACTTTTGGCCAGATTTGTACATACTGCTCCTTTAACAAAGCACTAAAGCTGGACAGTTAGCTTAAACAATCCACTACTTTCCAACACAACTCAAAGGCAGCGTCTCCAGCGTCGTGACAGCCAGACAGGAGCAGTTGTCGTTGGTTTAGTCACGGCGCGTTCACGAGTAGTTGTAACAAGTCATTTGGTGCAAGCGGTTACATAAAGGCGGCGTGCAGGACTCTCCGAAGCCCACCTACTCGGTTTGTAAACACTTCATCAGAAAAGCTGCTGTCTTTTCTTCATACAACTGAATCATTTCTCCACACTTATTCTAGTCGAGTCACAAGCAGAGAGAGCAAGAGCGGGACATGACTTTACAGATTACAGCAGTGTGAGTGCAGGATTATAAGGGGTAAAGATTATTATTCAAGAATGGGAACATTTTCTTGCACTGAACACAAAGACGGTCGCATTTAACAGCATTTCAATGGGAAGAATGAGTCTCCAGGCATTCTTATGAAATTTGCACAACTGTATTCTTACAGAGGCCGGGGGTTAGCCTCTGCACCGTGCACAGATCTTGTAACTTTCTCTGGTCGATTATGTGAAAGAAAATGGATTATCTCGACAGATATAGTGAGCACTCACTATATCACATTCAGATTTATGGAAAGTTGGAAAAGTTCAATGTCTATTTTTATCAAGCTCCAAAAACTGGATGGAAAGCAGAAAGTGGCTGCAAAGAAAAGTTTCAAAAACAGCCTCAGTTGTATTATTACTTTCAATAACAGAGCAGTAAAATCAAACATTGCTCCAGAAAAGATGGAAGAAAATTGTCTGTTGTGCTCCTCTTTTTTATTGGGCGACAGCAGCTCAGTTGGAAGAGCACTGGACTTTCTCCACCGACTCCCACTGTCTGCTGTCGTTGTGTCCTTGGGCAAGACACTTCACCTCTGGGAACAGCAGGTGCCACAGTGGGGCGGCTGCGGCTGTAAAGTGCCAAACTACTGTTGTGTCCTTAGGCAAGACACTTCACTCCCATTGACTAGAATGAGGTGTGTGTGTGAATGGTTGGTGGTGGTCGGAGGGGCCGATGGCCTTGCTTCTGTCAGTGTGCCCCAGGGCAGCCGTGGCTACAGTAGTAGTTTATCACCACCGTGGATGGAGTGAAAGAATAATGACATGTGAAACGTCTTTGAGTGTCAAAAAAAGCGCTGTGTAAAACCGATGCATTATTATTATTATTGCATTTTATTTTTATTTTTATGATTTGTATTAGATTTACAGTTCATGTATATCTTGTGGCTCAGAGAAAAGACTACACTGGATTGTTGTATGTATTTTTGCGTGTAGACCTGAGTTTGATATCATACGGACAGGGCCTTTGTGTTGCCAGATAACGCTCTCTTGCAGATGTATAGCATATACTTGGGCAAAGTGCGGCCGGGTGTCATATCTGGCCCAATCCACATTTGTATATGGTCCCCGGACCCTTCCCAGCTGTTAACCTCATTCTGGTCTGTTGTATTTTGTTCTTCCATGGCATGTTATTTACTTACTCTGCAGACATCAACCAGAGGAAGATTAGATTAGATTAGATTAAACTTTATTGTCATTACAAAGTCAGGACAATGCAATGAAATGCAGTTTAGCATCTAACCAGTAGTGCATTAGCGCAAGTATAGGATGATATTTACAACGCAGATAAATATAGTTGCAAATATTGGAGACCGTACAAGCTGTTATTGCTATTATATACATTAATTATGACTTGATTACTCTTGTTAATAACTTTTAGAATTACGTATTTATTTGTTTGTATCGATGGTTGTGTTTCTGTTGCTGAAATACACCTATTTATATATTATCTATCTACATTTTTACCATACTGAAGTAGAATTAAATCAAAAATGTATGTGAAATTGGGTCCGGCCCTCCACAATAGGGCGATATCCCAATATGGGGATATATATAAATAAATAATTGCCCCACCCTCTGCAGCAGAGGCATGTTCAGTTCTTGGAAGGTGGTCTGGTCCTGCACACACTCGTACCCTTCACCTCCGATCAGGCGCTCTCTCTCACACAGACGTCCACGAACCCCGGTGACAGGCCCATATAGTGACAGCCCCGCGTTGTTGTCCTGTTTGAGCGGGGCTATGTGGGTCGACGTGTTGTCAGAGGTGTCACCCCCGACCTCCCCCCTCCTCCATCAGTAGGATCTGCGGCGCCCCCTGTCTGTAACTGCTGACTCGTCATAAGGACTGATGGAAGACGGTATGCACAAATATATAATTGTGCGCAGTTGTAAAATACATTGTTGTTAAGATTTTAATGGCTGCAAAAACAGGGATACCTAACTTTTCAAGCCACACATAAATATTAGTGGTTATTGAAAGGGATGGCACACACACACACACACACACACACACACACACACACACAAGACAGTCTCGATCATTTTGTTGGAGCAGCTGCAATTCATTCCATTTGGCAACAAAACCCAGCACATGTTTTTATTATGGCAATAACAACTCTAAGGTTTTCAGATAGAGCCTTACACTGTACACAGGAGGTGGAGACCAGGAGGAGACGGAGGATGATTGTTCGGCTGCTGCAGTAAACCTGGCAGTTTTCACGCCATGCAATATGGGGAAACTGCGTGGTACGTGTGGAATGTACTCTATAGTGTGAGTCATTTTGTGGATCTTTGTTATTTTGGTATTTGTTTTTATTTTGACATTAGTTATCTTGTGGTGCATGTGTTTTAGTTTTACTTCCTGTCCTGTTCTCCTGTTTGATTGTCCGCCCCGCCCCAAAGCTCCAATCTCGGTCTGTCTTTGTCTATATGTACCTGTGTCTCTTTGTGTCTATATGTACCTGTGTCTCTCTGTGTCTATATGTACCTGTGTCTCTCTGTGTCTATATGTACCTGTGTCTCTCTGTGTCTATATGTACCTGTGTCTCTCTGTGTCTATATGTACCTGTGTCTCTCTGTGTCTACATGTACCTGTGTCTCTCTGTCTATATGTACCTGTGTCTCTCTGTGTCTACATGTACCTGTGTATCTGTACCTGTGTCTCTGTGTCTATATGTATGTGTTTCTGTGTCTATATGTATGTGTCTTTCTGTCTCTATATGTACCTATGTCTATGCACTGTACCTGTGTCTACATGTACCTGTGTCTCTCTGTGTCTACATGTACTTGTGTATCTGTACCTGTGTCTCTGTGTCTATATGTATGTGTCTTTCTGTCTCTATATGTACCTATGTCTATGCACTGTACCTGTGTCTCTTTGTCTACAAGCTGCTTATACAGAATACATACTGTACAAGCAAGTGTCCCGAGCCCCCTGTCAGTCACTACCCAGTTTGGACGGGTCCCGGCTCCAAAAGGTCTATGAGCTAACATGCCGCAATCTCACTCCGGGTCGGTGGGGGTGTACCCGGAAGGAGAATTACCTAATGCTTTTGTATGGCGACTTCTTTTCTCTCAAAAACGGTTTTACAGGATGGTCCAAAAGTCACTCATGGTTCCAGATACTGTCAGTGCTGAGGAGAGTTTTTTTTTTTTTTTTAGCCGCTGTGGACTTTGGAACGCACTTGTCAAATGAATGGGGCTTGCGCAGCTAACGCATTTTTTCACATTTTCCTGCCTTGTGGCCATTTTGAAAAGCCCACAGAAGCCTAGTGGTGGCACATTAGTTTCAATGGTTGAGATAGGGGTGACTACGTTCGTTAATATTTACAGTCTGTGATTACCATGCGCCTCGTTCACATTCATCAGTCGTCCTCAGCCTCGGCCTCACAGCGGACCGTCCTGGGACACTTTAGATTCAGGCCCAGTGTGAACCCCAGCAGGAGGGAGCCCCAAAATGTCACGGCTGATCAGAATGACAAGAGCCATCCAAATGTCATCACCTCCACACGCTGGAATGTTCCCACAGCCCAATCATTGATCTTCATTTACATGTTTCTGTTGGTCATAGATATACAGATCCTTTTCTGAATTTGTAGTTTGTAGTTTATTTGTCCAATCTTTATGAAATTTAGATCTGAGGTCACATGTTTTCAAAGATCGAATACATTTTACAATAAGGAAAAAAACGAAATCGTGTTCATTAAGAATTTAGGTGCTAAATGTATGGATATTTATCAACACTTATGGACAATGGTCATCTGCCCTTTATGGACCAATACCACTGTGTTTTCTGCTTTTTTTTCCTGTTTTAGAATGGTTTTATTCTCTGATCTGTGTTGGCAAATTCAGCGATTGTGTTTGGCCCCCCGAGATAACTACTGTTATGACTAAGGGCTATACAAGAATAAATTGATTTGATTAATGCCTGAACAAAAGCGGTTTAGGCTGAAGTTGAGACGTATCCTGTTACGACTGTGGCACTATGTCCAAAGATGACACATTATAAAGTTTCTCTTATACCAACGATGTACCAATATGTAGCACAAAACTTAAGGAAGTGAGTAATTTTTATTTATATACCGCCTTTGACAGACCAGAGTCACAAAGCGGTTTACAATTGTTATTTTTTTAGAGGCACTTAAGGCGTCTCTCACTCCTCACACAGATGGGAGCGCGGCCAGTACAGGAGGTGCATGCCAGACCTATTGTACAGGTTTTTAGTGGTAGGGGAAACCGGAGTACCCAGAGGAAACCTACGGAGACACGGGGAGAACATGCAAACTCCACTCAGAAATGCCTTGTTCCTACTTGGATTTGAAACCAGGACATTCTTGCTGAGAAGCGAGAGTGCTTACCACTCAGCCACCGTGCCGCCCAACTTAAAACTCAACTATCAAAAGTGTTCTGTACTCCTCCCCAATGTTTTACTTGCACTTAAAAATAGTTTCTCATTTGTGTATCCCTGACGTGGTATAGTTAGAAATGTTTTTGTTAAGCTGGTACATCTATAGGCGACATCATAGGTTTCTTTTATTATCTTTGCCCGAGCTTTGATCCGTGCACATCTGTCCAAATCCATGTCCCTTCTGTTCTCTTTCACAGTTACAACTTTCAAAAATGTTTGTTTATAATAACATCCATGTCACTTGTTGCTGGCTCTAATACAGTTTTTTTCACTAAAACTATTTTTCTCAGTCACAACTTTAGATTCTCTATTTTGGATGGACCCCTCACTCAGCCAATCAGCTTCAAGGCAGCAAGATGTGGTCTGATTTCTGTGGTGCTCTCTCTGTGGTATTTCTGAGACAATAAGTTAATACCCCAGCTTTTCTGAAAGAAGTACATTGTAAAAAATATATCAAAAAATCAGGTAGTTTGAAGTGCTTTTTTAATTTAATTTTAATCTGAGCACATTCTGACTGTGTTAAAACAAGACAATGGGACAAATCCATTTAGTCTTATTTCAAGAACGGTTGCTTTATTTTCTCATTCCAAGGGAGATTTCTTATACCTTTTAAAAACTAGATCAGTGTCTTTGTCCCATTGGCAAATCATGTTTAAGGCAGTCCAAATGTGCAGAAATGTGCACTTTTTCCAATGTAGATGTCGCTAAATTTCTCACAATCTCTGTCTATAAGAAGTAGTAAGTAACTCATCTATGTCTACAAGAAGTAGTAAGTAAGTAACTAATCTCTGTCTGTAAGAAGTAGTAAGTAAATAAATAATCTTAGTCATTAGCCTCCCCATCTTTATAGAAATGCTTTTGTTTTTCTTTGGATTTACCGCTATAACACATCGATTCAATGCTTGAGTCAAATCTGTCTTTTCAAAACCAAATACTGAAATCATTAGTTGCATAACAGCAGAAGGAGGTCAGGTAGAGAGCCAAGTGTGTAGGAATTGGCCGCGCACAAATAGAGCTCAACTTTGACGGATGCCTTTTCCAACATGGTGGTTGTGTTTGGGTTGATTGCGACCTCTGGGCTCGCCGTGGGAGACGCTCAGCTCGTGTTTGGCGTGTTCGGCGGTCTGCGGTGGATCTGCCCGGAGAGTTCACTTCAGTAGGACTTAACCAGAGGATCATAATGAGCTCTTAATCAGACAGGAGCCGAGCGTGTCTCTGAGGTTCAGTGCGTTTGGAGAGTGTGTCGTGTCAATGGATGGTCTCAGTGGTCCAGAGAGAGCACATCACCCCTGTGCTGAAGTCCACACATTGGCTCCCTGTCAATGTTTATTAACACTAGAACTCCCTGAGCAGTCTATTAGACGGCTTTTAGTTATGGAAGTGTAATTACTCAGCTCATGTACATATGTGATATTTATAATTTAACTTTAACATGACTTTTTCTGCATCTATGTGTATTTTTTCTACATGTATTAATCATCTTTTTTTTTTTAAATGTTTGGAGTTCTACCTTTAACATCCTGGATTCTCGTTTGACTGCTCCGCTAACAATAGAAAGTGTTTGTTACCATAGAAATACACAGTTTATTCTTAGTAGTTAGCATTCATCAGTTTTAGCAGTTTTAGCACAAAGTGAGTAATGGTAAAAAAATAAAAAATAAACATACTTTCATTCAATCTGGGCAACAACTAAACATTTCTATAGTAGTCTCAGAATTCTGGGAGTCCTAGTCTCAATGTAAAAATTGTGATTTTTTTACTGACTGCTATCCACTCAGTGGTTGGCACTCTCGCTTCTCAGCAAGAAGTTCTTGGGTTTGAATCCCGGGCGGAAAGCAAATAATAGTTATTTATATAGCGCCTTTCACAGACCAGAGTCACAAAGCACTTCGCGATAGTTATGGACATTTGTCTCTCACTCCACACAGAGATGGGAGCGAGGTCGCCGTACAGGAGGCACATGGCAGACCTATTGTACATCTTTTTTGTGGTAGGGGAAACTGGAGCAAAAACTAAGAATTAGTTTTGGTAAATTATAAAAAGTAAAGATAGATTAAGGCATGCATTACAAATCCTGACACAACACGAAGAAATAAATACATACAATAGACATTTAACGCTGTAGATTATCAATCAGTGTCCAGAGGTTTGATGTTATTATGTAGCAGAAAAATATCGTGGAAGATTCTATTAAAATCATTGTAAGCTATTTTCTCAGAAGTCTTGCTACCTGTTTGTCTCCAGAGATTTTTGTTTCATTTAAAAAAAGCAGATGGCCTCAACGGACCATTTCATTTCATTTAGAACAACTCCAATACGACGCCGCCAATAAAATCACAAAGACACCTCTTCTTCCACTAATAGTTTTCAAACCCCTTTTTTGCTTTCTCTCTCGCACGAAACGCATCCGTCTCCAAACAACAGGGCCGCACGTTCCCATGACACGGTTTTTACAATGCCCGGCGAGACTCCAATCAGCGCATTGTGCCTTTCAAAGACAATACGGCGGCGAGCTATTCACACGGCACACAAAAGTACAATGGAAATCGATCTCTCTTTCGGAATGATATGACGAAAAGCCCTGATCGCGAGCGCCGCAGTGTGCTCTCCCAGACAAGGCCCGAGACAATTAAAGGCGAGATAAGCTGCTCTCATTCTCGCTATCGTTCGCAGACAATATTTCCCAAGACGCGTTTTTCATTAATACTTTGGGCGTAACTTCTAAAGGGTGAGGTCTGCAGGGGGATTGTAGCCGTACGAGTCGTTTATGTGGGTGTATGAGGCTGAGTAGAAGTATTATTAGTAGTGGTTGTAGTAGCAGTAATAGTAGAAGTAGTATTAGTAGTGGTTGTAGCAGTAGTAGTAGTAGTAGCAGTAGTGGTTGTAGCAGTAGTAGTAGTGGTTGTAGCAGTAGTAGTAGTACTGTAGTAGCAGTAGTTGTGGTTGTAGCAGTAGTAGTAGTAGTAGTGGTTGTAGCAGTAGTAGTAGTGGTTGTAGCAGTAGTAGTAGTAGTAGTAGTGGTTGTAGCAGTAGTAGTAGTAGTAGTAGCAGTAGTAGTGGTTGTAGCAGTAGTAGTAGTAGTAGTAGTAGTGGTTGTAGTGGTTGTAGCAGTAGTAGTAGAAGTAGTATTAGTAGTGGTTGTAGCAGTAGTAGTAGTAGTAGTGGTTGTAGCAGTAGTAGTAGTAGTAGTGGTTGTAGCAGTAATAGTAGTAGTAGTATTAGTAGTGGTTGTAGCAATAGTAGTAGTAGTAGTGGTTGTAGCAGTAGTAGTAGTAGTAGTAGTAGTTCAATTAAATTTCAATTCAATGTATTCTTGTACCGCAGTAAATCACAACACTTTAGTTTTCTAAGAGGACTTTACAAAACTGTTGAATTTTCCAACACAAATCTTAGAATCAAACAAGAAAAGCAACAAACACATACAGACATTGGTCCATAGGGGGCAGATGACCAATGTCCATAAATGTTGTTAAATGTCAAGTGTCCTGGATCATCACCCCAGTCCTGAGACCCTCCTGCATTGGCAAAGTAGTAGTAGAAGCATCCATCCATTTTCTTCCCCTTAATCCATTTCTGGGTTGGCGGGGGGGGGGGGGGGGGGTGATTCCATAGGAGCCTTGATATTTCAGCGGGGGCTTTGGGCAAAGTGGGGTTAAGTGTCTTGCCCAAGGACACAACGACAGCAGTCAACAGTGGGAGTCGTGAAGTAGGTCTCATGGTGGGCTTGAACCCACGACCTTCAGGCTCTAAGGCCTATGCTCTACCAACTGAGCCACTGTCACCCCCTAAGTAGTAGGTAGTTGTACAATACACAGGCCCTAACACTCTCTGACCCTACACCTCTCTTCCATCACTTTAGTACTTTTCGATATTTGAATGGAATAATATTGTGGGCTGCACCCCATGCTCCAAACCAACCAGATTCTGCATATATCGACCAGAAGATAGAAAGCAGCTCATCAGCAGCTACACCACCTCTGCTGCTGTTGTACTTTATTACTGCTGTTAATAACTTATAATAACTTTTAGATTAGATACGGTTAGATAGATTTAGAATGAGGTATTTGTGTGGTTGTATGGATGTGTTTCGGCTTCTGGACACCTGCATTTTTCCTACGGGACTCAATTTATCCATCTATTTATAAAAATGTATTGGATTTTTTTTAAATGATTTTTTGCAAGGTTTTCTTTAATGAATTGTACATTTATTATAATTTTGTTTTTTTTTACGAGAAAAACCATGTCGAAAACTTCGTAACATCATCCGACACTCCTGTTGCTGTGATTTAGCGCAGTACAAAAACAAATGGAATAGATTTGTACAGATACACATTCATTTTAAGGTAGTTCTCTTTTTTTACAGAGATTACAGAGTATGTGCATTATTGGTTTTGGCCGTCAACACATTGTGATAGTGACTGCCTTTGGAGAAGTTTGGCACATCAGTGGAAATATTTGAGTCGGACGAGATTGTGTCGCTGTGGCTTGAATGTGTCGCAGTTTGGGATTAAACGTGGAGCTTGAAAATGCAGCAGTTTTATACATGTTCTATTTTAAGCCATGAAACCTTCAGTTGTAAATACTAAGATTGAGAACATCAACAACTGTGTATCTGGCACTAGTGAACGCGAGAGTCTGCGTGGACAGTCCAAACCCTAAATCACAGCAGCGGTCGTCTCAAAGGACTTTACAAAGCTGTCGATTCACAAACAATAGATTAGAGAATCAAACCGTGTGAACACAGGAAATGCAATATAACATCAAGGCAAGCAGCGAACATCACTTCCGCGCTCCTTATAGGCAAAGTGTCTTGCCCAAGGACACAATGACAGCAGTATTATTGTATATTACAAAGTCTTAGCAGCCATTGGTCCAAAAGGAGCAGGATGACCACAGCTCAACATTTTGTATTAAACATAAGTGTCCTCTATAATAATAACAACAATGATATAAAAACAATCATAATCATAATAAAACTAATGGGTCCATTTTATGTAGCGTTTTTTAGACACTCAAAGACGCTTTACAAGTTATTATTCATTAAAAAACGCAATGGTCATAAAATACTATTGTAGCCTCAGCTGCCCTGGGGCACACTGATGTGAGGCAACCAGTATATGCCATCGGCCTCTTTGACCACCACCAACCAATTGCACACACCAGACTCATTCTAGGAAATGTGGGTAAAGTGTCTTGCCTAAGGACGCAGCGATAGTTTGACATATGGAGCTTTCGCGAAAGTTCATTGTGGTAGACCCGGCTGCTGCTTGCCCAGATCTACAGGCTGCTCTTCCTCGACTCATCAATACCAGCAACGCCCACATCCAGTCAACCAATAACCACCAGGACAGCAAGATAAAAGCCGGAGACGCCAACTTCCCGGCCTTCTGAAGTCTGCAAGCCTCCGCCGCCCCACCTCCTCCTTCTCTCATCGAAGCGTGCTTGCCTACTGCCTCTGCCGTCACCAGTGCCTAGGCCCCGGGGGGGATTATGCACGCGAGCAAGCGCCGCGCTCAACAGCATCTCTCCCGGGCCTGGGGCGCCAAACATGCTCAATCAATAAACTTCTAACTGCATTTTCCCTCTTGGGTCTCTCCAAGGTGAATTTGCAGCTGCAGCCGCCTCACTGTGGCACATGATATTCCCAGAGGTCTCCCATCACAGTACTAACCCTGCTTAGCTTCAGAGGTTTGGCTTTCACAGGCAGACAAGGCATCACTGTCCTTAGACTCTCCTGCATTGGCGAGGAACAAAGACAGAACAAACGCAGTGGGGAAAAAAGTGAGAAACCTCAGGGAGACCCACATTGAGAGAGGGATTTGATTCCATGGACAGACACACTTTTCTGTAGATCCAGGACTGAAGCTAAGAAATGAAACAGTGCTGCTGCAGTGGAGCCTGTGAGGAAATCAAATAATAAAAGTAACAAGAAGTTGCAGTGGACGGTCAAAATACTACCATACACAATGTGAGTGCTGAGACAAAGTTACGAGACGCCTTTTGAAACTGTTGCAAGGCTCCATCGGATCAACGGGACCAGCGCGGCGTCTGACTGGTTTGTGTGTGTGTGTGTGTGTGTGTGTGTGTGTGTGTGTGTGTGTCATATTTGAACAATAAACCTCAGTGAAAATGATACACTTTCACTGAACTGAAAACATCGCTTTTGATAATGTCTTTAGTTAACTCTGCGACTCCCACAATTCTGAAAGTCTTAGAGACGGTCATTTTGACGGCTCAAATCAAATTCTCAAAAAATCCAAAGAAACAGTTACATTTTCCGACGGTTTTATCAATTTTAAGTTATTTATATGTTTTTTGGGGTTTTTTTACCTTTAATGCAAGCTAATACTGATTAATATATACATAACTTGAAAAACAGCATAACAGTTTGATGAAAGGATTAACTAGCACTTAATTATCTCCAGTGGAAAAACACGGTGTCTAAACTCTGAACCAGATCAATCCAGGTTCAGTCCAGGACCAGCACCTTGGAGAATAGGGGCTTTAACGGCCATAGAATGCTGGTTGCCAAGCGACAGAAAACTAACCACATTTAAAAAGCAAAAGATAATTTCATTAAAAAAAGAATGATAGTAATTAAGTATTTTGTTTAGTGCATTTTACAGACCAAGGTCGCTTTACAATGTTCAGATATTGTTCCTTTCTCTCCACATCCACTCACTTCAGGGCTAATGTACATGTTTTTAGTAGGGGAAACAGCAGTGCCTGGAGGAAACTTACACAGATAAGATAAGATAGACTTTATTGATCTCACACAGGAGACATTTACATGTCAGGGTTAGGGTCTGGCATGGATAGAATCACTCAAGATTGTGCAAAAGAAAGAAATGTGCAAACATGTTAAATTTAGGCTATATTATGGCCAATTGGGAGAACATGAAAACACCACTCAGAAACACCGTATTCCGACCGGGTTTTGAACCTAGGACCTTCTTGCTGAGAAGTGAGAGTGCTATTCAAACTGCCACAATAGTAGTAGTAATAAACTTCAAATTGAGAAAAATTCACAACGTAAGGAAGACCGAGAATGTACCTGAGCCGAGTAATTATGTTTCCAAAACTAAACGCTGTCAAACTGACTGCTCTGGGAGTTAAATTCTACACTCCATGTTTCTCATCTTCAAGTTGCCTTCGTGAGCGCGGCTACGACAACCATTTCCCCAACGAGCATAACTCAAAAAGGTAAACATGACATTGGCCCTTCGAAAACCAGTGACATCACAACAGCCTGCGCAGCCATCATTTGACATAATTGCATAATGGATGAGTTCCACTGCCCCACTTATGAAAACGCTCCATGAAAAAGTAATGAGACGACATTCTACCTGGCTGCACCTCCAAAAATGTAGTTTGAAAGACCCGATGATAATGACCCCCAGGCGACGGTGGGTACGAACAGAACGCACCGACACCAGACCCGAGACTTTGGCTTGGAGCTGAGGCCGTGTGGTGCCCTGGTTTCACGCAGCCGCAGGGCCACGCTACATGAGGTGCTCTATATATAATTCATGTCCATGCGCCTCCAGCCACTGTTTCTGCGAGAAGAAATAATCGCCTGAACCAGAGACTGTCTTAAAGATGGCTTCTGCTAATTGTAGCTGGAAGAGAATCACTCAGAATAGAGCTATTCACAGGATCGATGTGGGATTAGCTCCATGGGTCTATGATAATAACTGGACGGGGTATTACCATGGGTCAGGGCATTAGCATGGGTCTATGATGATAACTGGACGGGGTATTACCATGGGTCTATGATGATAACTGGATAGGGTACTACTAGCTTATAGCTGAAGGACACATGGGCTCAGGGGATTCTCGCGGTACTGCAAAACTAAATAAGACTTAGTTCACGTGGGCTAACCAGAAAGATGTCCCATAGAACTCACTGTGAACTAAGTCAGCTCGACCTCAGCTGACAGAGAACCTGACAGAGAACCTACAGCTTTCATAAAGGTCAGATTTTCCGGGGATTTTACTCTCCCTTTTAAATCCATCAATTTCCTATAAATCTACACTTTCTTCCCGATCTAGCTCCGCTCTGATCAGCAGCGCCTGATTGGTCAGAACTCTGCCTTACTCCGCTGTTTACGTGCTCGAGAGCCACATGCATGCTTGTGGATATTTAGCGCAAAGCATCATGGGAGGTCGTCCACTACGCAAAACTGGGAAGACCAGAGGAATGTCCAAATGTGGGTGAATTCCGCTAATATTTCGGTGCCTGTGGTGGTTTGATGCACCACTAATCACAAGCCATTCTTTTGAATAAGCCGCCATCTTGGATCTCAGGGGCGTGTATAGATCTAGCTGGGAGCCATTGGAAAGAGTTTGGTGAATGCATTTTACTATATTTTACAATGAAAAAAACGTACTTAAAGCTGGAGTATCCAAGTTTTGACCTTTGACCTGTTCCTGGTTCTTTCACTACTTTTCACATGCATTCTGTCGCTTCTGTCGCCCATCCATCCATCCATCTTCTTCCCCTTAATCCATTTCTGGGTCGGGGGGTGGCAGTCGGAGCTGCACCCAGTACACAGAGGACCAGCCCCTCTCGCTTCTGTCACATCTTTGGATATTTTTTTATCAGACAGAAAAGTGACAAAGAGTTGCAGGGTCATGAAGATACATTTACCAGGACTTAGGCATCCTTTATTAGTCTTTTTAAAATGGGAACTGGAATTACAATTATATTTTTTCATTGTGTTTGTGTATGTCCTCATAAATCCACTTGAATTGTCTGTAGGTCTCCTCATTACAGTCTGTGTGAATGTTCCTTTCTGTTTTTTTCATAATTTTCTTTGTATAATTTAACATATGTATTTATATCGAACATAATATATAAATCTAATACGCCGCATATAAGTGTTTGGTACTTTCTGTTGGATTGCCAAAATGTATAAAATTGCAAAAGCCCAATTTTCAAACAGAACCGCTCTTGGCCCAAAACCGTGCGACGTGTTTGTTTTGGAAGTTCCTCATATTCGCGATGTTGTAACCGGTTTAAAATCTCCGCCACTCAAAGACCATTATGCAGCGTGCCCTTGACGGTACATTTAACATAATTTGTCCCGTTATTAAATCATTGGTGCACAAGGTGAATATAGTCGAACCTCGCTTCAAAGACTTCTCTGATTAGGACCAAACAAACTAACGAAGGACTTCTGAAAGACCTCTAAAGGCTCGGCCGTCTTGGCGTCCACCCACTTTCACACCACACACACACAGCAGGCAGCAGGCGGCGGACATCTGCTCCAGCTGCAGTCTGCTCCTGCTGCAGTCTCGTCTCTGGCAAACTCATGACCATAATGCGATCGCGGGTCTCATTTGTAGACGCACTCCTGCTGACCACACAGGGCTCCGGTCCAGTGCTAACCTCAGCCTCACCGCTCCCACCGGCCCCAGGGCTGAGTGCACTGGAGCCCAATACTGGTCTTATTGTATTTTTGTATGTACGAGTTAAAAAAAGCAATATATCCTACCTGTAAGAGACATCCGAGCCATGTTAATGGCATAGGAACTAACTCACAGCACAGGGATTGGCCTCCTGCTGGGACTCTGAGGAGCACAGGGACTGGCCTCCTGCTGGGACTCTGAGTAGCACAGGGACTGGCCTCCTGCTGGGACTCTGAGTAGCACAGGGACTGGCCTCCTGCTGGGACTCTGAGGAGCACAGGGACTGGCCTCCTTCTGGGACTCTGAGGAGCACAGGGACTGGCCTCCTTCTCTGACTCTGAGGAGCACAGGGCTTGGCCTCCCGCTGGTCCCAGAGTCAGAACGAAACAGGGGGAGGCAGTATTTCAGATTCAAGCAGCTAGAATCTGGAACAGTCTTTCTGAAAATGCCTTGCCTTGCTTTGATTTGATGACTTCTGGGCAGTACAATGAAAACAACAAGAAGTTTAAAAAAGTTAGAAACATGAAAATTCAGACTAAAATATTAACACAATTGAACATTCAGAACATTTCCATCAACACAAAAGAGTAAACTTGAATTAATGACTGCAGTAGACCCTTCAGCTTACATACAATAGAAAGATGTTTATGGACTTTACTTTGTATTAACTATATGTTGTTATTAATTGTCATCCAGTAATTAGAAATGATTTATTGCAGTTGACATTAATGGATATCTATTAATATCATGGTCATTGCGGGTTCTGCTTCTCTATGGACCAATGACAGTATGTGTTTTTTGCATTGCATGAACAGTCTGATTCTCTGATCTGCGTTGGCGAATCGACAGCTTTGTATGGTCCTCTGAAGCAACTACTGTTTTGATTCAAGGCTGATTGGGGGGGTTTGCAGATTAGACCAGCAGAAATATTGAATAAAAGAGAAAGATGGATTACAAGAGTGGAATCCCATCAGGGTCTGGCCTCTGGTGGAAGCTGAGCTGAGGGGTAATGGCTGACGAGACTTCTTCACTGATGAGGAGGTGATGAGGAGAAGGTTATACTGAGGAGCTGTGTGTTTACTGTGTGCAGTGAAGACCTCAAGTATGACGATCATCAAGACTATTGGTCCTCCTAACTGTCAATCATTCTGTTGATACGTGCTAGTCAAATAAGACCAGATTTCTTTTTTTTTTCCAAAGCAGAGAGGGCGGTTCCTTCCTTAACTCATTGACTGCCAGCCGTTTTTGATGTTTTCACTGATTCTCAAGACCCACAGAATATTATTTCCTAAGACTACGTGAAATATGAAACCAGATTCTGAAAGACTGGATTGTTTACTTTGATCAGCAAAAATAAGTTTGTAATCCCCAGTCGAACAGAGGGTCTCAGACAAATAGGTCAAAGACAGTCAATGATTTAAACATAGTAAAATCCTCCTTTATACCTTTGCAGAACACCTTTACCATAAGTACAACCTTGTCCTGTGACCTGTGAGCGTCCTGATGGTTTGAGACGCCACAGTGACTTAAGAGCGCCCCACACATAACCTGCTTAGCATCGCCGCTGAGACTGTCTCCATGTACAGTGTGTAAAACCTCACATGATTTATCACCCAGAGCAATACGAACATATGAATGAGTCTGAGGCGGCGACTTACACGGCGTATACATGCGACTACACGCCACTAATGCGACTGCGATGGTTCATTCTCTACACTTCTCTATTTTTATTCATACATGCTTTCAAAAGAACACACACAAAAACACTTGGGTAAAGGCCATTAGTCCCTAAACGGTTTTAGTGCACACTGGGGTAGTCTTGCATAGCTTTTCCAATGTGGTTTTACTGCAAATGGCAAATATATTCTTGCAACTTGCGTCTGTGGCATATACACTATACATCTGTTTTGTTAAGCACTGCCTAGTGTATGAATCTGCGCTATACAAAAAAACTTGCCTCGCTTTGCTTTTGTCGCTTGCGATTCGGGAAAATGCTGTAAACATGTTTATTTAATGTTTGAATTCCTCTCCCAGCAACAGTAAGAATGGCTCTCCATGACGACCCCTAATTCTCTCTACAAGCTTGTAACCGGCTCCTAAATAAAACATGGCTTTTTGTTATTATTATTTATTTATTTTGGACAAAGCTGTTGGGAAAGCGGCGCGCGTGGGGTGGATCGGCGCGCAGCAGCAGGCGGCGTGGCAGAGGTTGCATAACAAAAGCGTTTGGGGTGGAGGGGAGCCGGGCCGCCTGTTGATATGTGGGCGCGGCGAGTGCGGGACGGTGCCATGTGCCGCGGAGAAATGCTTCGCCAGGGACCGCTGTTGCCATGACGAGGGGAATAAAGAAAGGATGCAGAGAGACAGCAGCCGCGCAGACAGGAAGATCCAGTGGGTTTGGTGAGAGGCTGAAGAGGATGTTGGCTTTTGGGAAGCTTGTTTTTCAGGCTGTTGTTTTGACATAATCGTATTTGAGTTTAGAACCATCAAAGGTAATAATCATATGAGAGAAGTTCTAGCCTTTGCTATCCGTGAACTTTGGTCAATTATCATTTCCCTGAGCCACTGTCGCCCCTCAGTTGGTAGAGCATTGGCATTTGAGCCTAAAGGTCGTGGGTTCAAGTCCACCACGAATCCTTCTCCACTGACTCCCACTGATGTCTGCTGTTGCTGTGTCCTTGGGCAAGGCATTTAACCCCACCTTAGTTTTTCAGCGGGGGAAGACTAAGGCTATGCCACAGAGCAGCCGTCCTCCTGTGGACTCACCACCCAGAAATGGATTGAGGAGTAGAAAATAAATGAATGAATGCATTTACCGTCTGGGTCTGGTCCCAGTGTCTGCAATTACATCGGTTCAATCCACTCCAACCAATAAGTGAGTGGGGGAGTTGCGTGTAGTAGGTAGATGTGGGTGACATCAGGTGTTTGTGCCGAATTTGCTGGTTGTAGTTTGGCAATGGCGAAGAATGTGATTAAGTAAAGTATTCTAGTCTGGTTCTATCAAGAAATTGAAGCTGCAGCAAAAGGAATGTTAAGCAAATCTCATTGCTGCAAAGATGTTGTGGCTCTACTCCCCACAGGCTTCGTTAGTGGCAAAGGAGATGGCTAAAGCTAGGCTAAATGCTAGAGCTAGGCTAAATGCTAGCAACTTACTCGAGCTGAAGTTCATTTTGTTTTTGTTTTGTCTACAATTATTTGAATTGTAATGTCCACAATTTAAATACATAAATAAATATGACCAGACACAGTGGTGATAAACTACTCCTGCAGCCACAGCTGCCCTGGGGCACACTGACAGAAGCAAGGAAAACCAGTCTGTGCCATCTGCCCCTCCCACCTTTCACACACACACCAGACTCCTTCTAATGCGGGTGAAGTGTCTTGCCTAAGGACACAACGACGGTTTGGCACTTTACAGCCGCTCCACTGTGGCACCTGGTTTTCCCGGAGGTCTCCCATCACAGTACCATAAAAAGCATAGTTTCTGGCCAAATAAAACTTCCTTGACAACAATTGCAAGAGTAATATGTCATAAATTGTCAGTACAGATTAGAATTTAGAGCTGCAGAGCAATCATAGAAAGTGCAATAATCAAAAAAATGTGCAATCACTATATGTTTTTTTAGGCATAAACTTTACTAGATTGCTTGGTTCTGGACAGATGACCAGATCGTAACAAGCTGTTGTGTCGCGACATCAGATGGATTGTAATGCGGTGCAGCTGAGTTCACATCCGGACTTTGTGTGTAATCCCGAACGCCATCCGCAGCCGCAGCCGCCGCCGCCGTCTGGTCTCTGCCAAACCCTGTGTGCGAAAGAAGCTGGAATAATCCTCCAGTCAGACGCCCCAGAGCACGTTTCAAACTGAGCGACAACTGAATTCTACAGTGTTTATGCTTTGTGCACACCTCTGAATATGCACAGGCAAGGCAAGGTTATTGGTATAGCACAGTTTATACACAGGGTAACTGCAAGTGCTGAACAAAACAATAGAGAATAAATCACACAAGACATGAAAATTATACATAATCACATTTCGTTAAAAGAGTGGAGATGCAGTCCCTCAGTTGTAGCAGAGGTGAATAGAGCTGTTTTCACCCTGGATTGAACATTGTCAAAGAAGAAGCCGGTCTCACATTTTCAGGAAGACTGATCCGGATTTTAGCTGCATGAATCTGAAAGGCTGCCTCTTTATGTTTAGTCCTGAGTCTGGGACCAGCAGGAGGCCAGTCCCTGTGCTCCTCAGAGTCCCAGCAGGAGGCCAGTCCCTGTGCTCCTCAGAGTCCCAGCAGGAGGCCAGTCCCTGTGCTCCTCAGAGTCCCAGCAGGAGGCCAGTCCCTGTGCTCCTCAGAGTCCCAGCAGGAGGCCAGTCCCTGTGCTCCTCAGAGTCCCAGCAGGAGGCCAGTCCCTGTGCTCCTCAGAGTCCCAGCAGATTATATAGAACAGTTTTTTCTCTCTTGGCATCGGACCCAAAGCCAATCGAGTCATTTAAAACCAGGGTACCTAACTTATTGTTACCATAGTGAAAACATAAAGTCCAACAGGAAGAGTCTAGCTAAGTGTTAATCTTGTAAATCTAAACCAGACCACATTATGTCATGTGATTATGTGTAAGAGTGACGGATAGTGACTCACGGGTTTCTTTCTTCAAACAATGTAAAATTGTTGGGCGGCACGGTGGATAGCACTCTTGCCTCCCAACAAGAAGGTCCTGGGTTCGAATACCGGTCGGAACAGGGCCTTTCTGAGTGGAGTTTGCATGTTCTCCCCGTGTCTGCGTAGGTTTCCTCCAGCTGCTCCGGTTTCCTCCAGCTGCTCCGGTTTCCCCTACCACTTAAAACATGTACAATAGGTCTGGCATAGGTCCCCGCTCTGTGTGGAGTTAGAGACAAATGCCCACAATTGTAAAGCTTTTTGTGACTCTGGTCTGTGAAAGGCGCTTACTTACTTATTTAAAGTATGTTTTCTACAAAGATGAATACAGCGCGGTGTGGTCTGATTTGTTCACAAAATGTTACTTTTACAAACAGAGTGTGTCCCAGCTCAAGACAAGAGAACCTTTAATTTTTCCACAGTGGCCAGACAAGTAAAGTTTATTTGTTCAGCACAATTCATACAAGTCAAAGTGCTGAACAAAAAGGTATCAAAAATCATAAATAATCACAATACATTAGAACAAAAAAAATAAAAATAAATAAATTCCCTCAGAATTGCTTTTTAACCTGGATTTAAACATTGTCAGAGAAGAGGCCTGTCTCACATTTTCAGGAAGACTGCTCCACATGTTAGCTGGATGAATCTGAAAGGCAGCACAGGTCCAGGGCAGCAGTAAGAGAATATAACGAGCACAATAACTCTACAGACATAAAAACATGTCTTAATTCATATCTATTTCTTGGCAAAAAAAATCAAAACTTCACCTGTTTTTCGAAGCATCGTTCCATCTTCTCCAAAACCACCTTCTCAAGCCTCGCACATCTTTGTCCCCTTTTTCTAATTTGTTCGTTCCTTCTCCCCACGTCCCCATCTGCGTGTCACGTACGCACATTTTGACGCTGGCTTCTCACTTACCTGCCGGTCATAAGCTCATCCTCCCGAACGCCGTCTCTCTTACAGTAATCCGTGACACCCGCTCCCCGGCCCCTCCGGCGCCCGCTCTCTCCCTGTCTTTCATGATTCAAACTAAATCTCCAAATCCGCGACACACATTTCCAAAAATAAAACACTTCTGCTTTTTTTTTTTTTTGGGAAGACAGGAAGTGATGTGGCCATAATGGGAGGTGGACAGTTTATCGCAGCGTGAGATGTGGCTGAACGAAATCAAAGGCTTTCAAGAAACACAATTACGTGACCTTTCGGAGGAGCTCTTTTGAAAGCCAGTGGAGCAGGTGGAACATGAATTTGAAAGGTCTGGGAGTTGTCGGAGTGAAAGTCCATTGGTTGGAAGGGTTTCTCTTGGTGTTGCTATGAGAGAAATTAATTCGTACTTTGCCCAATGTCCCGATAATGAACCTTTCTACCTCTAAAATGAAAGCCACATTCTAGCTTAAATTAGATGATTAAAATGTCAGAACAATGAAATGATCCAATCCAGGGGTCTCCAACCTTTTCCATTGGAGAGCTGCTATATTCGGGACAACACTAGCAGAGAGCTATTCCTTTTAAACTTTGAAAACAATTTGACATTCTTAAAACAACGGAGCAGCCCGATTCAAGCCCTATATTACAAATAAATTACATGTTCGATTAGCAAATTTTCTATAATCCATTTAGCCAAGTTTGGGCAATTTCTGTGTGTGTGTGTGTGAATAGTTGGTGGTGATGGGAGGGGCTGATGGCACATACTGGTGGCCTTGCTTCTGTCAGTGTGCCCCAGGGCAGCTGTGGCTACTGTTGTACTTCATCACCACCGTGTATGGAGTAAATGAATAATGACATTGCTTTGAGTGTCCAAAAAAGCGCTACAAAAAACCGATGTATTAATATTAGTATTATTATCATTATTGAGAGACAAAACAAAGACAATGTGGAAAATTTAAATACATGTAGAGTTTAAAACAGACAGTTATGGGAAGGCCGTTCGACCAAAGTGAGTTTCCCTGTAGATCTCTGCTTCTTTTACACCATAGGCCTTATTACTGTGTTGGAAATACCAGTCTGTGTTAAGGCGACACATATCACCGTCTGTATCAAACATTTAATCTTTGTTTGGTGTCGAAACATTGACTTCTTCTGCAGCGGACACGGATCCATCTGTGGAATGCGCTGCTTGTTCTTTACAGACAGTTTGTATCACTTCTATGAACATATGAAACACCATCACTCACCGACTGTACTGTATAATGGAGTGGACTTACCGAGTGTGAAGAAGCCGATTTAAGAAGCTGTGATCTCCGTGGGTGGGGACGTGGAGACTAATTCGCTCATAGCAACATCATAAGAATAATTCCCAAAAAGACCTTGAGTTTCCTCTTCATTATACATGTACATTGAGCGACGCGAGCTGGAAGATCATAACTGACCTCGAGAGACTGTAACCGGCTCGACAGGCAGATCAGGAAGTGTGTGTCGGTGATGAGGAGAAGTGTGGACTCTGTGGGAGGGCATCCTGGGGCATCCTGGGTAACTCCTGACATCCTCTGCATGGCCGCTCAGAGGAGTAACCGTAGCAACAAGCAAAATGCACTGCTGTTAGGTAGTTAGTTTGCATTTTACTTTGGACCAGAGCAGAGAAAATAGTCAGAACTAAGCAGCTACTCCGTCTTTGCTGCTGCTGTTTACCTGAATTTCTCCAACAGGGATCAATAAAGCGTCCGTCTATCTTTCATCAGTAGCTTAATCCGATGTTTTTATTTGCCGTTTAAGTCGTTGCTATAAAAAGCAGGAGAAGGAGCAGGTGATAAAGACCTGGGATTGTTTTCTGTAAAGTGACTTCGGGAGAACGGGGCTGCACTTCTGCTAATGGCTCCGCAAACGTACACAATTAAGACAGACGAGCAAACGGTGCAATCGATTCTGCCGGGGCTTGTTCATCCAAAACAACGGCACGGCTTTAATAATGTAAACCTGCTTTTTCTGTCTCCAAGTTTAATGTTCTTTTCTGTTTGCACTTGTAACAGCCTGCAGCGAATCCATGGCCACTTAAGTCAATGTAAAACTGCATTTCATAGTAGTTTGAAGACAATAGAAGGACTGGCCTGCGTTCATGCCAGTCGTTCTGCTGTTACTACACCCCTGTGCCTGCAATCAGTCTGCATTTAAAGCTGGGGGACCTAATTTTCAAACTATATCCATGTAACTAGTCCTTCCCGCTCAAAATTATTCTTGTTTTGGCATCTGTTACATCTTTAGAACCGCTTTTTTGGACAGAAACGTGAAAAAATGACTCACTGATCTTGTGTGTGTGTGAATGGTCAATGGTGGTCGGAGGGGCCCATAGAACATACTCGTTGTCTTGCTTCTGTCTGTGTGCCCCAGGGCAGCTGTGGCAGTGGTAGTTTATCACCACATGTATTTACACGATATGGAGTGAAAGAATAATGTCCAAAAAAGCGCTGTATAAAACCGCTCCTTTTTTGTATTATTATTATTATTATCTTCTCAGGTTACAGCTTATGCAGAAACCCTCCTCCTACCCATCACTTTCATGTATGTTCTGTAAAGACATTGAAAATACATACAAATTCTTTCAATTGAAGATTTCAGCAACTTCAATTTGTTTTTGAAGGGCCAAAATAAATCACAACATTGGTCTCAAAGAACTTCACGTAACAATTCAGTTTTTGTACAACCCTAAATAAAAACAGTAGTTATCTCGGAGGACAACACAGATCAGAGAATCAAACCCTTCAAAGACAATATTTACTTCTCACCAACTAAAAATTAGATTTTGTGAAATTTGATATGCACAACATATACACTATATTTTTTATCAACACAATTGTTTAAATATTTATTGGACAACAAGCTGCAGAGATTAACCCTCTGACCAAAGTGGGGGCACATATACAACATTTTGAGAAAAAATATTTGTCACATTTTTTTGTATAATGAACTTGTATGACTTCAGTTAAAAAGATGATGCAGTCCTGAGGTCTTGAAAGACTTAAACTATTCTTGGGGTTCATTAAACTGGCCTGTAGGGGGCAAATGAGCAGAGGTGGGACAACTCAGTTTTGCTCCCATTGAAAACCATGTAAAGTCTGTTTTGGAGTCAAAGGCTCTCCTCCTGTGCGGTGTACGGCTGTTGGAACAGTCTTAATCGGGGACACTCAATTCTAAGGGAGTAATAAATAATATTTCTCAAAACAGTCTTGATTTCTGGCATTTTTGGGGGGGAAAACAACGAAATTGCTGCGTTTCATTCTGGTGGCCTACAGGGGGCGCTTATCTGGGAAAGCCTTGATCCACCTCGGCCGCCTCATTCCAGTGATTTTTCAAAGTGTCCTCCATTATATGAGACCACAGTTGGAACACTGAAGAAACTCTTGTCTTTCTCTGTATTTGTGCGGTTGCTACAAGCGTACACCGCACAAAAAGATGGCATTTTGACAGCGCTTTCTTCTTCTACTTTATCTCCGTGTATAAACCCGGCAGACTGCACCGCCAGGATACGTCACGTCCTGTCCTACGTTTTTTATTTGCGCCACTGCCCTGACGTCATATGAAACCCAAGAATAGGGTTTGGCTTTCTGCTGTCCTTTTTGAACAAATGGAAATCACCCACACTTCAGCATGTATGCATTTGCAACTATTGTTCTCAGTCAGATATAAAGTTAACAAATGAAAAGAATCTAATTAAAAGAGAACAGTGTTTTGGCTTCGACGTGCCTCTGTTCTCGCTAACATTTAAACACCGCGTTTTGGATCCAGATGTCTTCTGTTGGCTCAGCGCTGCCTCTCACAGCTGCCGCCGCACAAACAGTCCAACACAGAACAACGGCTGTGCCTACATTACAGCTCACAAAATCACACTTTTAATTTGCGAAAAGTAAATATTGAGTTGTACAAAAAGTATTGACGATATGTTTACCAGACAGCGCTAATCACATGTCTCGCCTGCAATCTCTCATCTTTACTCTGAATATGTCCATTTTCTCCTTTGTATTTCCCAGGACACCTTTCTCTAGTCCTTTTTCCAAGACGTAATGAGACGGAAAATAAGAGGTTATTCAACTTAGCACATGTTTCTGGTGGTGAGAGAGACAGTATTGATTTGTCTTCTCCAATAATTCTTTGTTCAGACAGGTTTGAATTGGGTGGTTTTGTGAGATTCAGACGTTTTTGTGTGTGATTACCCAAAGACCCAAGAAACTTACAGCCCAGATGATCTAGTTGTTAACTGGATTTCTATAAATACAGAAATAGTCTTGGTTACGTTTTGCTAACCAGGCGGGAAGGCATGGATTGGATTTTAACATTTTTGGCTAACATTTTTTTCAATTAAGTATGCACATTTATGCACATTTTAATTCACAAATTTTCCCAGGCATAAAAAGTGACCAGTCTGTTTCGACAAAAAAAGTGGTTACTAAAATTTGAATGAAGTCAAAATATTTAGTCCATGAACTCTAACAAGTCAGCTATACTCTGATAAAAAATACATACTTTGACTGCTTTATAGACTGCAGGGTTCAAAGAAATTGGAAAAAGTAGCAGCTTGTAGTCTAGATATTACAGTATTCAATCAGCTCCCTGCCCGATACTGACTCGCAGTGTATCTTAGTTCACAAAATATAAAATCATTTCTATTTCAGAGGAGACGGCATATGGTTTGCTTCAACTAATACAAAAGATTTTCTTGTTCTGAGAGAAAGGAGCATTGATAACAACATACAACATACAGTAAACAGGGGGCCATACATTGTGCAAGACTTCCAGTTTATATATAAGGGACAAAACATAGCTAACACTAACAAAAGAGAAAAGTGACAAAACTGGTTGTTGCCATGAATAAATCTAAAGTAGTATCGATGGAAGTGAGTGAAGTTGTCTCCCTAAAAACAGAAGCCCACAGACTGAGTCACAATCATCAGATCATGTGCTCTCCCTCAGGCGCTTTTAAACTAACACTGCACTGACGAATCATGCGCAACTTTGAGAAATATGAAGCAAATATCCCACTCCCATCTCCGACAAATGCCCACAACAATTTTAAAACGCTTTGTGGCGCTATATAAATAAAGATTACTTACTTACCCTAAAATCGGTAACTCTTCAAGTGCTGGATCTGCGTATGTTTTGGATTGAATTTAAATTTCAGGAAATAATGTCAAAATTGCGGAACTTTTAAGTCCTAACTTGAGGTGGTCAGGCAAAAGGTTACAGCTTGATTTTGTCTTGCAGTTAGTGCTATAGATATGGAATGTTTCAATTAATCAAACATCAATTCAGACATTTTATTTTCCATTTTAAAACCTCAGAGATGTCTGCTTTGACCATAATTCTTTTAACTTTCATTTAAAAAAGTCAGACGATGATTATTATTTCTAAAACTATTTCAAACTTGTCTTCAATAAATATATAATTGTGTTAGAGTATGCTATTTTGTTTGTCTGTAATGCAACAACTGTCTGTGCCATCATCCAGTTATAATTTTGACTTTTAATGCTGACAAACAAGACACATCTCGAATGAATAACAAGGGTCCTCATACTGAACCTTGTGGTACCCCATTGACTCGCACTGTGTAAAACTGACATCATTCCGTCATTCATCCCAGCGGGAACCCTCATCTCGGGGGAGCTTCCTGCCATCTACACCCTCACTGTAAGAACACATGCTGTTTCTAACCAACTCATTGCTTTTCATTATCACCGGTGCCTGCGCTCGGTGTCACTCACGCCATCAAAACGAGGGCTAAGCGATTAATTAGCAACAGCGTGATTTACGGGCTAACCTCTGCTGCGGAGACGGCTTGTAAAGCAGTCTCGGAGCTTGATAAAACACAGCCGGATGGAAGAAGGAGAAAATAGAGGCCAGATCAATACTGTCAGAGGCGTGAAGGAATGGCCTCGCGCTGAATGCACAAGCTTGTTTTGAACACGAGAGGGGGAAAGAATATATTAACACATTTTCACTTGTACTTTCCAGATTTTTTTACTTTTAAACCGACTAGAAAAAAAACCAAGTGTTCTTTTTTTTTTACACTTTAGTCATTCATAGTCAGTTGCTTATCACAACAATCAATTTGAAATAGAATGGGTATGATTGACTCAACAAAGAGAAAGTCTATAAAGATTATAATATCTCACATCTCAGAAAGAAGGTTCCAGGTTCTATTCCCAATCAGAACAGGATCTTTCCGAATGGAGTTTGCATGTTCTCCCTGTGTCTGCATAGGTTTTCTCCAGGTGCTCCGGTTTTCCTACCACTATATACATGTATAATAGTTCTCCCAGGATTACCCTGAAAAAACATTCTGAAATCTCAGCGGGACATTCCTGGTTTAAAATGTATTTTGCTGCATGAAAAGTCAACATCGATATTCATTAATATTCAATGTTGGTCTTTCTTCTGATTCTCAATATCAAAAGCTAGCAGCAAAATTGTAAAAAAAAATATGTATTATTTACCATCATCCTACAAGCAACTGCAGAACAAGTACAGTAACACTTAAAACTAAAGATTTAAACTCAGGGTTAATATCAGCCCAGAAAAAACTTTATTACATCAGCTGAATGGCAAGGCAAGTTTAATTGTATACCACAGTTCATACACAAAGCAAAAAATCAATCACAGAATGCATTAAAATCCAAAATAATCACTGTAAATTTAAAACAGTATATGACGTACTTCAGTTGTATGCACAGCTAAACCTGAAAATCTCTACATTTACATTTACATGCAAGACATTTACTCAAATCTACGTTCAACAAATGACAAGAAATATATTCATAAATGTACAAGTAGCTGATTTACCATGACGTCCATCGTTGCATAGTTTTTCATTGGGTATAGCAGCGTTTTGAGTTTCAAAGAGCAATATATTGTCTGTTCTATACACATTAATAGTACAAATTATCCTTCTTCCACAGACACCACTTCTATCCCTCTCTCCCAGGCCTTCGTCTTCCCCCTTAACTTCTGTCACACCTCTCAAATTATCCAGTGTGGCTTTTTCCCCCCTTTCACTTACCATGGATACCGTCGCCTTTAGGAACAGCGCTTTGCAATTATCTGTCTGCAGAACAAGACTAGAAAGTGTCTTTGGATTCCCACTTACGTTCAAACCATTTGCCTTTACTTAGAATTCACACGGGTTTTTCGTCCAGACACAATTTCTCAGTCCGTTAGGCTTCTGGCTGTTCATGCTTCTTTTTTTCCCCCAACACTACTTTCAAGGGTGGTTTTTCTTCGCATCATCCCAAAAAGGCTACTTCTGGCTTTGTTTCATAACTGTCACATAAATATGCATGGAGCTTTGGCAAAGGCCGTCCCGTTGGGTAATCATTTAGCATGGCTGGCTGGGAGAGCGCCCGAGTGAGCTAAGGGCAGCTTTTATTTCTTGACAAGGTAAAAACATTTCATAAACTTTGTGGGGAAGTATATTGAAGTGTACAGCTGGAATATTTCATCTGGAATTAGATGTTAAATTGTTTTTGCTGTGGAAAAACATTGGGGAAAGAAGGTCACTGAAATTGGTTTAAAATACATGATAATGATAAGACCCTTCGGCCATTTGTTGAAATCTCAAAATTGTCTTTTTTCTGGATGACAGATTCAGAAAATAACACAAAACAAACAAATGATCTGCCAAACTCAAGCGGATGAAATTAACTACATTTGCGACTATCTTGAAACAACATTAGTTTGAGCACAGTTGCAATTTATTTCTCATTCCCAGAGAGAATGTTTTGTCTGTTTAAAGACATTTGTCTGCTTTGCTGTTTGCTTCAACTGCAAATCTCTGTGAATTATGATTAACCCAGACACGAGAAAAGAAGACATCAGAAGATTGTATTGTTCATTTAGCATTAATTAGCGGTTTTAAGCTAGGTCCCAGACAGCTCCAAAGTCTATAGTCCACGGCCACTCCTGCAAGAGTCTGCAAAAGTCTACATAACTCTACCAAAGTCTAAAAGTCACAGAGAATGATGGCGCTTATATTGGCCTTAAATGATGATGTAAACACATAGACTTTGGAAACATGACTTGGCAGAATGAACAAATACTGGTAAAGGCCGTAGACACAGGATGACTCAGAGATAGAACATATGTCTTTCTCACAGACCAATCTCCAATGTAAACAAGATAGTATATCTTTGCAATGTTTGAAGAATGCGTCTGTAAGCAGTGTCAAAGCGATAGTCTGGAGTTTGTCAGAAAAAAGAGAGAGAGGTACATGATGTGGAGAAAAAAAACCACCCAAGCTCCCACCCCCTTCCTACCCAGTGGGGGCAGGTCCCGGCTCAAAAGTGGCCAAAATGACGTGCGCTGACATGCTTGCAATACCACCCCGGGCCGATGGGGGCGGACCCAGATTAAGAATAATTCAATGCTAATGTAAAGCATTAGCTGACCTCTCGGAAACGTCTTTACAGGATGGTCCAAAAGTCGGCTCTTGGCCCAAAGCTCCGTTCCACATGTGTCAATGCTGAGGGGGTGAATTTTTTTCGACAAGTCTAGTTTAGTCGCTGTGAATTTTTGAAGTCTCTCGTTAAATGAATGGAGCTCTTGCCGGCTGACGCATGCGCAGATGCGTTTTTTCATATTTTCCAGCCCCCTCGGCCATTTTTAAACTGCCCATAGACCGCGGAAGTTGTGGCACATTAGTTAGAACGGCGGAGATAGGCGTGACTACGTCCGTTAATATTTACAGTCTACGGTCCTACCTGATTGGTCTTGAAGCAGCCCTTACTTGGTCCAAGACGTGCGGAGGAGAGGGAGGAAACAACCAGTGTCAACAAAGGAGTTATCGGAGGTAGGAGAGACACGTGAAACGAGAATTCTCTGCTCTTGAGATGAGTGTTGATCCATGGCTGCGCTCGGGACTCGAATGGTGGAGGCTTGATTCGGACGCACTGTGAAAACAAACAACTCGTGATGATTGACAGCCCATGGCATCAAGATTGGTTCAGGTGGACGGCATCGTGGATTTGGAGCCATAGCTATAAGATAAAAGATGGCAAGACCAACCCGTAATATTAGAATTCATAAAATGACTTTTAAGGCCAGGAGGTTAATTCAGAACAATTCTTAAAATTTTAATTTAATTTAGAGTTCCAGACTTTAAAGTACACATAGTTAGCATAGTTGGAACTCCGGTGTTTAGCCAGCAATAATATTTAGATATTCACATCTCGTCCAAGACATGCTTTACTGAATCTTTTCCCTCACTTTTTGCAATGGAAAAACAGTGGCAGGTGGAAAAGAAAAATACACCTGAGAAAAAAAAAAAAGATTACGACATCCGTTATTCATCCTACAGAGAGGAAATCTCAGTGTTGCATCGACCAGTTACAGAACAGTAGGAATGAGCAGCACAATAGAACAATAACGCTATACTGTAATAAAATAAAATCTCTAACTTTAAGATAATAAAAAAGCAAGTATAACATCTCCAGCTTTGGCATAATAAAGAATCAAGTGTACAATACTGTATATTCTTGTGCAATAAATATATAGTAGTAAGTATGTATATAATTGTACACGTTTGCAGAAAGAGGGACTGGGACAAAGTGACAGATGCAGTGGAGACTTGTGATTATATACTGCCATTTCTGACATTCAAATTTTGCAGCTTTAAGTTTGTAAATGACAAGCTAAACCACTACAGAAAATGGTCGAATGTGTGACCATGTGCAGTACGCACTTTTGCACAGCATGTGTTTGGTTTCTATAGCAACATTGTCACTTGAGCAGAGAAGATCTATTGCACATTTACATTTATGTGCTTTGATGATATTTTTACTGCAAATGGGAAAGAGACTGAATCTGAATCTGACACATCTAAACATCAGCTTTCACAGGGCTCTTTCTTACAAGTATGCCAAAGATAACATGTGTAAGACTCATTATTTTGGGACAAACATAATGCCAAAATTCATTTTTAGGGGCGACAGTGGCTCAGTTGGTAGAGCATTGGCCTTTGAGCCTGAAGATCGTAGGTTCGAGTCCAGGTCTCCAACAACTCTGCTGTCGTTGTGTCCTTGGCAAGACACTTCACCCCCATTGCCTAGAATGAGTCTGGTGTGTGTGTGAATAGTTGGTGGTGGTCGGAGGGGCCGATGGCACAGACTGGGCGCCTCACATCTGTCAGTGTGCCCCAGGGCAGTTTATCACCACCGTGTTTGGAGTGAAGGAATAATGACATGTGAAGCGTCTTTGAGTGTCCAAAAAAATGCTATATAAAACTGATGCATTATTATTTTTACAAGTTAGACACCCCAGCTTTAATCTATCATTCACGAATAATCCGACAGTACAGGGATTCTTAACCCTTGTTCTTCATTAGGGGAAAACATTTAGCGGATAAATTTTTTTTTTTTTACAGTAGCTCAGTTGGTAGAGCACTGGTCTTTGGACCCAATGGTCATGGGTTCGAGCTCACCACGACCCATGTCATCTGCTCCCACTTATGTTTGCTGTCATTGTGTCCCTGGGCAAGACACTTAACCCCACATTGCCTAAAGCCCCCGTTGAAAGACCTAGACCATCTGGTCGATGACAGAGAAGCCATTTTCCCGTGGACCCACCACCTGCAGGAGGATCAGCGAGGGACTGGTGCAATGACACTTGGGTGGCAGCTCTGATTGCCGACCCAGAAATGGAATAATAAAGGGGAAGAAAATGAAAAAAAAAAAGATGACTTTTTTTTACAGCTGAATTTTGATGATTTCCCTCACACAACTAAGGTTTTTCTCCTACTCATAATCATCTGTGGCGGGTTGTTTTGACCCAAGGACGGCAAAAGAATTACCAATAATATCTGCTTCTATGTTGGCTCTTTTTTTGTGATGATGTCGATCTCCCGCTCAGAGAACAAAATTAAATGTTCAGACATCTATGACTCAATAATAACTTATAACTTGAATAGTCTCCTTGCTCGGGCAGGTGCAATGCTCCATCCCGCTCATGAATGTATAGGTCATCTTCTGTTTTTGGGGGTGTGCAACTAATATTTATTTATATGGCGCTTTACAATGTCCAGAGTTCAGATATTCTCTCAGTCTCTCCTTGACGGAAGCGAGACCGGAACACACTGAACCATCGAAGCCTCTGACCAACACCATCCATTCACTCACTCAGTACTTTCATACCTATTGTGCATGTTTTTAGTGGTAGAGAAAACCGGAGCACCTGAAGGAAACCTACACAGACGCGGGGAGAACATGCAAACTCCACTCAGAAAGCCCCTGTTCCGACCGGGATTCGAACCCGGCAATGTACTTCCTAATCTGTACCACACTAGCACTTTAGCCATTTTATGTCTTTGTTTATTGTGTATATGGTGTTTTTATACGAGACGATTGTCCTGAGAGAGTTGTGTGTGTTTGTGAACAACAGTTGTGAGCCTAAAACAACTTTCCCTGAGTGGACAGTAAAGTCAAACCTTGAACCTTGAACTTGTTTTTATTAGATTTTTACAGATTTAGACAGAATCATGGCATAAGTGTAAACATGTGTGTCCTTGGGAGTCTCCACCTGTTTCCTGGACCAGATGTTCCGCCGATGCTTTCATAAAACTACAGAACTGTTCATTTATTTTGTGTGAAATCTCAACGATATGTTTGCCTCCCCAGAGAGTTACATACAGTGACTTTAAAGCTTTAAATCTAAAAACATGACAGTAGTGATGTAGCAACTTTTATGTAAATCGTTCTCAAAACAGTTTTCTTCTATTTCTAGTTTTCGCATTAATTTTAGCCTCTGTCACGTCATTATCACTAGAACTCTCAGAGCAGTCAATTTGACGGCTTTTCGTTTTGGAAGTGTAATGTACGTCTTTGGTCTAACCTTTTGACTTTCTTTGTGTCTACATGTAGATTATTTCTGTAATCATTTACATGAAATTAACATAGACTGGATCAGAGCTAGCCTGGCCTTATCCATCCGTACACTCTGCTCAATCATAATTTCCCTGCATGTAACGTCTGGGTCTGGTCCAAGCCCCGGCGATCCAAGATGGCGCCGTATTTAAATGAATGGTTTGTGCTCAGTGGCGCTTTGTGCCGGCACGGTCGCTGACATATTAGCGGAACTCGCAAAGATCCATGGGAAACTCGCCTGTATTTGGGCATCGTCTGGTCCTCCCGGTTCTGCACAGTGGATTATCTCCCATGATGCGTTGCGCTATCTCCCATGATGTGTTGCGCCATATATGCATGTGTGGGTCTCACATGGGTCTCATGCACGTGCACAGAGGGGCTCGGCCACGCTCTGACCAATCAGAGCAGTTCATCAGAGCGGGAGTTAGAGCGAGAGCCAGACGGGCAGAGTTTGTGGCAGGATGACAAGGAACACTAAATCCCCACAAAATCCGACCTTTATGAAAGCTGTAGGTTCTCTGTCAGCTGAGGTCGAGCTGTTTTAGTTTACATTGAGTTCTACGGGGATTATTTCTGGGTAGCCCGCATGAATTTAGTCTGGTTTAGTCTGCAGTACCGCGAGAATCCCCCGAGCACATGGTTCTTCCGCTATAAACTAGCAATACCCTATCCAGTTATTATAATAGATCCATGGTCTGGTCCCTGTGTTTGCGATTACAATTGGTTGAATTCCATCCAACCAATCAGGGAGCGCGGGAGGTGGGTGTTGTAGTTAAATGTGGGTGACGTCAAGAGTTTGCGCCGAACGAGCAGGTTGTAGTTTGGCAGTGGCGAAGAATGCCATAGTAAAGTATTGTTCTTTTTCTATCAAGAAATCGAAGCCGAAGCAAGAGGAATGTTTAGCAAATATAATCGCTGGCAATGATTGTGTAGAGCTACTCCCCATGGGCTCCGGCAAAGGAGATGGCTAAAGCTAGGCTAAATGCTAACGACTCACTCAGGCGCATTACATACGTCACGGTAAACTCAGATCCAATTGTTTCAATCTGCAAAAGGAGTTAACCCCTCCCACCTGTTAACAGAGTCAATGGAGCACCTCCAGACCTTAGTATGAAATGTCCTTTGTACTATGGTGTGGTGCGACCAGGCTAAATCAGAGCAATCTCAGCTTGTCGCCAGTGAAAAACAATATTTACTTACAGCATTTAAACTAAAGTGTAGTATTTGGTTTCGCTTTTTCATATCATTTACATCAACCAGTTATAGAGTGTATTAAGATAAAAGCTGAATTAACTTCTTAATCTTAATGAAAGTAGTGAAAAACTAAAACTCTTTATTTGTTGTTTTTTCTTCAAAATGTCATTAATGCAAGGAACACATACTTGTAGTAGCACGAATATTTCTAGTAGTTTCAAAATTCTGTTAGTCCTGTTAAATAAGCTGCGTATTTGAACTAAGGTAAAGCCGCTCAGACCTGGATAAAACGATCCACGCTTTAATCAGTTCAAGAATAGATGACTGTAATGCCCTTTATTTTGGAGTCCCCCATTTTTGTTCTAATCTTCTTCCGTTGGTGCAAAATGCTGCAGCTCGCTTTTTAACAAACACACCCAGAGGTAAACACATCACCCCTGTACTTTATTCCCTACATTGTCTTCCAGTTTCATTTCGAGTTGATTTTAAAATGCTACTTTTTGTTTTTAAAGCCCTCAATGGTCTCGCCGTCTGGACTTGTCCGAACTTTTGACTGTTCATGACTCGGGCAGATTATTGAGGTCCTCATCTCAACTCCTCCTGGAAGAACCAAGGACTAGGTCTAAGCACTGGGGAGACCGGTCCTTCTCAGTCCTGGACCCCGACTCTGGAACAAGCTGCCCCCTGACATGTGTGTCCTCACTAATTTTGGCCTTTTTAAAATCGAGGTTCAAAATTTATTTATTCAGACTTTTAACACTCCTTAGCACGGTGACACTTTTTAAATGCTTTTTAACTGTTTTATTGTTTTGATGCATAAATGTTTTAATGGATTTCATGTGAATTTATTGCGAAGCACGTCGGTCGCCTTGAGTGTTGTAAAGTGCTCTATAAATACATTTGATTGATTGATATTTGAGCTTTAATGTAGAGATTGTAAAAGTCCAAACAGAATTCCACACAGACAAAAGTACGAGATTCCTTTTTTATATTTTTCATTCAAATTGAGACTTTTTGACACATTCAGATTTTGCGGTTCTCCTTGTTCTTTCCTTGGGAGCGCGTGGCCTGGAATTGTCTTCAGTTAATCACAGCTTTAACACTCTCCCTCTGACAGTGACAGGTAGATAGAAAGTTTATCCACCGAGAAGAAATAGGAAGACTGCGAGGGTTCCACGCCGCTGCACGCCGCTCCACGCCGCTCGCAGCCAAATACCTGATTGCGATGATAATGTATAGTCTCTCGCTGACACGTTAAATCCAATTTATTTCACGTCCGTCGGAAAAGGGGCTGCGACCGGGGAATGGATTTAAACGTTGTCTGGTCAAACACTCAATTTGGAGTTGGATTTCTTTCCCCTCTTCCTGACACTACAGACCGAGAGAAAGACAAGCATCACAAACAGACCACATGTGTCCCAGAGACTCATGCTGCTAATGTACAGATGTTTACTTACTATATATATGTCTTTCACTGGAATATACTGTACTGTTTTATTATTTTACTCATTATGCTTAAATTGGAGATTTCATACTTGCTTTTTTATGATGCTACAGTTAGCGGTTTTAGGCTGCTAACGGCTACAGCGCGGCCCGGTGTCAGCGACCGTAACAGCTTCTTTATGATAACAATTTATAGACTAGCTTCTTTACTGTGCTACATTTAGCGGTTTTATACTTTCTTCTTTATGATGCTACATTTAGCGATTTTATACCTGGCTTCTTTAATATGCTACAGTTAGAGATTTATAGACTAGCTTCATTATTGTGTGAAAGTTACAGATTTAAGACTTGCTTTTTTATTATGCTACACTCAGCGATTATATACTTGCTTTTTTATTGTGCTATGTTAGAGATTTTTATTTACTCCTCATTCCCACTGTTCTGTAACTGTCGATGCAACACTGACATTTCCCCCACTGTGGGACGATTAAAAGATATCTTCATCTTCATCTTTATCGTAAAATTGGACGAAGAGGTTGTGCACAGTTGGGAGAGCGTAACCCAGATCAATGCAAAGTCGTATGTGTGAAGATGGTGTAATTGATAGCAGCTGTAGAATGAGTGTTTTCCAACGACCTCCGGAGCGTGACCAAACGTGCATTAAGCCCGATGACATGCGCCGTAATGGGAAGGCCTGCAGCTGGGAGTCATGGCAACGGTCCAGCTGCGGCCAGAGCGAAAAATATACAAATAAATAAATACCTGTATGCTGCGTGCTGTTTTGATTTGGGGATAACTGTGGGAATGTGAAGATGTCGGACTCTGGAGGACGACTGATGCACTTTACAACACGCTGCTTCATAAGAACAAGAAGGAAACACTTTCTGCAGAATCAAAGGTTAACTGTGTCCAGGACGAGCCCCAACCTAGTCCTCACTCACAGCAGCTCACTCTTTAACTCTAGGACTTTATCATAATAATACCACCTTAAGATGTGTTTGCATTTATCAACAAAATCTATTATTATTATTTTTTTATGTCATTCATGTATTGAGTGTTAAAACTGGTTAAAATAACTTGAAATACAGCAAAAAGTGTGTTGAAAGGCAGTGATTAGCACTCACTCTTTTCTGAAGGAAAATGACCGGACTAAATTAAGACCAGTCCAGGACCAGTCCGAGACCAGGCAAGGAACCATCTAGGACTTGTCCAAGACCCCTTTCTCAGCTTTTGGCCATGTTACTATTGTTTTCCTTTGACATTTTCACACAGAAGGCTATTTTTATGACTGTTTAAGTTATTCATATCTTTCATATATCTGTTCCACCATTGCTCTCCCCTCAGTCCTCAGTCCTGAGCCTTTGTCAAAGCAAAGTCAGTGTGCTCTCTCTTAGAAGTTTAGTTGAAAATCAGGACCGCACGTATATATGCAGCTTTGAAGGACTAATATTGTCCTTTTGATATTGTTGAAGTCTGTAAACTTCATGAGTATTCTATTTAAAAGGTTTTAAGGGTCGCTGGTCATCTGGACAAAGGCAATCTCATAGAAATTAAATGAAAAGACAGCTCAGCTTGATGTTGATAAGATAAGATCAGATAGACTTTATTGATCTCATACTGGATAACTGTACATGTCACATTTGGCACAGATAGAATCACTCAGATTTGTGCAAAAGACAGAAGTGTGCAACATGTTAAAGGGAAAAGTCTGTTCAGGCTATTTTCATGACTGTTTAAGTTATTCATATCCCTCCAGGATCCAGGATATCCACCTAAAAGTAGAAAATCCTCATATATACCTAAAAGTTGTCAACCAAAGGCTATACAAAAACTCCACTCAGGTCTACAATTCATTGAATCAATTCTCACTCAATCTCACACATTGGAATTCACTCAAATTAGCCGCAGAATCTTTGGACAGCAGCAAGACTCACTCACAGCCATTTATTATAACAAAGTTTTGAGGAAAGGGACCTCTCAAACTCCCATGTTCCCATCAGTGCATAGGTTCAGGTCCCGTCAAATTCGCCTTTTAATAAACAGCTGATATTGAGTTTTGTTTTTGGTATTTTATATTAAATTTCTGCTCTTTTATTGTATTTATATTTATATCTTGTGTTTCTGAATTTTTATGTTCCCCCACTGGTGCGCCGTCTGTACCTGAAGGATGAATAAAGTTATTTGAAATTGAATCATCCAAGTACAACACGAGCTGAGTCCCCACTGTTATCGGCTCTAACGGGTGTGTTTTGTGTCCACAGAGGGAGGTCCGGCCTCCAACAGCGTGGGAGGGGGTCTGGGCATGGGTCAGCCTCAGCACCCGTACCCCGCCCTGGGACAGCTGGCCCATGTGTACGAGCAGCAGCAGCAGCAGCAGCAGCAGCAGCAGCAGCAGCAGCAGCAGCAGCAGCAGAACAAGGACCTCAACAAGTATGCGTCGCTCAAGGCCGTGGGTGAGTGCTTTAAGTGATACTACTTTTTCTAAGAGCTAAAATTGGTGAATATAACTTGAAATGCAGAAAAAACAGTTTGTTGGAAAGCTATCAAATGCTAACTGCTGGCAAGTAAACTGTGTTGCTATAGTAACTATGGTAACACGTTTGGAAAATAAAAGATAAAGAAGAAGCCGCCTGGGAGTTCCAGTGTTAACACGAAGAATTCTGAAACTACTAGAACTCCCGGCGGGATTCTGAAAATAGTTTGTTTTTACTACTTTTATTAAAATTAAGATTTTGATTTGGGGTTTTTTCTTAATACATGTTAAATCTTTAAACACAGAAAAAAACGTATATTGAAAGGCTAAAGGCTAACTGACGTCAAGTAAACGGTTTGTTGCTATGGGAACCAGCACCAGGAAGTTGCTCATTCAAAACACTGAAAATATATTTGAAAAATGTTGTGGTAAAAATCAGTGAAAGATATTGAAATAATTAAAACCATATATTATTCTAAATAAATAGCCATATGCGCAGCTAGATGTGGATGTGGCCGTTTTTAAAGTTCAGGGAAACTTCGAGATTCAGCTGAGCTCCAAGGCCTTACCCTGACTCTGGCAGCCAGCAGGAGGTCTCTATTCAAACAAGTTGTTTGGACTGCGATTGAAAACATGAAAATATGCAAAGTAATGTGCATAATCTTTGGTATTTGTCCTTCCTACACATCATTTCTAATGTTACTCAGGAGCAGTTTATATATACTTATCCTACTACACAGCAGTTTATATTTACTTTCCCTACTACCCAGGTACAGTAGTTTGACTCGTTTATAAAGTAGATGCTTGAATCTGGCACATGTCAGTGTAGTAGTTTATCACCACTGTGTATGTAGTGAATGAATAATGACAAATGTGAAGCGTCTTTGAGTGTCCAAAAACGCTCTATATAAAACCGATCACTATTCCATAACCAAGACAGACCCCCCCCCCCCCCCCCCCACCCCCACCGTGGCAGCGCCTCACTCTGCATACATTCAGGTCCAGGCTCATATTATCCTCAAAGATTTCTGGGCAAACACTCACAAGATGCTATTTGTCTGGCCTTTATCTGCAAAACAGTCCTGGGCGTTTGTTTGTCAAGGCCTGGGCTGCATGTCGAGTGGGCACAGAGAGGAGCAGAGGCGGAGGTCACACACATTCATATTAGAGTTTTCACATTTTTCACTGCGGCTTTATCCTCTGCATGTGTTTATTTATCTTAATATGACAGTGACTAAAACCATACAAACCCTTGTCATGTGCTGCTGATGCTCAATACCTGCTTTTCATTTCACGTCTGTTATATAAGCCAGTATCAGGGCGACACGCTGACACAGTGGTTAAAACTCTCGCTTCTCAGCCAGAAGGTTCTGGGTTCAAATCCCAGGTGGATCAGGGTCTGTCTGAGTGGGGTTTGCATGTTCTTCCCTTGTCTGACCTACCAATGTAGGCTGGCCTTAGCCATCCGTAAACTCCGGTCAATTATTTTTTCCATCACGTACGTACGTCTGGGTCTGGTCCTAGTGGCTGCAGTTTCCTTGGTTGGATCCATCCGACCAATCAGAGAGCGGGGGAGGCGGGTGTTGTAGGGAGGTGTCGCCGACATTAAGAGTTTGTGCCGAATTTGCCGGTTGTAGTTTGGCAATGACGACGAATGCGATAGTAAAGTAAACCGTTCTAGTTCGGCTCCAATGTTCATCAGGCTAAATGTTAAATACGACTCAGTCAGGCGCGTTAGATACATCACAGCAAACATAGATCCAATCGTTTCAATCTGCAAAAAGCTGTTAACTCCTCCCACCTGTTAACGGGGCTCAATGGAGCAAATCCAGACCCAAACACAAAATGAAATATGTAAGATGGTGTGGTACAACCAGGCTGCTACCAATGTACAATAGGTCAAATCTTCCAGCTCTGGTCCAAACCAAGCCGAGCATCAACATCCGGAGATGGGTTCCCGGGCGCTGTTACTACGGCGACCCCTGTTCCCGATTAAGGCCCTAGTGGCATCAGAGGATGGGTCAAACGCAGAGTACAAAGTTAATGCGTCCATTTGTTTTTACGGAGATGCATCGATACAACACTTCGGATACCAGTGCAGATCACAGACTGTAAGCAATGATGCGCAATGCTAACCCGCTAGCTCAATGAAGCCTAATAGCTCTCATGAGTCATGACAATTATATAAATATGTATACCCAGGTTCAGGTGAAGAAGGTGAATGAAGAGTGATGGATGGATGTATGTTTTGTACTGTGTTTGACTATTTAGCGCACCTGTATATTAACCGCACCAGCCACATTTGATAAGAAAGTCAAGCCAGTGAAGCCAGTCTCTCGGTTCAACCTTCTCTAAATTACTTGACTATTTTGATATTCAATGAGTGTCAAATTCATCCGTGAGCCCCACACACACACACACACACACACACACACACACACACACACACACACACACACACACACACACACACACACACACACACACACACACACACACACGCACACACACACACACACACACACACACACACACACACACACACACACACACACACACACACACACACACACACACACACACACACACACACACACACACACACACACACACACACTCCTCTACTGTTCCCACCACTACATTCTCCCCTCTCCACAACCTCCATCTGTTAGTTTAACGTCTGCGAGATGAAAGAAACATGTATCGCCCTGGCATCACTGGGACATGACCCTCTGGCAGCGGAAAAAGCGTTTCTTAAATTTTCTTTTATTTCATCCCCTTTTCTCATAACTGCGATCGTCTGCTCGTGGCGTGTGTCTGCTTTTGGAGTGAGGCTGCTAATTCTTGAGCGCCTTTGTTGTCTCGTCCTCCGGGATTGACACAAATATGCCTCCTGCTTTTTGTGCAATCAAACACAAACGAAAATACCGTATTGTGCCGAGTCTATATTTGGCCGTTTATTTGGGAATTACAAAAATACACTTAACAATACAGATGCAAAGGCTGCGGAGGGACGGAGCTAATCAGCGGTAGGCGATTGGGTATTGATGTGCAAATGCAGAGATGGCTTTAAATATATGACGGGTCCACTCATCTTCGTTGCCTTTCTGGGGTCTTAAAACATTCTGCTGCTGGTTATATAAACGTCTATTGTCATTATACAACAGAGGAAAATAACCGGCTTCCAGAGCACAAAGCAGTGTTCGGTCTGGTCTGGGTCAGGAGCCAAATTACTGAACGAGCGAGAAGTGTGTGTTTTGGCTTTTAACATGATTTTGGATATTGTTTCTTTGGGGTTTTGTGTTTTAGAATTGTAATTGTCTGTGTGGGAAGGAGTATTACTATGAGAGGTCGGAATTGAGAGGATACATGTTGTCTGGTCTAAGCATATGTAATTGCGTCACTCATTTTCAGACCTTCTGAGAAAAGAGCGAAATTTTTTTGACAATACAAGGAATCTTTTTAAATCTTCTTTAAATAATAGTTACACAAACAGCATTGAATTAGGAGTAAATGTCACAGTGATTACATGGTTCTCAAATCTTGAGAATCTTCCTGTTAGTTAGGGCTGCTTTAGCCTGCTCTTACCATACCACTGTGCACATTTCATTCCGGTCTGGATTTGCTCCATTGAGCTCCGTTAAAAGGTGGGAGGGGTTAACTCCTTTTGCAGATTGAAATGATTGGATCTGAGTGTACCGTGACGTATGTAATGCGCCTGAGTGAGTGAGACATTTAGCCTAGCTTTAGCATTTAGCCAAGCTTTATCCATCTCCACTAACAGAGCCCGTGGGGAGTAGAGCCGCAACATTTATGCAGCAACGACATTTGCTATAATTCCTCTTGCTATTTGTAGCTAAACCAGAACAGATTACTTTACTGTCGCATTCGCCACCATCAGCAAACTACAACCAGCAAATTTGGCGCAAACTCTTGACGTCACAGACACGTTCATACAACACCCGCCTCCCCCGCTCACTGATTGGTTGGAGGAGATTAAACTGAGGAAACTGCAGCCACTAGGATCAGACCCAGACACACACGTAGGAAATTATAAGTGGCCGAGGTATACGAATGAAGGGTATACGAAGACTAGGGCTACTTTAATGTAATGTAATTGTGGAAGATGGAATTGTTCTGTCAATCTTATGCAATTTGCCAGGATTTTTAGCCTAAGTCACTTGGAACAGTATCAAATGGTGACTTCATTTATTCAATTTGTATCTACTTCAGATATTGAATAAATGAAGTCACCAATTGAAACCTATAACTCAAGGCTTTCCTTTCCACTTTCTTAACTGATCTGTTTGACCTGGCTACATGTGTTAGCAAATATCTCAAAAAAATAATATTTCTTATATGTAATATCAATTCAATTCAATGTATTTTTGTATAGTCCTAAATCACAATAACAGTTATCTCAGTGGACTTTAAAAAAAACGATTAATTTACCAACACAAATCAGAGAATCAAAAGTCCAACACAAGAAATTCAACACTAATAACACATGGTCTATAAAGGGCAGATGACCAATGTCCGTAAATGTTGTTGAATATTGAGTGTCCTGGATCTTTTAAAGCCGCGTTCAAACCGGATCAACGCAAAGTCAACGGTGACGCGCATGGAACTGCATGTGCGTCTCTTGGGATGCACACAAAGTGGTCACGGGGACATTAGCGGTCTGAGCGAGCAGACTGAACATACTGTAAACAGCCAAAACATATGGTCCTATGGTCACTTGTGGTTGGGTACGGACCGAAAAGACAAAATCACAGATCGAATTATGAGATTCCAGAGTGGCCTTAGAATCCTTAGAGAGAGGGAGAGGAGCTCAGTCACGCGGGAGGAGCTCGAAGTAGAGCCGCTGCTTCCCCCCCACATCTAGAAGAGTGGAGGTGGCTCGGCGTCTGTTCGGGAGGAGACCCATTAAAAACACAATGGAGGAACTCTGTCTCTCAGCTGGTCTGGGAACGCCTCAGGATTCCCCCAGATGAGTCGGAGGAAGTGTGAGAGTAGAGAAAAGTCTGGGCGTCTCTGCTCAGGTTGCTGCCCCCTCAACCTGGCAACGGATAAAGCAGAAGAAAATGGTTGTATGAATGGATTTTCTTTTTAGCAACACTTGTCTATGATTTACAAGCTAATAATGCTACTGCTTGTACTGGTTCTTTGGCAAAGGTTTTCATTTTGGACTTTAGTGCAGGACATAAAATATTCCACAGAATCCAAAGGTTGGCATATCTCAGAATTAAACTAGTGCTTCATGAAGTACTTTCCGAGTCGCAGTACCCTTCAGGATTTAAAGAGCGGTACACGTCATGTCCGCAGTCCCGTTTTACACGAAGGCTTTTAACTCTTCTCTCACAATAAAGAACAGTTTTGGTCCGACTTGAATTGGCTCCAAGTTCAATAAAAGAATATCCTTCCAAACCTTTTAGCTCCCGTTCTGCCGCCGCTTTAGCTTCATTGTGGACGTTAAAAAAAGGCAATCTTTCGACTTTTCAAGCACTTTTTTTTCCAACACTGCTTCACTCTCCACAAGGACTTTCCAATCTGTGCATAAGCTTCATACATTTTTCTCATTTCCGTTTTTTTTTTTTTTTTAACCATCCAAGCCATTGTCACCTCTCAGGCTCGTTTTCTCCATCTCGGAGAATCATCGGCGAGTAATCTGGGCTCTTGACGTTCCAGTGGCCACTATCTGATTGCACACAGGTGTAATTGAAGTACGGTCAGGAGGCTGCTCACTCACATGACACATTTCCATTCCACAAGTGCTACTCAAAGACCGGTTGCCATGGGATACCAGTCTGGCCATACAGTGGAATGATGATGGGATGTTGTGATGGAACATGGTGGAGGTGAAAGCACACTCTAAGTAAGTAATCTTTATTATAGCGTCTTTCACAGACAACAGAGTCACAAAGCGCACAAACCCAAAGAGCGCACAAACCCAAAGAGTTCAGATTCCCTCACGGTGATGACGAGAGCGAGACGCCGAACGCACTGGACCAAGTCCCGACCAAAACCCTTCATTCAATCATTCATTCATTACAATCAGACCTACTGTGCATGTTTTAAGGGGAAATCGAAGCACCCGGAGGAACCCTACACAAACACTGACGCTCCGGTTTCCCCTACCACTAAAAACATGCACGGTCTAATTGTAATGATTGAATGATTGAATGGAGGGTTGTTTTGTATACAGTATGTTTTGTTTTATTAACAACAAGTCAGCTCAAAAAATATTTGTTCTAATGTCACTTCTCCGTTTTTGTAAATAAACTCTTCATAGCTCCATCGTTCAGAAATTAATGATGGACAAATTACCATAAGTCTTTTGTGAACATTTTGTGCGAGCCTCATTCCATGTATTTGCTTCCCCAAACTGGAACATGGCTTAAATGGCACTCTCGCTTCTCAGCAAGAAGGTTCTGGGGTTCGAATCCTGGTTAGAACAGGGCCTTTCTGAGTGGAGTTTGCACGTTCTCCCCGTGTCTGTGTAGGGTTCCTCCAGGTGCTTCGGTTTCCGGTACCACTAAAAACATGCACAGTAGGTCTGATTGTAATGAATGAATGATTGAATGGAGGGTTTTGGTCGGGACTTTGATGCTCCAGTGCGTTCGGTGTCTCGCTTCCGTCATCACCGTGTGGGAATGGAAAAATATCTTATATTTGAACATTGTAAAGCGCTTTGGGCGACCTTGGTCTGTAAAACGTGCTATAGAATTACTCACTTACTAAATATAGTTGCCCATGCTAACCCTTTGCCATCAATACTCACAGGGGCCGCATGTTTCGCAGGGTCCCTTTAGATCAGGGGTCTCAAGCCTGTAGCTCGACACCCCCTTCCAGGTAGCTCGCCAAAGGATTTAGAAATGAGCAAATCAAATAATATACATAATGTTTCATATTGTATTATTCATTTTGATTATTTGTTGTTTGTAAATGCCCTTACTTTGTCACTAGTAATAAATATGTGATGATAAATAATGACTGTACCCGATATCAGTCTCGTTCACACCAGTGGGGGAGGGTCCCAGCTCAAAAGTGGCCAAAATGACGTGCGCTGACATGCTTGCAATACCACCCCGGGCCGATGGGGATGGACCCAGAAGAAGAATTAGCCAATGCTTACATATAGCATTGGCAGACCTCTCAAAAACGTCTTTACAGGATGGACCAAAAGTTGGCTCTTGGCCCAAAGCTCCGTTCCACATGTGTGTCAATGCTGAGGGGGGTGATTTTTTTGGTCCACTCTAGTTTACTTGCTGTGAATTTTTTAAGTCTCTCGTTCAAATGAATGGAGCTGCGCCGGCTGACGCATGCGCAGATGCGTTTTTTCACAATTTTCTTATGGGTGGGACCATTCGCGGCCATTTTCGATTGCTCCAGTAGAGCACATTTTTTGGCCCATTAGTTAGAACGGCGGAGATAGGCGTGACTCTGTCCATTAATATATACAGTCTATGGTTCACACCGATGTATCGCCACATTTTTGCCGAGGCCACTTAAAGAAGTAGCTCTCTACCTTTATCGTCCCGGCTATGTAGCTCTCTGGGTGAATAATGTTGGAGACACTTGCTTTAGATCCTACATAGAAAATACAAAACATTTCGATTTCAACATTTCAGCTCCAGCCGACACCAATAAAAAGCACAGGGTGTATTTTTAAGTAACAGCCGCGTGGAGTTGCAGTAATTTAAACTTTTCTTCTGCCGTTTGGACCCATCCTCAGGAGAAACGAAGCGCCCAGTCTGTATTTGCTCCTCTCATTAATTGCTTGAGCCACTTTCCCTATGGTCCCCTGTCCAGCGCTGATAAGCCACACTCCTGTCAATCAATATCCGCCTCCACTGTCCCGCCGAGCGTTCCTTTAAGGTCAGTCTATCGACCCTCAGCCTCCGCAAAGCTCCTGGCCCCTAATAAAGGCCCTGTACGCAGCGCTAAGAGCAAGAGGGCCGTTCGCTCTGTGTGCGCAAATGGCCAATTACTTACACTGTGCTCTTAAAAAGTCCAAAGTATTTCTCAAAGGCGAGCTTAAGAGGCATCCTTACATCTACTCAGCGCCAGCGTTTGAGTGATCTGAGGGACGCGACTCTCTGAAAAGGAAAGTTATAGCAGTTAAGCTAACGTAGGAAGGTGTCGGCTGCAAGGATACAGCCACAATTCACTCTTTAAAGCACATTACATTTATTATATTTAGATTACATGGAATTCAAATAGGCCGACAAAGGCTCAGTTGATAGAACATTGGCCTCTGAGCCTGAAGGTCGTGAGTTTGAGCCCACCACAAGACCTACTTCACGACTCCCACTGACGCCTGCTGTGCCGTTGTGTCCTTGGGCAAGAGACTCAACCCCACTTTGCCTGAAGCCCCCACTGAAAGATCAAGGCTCCTGTGGACTCAGGATCAGTGAGGGGCTGGTGCTCTGTGTACTGGATGGAGTTCTGACTGCACCCCCCAACCCAGAAATGGATTAAGGGGAAGAAAATGAATGGATGGACGAATTCAAATAGATACGAACATATTCAAACTCCACTGGCTCCCCATAACCCACAGAATCCATCTGAAACTCTTTCTCACATTCAAAGCTCTCCATATCCGGCCCCCCTCATACCTGGGTGACCTGCTCCACCCATACACCCCGTCCTGCTCTCCTCGCTGTCCCCACCATCAAAATGTCCACGATGAGAGGCCAGAGCCTTCAGCCGCTCGGCCTCCAAACTCTAGACCAGTCTCCCGCTCAACCTGCGACAGTTGAACTCTCTGAACATTTTCAAATCACATCTACAGTAAAAACCTTTATAAACTGGCTTATTCCTTGTAATTTTGAAAATGTATCATGTTTTGTACTTTTAATATTGTGTGTGATGTTTTTTTGATATATTGTAAGGCGTCCTTGGGTGTCGTGTAAGGATAATAAAAGGTATTATCATTATTGTTATGAAAAGACAATAGAAGACCACAATACACAAGTTAAAAGCCTAAAGCACATTTGCCAATTTATTTTTGTATAGCCTTTAATCACAACAGCAGTTACCTCAGAGGACTTTACAACATTGTCAGTTGGCCAACACAAATCAGAGAATCAAACACAAGAAAGAGACCATAGTCCATAAAAGTTAAAAAATGTTCCTAATGGAGCAGTATGTAAAAATGTGGCCAAAAGTGGTACTGCAGCCTCTCCCACTCTCCATGACTCAGGTTGCCAGATATGCAGACGAATCCAGTTGGGACCATAACAGCTGAATACACAAGAGTTTTGTCAACAACAAATCTATAACCAACACCTTTTTCACAAAGATTGAAATCCTGGTTTTATTCCTTGTTTTGTCGTTAATGATTTGGGAATCACAGCGAGGCCTGATTCAGTCCTGCGGCCACATGGTACTTTACCAGTGAGATTAGCTCAACGCGGTAACTCATGGCAACCTGGATCACAGACTTTCTGATTGGTGAAATGGTGGAGGGCGGGACATCGAAATGAAAACAATAACAAGATTTAGGGCTGGAAAACTAATTTAGAAATCCAAATATCTCTGAACTACTGTCGTCAGTTAACGAAGTATTGGAAAATAACATGTTTTATTAATGCCTTTTGACAGATTAGGGCCCTTCAATGATAGATAAGTGTCCAGAAGCAGCAAAAATAAAAAATGATCATTCTCAAAAGCTAACAATAGCAACAGCCCTTCAGGTCACAGCAGCAGAGGTGGAGTAGCCTCTGGGTGGAGCAGGACGGGTCACATGGTGGAGTAGCCGCTTGGTTCAGATAATTTTCTCTGCTCTGGTCCGAAGTAAAATGCTAAATGCTTCATTATCATTTTTCAAAAAGTTTGCATTCCTCCAGTGGATTTTCAGCTGATCCACTTGGTTCGGACCATGAACCCTCTCTGCTCTGGTCTGGACCAGTGTAAAACCATGAACACTGTACTGCAGCAACATCTCAGGCAGAAAAAGCAAGAAAGATAAAAATTGTAAAACACTAAACAACAAATGTTTCAGAGCCGTTTTCCAGCGCATTCAAAAGAGTAATGATGACTACTTTAAAACGGAAAGCTTTGGCCTCAACCTCAAAAATCCAGCAGTCTGCTCTTGTAAACAATGCTGCCGGCACTTTAAGACTCTAAAGTTTGCCTACAAAATAAAACAGTATATGAAGAAGAGTGAACAAGAAAATATGAGCTTGACCTTAAACCTTGTCTAATTGAAAACTTTGACTTGTGATTAGAAAAAGTGTGGCTCGGTAAAAATAGCCTGCTCTGGTGACCTGGTTTCCCGCCGCTCCACGTCTCATTCGGAATCGCACAGAGCTCGTACCACATTATTAAATATAACCTTTGATGATAATATAGATCACAAACCATCTCTCTGATTTCATCTCCAGCCTCCTCTTTCCATGCAAATGAGGAACGGGGAAAAAATCAAGCCAATTATTTTTTTTTTTCTCAGATTACATTAGACTGACGCAGCGGACAGATTCTTTAAATTCTGTCTGAAGATCTGCAGACATGTATTTTTGATCAGTCTGTATCTAGAAACCGGAGCCAAATATTTGTGAGTGGATTGGAATTGTAGAGCAGATTACTGTCTCTTACTGTATCAGAGCGGAATATTTTTGCATGGCTAAATAGTTGTGTCGGAGAAGACAATAAGAGTCGGAAAAAGGAGTGGGAAGAATCAGCCGCAGAAAGACGTTCAGCCACACTCAGGCAGATCGAGCGTGTCCCGGTTTGAAACAGGACGCTGAATGAGTTTTAGCTCATTATGATATCATTAAAGCCGGAATCACTCACTTTTGTCATAGAAAAAAAAGTCCATTCTTTTCTTATAGAGCAGGCATGCCAAACTTTTCCAAAATTTTTAGTGGCCCCTAATTACTTTGAATAACTTAATAAATGGAAACCAAGGAATTTTCTTCATCCTGTATTTTCTCAGGGAAACAACCAAGTTCAATTTATTCTAACATTTTCACTCAACGCAAAGTTAGAAGTGAAATTTTGAAAAATAAAGCAATGTGTTTAACGTCATATTTGGCCCAGTTTTGCATGATTTTAAACAATAAACACATCGTAATGTATTGCACGAAGAAAATACTTAGATACGTTTCTGTAAATGCTTCATATGAGCAGCAGAAGTAAACATCAATACATCCATCCATCTATCTAGTGTAAATTATATATATTAGGGAGCGGGATGACCATAGTCCTTGTTAATAATGTCCTTAAAGGAGCTCCTTGTCCTCTCCCTCTCTCCCTGACTCAGGTTGCCAAACGTCAATACCTTTCTGTCGATGAAGAACGTGGAAAGTTTTGCATCAGTCAAAAAGTTATTTTCTGCCTTCAATTGTCTCCATTTGTCAAAGGCCGATAGAAATTCTTGTTTTAATCCTTGTTTTGTCATTAATTATTTGAGAATCATCAAAAAAAAATCATTTTTTAGAAACTGCGGCCACATGTTCCTTTACCAGTGGGTTTAGCTCGACGCGGTGAGTTCTGGCAACCCGGACATTGAAATGAAAACATTAACAAGATTTACGGGCTGTAGATCCAATTTTGAAATTCGCATATCCCTACTGAACTTTTGTTATCAGTTAAATAAGTATTCGCAAAGACCATGATTCATGAATGCCTTTTGACTAATTAGGGCCATTTAACGATGACTGGACATGACAGTTGTTACATATAGCTCCTTTAAATGTCATGGATCATCACTGTCCGGCAAGAAACAACAGGGTTTTAGAGCGAGGACTGGGGCTGAGGAGGCTCCCAGGCGGGGATGGGGAGAGGTGGGGGGGGGTTCAGGTCCACATGACACACACCTCACCCTCTCCCCGCTCTCCCCGCTCTCTCCCAGCCGCCATCAGCTTTTGACACTCGTCACAGTCACATGTTTATCCACTCACTGCCACACACTATATCCAATACACTTTCTTATCTTGGGAGTCTGTCAGACCCCGTATCGGCCCCTCCCCTCCCTCCTGGACCAGACTCAGTGGAAGAATCTAATCCATCTTTTATGTTTTATTGTGGATGTGGGCTTTAAGGGGAGCTGCGAGGCTTTGTTGCCGCTGCCTAAACGCCGCGGTCTCGGTGGGACGCTGGCCTTTCCCCCCCCCACGGGAGAGAAGCTCCACTGAGAAGCAGCGGCGTTTGGCGGTTCCACTCACGTACGCCGCGGGAAGTGTGAGCTGGATTGATTCACCTGTCGCTCGAGCAAGTTTGATCCCCCGGGGTCTCGCTCGCTCCACGCTCTCTCACTCGGCCGCTCTTTTGTTTGAATAAATAGGTACGATGAAACGGTGAAGGCTTAAAAACCACTCAGCGAGGACGGAAGCGAGACGCCGAATGCACTGGAATCAAAGCGGCACGGTGGCTGAGTGGATAGCACTCTCGCTTCTCAGCAAGAAGGTCCTGGGTTCGAATCCCGGTCGGACCAGGGCCTTTCTGAGTGGAGTTTGCATGTTCTCCCCGTGTCTGCGTAGGTTTCCTCCGGGTACTCCGGTTTCCCCTACCACTAAAAATATGTCCAATAGTTCTAGCATGCGCCTCCTGTACTGGCGACCCCGCTCCCATCTCTGTGTGGAGTGAGAGACAAATGCCCAAAATTAACAATTGTAAACCGCTTTGAGACTCAGATCTGCAGTGAAAAGGCGGTATATAAATAAAGATTACTTACTTACTAAAGATTACTTACTCAAAGCCCTCGACCAACACCATCCACTCACTCACTCACTTGTTGTCTATGTATTTAGTGGAAAGGGACAGGGATTCGAACCCAGGACTATCCACTCTGCCACCATCTTGTACTCTATCTTATCAGAAGGGTTTGAATCCTGGGTCCTGGGTTTTTACCGCTCAAAACATGGCCTTTCAGAGTCGAGTTTGCATGTTCTTCCTGTTGTCCACGTAGGTTTCTAAATACAGGACATTACTGGAATAAAACCCGGTGTATGAACCCATGCTGCATGGTCAAAAATGCAAGCCTGACTTTTCTGTTTTTGACTTTTGTTTTATTTTAACAACACAATCATTTTGTTTGAACTTTAGTTTTATTTCACAAACTGTTGCTATATTTTTTTCTTTTTAAAAATAAGATATATTTGCTCGTCTCATTGGCAAATTGTGGTAAGAAATCAAAATGTGTTTCCTGCTCCTGCTGTGTCTATACAAGTGTCACTGATAATAATTCTCGAGTAACTTAGTCCCTAGTCACTTTACTGCTGATATTGTTACTATTGTATATTCTGCTCATATTCTCGGCTGCTAAAGTACAACATACACAATACAATACAATACAATTTATTCTTGTATAGCCCTAGGTCACAACAGAAGTCATCTCAGAGGACTTAACAAAACCATTGAAATCACCAACACAGGTCAGAGAATCAACAGTTAAAACACATGAAAAATATAAGGTACACATCTGTAAATAGTTCTGAATCAAGTGCACTCATAGCTCCAGATAAGATAAGATAAGATAGACTTTATTGATCTCACACAGAAGAAATGTACTTGTCACGTCTGGCATGGATAGAATCACTCAAGATTGTGCAAAAGAGAGAAAAGCGCAAACATGTTAAATTCAGGATATATTACGTACAATTCAAAAGTGTGAATCAAAGAAACAGTGTCAATAGTAGTGCAGGTTTTTTAGTACTAATGCAAGTTTAATTCTATTGTCAATTATCTTAAATATTAGATTCTGTTTGATGTGTGCAGTCTGAGTGCTGTTTTTTCCTACTTTCTCTGCTGTTATGTGCACAACGATAAAATATCCTCACTGTGGGACAAATTAAAGAATATCTTGCCTTTTCTTATTTATATTTATGCAAAATTTGAGCTTTTTGTTTTGTTTTTCCCCATAACTTTTTGCAGTGAAGGTATTATTGTGCCTTCTTGACGTCTATAGAGGCAGGAGTTCCACATCTAACCCTCCGTGTCATGAGCCGTTGTAGCAGCAGCCTTCACGCCTCGCTCCGCACTGTCAGTTTCTGCCACACGTGCTCCGCTCTCCTCTCGCTAACGTAACGTGACCTTCGGATCCTAAAGCGTGACTCCAGCAGAACGTGTCGCCTCCTCGTCCTTGGAGATAAAGTTAGCGCTCACCGGTCACTTTGGTTTCTGTCGCTGAGGCCTCGACGATTCTTATTAGTTTATAGTTTGTACAGCCCTAAATCAGCCGCAGTCGTCTTGGAATAATAACACACACTTTCTGAATGCGCTGGAAACGTTCAGAGTGTGTGTGTTATTATTCCAAAGTTGTCTGGAAATGAGAAAAAAACACTTAAAAACAAGCTTGAATCTTGGAAAAAAAATAAGTAAATAAATCTGCAGCTCTGAAATACACTGAAAAAAGCAAAATCTTGGAAATATTTATTTACTTTTTTATTTTTTTTATTTACTAAAATTAAGATACATCCTGCTTATTTTTTCTTTTGCTTGAATCTACTTTGTCATGTAATCAGAATCAGAATCAGAATCATTTTTATTGCCACGTAAGTAACAGGAGGTCACAGACTAGGAAATTGCTTTGGCTCAGTGCAACAGTCAAAAAGAGATAATAAAAATAAGAATAAAAAATACTTCTAAAGAATAAATTTAAATTTAAAATAGAGTTACAGTTACTATTTACAATATACAAGTGCACATGGTGCACACAATGTAAGGTGACAGCAGTACAGTGAAGTAAAGTGACGTATGATGGGCAGTAAAGTGACTTTATAAAGGGCGGGGGGACAGGTTAAGAAGTGTTCAAGAGTCCAACAGCAGAGGGGAAGAAACTGTTCTTGTGGCGGGAGGTTCTAGTCCTGATGGACCGCAGCCTCCTGCCTGAGGGGAGTGGTTGGAATAGTCCATGTGCAGGGTGAGAGGGGTCGGCTGTGATACGACCAGCCCGGCCTCGAGCTCGGGCGACGTACAGGTCCTGCAGCAATGGAAGGCTGCGGCCGATCACTTCCTCTGCAGAGCGCACAATGCGCTGTAGTCTCTGTTTGTCCCTGACTGTGGCTCCAGCGAACCACACGGTGATGGAGGAGGTGAGGATGCACTCGATGATGGCCGTGTAGAACTGCACCAACATCTGTGCAGGCAGCTTGGCTTTCCTGAGCTGCCGCAGGAAGTACATCCTCTGCTGGGCCTTCTTGATGAGGGAGCTGATGGTCGGCTCCCACTTGAGGTCCTGGGTGATGGTGGTGCCCAGAAAACGGAAGGACTCCACAGAGGTGATGGGGGAGTCCATCACGGAGGGTGGGGGTGGGGGGACAGTGCTCTTCCTGAAGTCCACAATCATCTCCACTGTCTTCTGGGCGTTCAGCTCCAGGTTGTTACCACTGCACCAGGACACCAGCCGGTCCACCTCCCTCCTGTAGGCGGACTCATCGTTGTTGGAGATAAGTCCAATGAGGGTGGTGTCGTCCGCGAACTTGATCAGCTTCACAGAGTCGTGGCTGGAGGTGCAGTGGTTGGTGTACAGGGAGAAGAGCAGGGGAGAAAGAACACAGCCCTGTGGGGCTCCTGTATTTATAATCCGAGAGTCCGAGACATTCTTCCCCAGATGCACTCGCTGCTTCCTGTCCGTCAGGAAGTCAGTGATCCACCTGCAGGTGGAATCGGGCACGTTGAGCTGGGAGAGCTTGTCCTGGAGCAGGGATGGCAGGATTGTGTTGAAGGCAGAGCTGAAGTCCACGAACAGGACCCTGGCGTAGGTCCCCGGGGAGTCCAGGTGCTGTAGGATGTGGTGGAGGGCCAGGTTAATGGCGTCGTCTACAGATCTGTTGGCTCTGTAGGCGAACTGCAGGGGGTCCAGGAGGGGGGAGGTGAGGGACTTGAGATGGGAGAGAATCAGGCGTTCAAATGACTTCATGACGACAGACGTAAGTGCTACAGGTCTGTAGTCATCGAGTCCTGTGATCCTGGGCTTCTTCGGGACGGGGACAATGATGGAGGATTTGAAGCAGGCCGGGACATGGCAGGACTGCAGAGAGGTGTTGAAATTGTCCGTGAACACAGGAGTAAGCTCACTGGCGCAGTGTCTCAGAGTGGCCGGAGACACGTGGTCCGGGCCAGGAGCTTTGCGGGGGTGCAGCCTCAAGAAGAGTTGTTTAATCTCTTTAGCGGCTATTGTTAGGCTGGGGGCAGGGCTGATGGGTGGGTCGTTAGAGTAGTGGGGGGTGGGGGAGGGAGAGGTGTCAGGGGCAGCATCAAAGCGACTGAAAAATAAGTTCAGATCGTCAGCTAGCTTGTGGTCGTCAGCACAGGGGGGGGCTTTGGGTTTGTAGTTGGTGATCTCCCGTAGGCCCCTCCAGACAGAAGCAGTATCGTTGTTACCAAACTGCTCCTGTAGTCGTTCTCTGTGCCGGGACTTGGCTGCTTTCAGTTCTTTCCTGAACTGATATTTAGCTGCTTTGTAGCCGCTGCGGTCCCCCTCCCTGAAAGCAGACTCCTTTGCTTTCCTGAGCTGCCGGAGTTTAGCAGTGAACCAGGGTTTGTCATTGTTATAGATGACCCTGGTCCTTGTTGGAATGATGCTATCCTCACAGAAGTGAATGTATGACGTCACAGTGTCCGTGTATTCATCCAAACTGTCTGTGGCAGCTCTGAAAAGGTCCCAGTCTGTAGATTCCATGCATGCGCGCAGCTCTTCCACAGCTTCATCAGACCATACTTTGGAGCTCCTCATTGCAGGTTTTGAGAGCTTTAGTCTCTGTCTGTAAGCAGGAACCAGATGTATCATGGAGTGATCTGAGAAGCCGAGGGCTGGCTTGGGAACAGCGCGAAAAGCTCCGCGCACGGTGGTGTAGCAGTTATCCAGAGTGTTCTCCTCTCTGGTCGGGCATTTGATAAACTGTCTGTATTTGGGTAATTCCTGGCTCAAGTTTCCCTTATTAAAATCCCCCAGGATAATAATCAGAGAGTCCGGGTATAAGCGTTCCATACACAGTACTTGCTCTGCGAGTGCGCGCTGAGCCTCGCGCGCGTCCGCGCATGGCGGTATGTAAACAGAGGCAAGAATGAATGAAACAATTTCACAAGGGGAGTAAAATGGTTTACAATGAATGAAAAGATATTCCAGAGCAGGAGAGCAGTGCTTGGAGATCACTGTCACATCGTTACACCAGTTTGTATTGACGTAGAAACACAGCCCTCCGCCTCTGCTCTTCCCTGAGAGCGCACAATGGCGATCCGCGCGGAACAGCCCAAAGCCCTGCAGCTCCAGAGCGCAGTCCGGGATCCGCTCATTTAGCCAGGTCTCAGTGAAGCAGAGGACACAGGATGTGGCGAAGTCCTTGTTTCTTCTCATGAGCAGGCTGAGTTCGTCCATCTTATTGCCCAGTGAGCGTACGTTGGAGAGAAAAATGCCGGGGAGAGCCGTGCGCGCTCCTCTCCTCCTAAGACGCACGAGCAGGCCTCCGCGCTTTCCCCTTTTACGGGCCCACACTTTTTTGGCTAGAACATGAACTAAATTAGCCGCAGATGCCAAGAAAACAGGCAATAGGTCCATGGGAACGGTGGGTCGGATGTTCATAAGTTCCTCACGGGTGTAGGAACAGCCAGATGCGCAGTTAAAAAGTAAAAACAAAAGAAAAAGAGAGCAGCAAAGAGCCATGTCGACCGTACGAGGCGCCATCTTTGTTTTAAGATAAGATTATTTTACTAGTTTTAAGATAATAATTCTTAGATATTCTTATTAGAGAAAAAAAGTCTGAGCAGTGAGTTTTAAGCTTGTTTTTTTTCTTCAGACAACTTTTCTTGTTTAGATCAAATAAGTTTGTTATGCTATATTTTAAGGAGCTATCTCTCAAAAATGTAAATAATTCTAATAATCTCATATTTTCAGAAATCAAGTCATTTTTCTTTGTTCTATTGGCAGATGTCATTTTTTATTATCTTAAGACGTATTTTACTTATTTTCATATATTTTTTCCAGTGCAGTCGTTGGGTTTTACATTCATTATTGTTCTTGTTTTTCTATGTAAATATTAGTGCAGTACAGTGTTCATGGTTTTAAACTGCTCCAAACCAAACAGATCAAGCATAAATCCAATGGTATGCAATTATAGTCTTCAGAATTTCACTCTGAACCAGAGCAGAGAATGGCCAGAACCAAGCAGACTCTGCAGACAGCAACTATGGCTGTTGCACTTTTTTTTTTTTTATCGTTAGTAACTTTTAGACCAGGTGTCTCCAACCTGTTTCACCCAGAGAGCTACTTTCCCTGAGACGAAAAAGGCAGAGAGCTCCTTAAAGCGGTCCAGGGAAAAATTCTCTGACAGATTGATGAGAACAAACCTGATATCGGGGTCATTATTTATCACCACATATTCGCTACACTAACAAAAAGTAGTTTGCATTTACAATAATAGATAATAATAATAATCAATTTACTACAATCTTGATTTGTACATTTCTAAATCTTTTGACGAACCACTGGTGGCTCCTGAGCTAAAGGGCAGATATTATTGCTTAAGAATTTCCCTGACGGGGATCAATACAGTTTCAGCCTAAACCTAACCCCTGTCTCTCTATCCACATGGTTTGTGTCTGTGACTGATGACAAACAATGATGTAACATAGTAAAAAACACACAAAAAGCTGAGTTTGCGCAATATGTGTCTGTAGGTATATGTATAGCAACTTTCCAAAGCCTGTGATGGCAGAATAGTCACTCACTCATCTTCAGTTTGCGGTCTACGGTGTCTGTGTTTCCCCCAAAACAATTATTTTGAAGCCCAGTTCCAGAAAATGTGTAATATAGTAATTTAGCCTTAGTTTCGAAGAGCTTCTCCTGAGCTGGGTTTTCCTGCAGTCCTTGGGTTTGTGCACGTGGGTTGTGTGAAGGCGACCTTGGTCTCTTAACATGTTTTCAGGACTTGAGAATAGAGTTGTTATTTCGGCTGCAGAGGGCGACCGTTTGAAGTGGATTCTCCGGGAGCAGAGGTCTTTCACGCCGGTCGTTCTGCATGAAAATCTGAGCTGTGTTTGAATGTGGGCTCTGGGTGTACTTTTCATGACTCATTTCTCCCACCGTCCATTATCTAATTACATCTGTTTAACTTTAATTTACTCAAAATGACTCCTGGAAAAAGACACCCAGGAAACCTCAGCTTGAATGGCAAATGTGTGGTACTATACTGCATTTTTCTAATCAGAATAAAATGGCATGTTCTCATTGAGATATGTGTAGATTTGAGTTCATATAACGCACACCAACATCATTTCAGACTGAAAGTTATCCCACTTTTCTATCGAAGAAAATGATTTTTAAAGTTGACCATGGTTGTTGGGGTTGTATCCATCGGTAAACACGTGTGAAAAAACAGCTGTATGCTGTTTTTAAGAAGGCATTCTGTAAGATGTTATGGCCACTGTAAATAATGTGGCCCAAGCTCAAAACAGACATATTTATATTGTAACTGTTTTTATACAGTAAAAAACTTCCATAACTCATGAGTCTATTATAGACCTTGTGATAATTAATAAGAGTTTATGCACTTTTCACAACTTTCAAAAGGCCAGAATAGCTCTTTGGTGGAAAAATGTACTCCCTGTTTCCAGCCTTTATCATTATTTTAATTATTTGCGATTTCTGTTTTTACAAATTTATGACAGTAAGATTATGTTCAAAGTTTACACAGAAAATTATCACTTAAGGGAAAAGTGAAACATTAATTTGTATTTATCATTGATTCCCCTCAGTGTCGCTGTTAAAATTAAAAGCATTTTTTTAATCAAAATAAGAAAGCGGCCGACTGGGCCAAACCAGACTTTCCTTTTCCTTTTCAGCAGCCCTAATTTTGAAATAGTCAAATGCACTTCATTAAGAGGACAAGCTCTCAACTGATGTTTGGGTATTTTGTACTTAATCTGGTAAATCTCTAATAATCATCTTCAATCACTCAATACATGGCGCTGGTAACCCACTACTATAGCCACAGCTGCCCTGGGGCAGGCTGATGGAACTGAGGAAACTGTGCCATCGGGCCCTCTGACCACACACCAGACACATCAGACACATCAGACACATCAGAGACATCAGACACATCAGACACATACGGGGGAATGTGGGAGAAGTGTCTTGCTTCAGGACCCACCACTGCTGCAGATGCTCCTCTGTGGCACCAGATGTTCACGGAGGTCTCCCATCTCAGTACTAACCAGGCCCTACTTAGCTTCTGATCCGACAGGAACCACCAGGTGGCACCACTGAAGCCAAAACAGATTTGAACGGTTTTGGCTTTAACGTTGAATATATTTTTGTTTAGATTTTCAAACAAATAGAAAGCCTTAATTTTATCATATGGGACAAGAATTAATATTTATATTAATATGTTCCAAAGTCGGATGAATAATTGTTGTCACTGAGATTTCAATTGCCATTAATCTTTCTTCCTTATATTAGGACCACTAATAATCTGATTTTGTCATAGATTATTACCATAGATCCTTAAGTACTGTTCATTAACCCTTCGTGTTTGTCTGCATGTCTTTCAGCGGCCAAGTACAACGGAGAACTCTACAACAAGCGGCGGCTGATGGTGGAGCTGCCGTCCAAGGGAGGCCTCCCGCTGCAGCCGATGGGGAACTCCCGCCCCTCCATGTCCACCATGACCCCCCCGCTGCCCTCCAACCCGATGACCTCATCCCACATGAACCAACCCATGGCCCAGATGATGCCCATGACTTCCATGACGTCTATGACACACATGACCTCAATGGCGCCCATGACGTCGCTGTCCCACATGCCCACGCTGACCCCCATGACCTCCCTGGGCCCGCTGACCCCCGAGCCGGTCGCCACTTACACCACCCTCCCCACGGAGCGCCACATGTCCGGATCCTCTTCCGTGCTTCGTGCCAACGGGCAGAAACTGAAAAGCATCCACACGCACCCAGCCCACAGCTCACACAGCCACTCTCACGGCCACAGTAGCAAGCCGCCGGGGATGTCCGGAACCTCGCTGGCGCACATGTCAGGGACTATGCCAGGCGGGACTTCTATGGGCATGTCCCGGGGGAACGAAGGCGGGATGGGCATGGGCACCGCGACCATGGGGAGGCCATTTCAGTACAGTTCCAACACGATATCGGCCACTCCGCACTCCATGGGGATCAAAGGCTGGGACGGGACGGAGACGGTGGGGCGAAGGAAGGCGTACGGGCACAAGAGGCCGCAGTGCACCGTCCTCGAACCCAACCAGCTCCACGGGACGCGAGTCCAGAGCCGCAGCCAGCACTTCCTCCCCACGCAACCCTACTTCGTCACCAACAGCAAAACCGAGGTGACCGTGTGAGTCCGTGAAAAGGTCCGCGAAAGGTTTTCTTGAATGCATGTGGAAAGGAAGGGCCTGCGGGGGGGTGAAAACGTGGCTTCATCGGGCAGGTCTTTTTTTGTCGTCGTGTCGAAAAGGCTCGTGCCGTGGCCGTCTCGCCGCCACCACCGCCGCAGCTGAGTGATTGTCACGTGTGAGTGCTCCTCGTTCCACAAACCAAGCAGTTCACCGAATCCACCGGAAAGAGCGTGGGTTTCCGTCAAGGCGTCATCAGCAAACAAAAAGCATCCGAGGGAACAGTGTGTGTCCGTGTCCACATGTGATATTAGATTTGCCTGACACTGCTAATATCCATAACCTGGTTACGACTGCATAACATCGCGGCAAAATATAGCTATCAAAACTGCCGACCGCCGATAAAGACGGATTTTTTTTATGAAGCAATATAAAAGGAACCATGGAAAGGACTGTGGGAGTACGAACAGCTCATTCGCGAAATCAAAGCACTACCTTGGATTCCCCATACAACTCTTCATAGGGCTCGGGGATGGACGGATGCCAACGGTGGGCGGACACTGTAGGGCTTTTTCAACTCTGTCCTCTTCATAAACTGCGCACAGAGGCTGGATATTGTCACTGCCATTGTTCAATCGTGGTCTTATGTGTGGGCCGACAGCTGGTCCAGGCAGGAGGGGAAGGGGGGGTGGCATCTGGACAGGGGCAACACGTACACAACTCTACACAAACTCGCTTACACGCTGAAATGCCACAAGGGTTTTGGGATCGGATTTCTGATGATAAAACAGGTGGCTACGCTGGCTACAAAAGTCTGTTCTGGAGGATTAGACCAAAGCGGTGCAGTTAGTACAATAATATGAAACGATTTTTTTCTTTGTCGTGAATATTCTTAAAGCGCCGCACATGTTGTAATACAGCACCATGTTTTTTCCACTAATGATCACCAACATGAGATTATTTTATGAGGAGCAATCATTAACTACTAAATTTGTGTGCCAAATTGTTAATTTTTTTACCAATAGGCTACAATGTGAATGGAAATGCACTACAACATGTACGGTTGTGTCCCTCTAAAACATGAGCTATATTTAGTGCATTTCTTAAAATATTTGCACATGACTAAAAATACACATGTTTCTTAATGTAATTGAAGATTCGCAATGAGTTAATTTTGGCAAAAAGTGGACATTTCATACATGATTTTGACTTTTAAACATGTTTTTTGTTTACCATTTGGCATTCTTTACATTTCATAACTTAGAAAAGCAAATGTGGGAAATTTTACTTTTGAGTGTTGACAAATCTCTTGGGGAAGTTCCAACAAACAAGAACTCAAGATCATTTCTTTGTCAAGGTCACATCAGCACATGTTTAAAAGTTCAAAATGTGAAATGTCCGACATTTATCATTTAGAAATGTATCATTTAGAACTTGTACTATAAAATCAATCAATTGACTCTAAAGCTTTCAGAGTTCTCAGAATGGGCAGTAGTGACATAGTTTTGTGTATCCTATACTAATTAAACAACAATTAAACTGTAAAAACACGTATTATTAGATGGAGTCTCAATAGGAAACACTTTGAGTTTGGATTTTTTTTTAACGTAGACCAAACCGAGCCAGTAGTAGCTCCGGGGTTTGTAAACGCTGACTTTCTGAGCCAATACAAGCCAGGCCTATAAACAGATTTAGCCAGACGCATACACACATAAGAAAAATACACAAAAAGAACACAAAACACGGGATGGACTCGTCAGAAAAATGTACGCGAAAGACTGTGAAACTCCAGACCATGGCCCTTTGTAGCGACACCTGATATTATGCTTTTTATAAATATCTATAAATATACAATGTGATCTATTTATGGTTTTTTATGCTTGTTTTAACCCATTTTTCGCTCGCTGCCTGAACGGAGGAGCTCTACGTCAGAGGAGATGGGGGCCGTTGTGAATCTTTTCCGTGGGAAAGTTCAAAACAAGGCAGGAAGGCAATGTTCTGTGAGGTTTAGAGCAAAGGGAGACGGTCCTACTTTCTACCATCGCAGTTATGGGCTGGTCAGGAATCACAATTTACTTCAAATACGGTTCCGTGGCTATAAGCGATTTCGCCGTTCTAAGAGGCCATTTAAAAGTCTAATTTCTGGAATGGCAAAAGTGAAACGGGATGTAATGCAATTTCAAAGAGATATACTGTAGAGGAACTAACATAATATAGCTTAACAATGAAAAAATGGTGCGGGAATTTGAAGCTATTTGAAAACAGCAGCAGGAAATTTTCAAAGTCAATAGAAGCTGTAAGAATTTGAGGCTGGCTAAATGATTAATTGACTGTTTATATATTGTATTCATCCTATTTTTATTTTTTATTTTTTTATTTTACTGTTTATTATTTATTTTATTTATTTTATTTATTTTATTTATTTTATTTATTTTATTTATTTTATTTATTTTATTTATTTTATTTATTTATTTATTTTTCATTTTATTTTATTTATTATTATTATTATTATTTTTTTTTTTATTGGAATAATACTTTGGGTCTATTTTACTGTACATGAGGCTTCTTGATAGGTACGTATGTATAGAAAAGCAAACTAACTTGGGAAAATCTTTGCTTATCTTCTGTCAATCAGTGAAATCCATTCATGATTTTATTGTGTCTTTGTGAATTGGGTCCTTCGCCTGTATAAAAAGCCAGACTTTTAAAAATAAATTCATATTTAAACTGTATTATCTACATTTTTAAAAACACAGAAATTCTGATCCACATTCATGGGAATAAATAAGAATATAAGACCTAGGTTTTCAAGTTGTAATAATACTGTAATTTAGCTGAGAGAGCAACACAAAGTTGACTTATGGGGAATTAAACAGTGGGTAAATGTCAGTGTTGCATCAGTAGTTACAGAACAGTAGGAATGAAGAGAACACATTACAAGTCTATACTAAAATAGATTAAAACGTCTAGCTTTAGCATAACCAAGAAGCAAGTATAACATCTCTAACTTTAGCATAATAAAGAAGCTAGTATAACATCTCTAACTTTAGCATAATAAAGAAGCTAGTATAAAATCTCTAACTTTAGCATAATAAAGAAGCTAGTATAACATCTCTAACTTTAGCATAATAAAGAAGCAAGTATAACATCTCTAACTTTAGCATAATAAAGAAGCAAGTATAACATCTCTAACTTTAGCATAATAAAGAAGCTAGTATAACATCTCTAACTTTAGCATAATAAAGAAGCTAGTATAACATCTCTAACTTTAGCATAATAAAGAAGCTAGTATAACATCTCTAACTTTAGCATAATAAAGAAGCTAGTATAACATCTCTAACTTTAGCATAATAAAGAAGCTAGTATAAAATCTCTAGCTTTAGCATTGTTGACTCATCTGATCTGTTTTGACAATAACCGTGCGTCGCTACTAAAAATTTATGGAGTCAAAATAATAAGTCCATAAACCCTGAAATTCTGTATTTCTCTGCATTTATCCGTGCCGGCTCTCTGCTGCTGTTCACATAAACAGACTTGGAAGCAGGAATGTGTGCTACGTCATCAGCGCTGAAGATAAACGGCATTAGAAAGAGCTGTGTGCAAATCCGTAATTTTACCAGGGGGCGCTCTAACAAAATGAAAAGGCAAACATTGGCTGCATCCATATAAAGACAGCGTTCACATAAAATGAAAACAGTAGCGGCGTACGGTCCGGCAAGAACTGTGCTTTAGGACGACCAAAGTCATTACAACCATAGATAATACACACCAAGTTGTGACAAACCAAAATGTGGGTCAAAATCTTCAAAAAAATATCTGTTTTTATTTCTGAATTTGCACGATATCTTTTTCCCAGAATCTTGTTCCAGCCCAAAAACAGAGAAAGTAGAAAGTAGTGATTGTTGGAAAACTGTGATTTTGTTGTTGTTGATGTTGTGCGCGTGAATCTATTCGTTTGTCTCATTCCTTCTCAATATTATAATTTTTGGCACATTTAAAATCTCAATTCTGAGCTAAAACAGTATGATCATAGACCTTCAGTCCCACCGTATGGCGTGAAAGAACCTCCTCAGGCTCCACTAAGATCAAAAGGCTACGAAACAGAAGAAAGAGAATCAAAATGATGAGATATTTGTTCTGTATCTATTGTTGCTCAAAATTATATCTTTCAAATATTCGATTATTAGCAATCTGTGGATTCACATCCGCTTACGAACAGTCAATTTAGAGTATTACGTGTCCTGCACCCAGCGTTGGGAGTAATGCAGGACAAAAGTACTGTAAACACTGTGATGTATTTCCTTTTGCTGTGATGCGGTGAAGTCACAGACAAAACAAAAATACGTGGGTAATATTATACTTGGTACAAAGGTCAGTAACATATGCTACTTGGTGTTTTGTTTTTCTACTGTGCCACCGCGGGGTCAGACCAAGTAGCCGCCGAGAACCGATAGTCCTCCTTTCTGCTTGCAGACGTCTGAAGCTGAAGCTGAAGCAGAAGCAGAAGCCGGCTCTACGTCTGACAATACAAATACATTTTGCAGATGCACAGACTTTCACTAGCTCTCGTTGAATTTAGTATATACCTGTATGTAGAAGCAACACAATAGTAGTGTAGTGCTTTACAATCAGAGACAGTAACATTGTAGCGCAACACATCACTGTAAAATATCAGTAACATGAATAAATAACGCATAGCGTTTGTGGATTAACTGCCTCCGCCTCACGACAAACGAACCAAACAATAGCAGCCGCTGCGTGACCTTTTCCCTTCCATTCTCTCTCAATTTGTATTTTCCTCTTTGACGGCTGCATTACGGCGAGCGCAGGAGCGGGTCAATGGCGGATGTCCATTATCGAACCCAATTGACTTAATCCAGCAACGCGGAAATGTGGGAGATCGGCGTAGAGCGAGGAGCAGCCGGCGGAACGGCACAAATCCACTGAAGGGGCCGATAAACAGAACCCCGGCACTCGGCTCCGTAAACAAGACGGAGAAGGAGGTCAGGGATCAGCCGGCAGTCAGGTCCGACATCTTTTCTCAGGACGGGGCGCACATACAAAGCAGGGAGGTGCAGGAGGAAGTCACTGACAGCTGCAGCGAGAAGAAGAAAGGTTTGAGATGAAGAGATGGTCCCACAGCGGGGAAATTTCAGTGTTGCATTGCCAGGAACCGAACAGGAGTGAGGAGCACACAGCACATGATGAATGAACGATAACTCTATACTAAAATGAAAAGGGATACTCATAACTTTAGCATAAGTATAAAATCTCTAGCTTTAGCATAATAAATAAGCAACTTTAGAATCTTGAAAGCGTTTGTGGCTCCTGGGTTCGATTCCACCTCCAGACAGGGCCTTTTCATTGTCAAGTTTGCATGTTCTCCTTATGTCTGTGTATGGAGAATGACATAAACAAAACAAAGAATTTAACTGTGCCAAAAAACCTGAGAAGGAGTGAGGAGGCAAAAGCAAGGTTCTGGATGCAGCCGAACGCAGTGATGGGTCGATTCACACTCACAATGTTTAGAACGGTTCATAATGATTTTCTTGAAGCTGTTTTTGAAATGCCTGAATCGTGAATGAGAAACGAGAAAAGACAGCAGTGTATCCACATAAAGGGCTCACATGTCACACTGTTACTTCAAAATCTATAACTTTATTTAAAAAGGACACAGCGGTGGGACCCGGGTGTGCTTTTTGGGGTTTTTTACGCTTTGTGATTTTCATTTTGCTCTTTTCGTAAAGCTTCGGTCCTAAAATGCCAATAATGTGGTTTGGATTTGGACCCAGTCAGCAAGAAAACAGGTTTTGAACAAGCAGCAGGTTCTGGGATAATTAGTGATTTTCATGGATGCTGTTTTGATTAGACAGAAGAATACTAGATTAAATCTCAACTGATTTTTCTCATTCTTCGTACACACGTCTAAATCAATCAATATTCAAATAGTGAATGGGGAGAGACAGATCAAAAATCATTGAGACAAAATCCATTTATATACAGTATGAGAGTGGAAATGCTGGTCTAAAATTATTGTGTTTTGTGTCTTGGAGCTAAATAGGGTTAAATCCAACTCAAAATTTTAAGATTCAAGAATGGATTTGCCATTTGCAGTAAAACCCTGTGCAAGACTAGCCCAGTGTGCACCAGACAGCACCAGAGCACCAGAACACCAGAGCTCCTGCCACAGCGCCAAACAAGGAATTATCTAACTTTTTTTTTTTTTTTTTTGGACAAAAGTTGAGGTTATGGTAATATTTTAACCTTCTGGAGCTAAAAACGCAAAAATGCTAAACAAGAACTTATTTTTTAATGCGATCTTTTTACGTTTTTGTACAAAAGTTGAGGTTATGGAATCATCAAATGCTTCTTGGAGCTAGAAAACAAAATGAAAACTCAAAATAAGAAAGAAAGTCTTTTTTGTTGAGGTTATGGCAATATTGAAACCTCTCTATAGAGTTAAACTTGGCGTATAGAGACAGCATTTCAGTCAGAAATCTTAATTACGGAATAAGTGTTAAGTTAAAGCTGAGGTACCTAACTTTATACAGAAAAAGAAAACAATGGGGAAGAAAAACATATCACAAAATGCCGTTTTAATCTTACTAGAAAACATCTTCTCTCCTCAATACTTGTAAGAAAGAGCCCTGTGAGTTACTCTATGACACCCCCCCACTCACCACCACTAGTGCCCCCCTCCTCCCACCATCACCACCACCATTTCTTGCTGACTGGGTTCCTCTTCTTCTTTGCTTCTTTTCCGTGTCACAGCCACCATCCATCAGGCACCAACGGGCCCCTGGCGTCCCACTTTTCCCCCCATCACGGGTCGATAAGCTATTTGCGATAATAAAAGGAGCATCTATTAGCCGTGCCGGACCCTTCTCTACACAAAACCACGTCCATGGACTCATTTGGCTGTTGATCGTGCGTTAAAACTCACCCTTTCTCTGCGTTCGATGTGCGTGAAAGTGAAAATGGCGATCGTGTGTCGGTGATGGTGTTAACCCTTGAGGCGCCAGAGCATTTATTTATCCTAAAAGTCTCCATTTTTGATTTTCATTTCCTAATAACTTAAAAGTGAAAAGAGATAGAGGCTTTGTGTAAATTGAAGAAATGTTAAGGATGGCCCAAAGTTTATGTCGGAATTAAATGCACCTATCTAATTTGCATATTATGACGTCATATGGGCGTGGCAAATTGTGGATTATCCTGAAATATATACAGTACTTTTATTGGTTTAATTACAGACACATATCACTAGGACATGAACACACAAACAGAACACACACCACACTCAAGGCTCGACACAAATGGTCGTTTTAAACAATCCAAACCACTTTATTTATACAGCACATTATATAAAACAAGTTTACAAAGTGCTGCAGAGAGACAGTATATAAACAGAATATTGTCGACTAACCCGGCGCCTGGAGGGTTACACGCCCATTCTCACTCTTGTTTTTCACAGTAGCGTATGCACCGTGGGCCCCGTCGTCTTTTTTATAACCTGTGAGTTAAAAAAAAACAGTTGTATTTTGGTACTTTTTCCTTTTTCCCACGGATAGAAATTAGCAAACATTCCATGGTGTTGCTACTTATAATGAGTTTGGTTTTTGGAGGAGGCTCACGTCCAGTATCTTTGGGTTTTTCTTTTCTCTTTGAGTTGTTGGGTTTTGCTTATGGACTTAAGTATTTCACCGTTGTTCTACCTACGATTTTCTTACGTGGCAATAAAAGATGACTTCTGTATAAAAAAATTAAAAAGTTGTGTGAGTATTTTTGGTGCTTTTTTTTGGATTCTCGTCTTCAAAGTGAGAGAGGTGGCGGGATGAAAGACGCTGACTTCAGACACACCTTTGTATTTAGGGAAAAGATGTGTTTGGAGTCGACAGAAATGACAAAACCTTCACAGGCTTTGAGCAGAGACAAACTTGTGACCAGTGTCGGAAAATGTCATTTAAATATATGTTTATAAAGCCAGCTACTGAGACAAGTTTATCTGTATTAAAATGAACCCTTTTATGTTCCCTTCTAGAGGAAAGCAGTCTACATGTTTCTTTGTCTGAGTTTCTAAGATGTGGGAGCAATACCAAATTATCATGATTTTATGTTATTTTAAAATATATATATACAGTATATTATTATATCATATTCATATAGACCTTTACCAAATGGTCGGGTTGCAGTTTAATGGTAGAAGAGATAGATTTGAGTTCAAACCAAGCTTCAAGTAGAAATAGTGACTGTAAAAAGTGATCCACCAAATGGTTAAGTTAAGTATTAAAGGGTTAAGAGATCCTTTTTCCACAGTGGGGAAATTCCAGTGTTGCATCACAAGTTACAGAACAGTAAGAATGAGGAGCAACCAGCACAAGATAAATGATCAATAACTCTATACTACAATAAAATAAAATCTATAACTCTAACACAAAAAGAAGAAAGTAAAAAAGCTCTATCTTTAGCATAACAAGGAAAGAAGTTTAAATCGTCCGACTTCAGCGTAAGGAAGAAGCCACAGTAGCACGGTTCGTACCGAAACAATATAGAAACAATACATCCTTCCATCTTCTCCTCTGTAAACATTTTCTGGATCATATATAATCACAGTACATAAAAAGAGTGAAGATAGAATCCCTCAGTTGTTGCAGAAACAGAATTGTTTGTCAAAGAAGAAGCCTTTCTCACATTTTCAGGAAGACATTTTTAGTCCTGACTCTGGGACCAGCAGGAGGCCAGTCCCTGTGCTCCTCAGAGTCCCAGCAGGAGGCCAGTCCCTGTGCTTCTCAGAGTCCCAGCAGGAGGCCAGTCCCTGTGCTTCTCAGAGTCCCAGCAGGAGGCCAGTCCCTGTGCTCTAACATGGGGCACGGACATGTCACAGATGTACTTTGGTTCTAGGCAGTGGGGAGACTTGTTCTGACCCAGAGCAGCATTAAAGTCTATTCTTCAGGAGCAGACCAATCCTCTTGCCTACAGATCCCCACATTGTGTATGATCTGTAGGGGTTCCCAGCCTTTCTGTCCCATAGACTGTAGAAACTGGGGGCCAACCTGAATGTGAGTTTTGGTCTAGATCATCATCAGGGGTTTGAAACTATACAGCAATGTTAACAAATATATCCTAGTCTTAAATATCTTTCCCATGTCCTTTCCTTCCCTTTCAACTTCCACAGTGCCTTCAGCTCGCCCCCGCCTGGATCACCCGCCCCATCACCCGCCCCATCCAAAAGGAATTAAGGACTTTTACTTGATGTAGAATCTCTGGCACAACTTGAGACAATCCTTTAAAAGACAGCGCACTGATGGAGTACTCTGCCTTCTGCCCGGGTCCCCCTCACTCCCTCTCTCTCCCCCTCTCTCCCTCTCCCTCTTTCTCTCCCCCTACTCTCCTGCATCGTTCTGGGGATGTCTTTGGACCTCAAACGGTGGGAAAACACTGCCAGGACGCTTCAAAACCTTGAGTATAGCGCTCACATATGGTTGGCTACAAACCCGGCTTTCAACGGCGAGGCATCTGTGGGGGAAAGCGTGGAGATAATTACCCGGGCCGCGCCGCCGGTCGGCCATTGAGCACGCAGTCCGGGGAATTTCCGTGAAAAATTAAAACGGCGGCTGTGTTTGTGTGTCTGTTTGGGAGCTTGAAGCCATCTGCCGTTCGTCTGTTGTAGGAGAAACGCTGGGTTTACCTGTGTTTGTGGAGGAAAGTGATGGAACTGAAAGTACTTTTTTAAGCTGGGGAACCTGACTTTCAAACCACAGCAGATAGAACGCTGCGATGTCGAATCCATTTGACTAAATTTTGTCCCAAAACTTCAGTTCTATCACTGCTTTTCACAGGATTGTTCTGTTTGTGTAATAATACAATTTTATAAAGTGCTCTTTCAGATTCAGATTCAGATTCAGAATCAGTTTATTTGCCATTTGCAGTAAAAAAAAACACATTGGAATACATTAGCAAAAGTCTCCAGTGTGCACAGACAAATACAGACATAAAACAACATTAAAAGACAAAAATAAAACAAAAAAAACAAATAAAACAGTAAACAAATGTCACTGTGAAATCAATCGACTAAAACAGTTCAAAACAAGTGCAAATCATTGAAGTGCTCTGTTCACACTGATAACAGCTTGTGGATAAAAACTGTTAGCGTAACGAGATGTCCTGCATCTCAGAGAGCGATATCTTCTGCCAGAGGGAAGAAGCTGGAACATGGCTTTCCCAGGGTGGCCAGAAGAGTCATTGACAATCCTAAGAGCTTTGTTTAAAAGTCTGGATTTATAAAGAACCTCCAGAACAGGAAGCTCACAGCCCACGGTCCTCTTTGCAGAGCGTAGCACCTTGTTTAAAGCTCTCTTTTCTTTATCTTTGATGTTTCCAAACCACACAGACACAGAACCAACAAGTAAACTCTCAATGATGCAGCGATAAAAGTTAAGCAGAATCTTAGAGTTAGTGGTAAATTCTCTAAGTTTACGCAGAAAGTAGAGACGCTGACAAGCTTTCTTAACAACTCGGTCAGTGTTTTTAACCCATTTCAGGTCGTTAGACAGAGTTAAACCCAGAAACTTGCACTTTTCTACGATCTGCACCTGGGAGTTGTCGATTACGACAGGCAAATGAGAACTATTGCGACTGAAGTCGAAGACCAGTTCACATGTTTTGGATGCGTTCAACTGGAGGTTGTTAGTTTTACTCCACTGAACCACATTTTGTATCTCTGCTCTATAAGAGGATTCATCATTGTCACTGATGAGACCGATGATGGTGGTGTCATCAGCATATTTGATGATCAAGTTTAAGTCAGAGGAGGACACACAATCGTGAGTGTACAAAGTAAAAAGCAAAGGACTCAAAATACACTCTTTTTGGACACTCAAAGACGCTTCACCTGTCAGTATTATTTCACTCCAAACATAGTAGTGACAAACTATTATTGTAGCCACACCTGTCCTGGGGCACACTGACAGAAGCAAGGCAACCAGTGTGTGCCATCAGCCCCTCTGACCACCACCAACCATTCACACCAATGACACAACAACAGTTTTTTCCAGCCGCAGCCTGGCACCAGGTGTTCCCAGAGGTCTCCCATCACAGGACTAACCAGGCCCTGCCCTACTTAGCTTCAGAGATTTGATGCAGGTTTGGCTAGTTATAGACTGTCTCATCTTTAGTTCATCATTTTCAGAAAAGTGGCAAAGAGGGTGACACTCTCAGTCATCAACTGTCGTGACTCAATCAAATAAATCAGGGGTCACCAACCTTTTTGAAACCAAGAGCTACTTCTTGGGTACTGATTAATGCGAAGGGCTACCAGTTTGTTACACACTTAAATAAATTGCCAGATATGACCAATTTGCTCAATTTACCTTTATTTCTATGTTTTTACTAATAATTAATTATATTTATTTTGTGGAAAAACTTTTATATTTTCTCTAAGTGCACATTTTTCAAATTTAACAAATGATCACTTCTAAGACAGTCCCATTTAATCGCAATTAATCACATTTTAATCGCATATAAATATTTGACCTGAGAACAGTGAGAAGTAATTTTTTTCACATGGATTTTTAGTTTACCATTGAATAATGACTGAATACATGAGGCTTAAGCAACACATGTTAATATGGAGTTTAAGGGATAACTTCTAAACATTTCTGTCATTGCCTCCACACTCTGACGACAACATATGCTCCTCCTCCTCCTCACACTGACGACAACATACTCTTTTTAAGCCCAAAATCCACTGCGTACGCTGTGAGCACTAAAGCTGGGCATGCGCTGTTTGCTAAAGCTTTTATAATACGTTTTTGATGTGTGCATTCGGAGTAAACATCAGCATTAGCAGCTCACACACCTGTGTCTCGCTCCTCCTTCTCCTCCTCCTCCGCTCACACAAGAGTCACTGCTCCTCCTCCTCACACACAGAGTCCATCGCTCCATACACAGCGCTCATTCTCGTCTAATTTACTCAAATTTAAAGTTGGTCTCTGCTTGTAATAATGTACTTTTGAACAAGAAAAGTCACGGAGCTCCGGTTGGTGCGTCAGTTCAATTGGTCCGTCTGAAACTTATTCAGTGAGGAACGTTCCGCGGTGCAAAAATACATACGATTAAAATGCGTAATTTTTTTAACGCGCTTTTTGTGTGTAATTAATTAATCTTTATTAACTTGTTAAAGTCCCGGCTCTAGTTTATATGCCATTTGTAAGTTGCATGTAAGTATGATTTAAACAAGAATAGCACTGGTAAGTGCTGCCATTTGAGCTATTTTTAGAACAGGCCAGCGGGCGACTCATCTGGTCCTTGCGGGCGACCTGGTGCCCGCGGGCACCGCGTTGGTGACCCCTGAAATAAATAATAACATATTTTCCAATGAGATGAAGGCAGCATGATGTGTTCAATTATATATTTTTACAGTTTTTAACTATAATATGTATTTAAAAGAGCTGAAATGTATCCATTAAAAAAGATTGAATCAAATAAGCAGACAAAATAAATCGACAAAACTTTCCAAAGAGCGTTTCTGAAGTCTGGAACTGTCCGTGGTTCTGAAATGCATTTCTCACAGCAGAGTTAAATTTCTACTTTGTAAAATGTGGACTTCTCTGAGGGAATCCAAACATAATTACATAGGTTCAAATGTAATGAATAAATCATGAATCCGAAGCACAAACATGTCAAATGGATTTCCTGATGATATGCAAATGAATCCACCTCCACTAAGTCACATGGTTTTGCTTCAGCTCTGGACTAAATTGACTAAAAAATTCAACGTGTCTTGCTCGAGGACACAACAAGCGCGCACAATTTGAAACCAATTTGGAGAATAAAAAAAATCGTACAGAAACACGTTCCAGAAAATCGGTCCAGGCGTCGGAGCTGTCCGTGGTGCTGAAACGGTTCTGTCAAAACGGTGCAGCATTTCTTATTATAGAAGTCCACATCTCAAGGGAACTGGAACAAAAATAGGAAAATACTTTAAAAAAAAATAATAGTTATGTAAAAATAACTTGCATGGCTAATTCTGGAAATTAAATAAACAGTTTATACTAGTGCCAAGTAGAGACACACTCCTCTATACATGTTTTGTAGAGTAAAAACAGAAATACAGTGGTCCCTCATTTTTTTCAGGGTTTCATTCCAAAATAACACACAATATCTGTTGCAGTTGTATGGACTTGAAGGCTGTAAAACACACACTTTTCTAACCACCTGAACTGACGACCACTGAAGTGCGATCGCAGGTACATGAGACCTGTTTCTTGTGGGTCTGAGTGCTGCTGCAGCTGCAGCAGCACTCTGCGGCTGTATGCAGTAGAATACAGCCGCAGAGGAGACTGAGGGGCAGGAGCAGGACCTCTCAACTGCTCTGTCCTGTTGATTTTATTTTTTTAACCTTGACTTGTTTTGCTAAATATTTGTCCTCGTTTAGCTTGAGTTTTACTTCCTGTTTGTCCGGTTGGTTTTTTTGCCCCGCCCTGTGTGTATGAATACCCCACCTGTTGTCCGCCAATTGTCAATACACCACTTTGTTTTCAGTTCTGCAATTTTGTGTTTTTTTTTTTGCTACCTTGGATTTGAAATTATTTGGTAAAAATACACATCATTTTTAGTTCTTTATTATAGGTTCTTTTTTTTTTTTCCATTTGACCACAGAAGACACAAAACTTGTCTTCTCCTGACTTAGGGCGACAGTAGCTCAGTTGGTAGAACATTGGCCTTTGAGCCAGAAGGTCGTGGGTTTGAGCTTTCTCCATCGACTCTAGCTGATGTCTTTGTGTCCTTGGGCAAGACACTTAACCTCTGGGAACACCTGATGCCACAGTGGGGGGACTGCGGCTGTAAAGTGCAAAACTGCTGTTGTGTCCTTAGGCAAAACACTTCACCTCCATTGCCTAGAATGAGTGTGGTGTGTGTGTGAATGGTTGGTTGTGGTCGGAGGGGCCGATGGCGCATACTGGTTGCCTCGCTTCTGTCAGTGTGCCCCAGGGCAGCTGTGGCTACAGTAGTAGTTGATCACCACCGTGTTTGTAGTGAAAGAATAAAGACATGTGAAGCGTCTTTGAGTGTCAAAAAAAGCGCTATATAAAACCGATGCATTATTATTATTATTATTATTATTAAGATAAAGGTGACGTCGTGTTTAACTTGCGGTTCAAAGATGTGTGTGATGTTGTAGAGTTTCACACAAAGAAATCCGCAGAAAATTGAAGCTGCTGAAGGTGAATTGACTCCCTTTAAAAAGAGGTTCTTCATCTCAATTTAAAGGTTAAATAAAAGTTAAATAAATAATATTAAAAACACTATCGTACAGCATCTAAAACTACAACTTAATACATTTTCTTTTAATATTTATTTTTTTTGTGCACAGATTTCCTTGTTTTTATTGTTTACATTTAGTTTCTGTCCAAATCTATGGCTCTGTTTATATTCCTGACTGAAGAAAATAATAATAATTTCAACATAACGAAAAGACTGCATGAATACTGTACGATGTGTGATGCATTTAAATGGACTGGATCTAAAACCAGACCTTACATTTATCTTCAAACCTCTGCACGCCCATTAGACGCGGAAAACACCCACCGGCTTTTCAGAGATATCCGGTGTGACGTCCGCGGCCCTGAGTCACCTGGAAGCAAATCTTTTCTACGTGAAAGCAGAGGATTGAAGTTCACATGAAGACAGAGGATGTGGATTCATTATGAAGAAAGGAAGTGAGCTGCAGATGATCGTGGGAACTTCAGAGAAACGCCTCCAGTTTATGTCTCTCTCCACAAAGAGACGGAATGATAATAATAAGTATAATAAATAATAATAAGTCATTCCAAGTCTGAGACAACAATGAAAGGCTCGTATAGTGGTCCCTCACAATTACATGGTCCACATTCTGCGCCGTTGGTTTGATCGCAATTTTTTCATGTATGCAATGTTTTATTTTTGTACAGTGCATTTTTATTTTTTTATTTTTATGTTGGCTCTTCCTATCATTGTGAAGCAGAATTCACCAAGCGTTGGATTGTTCACCCACTAACAGGGAACGTGAGCTGGGCTTAGACTGTCGTGAGAGAGGTTAGTTTTTTATTTTTCAATTTATTTATTGTGCATTTTTTTATGTGTGCAATTTTTTATGTGTGCAATTTGTTCATGTTTGTGTTGTGCAAATTTTTTTTTAAGTGCACAATCTCTTTTATTGTAAACATTTTTATGGGTGCAATTATTTGACATGGGTTGGGTGAATACTCCAAAAACATCACATAAAACATTCAATTCATTTTGGTATAGCCCTAAATCACAGCAGTAGCTATCTCAGAGGACTTTAAAAAGCTGTCAATTTGCCAACACAGATCAGAAAATCAAACCCTTCAAACTCGGGAAATGTGATGATAAAATAACACTTAGAGCCATTGGTCCATGAGAGGCAGAGTCCAAAGTCCAAAAAAATTTCCAGTCCAATGTCGTTGAGTGTCCAATGTCCTGGATCATCTCCACTGTCCTCAGAGGAGTCATACTTGCCGTGATGTGCATTTGTCAAAGAAATTGGTTTTTGTTCATCGGATTATCATAATTTGATGTTAACTGTGTTTTCAATGAAGCTAAAACCTGTAGCAAAAGACAGAACAGTACAGACTGGGCCCCAAAAGGAGAGGGAAAGTATACATTGAAAGCGCCCTCAGAGCAAGCTCAGGTTTCGGACACAGGGACAGGGACGGGGACAGTGACGGGGACGGGGACGGGGACAGGGACAGGGACAGGGACGGGGACGGGGACAGGGGCGGGGACGGGGACGGGGACAGGGACGGGGACGGGGACAGGGGCGGGGACAGTGACGGGGACAGGGGCGGGGACAGGGACAAGGAGAGGGGCGGGGACGGGGACAGGGGCGGGGACAGGGACAGGGGCGGGGACAGGGACAGGGGCGGGGACGGGGACGGGGACAGGGACGGGGACGGGGACAGGGACAGGGACAGGGACGGGGACAGGGGCGGGGACAGGGACAAGGAGAGGGGCGGGGACAGGGACAGGGGCGGGGACAGGGACAGGGACAGGGACAGGGACGGGGACAGGGACAGGGACACCATGTGTTGCTCAGCGAAAACATCGGACTAAAATGTGAACCAGCATCTTTTCATTTGACAGAACGAGGAAAGGGATGAGGTTCCCTCAAACTTCTTTTGTGCTTTCTAACACAGTTGCATCACTCATTAATAATTCAAGTTATTTTTCACAGAATATAAACTAAACAAAATATCAAAATAAGATCCTAAGTGTCTGTTTGTGAGTCGTCCAGCCAAAGAACTCCTCGTCTCCTGCTGCAGACGCTGATGTGTTGAATGGAGGATGTCAGACACATGGGGTCCAGCTCGACATAGAGCCGATGTTCCCTGCAGAGTGATGGAAGGAAAGTCAATGCTGTGGTTGAAACGTCCCACGGGGAGCTCAGGGGGGGGAGGCCGGTGCCAAGGACCGATCACAGTCTGCTCAGTCTCGTAGGACAGGATCCACTGAGGTGTAGTTTTTGACAAACCAGAGAAAGGTTGGTGGGCTGAAACTTCTCTCTATAGCGAACTATCTAAATGACATGTGTTTCGGACAAACACTGCCGAAATGAATCAAATACCACTTGTCACTTTAGACGAAAATGATATACCAGGGGCAAACTTCCACCATCAAACCATCAGGGATCATAGTGTAGACCAATTATAACGTTGGCTTGAATGTCGTGGTCTTCCAGTAACTGGTAGACGGTTTGAATTGATAAAAAGATAATGGTGAGGATTATGCTAACATTATCTAGCCATTTAAATTGCAATGCTAGCGCCTTCTTTGTTTGTTTTGCTGTGATTAACTTCCATTTATCAAGTTGTTTTTGCACTATCCACTTTGTAATTAGTTTGATCATTAGTTAGCTACAGTCAGCTGATATTATAATAAATCCATGATCACAACGGGTTACGCCACTGTCTCTGAGAGAAACTATCAGAGCTAGCCACACTCAGTAAACGCAAATGACAATCAATCAACACATTTAAATGTTAATGGGAGAATACATTATACACATTCATAACACAAGTGCACGGAGGTTTTCAGAATTAACTGTTCAGGTTTTCATGACAACAATACTTTTTTAATGCGACTAAAGCGATCGCTTTTAGGTGAACTATCCTCACTGTTACTCGCCTGCCACGGGAAAACCTTTGGGAACTATTTTCTTTGCACTCATTAAATAAACCTTTCGGCATGAGTAGTGAATGACGTTTATTTTGTGTGTTCAATTGGTACAAAGCCGTATAATAAGCAGACACAAAGTTGAAAAAAATCCCTCTCATCTTTCTTCAGGTGTGAGAATTGTATACTTTCTGGATTAGGACAAACAATACTAATATGGATTGATGGGGGTAAATGGTGTAAAGAGAAAGTTTGTGCTAACTACATTCAGAAGAGCTCAGACGGACCAGATACAGCGGTCCAGATCCAGTCCCAGCTAAACGTAGCTAGGACTGGATCTGGAGGCTCCACAGTTGGTCCAGCGAAGTGTTTTGAAAAAACATGTGCCCTTTTTAACCTTTTCATGAGAGAAATTCTGCCGACCACAAGCACCCACCTGGTCTGATCTGGTCCTGGTCTGGTCCTGGTCTGGTCCGATGTTGTGGTTTAACGAACGGGTTGAATGTTACTTTCATATAGTGCTTTTCAGAGTATCTGAAATCGCTCCGACAAGCACCATAACTGCAGTGTTTTGTTGTCACCATGATTCAATGATTTAGAATACACACGCGTATGTGGAGAACACAGTAGTACTCAACGGAGTCGGACAGAGTTTGTCCGAAACATGCGCGCATGCGCAGTCATCTGAGCTATTTTTAGCACATTTCGGAAACCGGACAGTGCCCTATAGTAGTCAGAATGAAAAAGAATTGAGTTTCAAATGATGATACATTCTATAGAGGGGACGATACAGGGGTTGCTCAATCCTCAATCGGGATCTACCGCTCGTTCTCAATGGCAGAGTGGTTAGCTGTCATGAGTTTTTCCTCTGAATGTATTTTCACTGCAAGGATCAATTATTTCACACGTTTCGATCTCACGGTTGCTTCACTCAGATTTGAAAGCGCATCTTTGAGAGTCACAGCACTGCACTTACACAACCCCTGCAAACACACACACACACGCATGTACACACACATACACACACACACACATACACACACACACACACACACACACACACACACACACACACACACACACACACACACACACACACACATACACACACTAAAGTCTAAGTCTTCTATGAAATGGAAATCACATGACATAAAATAAATCTTATTCTAGTTTCTTCCAACACAAGCACATTTTTAGACTCAAACTGCCAGACTACAAAAGGAGAATTGAGTGAATAAAAATGCCAGACTTTCGCAGTGATCGATGATTGGAATCCTCATAATGAACAAAAAAGCACAAAATTGTGACATTTCAAAATCTCTGCTCACTGGTAACAGGAACAGTACACTAACCGGTCTCTTTGTAGGTACACCTGGCTAGTACCGGGTTGGACCCTTTTTCCTTCAAAACTGTCTTAATCCCTCGTGGTATTGGACACATTACTTGGAGAGTTTGGTCCATATTTGATACATGCAGTTACTGAAGATTTGTCAGCTGCACATCCATGACGCTCCTGTTCCACCACATCCCAAAGTGTCTCTATTGGATTGAGACCTGTGACTGTGGAGGCTAGTACAGTACAGTAACTTATTGTCATGTTCAAGAAACCAGTCTCTGATGATTTGAGCTTTATTACAAGGTGTTTTATCTGCTGGAAATAGCATCAGAAGATGGAACACTGTGGTCATGAAGGGATGGACATGGTCAGCAACGATGCTCAATTGGTCCTAAGGGACTCAAAGAGTGCCAAGAAAATATCCCCCACACCATGACACCCCCACCACCATGACACCCCCACACCATGACACCCCCACTACCAGCCTGAACCGTTGACCCAAGGCAGGATGGATCCATGCTTTCATGTTGTTGACTCTGACCGTACCATTCGAAGGTCACAGCAGAAATTGTGAATAATCAGACCAGGCAACTTTTTCCAATCTTCAATTGTCCAATGTCGGTGAGCTTGTGCGAATTGTAGCCTCGGTTTCCTGTTTTAAGCTGACAGGACTGGCACCCGGTGTGGTCTTCTGCTGCTGTAGCCTATCTGCCTCAAGGTTTGACGTGTTCTGTGTTCAGAGAGGCTGTTGGTTGAGACCTTGGTTGTAACTGAACCGCAGCAGATCGTCTTGACCATGTCTACTGCCTAAATGCATCGAGCTGCTGCCATGTGATTGGCTAAATAGAAATGTAAGATCTTGAAGTGATTGTAGATCTTGATTGGATAAATTGTGAGTACCATGTTCTACATCATACAGTCTACAACAGTATATTCCCCAAAAAGTGTTTTGTCGATAATGATTTGAGAATCATAACGAGACCTTTTTAGTTCTGCGCCACATGGTACTCTACCAGTGAGATGTGCTTGACGCAATGAGTTCTGGATCACAGACTTTCTGATTGGTGAAACGGTAGAGGGCAAGACAGCAAAACTATAACAAGATTAAGGATCCGTAAAACTAATTTTGAAATCCAAATATCTCTGAACTACTGTCATCAGTTAAAGTATAAGTATAGTATAAGTGTCATGGTGTGGAAGTTGTTATGTTGTACTTGGTTTTCTTTTGACATCTGTTCTGTGGTTTGGTTTTAGTTTTACTTCCTTTCTTGTTTCCCTGTCCCGATGGTTTGGCCCGCCCTGATGTGTTTCACCTGTGTCTTTGTGTCTATATGTACCTGTGCGTCTCTCCTCTTGTTGCTGGTCCATTGTATCGTCAATGTCTGTTCCGTCCTGTTACTGGTTCCTGGTTCCTGGTTCTGTGTTCCTTGTGCCTTTGGATTTTGAGTTGTCTCAAAAGCATTCCTGCTTATTAGGTCCTCATTTAATTCACCACATGACAAAAAGACCCTGTTTTGTCAATACCTTTGGAGAGATTAGGGCCCTTTAATGATGAACATCTTACATATTGCTGCTTTAAAGCAAGTATCTTGTGTGTGAACGGCGCTTCCCCAAACGTCTGAGCGGCGTCTGGATCACACTGAGCTCAGTCTCCGTCTCCGGCCGCAATCAACCTCCCGCTGCCGCCGCCGCCGCTGCCACCTACCGCTCCCGCCACCGCTCCGTCCGGAAAACCAATCATGGCCAAAGGTCAGTGGACGAGCCGCGGCACTAAACCTCGGCCACTTCTGCGATGGTCCAAACACTGAGACACGTCTGACTCCATGTCTCCCATTTTCAAACACAAAAGGTTAATTGTGACGGAGAAGAACAACTCTGTGTTTTCTGGATTGACCGGTTGTCATGGCGATGGCACCAGCAGAGGAAGCACCAGTGTGGACCAGCACCTGTGAGGACCAGGACCAGTGTGGGCCAGCATCAGTGTGGACCAGCATCAGTGTTGACCAGCACCAGTGTGGACCAGCACCAGTGTGGACCAGCATCAATGTGGGCCAGCACCAGTGTGGACCAGCACCAGTGTGGACCAGCACCAGTGTGGGCCAGCACCAGTGTGGGCCAGCACCAGTGTGGACCAGCATCAATGTGGACCAGCATCAATATGGACCAGCACCAGTGTGGACCAGCACCAGTGAGGACCAGCACCAGTGTGGACCAGCACCAGTGTGGACCAGTACCATTTTGGACCAGAAAGACATCATTTTTATTTATTTTTATTTTCACTTTATTGTGTTGTTATTCACATCACATTTCCAACATCAGGACACTTATATTTTCTATGTTTTAAAGTTAGAAGTAAATTCAAAAGCAGATGGTAAATAATAACATCTAAATACTAAATCATAATAATACTAATAGTGAAAAACATCAGCCAATAAAATAATGGCTGATAAAATGTTAAAAAATATTGATCATAACTACATGTATAATATTAATGTAATAAAAATTAAATCCAAATATTATTCAGAATCATGATTGTTTTTATTGGGCGTGAGAGGATTCTGTTTGTTTTCTTCAGTTCATGACTTTCAGAGCCACATTAAAGACCGAGGCGTCTCTGGCTCTTTTCTAATTAACAAGTGGAACAAATGCGTTTCAATATAATCATTTACGGCTCTGAAACTGTCTCAATAAATGCATCAACATTTGTCTCCGCAGCCGACGCAAATCAATCCATCTTTTTTCTTTTTTCAGACACAAAAAGGGCCAGGCAAGTTTTTTTGTATAGCACAGTTCATACCCAAGGCAACTCAAAGTCCTTCACAAAACAATAGAGAATACATCACACTAGACTTTCAAATCAGAAATAATCACAGTCAAGATAAAATCCCTCAGATTTGTTTTGCTGCATGAATCTGAAATGCTCCATGTTCAGTTCTGACTTTGGGACCAGCAGGAAAATAGAGCCGTGTCTAAAATAGGAATAATCAAGTACAGACAAAACCCAGATATTAAACCAGATTAGATTAAGATTAAGAGATCATTTATTTGTCCCATAGTGGAGAAATGTCAGTGTTGCATCACCAGTTACAAAACAGTATGAATGAGCAGAAAAGTGAACAATAACTCTATAACAGATAAAATAAAGTCTATATTGTAAGCAGAATGAAGAAGCAAAACCAAGTGGCATGGTGGCTGAGTAGATAGCACTTTTGCTTCTAAGCAGGAAGGTCCTAGGTACGAATCCCAGGAACAGGACCTTTCTAAATGGAGTTTGCATGTTTTTCCTGTGTCTGCGTAGGTTTCCTCCAGGTGCTCCGGCTTCCCCTACCATTAAAAACATGTACAATATGTCTGTGCCTCCTGTACTGGCCCCGCTCCCATCTCTGTGTGGAGTGAGAGACAAGTGCCCACAATTGTAAAGCGCTTTGTGACTATTGTCTAAAAAAGACAAATGAATCTCCGATTCGAGAAAGAGAAATGAGAAGCTCAAGAGCTCATATCCTTGGCTGTCCCTGGTCTCTCCCTGTGTGAGCTGACTAACAAAACGTACGGAACAGTTTTACATGTAGAAAAACGGGAAGTGCCGCTGACGTCATCTGGCTATTTCCAGACTTCTGAGTCTGGACTGGTCTTGGTCTTGGACTCTGGCTCGCATCCTTCTCCTCCCGCATCGCTCCACTGTCTGAAAAATATCTGTGCGAAAACAGGAAGCTACACTTCCCTCATTATGTATTGTCTTCAGCTTATTTTAGTCTCTCCTGTAAGAGCCAGCGGTCTGCTGTCCTGCTGCAACCTCATTTGACCTCAGAGACTTTTGATATAAAACTATACAATTCCTTGATTAAATATAGAATTCCACAAGTTGTTAAATGTTGACACAACAAGACTCTGCTCTGAGAAAGGTGCTATATAACTAAAGATTACTTACTTTCTTATAACATCTCTAGTTTTACTAATGTACGACCATATTAGTCCAGTCCTCAGGTCCCTGCACTGGCTTCCTGTGGCTCAGAGAATAGACTTTAAAACAGCTCTGCTTGTGTACAAGTCTCTCCATGGCCTAGCACCAAAATATATTAGTGACATGTTAGTCCCATATGAACCAGCCCGGACTCTGAGGAGCACAGGGACTGGACTCCTGTTAGTGCCCAGAGTCAGAACTAAACATGGGGAGGCTGCTTTTCAGATTCATGTTGCTAAAATCTGGAACAATCTTCCTGAAGATGTGAGACAGGCCTCCTCTCTGACAATGTTTAAAACCAGGTTAAAGACTTTTCTTTTTTCCTGTGCATACAACTGAAGAATTTTATCTTTTTAACACACTTGTTATTTATTATAGTAACTCTTTGTGTGTTTTTAATGGTTTTTAATTACTTGTGTGATTAATGTTTTTAATTACTTGTGTGATTTTAGTGTTTTTAATTACTTGTGTGATTTTAGTGTTTTTAATTACTTGTTTGATTTTAATGTTTTTAATTACCTGTGTGTTTTTAATTTTTTTTTCAATGGTGATGATTTGTGCCTTGTGTGGTGTGGACTGTGAGGCTTTTTGTATTGCCCTGAGTTGGAAATGTGCTCTATAAAAAAAGATTGATTGATTGATTGATATAAAAAAGCAAGAAATAAGTATAAAATCTCTGAAGTTTGGCATAATAAAGATGAAAAAACATGGCTTTCTTAACATTCTACAACAGTTTTTTCCATAATATCGCAGATCACTAGACTGCTCCCGTAGCACACATTTATTATTTTCTTGTCATGTTTCTAAGTGAGCGGCAAAGAGGATTACCAGAATATACACAGCTAAAATAATGGGACACGCTGAGCCCCGAGCGGTGGCAATTCATCACCGGCATTAGATTGACCTTTAGGGGAGAAGGCTCTGCACAGAAACAGGAGAGTGTGATGTGAGACAAGCTCCTGTGTTAGCTCTGATTGTTAGCCGCGGCCTCCTGGACTGTGACAGCGGCATTTCCACACTCCCATGATGCAATGCTCCACTGTGCTGTGCCATAAACTCCTGGTTGATGGGCATTTTCAAATCAGACTGAAAACTGGGACTAATCAGAATCAGAATCAGAATCAGAATCATTTTTATTGCCAACGTAAGTAACGGGAGGTCACAGACTTGGAAATTGCTTTGGCTCAGTGCAACAGTCAGAAAGAGATAATAAAAATAAGAATAAAAAACACTTCTAAAGAATAAATTTAAATTTAAAATAGAGTTACAGTTACTATTTACAATATACAAGTGCACATGGTGCACACAATGTAAGGTGACAGCAGTACAGTGAAGTAAAGTGACGTATGATGGGCAGTAAAGTGACTTTATAAAGGGCGGGGGGACAGGTTAAGAAGTGTTCAAGAGTCCAACAGCAGAGGGGAAGAAACTGTTCTTGTGGCGGGAGGTTCTAGTCCTGATGGACCGCAGCCTCCTGCCTGAGGGGAATGAGAATGAGAGCTGAGGGGGCGATACTGTGTGCTAGTTTATCCCATAGACTGTAAATATTAATGGACGTAGAGACGCCAATCTCTGTCGTTGAAACTTGTGTGTGATATTTTTCCCCTCCTGCCGACTTATTCAAAATCCCCCCCCGGCAGGAAAATGTGAAAAAACTCATTTGCGCATGCATTTGCCGGCAACATGCCATTCATTTAACGAGTGCATTTAAAAGGTCCACAGCAACTAAAGCTAAAGCTAAAGGTGAAATCTATTTATTGCCGTAGGACAATTCTTCCTTCAGTGTCATCGTTGCGCACATTACAGCAGAGAGAGCAGGAACTATGAGCACTCAGACGCACACATCGAACAGGGTCTATTATTCAAGACTCTGGAGCTATAATTGCACTTGGTTGTCGTGCAGTAATAATATTATTTTAATTGCACTCCTCGCTGTAGTCTATCGCCCAGGAACCAACTCCAGAGGTTGATGCTCGGCTTGGTCACAATGAGCTGGAGAATTTAACCTATTGGGCATGTTTTTAGTGGTAGGGGAAACCGGAGCACCCAGAGGAACCCACACAAGCACTGGGAGAATATGCAAACTCCACTCAGAAATAACTTGTTTCCGACCGGGATTTGAACCCTACATAAGCACTGATAGAACATGCAAACTCCACTCAGAAATGCCTTGTTTCCGACCGGGATTCGAACCCAGGACCTTCTTGCTGAGAAGCCGGAGTGCAAACTACTCAGCCATCGTGCCGCTCTAAACTAGGCTGGTACAAAATAAATAGTCCCCTCAGCATCGACAGCATCTGGAACGCAGCGTTAGACCGAGAGCGACTTTTGGACCAAGACGTTTGAAAAAGATAAAAGGCGTCTTAAGAAAGCAATGGATAATTCTGTTTCTGGGTCTTACGCCACCAGTGAGGATTCAGATTACAAACCGACAGTCCACTTCAAACATGCTTCTGGAAGTTCAACTAGAGCCACCTGAGGTCCACGGAGACTCCACCAACCAGGATCTAATAAATCAATTTGTTTAGTAGAATTAGAGCAACTAAAACTGCACCTCAGGAAGGAGTTTGAAGAAAAGTACCGGCCAAATGTGATGATTGCAAAAACGAAGTCACAGGACATTGCTCAACTTTGAGAAGAAAATCTTCATCCTACAAGGTTTTAAAAGAGAGAATATAAGCGGGCTGTGCAGGACGAGATCAACCCCCAAAGTCAGGTCAGAGTCCAGCCACTCCTGGTCCAGAGAGCTCGTAGGGATCAGGATCTGAAAAAGAAGCAAGATGAGAATAGAAGACTGATTCAATTAGACTTATATTCTCAAATATTGACGAGTCGTCTGACTGTATGCGAGTCATGAGTGTATGTTTCTTCAGATCCCCATCTACTGTATATTGCTCCAAATCCGCCCCGGCTCCTTTCCAGAGCCGTGATGCTTGTCCTTCTCCTCGATGAGGCCGCATAATGTCTTCACCTCTTTGACAAGTGCCAAAATCTCCTTTTGCTGCGTTTTTACCAAAGAAACATCCTCAGAAAGAATCTAAAGTGACCTTTTAATATCATCAAACTCTTCAGCTGTGGGATTCTTCTTTGGTCCCATTTTTACCTATTTTGCTTCTTGACAGTTGACAGCTCACAGTTGCACCACCTGTGAGCGCTGACTGACAGAGCGCGTCTGATCGCAGTCTAATTCCAGTGAGATAAACCACCGTAGTATTGCATGCACATGTACACACTTCGTACTGTACTCGCAGTCCAAATCAGGACGCTGAATTCGAAGTTACATTAATCAAACAAGGAGCGGAATGACAGAGCCGAAGCCGAGTTGACACACACCCAAGTCCAAGATTGAAATAAAAGATCTGAAACAGGCTTTGGACGTCGAGAGGGGAACCTTCATTAAGCCTCAAGACAAAGTGGACGAATCAATCAGATCGATGATTGCTTTTTTTCTACCTGAGATGTTGCAGCAGTAAAGTGTTCATGGTTTTGCACTGGTCTAGACCGGAGCGGAGAGGATTCATGGTCCGAGTGGATTTGTGGTCCCAACCAAGCGGTATAGCCAAAAATGGAGGAATGCTAACTTTTGAATGCTAACAAAGTAATCAGCATTTTACTTTGGACCAGAACAGAGAAATTGGTCCGAACCAAGCGGCTACTCCACCTGCTGACCCGTCCTGCTCCACCCAGAGGCTACTCCACCTCTGCTGCTGTGACCTGAAGGGCTGTTGCTGATTATTACTGTTGTTAGCGTTTTATAATCATCAATTCATTTGTTTTGCTCTTGTGTTTTTGCTGCTACTGGACACCTGAATTTCTTCTACTGGATCAATAATCTACCTATCTTTCTAGGGCATTCAAAAACTAAAATCAACAAAAGATGTGAGTACTCTCAGTGAAAGACCTGTATTGAGTGTGACACTTTCTGATTTACAGTCTCATTTGCATGTTCTCTTATTGCCTTCACTTGAATGAATGGTGCTATGTTTTAATTAAATGCAAATTATATATTGCAGCTGCTGGAATAATTTATCCGGTGCAACAATAAAGCTTTCAGTTTTTTGATCTCGTTGTTAAAAAAAAACACCACTGGTTCCATGTTTTAACGCCTGTTCTCCACTTTTCTGACTTTCTTTCATGCAGCTCTGTCCTGTCACCAATCTGTCAACTCTACAAGGACTTTTTTGAAGGCCTTTGAATCAAACTGGATTTAAAATCACACCGCATTTACACCGAGAAAACTCACTTCAATTAAATTCATGTTCTTTTTTATAACCCTAAATTGATGTCATGTAACTGCACATTGTAAATTTTAGTCATGACATTTTAGTTATTTTGGAGGACTTAACAAAGCTGTTGATTCGCCGACACAGATCAAAGAATCAAACACAGAGGAAACAACAATAAAATCACGTAGATATAGAGTCATTGGTCCATTTATGTTTATACATTGTCATAAATATTCATTCAGTCATTTTCATCCCTTTCTTATCCCTTTCTGGGTCAAAAAGCACCAGTCCCTTGCTGATCCTTCTGCAGGTGGTGGATCTGCAAGAAGATGGCTGCTCCTTCAACACAGATGCAGCCTTGATCTTTCAGCAGAGATTTCAGGCAAAGTGGGGTTAAGTGTCTTGCACAAGGACACAACGACAGCAGACATCAGTGGGAGCAGGTGACATGGGTAGTGGTGGGATCGAACCCACAACCATTAGGTCCAGAGACCAATGCTCTACCAACTGAGCAACTGTCACCCATAAATATTATTTGAAGCTGCATTAACTCACTTTATTTTCGTATTCATTATGAAAATGCAATCCATATCCATGCAGTGCATTGGGATATACGTCCTTTTGAAGAAAAAGTAGCATAGATTTGTGCTGGCGTGTCATTTTATTTTAGATCGAGTTTTTGTGAAACAAGGAAGATCATTTGTTTTGGGTCCAGATTCTGACCAATCACAGCGGACCACTGGCCCCCACTTTCTTGAGAAAAGCCACAGGTCTCTCGTTAGCACAGACAGCTGAGGTAAATAAGCGGCGGAGGCTAACCTGAAGCTTCCCGTGTCTTCGTTACCAGTTTCTGCTTACTCAGCGAAACAGCCAAAAGAAAGTCTTGTTCCTCCATGCTTCCCGGTTCTATCATTTAATGGTCACGCCATCCACGTTCAAATGTGCGATCCATATTGTGAGACGTGAGCTCCGTATACAATTAGAAGGGAAGGGGGTAGTGAGTGCGGGGAGAGGGAGCAGAAAGAGCTAGGCCAGCGCTCGCATTCGAAAGTTTACAAAGTCAGTTAGTGCAGCTTTAATGAAAACTGTCCTGGATCATCACCACTGTCTTTGTACCCTTCTCTATCACCAACGAACAATTCTTAAAAACCCGGTGGACAGATGTGCTATAGGCCCAGTAGAGTGAGGACTAAGGCCACATGATGCAGGACTGATGTGGCCTGTAGACGGGACGGAGTGGAAGACCAGTCCACAGGTGCAGATGGAGGAGGCCGGGCTCAGGGCTCACATCATCACACTCTATGAAACAGACAACATGTGATTAGCAATGAACAGATTTCAACAGAGACAAAATGATGACCGATACTGTAGGAGAGGAGAGGATAGTGCGTCTCCCAGGTTGTATTTCTACGTCAAAATAACAAAAGAACAAAGGGCCAAACCTGGAAGATCTGACAAGTGCCGGTCCTAAAGCAGGCTGCCAGAATATGGTCCTGTTCGGTGTGACATCTCCAGTCCATTTAGTGACTCGGCCCAGTGCTTTCGGAATGCCCTCCCCCGGTGAGGTCCTAATGGAGCCCGCGGGACGCTTCTTGGAGGCTTCTTAGCGGCCACTGCCTCAGACCCACTGAGAGGCGTGAGCCAGCAGGGAATAGATTATGTCTTGTGTGTTCTCAGAGCGTACATTTAGGCCACTGAATATTATGGCGAGACTGTTTTTGTCATGTCATGTTTTAGAATGTGAACTTATATCTTTATTCGAAAATTAACAGTGAAACAAGTAAAAATAAAACATACAATCGGCCTGCCTTATACCGATGCTACAACTAGAAGGAGGTGTCCAATTTGTTTTCATTTTTTTCGCAACTAATTCATGGTCAATAGTTTTGTTTTAGGGAGAAACATGTGTGGTCTTGGTGGTACAACGGCCTTCAGGATATTAGCATGGATGGATCTAAAAACAACCCTAAGGTCTGTGATCAATGCAGGAAAAATGTTGTAACATGGTTAAAAAAATCTATTATTTTGCAGAATATGTCTTCTCTAAGGGGATTGTAAAAAAAAAATTTTTTTAAAAGGACCCAATGAACTTTAGCAACAAACTTTCTATCTCAAAGAAACAGCTCATCTAAACTCTCCACGGTTCAGATCCTGGACTTGATTATTCCGAAAGTTCAAGTGCATTAAAATCAGGCTCTGCTTTTTCCCTCCATGGCATAGATTAAACTAAATAAATAGTGTTTCTGTTTAGCTTTGAATGCATCAGCAGTTGTCTCAAAGGAGCTGTAAAAAGTTGTCAATTTGCCAACAACAGATGAGAGAATAAAACTGTTAAAACAACGCAAGAAATGCATTAATATCATACACATGATTAAGGAGCGGGATGACCACTGTCCCACATGTTAATAAATGTCCATAAATGACCAATTTCAGATTCATTTTATTTGCCATTTGCAGTAAAACCACATTGGAATACATTAGCAAAAGTCCCCAGTGTGCACAAGACAAGTACAGACATAACACAAATAAAACAGTATACAATTGTCACTGTGAAAACGATCGACTAAAACAGTTTCAGTACAAGTGCAAGATCATTAAAGTGCAGAACAGAACAAACAGAACCCTTCTGTTGCTGAAATTAACTTTGGAAAAATCAGAAAGTGCGAGTGGGATTAGACCAGACGCGCTCCTGCTGGGCTCTTTGGTTGCTAGGTCGTTGCTATGTGAGTATTCCACATTCCTGTGCAAGGAGCCTTTCTGAGTTTAGCTTTGATCCTCTTCTTCCGGGAAAAGCCAAGACCTGTACGTGACATCAGCTCTCACTTAACCCACTCCTTTCTACAGTTTATACAAAGACAAAAACTAAAAAAACTTGACTGAATGATACACTGCACTGTGGCGGAGTGGTTAGCACTTGAGCTTCACAGCAAGAAGGTCCTCGGTTAGATTCCACCTCCAGGCCTTTCGGTGTGGCGTTTGCAAGCTCTTCCTGTGTCTGCTTCGGTTTCCTCCAGGTGCTCCGGTTTCCCCGATCACTAAAAACATGGGCAACAGATCTGCATGCGCCCACTTCTATGTCGACCTTGCTCCTATGTGTGGGGAGAGAGACAAATGCCCACAGTTGTAAAGTTCTCTGTGACTCTGGTCTGTGAAAGGCGGTATATAAATAAAATGGACTTACTTACTCACACGGCTCGGCTCCACTTGCCCCGGGGCAGCTACCCTCACGATGGGAACCACTGCTGAATCTGCACATTTTCTGGCACTCGGGGGAGACCAGCCGACCTGCTCCGACACCGCACTTCCACCGACACCACACCGGCCTGGAGCCAAGCCACGCGTTGCCACGGCGACGCGGCTACGGCGAGAGAAACCCTTTCTTTGTGTTGTTTCCATGGCAACAAGCCGTGTGATATGGAGGGAGTGGATGGACGGAGGAAAGGAAACAATGAGATAAGCGAGGGGATGATGAGTGGTTGTTGGAGAGATAGAGTCTTTGTGTTGTTGGCGCTGGATGCTTCTGGTGCGTGGGAGAACTTACAGTTTGCCGTAACCTCGTCCCAAACAAAGTTACTCAGCACATTCTTCAGAAGCAGATGGAGGGAGCTCAGCTGTTTTAAGAGCACAGCACAGGGACGGAGAGAAAGAGTCACGGTGATGTAAGCCGAAAGAAAAGCTGCGGTCGATTCTGAGGTTTTCTGATGATGAAGTCTGTTCCCAGAAAACAAAGACATCTTTAAACTTGTACCAAAGTACATCAGTTAGTGCCACATGAACCAACTGGGACTCTGAGGATCACAGGGACTGGCCTCCTGCTGGGACTCTGAGGATCACAGGGACTGGCCTCCTGCTGGGACTCTGAGGAACACAGGGACTGGCCTCCTGCTGGGACTCTGAGGATCACAGGGACTGGCCTCCTGCTGGGACTCTGAGGAACACAGGGACTGGCCAATGTTCCAATCCAGATGAATAACAGGATTGTATCTTCATTATTTCTAGCGTACTGTGGTTATTTATTGTTGTAATGCCTTGTGGGATTTTAGTTTATTTTTGTGTTTCGTTAACCACTTTGACTTTCCTTGTGTATGAACTGTGTGATTAAAATACTGCACACAATGAACATGTGTCCTGGTCGACAAAGCCTTAAATTACAAAAAAAACACACTGTTTCGTACTCATGGTCCAGGTACAATGTGTGCTTCAGGCCAGGAAATAGAAAAAGTGCAGAATGCAGGTACGTTGCAAATGACATGACAAAAGGTAAGTCAGAAAAACAGAGCTACGGTTATTTTCATTTCGACACATTTTCCAAGATTTGTCGATAGGACTAAAGTAAACTGTCTTTTTGTTTTTAAGAGACAAACACATTTTTCACTTGGAATGGAAAAAAATTTAACGCTTTTGTTCCCTTTCGTAGACTATTATGTTGAGCTTCAAGATGAATAGTTTATTTCCATCATTATAGTTATTGTCATAGTACTTTTATGTTTGTTGTATGTGTAGGGTATGAAAATTGTAGTGTAGAGCGGCTAGTCTCCAGATCAGAGTCTCGCCGTTCTACACAAGTGGGATCTGATTTATTTATTGGGGCACCAGCAGAGTTCGAAAAGTCTGCACAGATCCAACTAATCTGCCTCGATCAGTCTTGCAAATCTATAGGTTATGAGTACGAAATCAGCCAGGGATATCAAAAGATTGGAAACAGGACGCTTAAAAGATGATTTAAGTTATCGTGGGTTTATTGACTACATACGAAAATAGAAAAATATCGACGAGGAGGGGTTTGGTCACATTAAACAGAGATGTTAAACATATCACATGAATTATACACTAACGTGGCAATAGAACAGTCTTACTTTGAGCAGTCCGTATGGAGGGATGAGGGATGAAGAAAAGGGTGAAGATGATGAGGAATAATGGGAGTGGAGTAGAGATGAGGCCGAGCAGTCCACGTGTCCTTTTGTTCGAACAGAAGGGAGACGAAAGCCAGTAGATCGAATCCAGACTTTTAATTCCACACACACATGCGCTGTCTAGAATAGCGGTGCGTGAGGAGGCGTCCAGAGCCGGAAAATTGGCTGATGATGGAGCAGTTCGTGGTCTCCGACAGCGAGTGTGGTTTGCTGTCCTCGTGGAGGGTGAGAGGCCTAAGAGTTGATTACAGGCCGGGGATCGCGTAGGGGACGCGTATCCAGTCGTTACGTTGATTTCAGGGATTCCAAGAGATAGATTCTCTTGCGGCTTGTGCTTTTGTATTCCAGTCAAAGGAGGCGCGTCTATGACGTCATCTTTGTGCGTCTCCTTGGACATCCTTCACAACAGACATGTTATAATGGCATATGCAGGATTAATACAGACATTCATAACACATGTACAGGCACACAACGCATTTACATCACAGATGATTATACACACGTGTAGGGCACGTGAAGGTTATCAAAATAATGACTTTACGAGTGATGGTTTAGAATGTCCGTCTCGGGTGTGATAGTGTTCAGTGTCCACTGGGGGGCGTCAGAACGCCGTTGGTGGGTTACCAGTTGTCCCAGGGGGAAATGTCCTTTTGGAGTGAGAGCAGAACTTTGATCTCTGATCTGGCTCGGGAAGGGGGCAGAGATTTTTAGTCCCGTATTCGATTTATTGCTCCAAGCTGACGGTCGCTATCTCTATGACCGATGATAGCTCTCTATCCGACCCTCGTTACTCCTCAGATGTGGCTCAGGAGGGTCATTTCCCGGAGCGCATGTTTCGTTGTTTTGGCCAGCTGGTTATTGTCTGACTGGGGCCAGGTTTGCAGAGGGTGTCCTCTGCGTCACCTTACATATGTCTATTTTTTTATGTTTTTATGTGTTTTTAAATAATCCTTATTACAATTATTGTTACTGTGATATTCCGTATTTCTATCTATTTTTATGTTTTTTTCTGAACATTATTTTGGTTTAAAGTTCAGCGCAACGTATATACTATATAATAATTTGCACTAAACATACAACCAAAATAAGAACAATAATAATCAAAAAAATTCTACGATCAAGATCTGATTCTCGCTTTTATTGATTTGAAAAATTTTTGCAGTGTACTTTTTCACTGAAGAACAGTATTTGTGGTTTTACACCGATCCAGACCAGAGCAGAGAGGATTCATAGTCCCAACCATGCAGATCAAGTGTACATCCCAGCGGGGGCGGGTCCCGGCTCAAAAACTACCACATTGAGCATGTGCTGACATACTTGCTATACCACCCCAGGCCTGTGGGGGTGTACCCAGAAAGAGAACTACCCAATGCTTTTGTATGGCGTATCCTTTCCTCTCAAAAATGTCTTTACAGGATGGTTCAAAAGTTGCTCTTGGTCCAAAACTATGTTGAGGGGAGTTTTTTTGGACCAGTCTTGTTCAGTCGCTGTGGACTTTAGAAGGCACACGTTAAATGAATGGGGTTAGTGCCGGTAAACCATGGATCTATAATAATAACTGGATAGCGTATTACTAGCTTACAGCTGTCCCACCCATGGGCACAGGGTCAGCACTAGATCATATACGGAATCGGGACGGAAGCGGAAGTAAATATGAAAAAATACCTATTTATGCCTAAACTTAACCAGTCCTTCCCATAAAATAACCCCAACCCAGCCTTAAACCTAACCTTAACCATCTTACTCAGACACCTAAAACTTAACCAGTCACAACTTAAGGACTTATTAGTCTAAAACGAATTCGAAAGTAGGATTGTTACTTCCGATTTCATCCCGATTCCGTATATGATCTAGTGCCGACCATGGGCACAGGGGGCGCCCGTGGTACTGCAGACTAAATTCACGTGGGCTACCCAGAAAAAAGTCACATAGAACTCAATGTAAACTAATGGTGCTTTCAGACTGGATCCTGCGTTGCGTCGGGTTTCAATGCAAAGTCTATGGTGGCGCGCGTTTGGCCGTTGCAACGCACAGACCTCTCGGCACGCAAGAACGGACTGTTCAATAATGACGCACGGACTTGGCGGGAAAGTGAAAAGGGAGGAGCAGGAGCGAAAAATCGACGGCCACAGGAGATGGCTTCTGCTCATCCTTTCCTTGGGACATTAGTGCGACAACCAATCAGAGAGCAGCAGTGAGTGAGCAGACTGAAATAACTCGTAAACAGCCAAAACAGGACCCACACCAGGCTTCACCAGAACTCAAACCAGGGTTGACAATGGGGGACTGTGTGCTTGTGTAGGAGAAATTAAAATGACCTCTTTCCTCAATCAAAGACATTTTGTTGTATATTGAGACTAGGGCTGGGATAAACGATTATTTTTTAAACGATTAATCTAGCGATTATTTTTTCGATGCATCGATTAATCTAACGATTATTTTTTTCGCTTCGATTCGATTTTGATTCGATTCAATTCTCGATTATCTCCCCATTAATTGACTAATATTGATGTATACATGTTGATTTAAATATTTTAATGAAAAAAACATGAATTCCTTCACAAAAAATATTTATTGCTTGCTCTTAAAATTCAAAAATAAGACATTCATAAAACCTTAAAGCCTTGAAAACACAGCTTACTGAAAAAAGTGCATCTTATCATTCTTGAAACAAACATTTGATGCTTAGCATTCAATAAAAATATGAAAAAGTTCAGCCAAATACTTGTGTAGAGCAACTAAAAGAAAACAGTAACCAATGTAAACTTGAAGGCTTTAAGCTAAACAAAGTGCTTTTCCAGCAAAAACAGTGGGAGCCATCAGCCTGTCATGGCGTCCTTCCTGAACCAACAGAGTTTAACATTTAAGTTGAAGACACATAGGCCTATATTACTGAAGTCCATTAATTAAAGTGCATCTCTTAAATTCTTCATTCATATAAAAATAACAGTCAAAACTTTGCCACTCACCTTTTTCTTAAACTCAAAATTCAAAAATAAAATTCAAGTAAGAGTGTACAAGAGAAAAACAATGCATTGTGTAGCAAATAAAAAGGTCAACCAGTCATCCTTTCTTTTAGAGTTACTGAAAGAATACAGTAGAAGTCATCTCAGAGGACTTAAAACAACATTGAAGTCACCAACACAGATCAGAGAATCAATCAACAGTTAAACGCATTAAGGATATTGAACACATGTTGAAAAATTTCCATATACGGCGGGCATGACAGTGAATAATACATGTAGGGGCTATTACGGGCGCCAATATTCCGTTTGATACAAAGAAAGACAGACCAGTGTAAGAGTGTAGAGTTGCCACAGGACGCGTCATCAGCCTACGTCAGCAGCCGCGGACTGCTATGAAAACATTAGCTTTGTGGTTTCACAGGCGCAGTTGACTGCTTAAACTAAACTTTGCACGAAACTTTGACTCTTAAAACCCACATGTGACAAAACGGAACCATCAACATCTCGCCTCAAATTGCATTAAAAGTGACATTCGTGTCTGAATTCGTTCGTATTTTAACTTTTAAAGAAATTCACGGTCTGCCATCTTGGTTTGCTTCGGCTGCCGTGAGACGCACATGCACAGGTTTGCATTAACCTACATGATAAACAGCTGAGGCTGTGCATCTCTTCAAGGCAGTGTATCTCAGCGTTTACACCGGCTTGCACTTCTCTAACACGGCACTTGCATTGCTACCGCTCGCCGCCATCTTTGTTTTGTGTGTGACGCACCGACGCGCATATTATACGTTGGTGTATTTTTTGCGTCGACGTCACCGATTGCGTCGACGTCACCGATTACGTCGACGCGTTGTCCCAGCCCTAATTGAGACATATTATAACTTCTGTCTCCACTGTGTGTAAATCCTTGTGGTTCAGGTTTTATTGTGGGTAAGAATGTCTTAAGATAAGTGCCATGGCAACACCCTTCCCCCAACGACTCTACAAGATGTGAAGACTTACAAGGACCCACAGGGAAGACAAACCAGTCTGCTTTGGAACCACGGAGTGACCAGACCTCCCTGGGCTCTGCCCTGGGCTCTGCTCAGGCAACCAAGGGGCTTTGGGCCTCTTAGATGGCCTCAAACCTCAGCTCCACGTTTGAGAGGACTTCCACAACCCTTCAATAGCCTCCAGCTTCAACCTGAAGAAGTTGCTGAGTTTTGGCATCTAGACTGTGGATCGTGGGAGGACTTGGTTCAGCCACATGATGCAGCCGCATGGTCCAGGCCCTGGGGACAAGAAGCCTCCATCCAACACCAATCAAGACCCAAGGACTGCTATTCACCAAAGGCTGTTCTGGTTGTATGATCTGCTCTCTTGCTACCTATACTTCAAAGAATACTTCTCCTACCAAGGCTGAACACATGCAGGCCTCAGCCTATACCAATCCATTCATAGACAAAGGTCTTGCTTAGCTCACTTTAGCCTAGCATTTTAACAATGTATCTTGAAATCAACGTTTCCTTCATGTTATTCTTGACAATTTGCATATTTCATATCTAGTCTGTATTGTGTATACTTCATTAAATCTACAAAACCATCTTTGTCTGAAAGTGATATTTGTACTTTTAACTCCAGAAATTGGGTCACTGATTTGTAAAAGAATTTACTACCTTCAGATTCTATTGAAGATAATTGGACTAACTAGCTAATTAAATAATGAAAAGACTCATGAGATTACTTAATCAATAAATGAGCCAATTAATTGATATTGTGACGCCATATGCACGTTATCAGTTGGGAGTTATTCCCTGGTGCCCCTAAATAAATCAATTATTGTATTTATTACATGGTTGTTTTTATCCAATTCTCCGATATCAGGTACATAACTTAAGTTATTTGTGATATCGACATTTTCTCACCCTACACTTGTGAAAATATGCGTTGTCATGCTCTCGTGACCTTATGCAACTGCTTCGAGTGTGTTCGCCGATGCGGAAATACCGTTTAATAATATGAAAACACGTATGGCGCACCTCCGTGAACACATACTACTGTTATATAAAGCCCGTGGAACGTCTGTGAACAAAGACACGCTGCAAAGCTGCATATTGGAGAAGATCTGTACAAGAAGCCGCTAGCATAGCTCTGTTAGCATCAGAGCCGGCCAGCTACTTCCGGTACTTCCGGCTCGTATCAGGACGTTCTGGTGTGAAGTCCTCTAGAGAATGCGCGTCTGGGGAGCAGGGCTTCAGCGTTTCAGCGTTGGCGGTCTGAAAGCCCCGTAAAACAGCTCGACCCCAGCTGACAGAGAACCTACAGCTTTCATAAAGATCGTTTTTTGTGGAGATTTTAGTGTCCCTTGTCATCCTTAACTTTTTTCTTCTTAAATCCTTCGGTTTTCTTTAAATCCACACTATATCGCCAAAAATTCTCCTCTTTACTTCCCCGCTCTGGCTCTGCTCTACCACTGCTCTGATCAGCAGCTCTGATTGGTCAAAGCGCGGCCGAGCCTCTCAGTGCACGTGCATGAGAGCCACACACACGTATTTGTCTCATGCACTACTGAGCACAAGTAATTCAGTTGAATAGGGCGCCATCTTGGATCACCAGGGCTTGCGACAAACGCATGCACAAATGCGTTTTTTCACATTTTCCTGTGGGTGGGGCTGCCCGCAGCCATTTGGAAAAAGCCCCATAGAAGCAAAAAGAGGTGGCCCATTAGTTTCAACGGCGGAGATGGGCGTGACTACGTCTGTTTACATATTTACAGTCTATGGTAAATCTACTGGAGGAATAATAATATTTTAAAGTATAATGTTAATAAAGCATTCAGAATTTCACTCTGAACCAGAGCAGAGAAAATGATTTGAAGAAGAACCTGTATTACTATGGTTTAAGAATTATTAATTATTTATTGTGTCCTTGGGCAAGACACTTAACCCCACGTTGCCTGAAGCCCCCGCTGAAAGACCAAGGCTGTTTCACCGCTGACAGAGCAGCCATCTTCCTGTGGACTCACCCCCTGCAGAAGATCAGCGAGGGACTGGTGCTATGAGCATTGGGTGGCAGTTCTCATTGCCACCCCCCTGACCCAGAAATGGACAAATAAAGGGCTTGAAAATTAATGAATGAATGAATTATTTATTGCTTATTGGGTGGGACAGTACATGTTAATGAACACATCACTCCGGTTGTAGCCATGGGCTAATTTGCATCTGTTGTCCCACATTCGCACTCACAAACACACACTCATTCACCCTGAACTATTGCACATGTTTTTAGTGGTAGGGGAAACCGGAGTACCCGGAGGAAACCTACGCCGACACGGGGAGAACATGCAAACTTCACTCAGAAAGGTCCTGTTTCCGATTCGAACCCAGAACCTGCTTGCTGAGAAGCGAGAAGTGTTCCGCCCAGAATGGATGTGTTTCTACTGATGGACACCTGCTTTTCTCCTACAGGGATCCATAAAGTATTTTTATTTAACCTTTATTTAACCAGGAAAGTCCCATTCAGATTAAGAACCTCTTTTTCAAGGGAGTCCTGGACAAAAGTTACATACAATTACAGATTATAAAACGGTTACATTTCAATGAGGACGTTTCAAGTGCTCTCAATCGGAATCTAAAAGCATTCAATAAAATACGTTTTTTTTATTCCCAGTTCTGTGCAAAAGGAACAGAAACCATTTGATCCAAACTGTATGAACCAACATCTCTTTGTGTGAGTAAACGACAGTTCAATCTGAAGAGACCAAAGACACGATAAATACATTAAAATGATTTATTTGTTTGGCGCATTGACCCCGGCAGTGACACTTGCAGCTATGAGATCGATTGCAGCTGAGATGATCTCAGATCCCCCGGGGTCAATCACTGGTGGTGGCTAGAGTATGGTGTGAATGGGGCGTAGGCGGAGCAGGAGCCGGAGTGGGAGCCTAGAGCGGGAGCCAGAGCGGGAGCCAAGAGCCAGAGGGGGTGCTGGGGAGGTGGTGGGTGGGTGTTTAAGAGCCTCAGGAAGCGTTGTTTGTCAGGAAGTGGCTGCCTTTTAAACTGCCCGCTTTGCTCTGAGAGGGTTGGCAGGAGGCTGGCCTGGCTGTGTGATTGGCTGAGGCTCGAGGCTGGCAGAGCTGTGTGATTGGCTGAGGCTCAGGGCTGGCAGGCACTCGGTCTTTCAGTCTGAACATCCGCTTGAGCTTCATTTCAATCTGAAGAGACCAAAGACACGATAAATACATTAAAATGATTTATTTGTTTGGCGCATTGACCCCGGCAGTGACACTTGCAGCTATGAGATCGATTGCAGCTGAGATGATCTCAGATCCCCCAAAAGAGGAAGCCACGCTATGTGTGCCGGGGAATGCGCAGGCCTCCCGTGGGAAGCTGCCTATCTGGAGGCGTGGGAGCCTTGCATGGAGGCAGCATTGCATAGGGGCAGCATTGCATAGGGGCAGCATTGCATAGGGGCAGCATTGCATAGAGGCAGCATTGCATAGAGGCAGCATTGCATAGAGGCAGCATTGCATAGAGGCAGCATTGCATAGAGGCAGCATTGCATAGAGGCAGCATTGCATAGAGGCAGCATTGCATAGAGGCAGCATTGCATAGAGGCAGAATTGCATAGAGGCAGCATTACATAGAGGCAGCATTACATAGATTGCATAGAGGCAGCATCGCATGGAGGCAGCATTGCATAGAGGCAGCATTGCATGGAGGCAGCATTGCATAGATTGCATGGAGGCAGCATTGCATAGATTGCATAGAGGCAGCATTGCATAGATTGCATAGAGGCAGCATTGCATAGATTGCATAGAGGCAGCATTGCATAGAGGCTGCATTGCATGGAGGCAGCATTGCATAGATTGGACAGAGGCAGCATTGCATAGATTGCACAGAGGCAGCATTGCACAGAGGCAGCATTGCATAGAGGCAGCATTGCATAGAGGCAGCATTGCATGGAGGCAGCATTGCATGGAGGCAGCATTGCGTGGAGGCTGCATTGCATAGATTGCATAGAGGCAGCATTGCATGGAGGCAGCATTGCATAGATTGCATAGAGGCAGCATTGCATGGAGGCAGCATTGCATGGAGGCAGCATTGCATGGAGGCAGCATTGCATGGAGGCAGCATTGCATGGAGGCAGCATTGCGTGGAGGCTGCATTGCATAGATTGCATAGAGGCAGCATTGCATGGAGGCAGCATTGCATAGATTGCATAGAGGCAGCATTGCATAGAGGCAGCATTGCATGGAGGCAGAATTGCATGGAGGCAGCATTGCATGGAGGCAGAATTGCATGGAGGCAGAATTGCATGGAGGCAGCATAGCCTGGAGGCAGCATTGCGTGGAGGCTGCATTGCATGGAGGCAGCATTGCCTGGAAGCAGAATTGCATGAATAGGATACAGAGAATATGCGGGGGTGACAAATCCGCACGCTCTGTAATGATTATGCGTGTATGAAGTGTTGGCCCTTGGAGCGTGCGGAGGGTTTCTCGCGCACAGACCGCTTCGTGAGGGTGCATGTATGACGTAGGCCGCAGGGGATCTGTGGGAACAGACACTCACTGAATGAGCGGCTATGTGATCATGCGTGCGTGATGGATGCATGAAGTGAAGAGTAAATGCGTGTAATCGCAGAGCTGATGCGGGCTCTGCGTGTTGAGAATGTGGAGCAGCAATGTAGAGAGCTTTCTCATACAAGATCTGCTATATTTGAGCGTGCGTGTGTCAGCGTATGATACAGAGAATATGCGGGGGTGACGAGTCCGCACGCTCTGTAATGACTATGCGTGTAGAAGCGTGGGCCCTTGGGGCGTGCGGAGCTGCCTCTCGCGCACAGGCCGCTTTGTGAGGTGCGTGTATAGCGTGAGCCGTAGGGGGTTATGCAGAGAAGCTTCTCTGCACAGAGCGCTGCGGTGAGCATGAATGTATGATGTAAGACGAGGTGATCATATGCATGTCCGGATTGAAGTGCAACAGATGTTTAGAATGCTTATGTGAGAGAAGAGCCTTAGCCACCACCAGAGTATTTGATAATTACCTCAGATTGAAGAGAGAGCGCTGAGCAGTCAGAATAGTGTCAGTGTTTAGTCTGATAGAGGATGAGGCAGGACCAAGCCGTGGACCATTGACCCATTTGCTGTAGGGAAGAGTGAGGAAGGCCCAGCAGGCTGGAGTGCGGCGGCTATTCTAATCCAGCGGCCGGTATTGGAGAATCGGGAGATCACAGGAGACCGGCCGGATTTATTAAATGGGCTTGGATGCATTGCGCAAACATGACGTCATTTGACAGAGAGAGAAATAGCAGCCCATCTGAATCTCCTCTCCGTGCATGGAGGAGTGCATTTCATCAGGTGTTTATCTGGACAGGGGAAAAATAATGCATAACAAAAGTGTGACGGCACCTTCCTTTTGGAGTGTTGAATGCAGGGATTATAGTGATAGGGGTAATAAGTCCTTGGGGCCAGGGTGCAGCTAACCACTGGCCTTGATATGACCCCCAAAAACCCACGGACTGAGCCGCGTCCGTGAAAAAGAAATAAGTAAGTGGAAGAGGCGGTGCCATCATGAAAGACGCCGTTCCGGCAGGCAGCAGCAGAAGCTGAGGTCAGCGCAGCACCTGCGAACAGGAAAACAGGGTTGCAGAGCGCGCAGGAGCCTGGGGATGAACCACGGCCTGAGGAATGTCGTGCACTGCGAGGATGAGGCGGCCCAGCCGGAAGAGCAGCACCTGTTTGGGACGTGACAGAGGACAGGACGGACCAAGAGACCTTGGTCCTCCTCCTCCTATCCTCTCTCTCTCCATGTCCAAGCTGAGGGAGCATCTACGAAACCTTCGATGAGGGTCATCACGTGTGCCGGGTGGCCAGTGTGACGGCCAGACGCCTGCCCGGCTTGAGATGGACGAGCCCCGCGTAGGAAGGGCATGCCCCGCGCGGGAATAACAGGGCCTATTGCTACGAGAATAATTCGCAAGGCGCGGCCGTGCAGCAAGAGCGCCCTGCAACATAAGGGAGAGATTAAACAAGAACCGACCGAATCTCCTTCTGGACAGGAGAGAGCTATCTTGATGCAATTAGGAAACTCAGAACGACGGCAAAGAGCGGCCACGGAGCAGAATAAGTACGAACAGAGCGGCACCTGAGAACGAGCAGTAGAGCGAGCAACCGTTACGATGACTCAGAGCCATGAGAGTGCGGCAGAGAGCATGTGACCGTTGTGGATGCTGCCCCCCGACTCCACGCGGAGAATCTGAGAGAGATCGCCCGTATGAGGCGCAGGGCGGATCAATTGCACGCGGTAGCAGTGAGGGAAGGCCAGAGCACGTGGAGGATCCGGAGCAAACCGGCCGGACGAGGGGAGAACATGCAAAACTCCGCACGGAGGTGGAACAAAGCATAAAACTACTTTTGATAATCGACACCAGCCTGCTCAGGATAAAATGAAACACACTGCTAATGACCTGGGGCAACGCGTCCCTATGAGCAATATTTACTGTACGCGGAGGGGGCTCGAGGATTTCAGTACGAGGGCCGCTTCAGTCCGCCAGACTAGTCCCGGGGCCGACACGTAGGCGAAACCGCATTGGACTGGTCCGAACTTTAGGACAAACTATGAAAGAGCTGAAGTTGGCTGATGACGACCTCCTGTCGTCTCGCTAGCTACAGATTCGCGGAGATTCGAGCCCGACCGAGAACAACAACATCTCAGAACGGGTTACGACACGTCTATATTGGCTGCGCTGAAGTAGAATGGACGACACCGAATAAGTATTTACGAACCCAGATTCCCTTGGCCTCAGTTGGAACAGGTTTTCTTTTAACGGAATAGCCCGACGACCAGCGAAGGTAACTCACATCATTCATTGCAAAGCATCTAATCATTATTGCGATTAAACTACGGAAAGTTTGACGAGAGCAGAGACAGCCCTGATGAGAACTGAGCGAAGCGAGCTTTAAGACTATAAAACACATACGCATATACATATACATAACATATATGCACGCACGTACACTACGTACCTACATGTGCATGCACATATACAAGTCGAGTCCCTCCATGGCCTCGCACCAACATATAGTAGAGACATGTTAGTCCCATATGAACCAGCCCGGACTCTGAGGAGCACAGGGACTGGACTCCTGTTAGTGTCCAGAGTCAGAACTAACGTGGGTGTTTAAGAGCCTCAGGAAGCGTTGTTTGTCAGGAAGTGGCTGCCTTTTAAACTGCCCGCTTTGCTCTGAGAGGGTTGGCAGGAGGCTGGCCTGGCTGTGTGATTGGCTGAGGCTCGAGGCTGGCAGAGCTGTGTGATTGGCTGAGGCTCAGGGCTGGCAGGCACTCGGTCTTTCAGTCTGAACATCCGCTTGAGCTTCATATGTAAGAGGGCAGCAGACCAAGCATAGCCTTAAAAACAAAAGTGCAGCAGTGTCCAAACCTCCTGGTGGACAAAGAAGGCCATTACACTCCAGAATACAGAGCACGGTGGTGAGTCAAGGCTTTGCAGTTCGTAATGAAGCTCAGAGAAGCATGATACAAAGTGTGAATCTGATGAGGAGATTAAAAAAATGCAGTAACAAGCCACTTTTTCAAATTAAAAGAAAAAACAAAAATCTAAGTTTGAGCTTCTTTGCAAGATTCTGAATATGGGGTTTGAAAGTGAGGCTGTATTTGTGCGTATGAACCACCTCTACGACATTTCCCTCTTGTGTGGATGGCGCAGTATCTATCTCTCTGTGACATCATTCTGAGATGAAGATGGACATTTTAACCTTTTCGGCCCGAGCCCCGTCTGTCGAGTTTCGAAATCTGTCTAATTTTTCCTCCAACACGACTTCAGCAAGTTTCCGAAACCAGGACTTTTCCATCTCCATCAGTTTGTTTGCGATAACCGGTGACGTGCTTTGCTTTGAGGGGGTTTGCTCATTCGTCTGAATTGAGCTCATAAATCTACCCCAGACCGGAGTCTCGCTTCCAAATTGGCTTGGTTGCAACTCTGCATATATACACTACAGTAAATATAACGCATAATGGAATAATTTGACTTTCTTCCAACGCAGCCGCAGCGGTTGACAGAGCGACGTGACAGGGCGGAAATGGATGACTTTATTTCACCATTTCCGGGTAAAAATTGGGGGAATGTATGCAGATTTATGCTCTCTCTTTGCCGATGGCTCTTTTAAGGCTTTTCTCCTCATTCTCTGTCTATACACCGTCAGATTTTACACTTTTCTGAGAGAGAAGGACTGAGATTAGGCAGAGAAAGAGAAGAACAAGTGTTGAAGAGGTAAAAAAAAGTTTGATTTATTGAATATGATCTGTTTTCAGTCCAAAAAGCTCTGAGAGGAATAAGATAAGATTTGCTTTACTTTATTTATCTCACATAGGAGAAATTTACATGTCACATTTGGCATGGATAGAGACACTCAGATTGTGCAAAAGGAGGAAATGTGCAAACATGTTATATGCAGGATATATGTACAATAAAGTGACAATAATTATGTACAACAAAAGTGACAAGTGTCAATTGGAAACAGTGTCAATAGTAGTGCAGGTTTTCACACAGTGATTATTTAAAGTGACTTATTGTACAGTCTGACAGCGGTGGGGATAAAGGCCCTGCGGTAGCGCTCCTTCCTGCACTGAGGGTGTCTCAGTCTTCCACTGAATCCCTCAGTGTGAGTTTGAACAGAGAGCGTTTGGACAGATGGGGACCGCAGTTCCTGATGTCAGAGGGAATGGACCGGAAAGTGTTCTTTTGGTTAATGTTAAAAAAGTAAAATAATTCCGTTATTTACCCTTCAACCATCACTCCTCGAAGAAAATAAAGTATTTCTAAGATGTAGGAGCACTTATAACACAGGTCATTTGTTATAGGTTTGCTTTTTATTATTATTATTATTATTATTATTTTTATTATTATGCCTTTACCAAATGGTTGAGATGCAGATTGATGTAAGAGTGCCAAATACCAAGAGAGATAGATTTCAGTTCCAAGCTTCAAGTTGATATAGTGACTCAAAAAAGTGGTCTATAGGTGAGGAAACCATTAAAGGGTTAAAGCTGAGGTACCTAACTTTCAAACCACATAAATAGAATGAAATCCATCGAACTAGTTGGACTGTTTGAGACAAACAAATCTGCGTTATTTATAAGTTCAGTACCCCAGCTTAAAGTCAAAATTATCGTAAGTACTTAAAGGTGCAGTAAGTGATGTTGTTAGCCTAGCTGTTAACACTAACTGGAAACCACTCCCCCCTCCCCTCCCTCTCCACCAAACCAAACATCAACTATTTTAATAATGGTTTTAGAAAATCCTATAACTCCGGTGCACTCACGAGAAACAGGAAGAGCGTTAAGGAGGGTAATCACATCCCATTGGATGAACGAATCCAATTGGTTTGCTCCAAAATATTTTTATAATTTTTTGTAGACTACAGGCATCTGGTCAATTCCATTACTATTTGAAAACACATGATAACTTGACTACTTTTAGGGTTTAGGGACGTTTTCCCACAATATTTAAAAAATGTGTCTGGAACAAATCACTGACTTCATCTTTAAGTGGGATCCGAAGCATAATTCAAAAAAATTCCTTAAAAAAATAACATAACAAGAAAACAAAATGCTTTTTTGTAGTTAAAACAGGAGCTGTGACTGTGTGTCCAGTGCAAGATGAAAATACGACACTCACAATGTTAAAATGTCATACAATATTGAAAACATATCCCGGCGTATCCCTTAACTCTGCTGCGTGTTTGTTATATGTTGTTATGTCAGTGTATGTTTTTTGTGTTGTATTGTCTGTAATGGTTTGGTTTGACTACAAAACATTAGAGAATGACTACATATTTTTTCCTTTCAGACCTGCCAGGAAAAAAGAATTTCATATTGGAGCATGAGTATTTGAACTCGGCGAGTTGGAAATGATAACTTCTGTATTAATCCATGTAGAGTTTGGACACAGTTTTTCAGCATATTCTGCCAAGGTCTTGAACGCAACACATCTTAATTGTAACGTGTAGAAAGTGCAAAAATGTGGGTTTAAAAGTAGGATAGTAGGAGTCAAAGATTCTCAGTATAATAAGTTGTCAGTACTGATACCAGGTTAAAAAGTACCCAACCTGGCGCCCACAAACAGTACTTGTAAATATGTAACAAGTGGCGCAGACAGTTTCCAGCTCTACTGCAGTGTCCGGAGCAGTAGGCTCTGATGAAGAAGCAAATACAGCAGTACGTCTGTCAGAGTGTGCGTCTGATCGCTCTGAGCTCCAGCACTTTCCCAGAGTTCAGTCTGAGTCGCGTGGAGCTCTGCCGAGTCCTGACGTTTGCACCACGTACATTAACTTTCTATTTTGTTGAGACACTGGTGATGAGAGACACAGCGTGTTTGTGTTGGTTCAAATGGACTCAGATTGATCTCAATATCAACATTAATGGTGTTGGATTCATTCATTCACACTGTTAAGAGATTCATGTATCTCAAGTTTGAAACGACTTTAGACCTGCTTTAGTCCGGGTTCAGTCCTGCTTTAGTCCTGGTTTAGTCCTGCTTTAGTCCTACTGTAGTCCTGGTTCAGTACTGCTTTAGTCCGGGTTCAGTCCTGCTTTAGTTCGGGTTCATTCCTGCTTCAGTCCGGGTTCAATCATGCTTTAGTCCTGGTTCAATCCTGATTCAGTTCTGTTTAGATCTGCTTTAGACCTGGTTCAGTCCTGGTTCTGTCCTGGTTCAGTCCTGGTTCAGTCCTGGTTCAGTCCTGGTTCTGTCCTGGTTCAGTCCTGGTTCAGTCCTGGGTCAGTCCTGGGTCTGTCCTGGTTCTGTCCTGGTTCTGACCTGGTTCAGTCCTGGTTCTGTCCTGGTTCTGTCCTTGTTCAGTCCTGGTTCAGTCCTGGTTCAGTCCTGGTTCTGTCCTGGTTCTGTCCTGGTTCTGTCCTGCAGGTTGCAGTAGTTTAGTACCTGGGGAAGTGTGGTTTTGAAGAGACTTTTCTTCTTCAGGACCGGCCTCTGCGCAGATGGGACAGAGCTGGACTTTGGATTTACTTAATCAGTGTTTCCCCTGGACCCAGAGGTCTTGGGTCAATATGTTTTATGCATAATTTTAATATGTTTGAATAAACATTGAAACAGTCCGGCCCTCGGCTTGGAGCAAATGTGTTTTTTTGGCCTCTGATGTATTTGACTTTGACATGTCTGGTCTGAGGGGTGTTCTTGTTTGGGCATTTGGTTCATGTCAGTGTAGGATCCTATTTAAGGCCAATTGCGGCCCTCAGTGTAATTTTATGTGGCCCTCTGTCTTGCTAACCCAAAGTATTCTTTGAGATTGTAAACACAAAATCACTGTGTCATCCATCCAACTTCAGCTCTGCCAATTTAGACCTCATTCTAAAGCCCAGTACGTCTGGAATTCAGTTATTCACTTTATTTGTACAAGCTGCACTGACATTGTTTTTCATGGCTTCACAAACGTTCGTTAACAATAATACATTTGTACGATAGTATAAGACCAGGCTCGTCTAACCCCAGCTCATGTTCCCTCTCAGTGGGTGAACAATCCAACGCTTTGTGAATTCTTCTTCACACTGATAGGAAGCCGACATCAAATGATTAAATGAGGGATTGTGTGACGACAGAATCCACATGGGAGCAGTTTCTCACCAACATAAACGTTTGCTCTGTCTCTTCACCACACTTTCCTCAGGGAGTCATTTCGTTGACATAATATTTCAATTTTCTGCCCTGTTTTGATCATTCATTTTAAACTGTCATCGCCGGTCGCTCTTACACACAGTCGTTTATCTAATCTCCATCAGAACTTCATTTTAATTTCATACAAGCGCACTAATGGATGAGAGATTGCTTGAGGAGGAAAATAATTGCTGGGATCTGCGTCTCGGCGTGTTTCACCCCGCGAAGCTGTTCGACAAATATGGGTGTATTTAGCGCTTACACAATAATGTCTTGATGGGACACAATTGAGAGGTTTATTATTACATAAAAAAGTTATTTAATCTCAATTACAGAAGGATTATAATCTACTGTAGTTATTCTTCCTAAGCATCAAAGTGTGACGTGCATTTGACTCAAGCTAGAGAGCGATGCTTTTTGAGGCCTTTAACCCGCCTTGCGACCAAGTGTTTTTGCCGTGGCGGTAATTTAGATCAGGCACAGCAGCCTGTCTGTCCCTATGTGGATTTCTCACTTCATCCCCATTGTTTTGTGTTCTCCTCGCTGAAGCAGGAAGGTCTAAGGACAGTGATGACCCAGGACGTTTAAATACTTTAGTGGGAAATTATTAACTGTTAAATGAATTGTTTATGGACCAACCACTCCATGTGTTTGTTATTAATGCATTTCCTGATTCTCTGATCTGCTGTTGGTGAATCAGCTTTGCAAAGCCTTCCAAAGCGACTGCTGTTGAAAAATTCCTTGTCCCTCCTGTTTCCTCGGGTTCTTAGCACTCCTGGTCCCTCCTGGTCCCTCTTGGTCCCTCTTGGTCACTCTTGGTCACTCTTGGTCACTCTTGGTCCCTCCTGGTCCCTCCTGGTCACTCCTGGTCCCTCTTGGTCCCTCTTGATCCCTCCTGGTAACTCTTGGTCCCTCTTGGTCCCTCTTGGTCCCTCCTGGTCCCTCCTGGTCCCTCCTGGTCCCTCTTGGTCCCTGCTGGTCCCTCTTGGTCCCTTCTGGTCCCTCCTGGTCCCTCTTGGTCCCTCCTGGTCCTGGCAGATGGCTTCTGGTTCCACACGACATCTTTGTGAGTTTTTTTGTTGAAACTTGTTTTGATTATTTGTCAAACTCAAAGGGATTTCTTGCAGAGATTATATGTTTTCATTGAGATGCATCTTTCAGTTGTTTTGCCAAACTTTTCAGGCAAAACAACAAAATCTCCACGGAGAGAACATCATGTAACTTTAGAGCTGGGATAACAAACTTTTTTTAGTTTTATGAATAATACATTGTGTTTGTCCTGACAGAAAGCGTCCGTCAAAATGTGAACAAATCAGACCAAAACAATCTGTCCTTGTACGTAGAGAAGTGAGACTCGGTCAGACTCCCGGGGCATATACAGTACTCTATACCACTTTTTATACGACTTGCGCTACAGCCGTCCATTACATACATCACATCACAGCTGTCGCCATGGCAACGCTCGCATCCACGCTAATTCCAGGCTCTTAGCAGCTCGGCGAAGGAATCCAGATAGAAACAGATCCCACCAATGACGGCGCTGCACACTGTTTTCGGAACGCCGCACTTCCAATTAGATTAACTATCAAGGCCTGGTCCACTCGCTCAGGACGTCCGGATTAGATAGATTGAAAAAGGCGAGCGTTTGTCTTTTATTTATTTATTTTTGATGGGTCGGCGGACAGCTGCCGAGATAAGTTGGCGCTTTCCGCTCTAGGAGGAAATAGAGCTGAAATTACTCTTTTGAACTCGGGTCCAGGCTGCTATTCTTATTCTGTCTGGGCTGGAGTGAACGGAGGATTGTGTCTGAGTGCTGACCCGGCAGCCATGGCGTCAAATAGACTTCCGTGGCACTTTTGCAATTAATATTTGTTGGTTCGTTCGTTCGGTTAAGTGTCTTGCCCAAGGACAGCAGACATCAGAGAGTCGATGGAGTAGGTCTTATGGGGGGAATCAAATCCACAACCATTAGGCCCAAGGACCAATGCTCTACTACTATGGTCGCCCCCAATTACTCAATTTAATTTCAACTAGATTAATTTGTGTACAGCTCAAAAGTTGTTTTGGAGGACATTACAAAGTTGTTGATTCGCCAACAATAGATCAAATAATCAAACAGTTCTAAGACAGGAAATGCAATATTAACAAACACATAGGAGCCATTGATCCATAGAGAGAGGGATGTCACTTGTCTATAAATGTCTTTTGTCATCACTGTCCTTTAGACACTTAGAACGCTTCTTATTTATAGGTATATAGAGGATTTTCAACTTCCGGGTGGATCATCAAGACTATTGGTTCTCCTAGTTGTCAATCATCACCAGCAACTATTCACACACTCCAGACTCATTCTGTGAGTTGCACTTTACAGCCACAGCCGCCTACTGTGTCACCTGGTGTATCCCCAGACGTCTCCCATCACAGTACTAACCAGTTGCTGCCCTACTTAGCTTCAGAGGTCTCACAAGATCTGGCTTTCACCTGCATGTGACAGAGGCTAAGACTGAAGCCTGGAGATAGAAAACAGTTTGTCTAGTTAGAGGTTTTTCATAGCATCTCCCCATGATTGTCTGCTTTGAAACTTAAAGGTATATATAACGATTTTCCAAAGTTTTCCAGAATGAGCCTCTCCATTTTTTGAACAAAACTCGAGGGCGTATCACCAGAATGATTGACAATTAGGAGGACCAATAGTCTTGATGATCCACCCAGAAGTTCAAAATCCTCCTACATATATTAAGTACCCCAGCTTTAACACTGAACCCTGGTAAAGTCCATTCTCCATGTCGCGTCCCCGGCACATCCAGCCACAGCCGTAGCTATGGCGCCTTAACAATCATATCAAGGCCACCAGCGGCGTGTGGCTTTTGCTCGCAATCTTCTCACTTTCCTGGCGCCCGCTCTCGCACAGAGACGGCTGGCGGGAGGGTAATTGGCAGTGACAGGAGCTCCCGGGGGGGGCCGCGAGCAGGTTGTGGGGTTAACCTGCGAGATGCGACCCACCTGACACCAGCCGCCTGCACCAAAGACACACTTGAATCTGTGCCACAAACAGCGGCGCGCGTACAGCTGTGCCGCCCGGTCACCGCGGAGACGGAGATTGTGTTGGAGATAGAATGGAGTGGATACAGAGAGCAGTGCATTACTTTGCTTGGAAAAAGACATGATGACAGATGTGGTTTGAGTGACTGTGTATAACAGAAAAGCTGTGGTAGGAAATTTTAGAACTTTGCACATCAATTGCGTGGAGCAGGTGCGTAGGAGAGACTTCATCTTGTCTTTTACATGTTATGGGGCCCTTGTGGTTTAGCTTATGCAGGAAAACTACAAGATAACGCAAGGGTATATAGTTGGAGTTTCACAAAGTTTAAGGAAGAACCGCTCTCTCCACTTTTTGAACTAAACTCTCTGGTCTTATTTGACGGAAGTAGAAAATCCTCTTATGTACCTGTAAGTAAAGTATCAGTGAACACAAGAGCTCCATCAAGAGGAATGACCAGGATTACCCAGAGGCTGTATGATGTCTGTGCCCTCCTCCAATCAGAGGAGGCAATCATGACAAATGTCTCAAGTAAAAGGATCCATATTATACAAACATTGGTTCCTAAGGATCTCAGTGATGAACTGAACTTGAGTATTTTTTTGTAACTTGTTTGACTATATATATTTTTTAAACCTGTTTGATTAAAAGCAACAGTAAGCGATTCGGTCGTTTTGGCAGAGCGAGTTAGCGCTACGCCACCACATGCACGCGCATCGTCCTCTTTGACTCTACAGTCTATGTTTGCGGCAACCAATCAGAGAGCCGCAAAGTGGTCACAGGGACACAAGCGCTCAGAGCGAGTAGACTGAGGATACTCGCAAACAGCCATAACAGGAGCTAAACCAGGACTAAACCAGGACTAAACCAGGACCAACAATGGGGGACACAGTGCTTGTGACCATATGCCTCCAGCCGAGTTCTCATTCTCCGGTTCATTCTAGCTGCATGTAAACTAGTGCAGCTAGCGTGTTCCCCGATGCATGCTGCTGTTATATAAAGTCTGTGGAAGGTCTCGGACACAGAGACGCTGCATTCTTGGAGAAGAACTATACACAAAAAGCCTCTAGCTTAACTCCGTTAACATCAAAACCCACCTGCACCTGTGTGTGCGCGGAACGGCCTGTCGTGCCGTTCTCTCTCCCGATTGGATAAAAACTATAGGATACAAGAAAAGTTTTCTCTTTTCGGAGAAGAGTGACTGAGAGACCCGTGTTTCGCTCCAAACTCTCTATTTAAGTGATCGCTTTTGGAAGATCTGACTATTTAAGACTTATATTAAGGCACAAAAATTGCTTACTTCTGCTTTAATTAGCTGTAAATTAGTGAAGGCTGATCTAAAGTCAACTTTATTTCAAACTTTTTTTCAAACAAGGAATTGGATCTTTTTATTGTACTGTGATCATTAATGTTTAGGGTTAGTTTTAAACACGTCGAGTTGCCTTGTTTATGTTGCTACTTTGCTAATCAGAAACAACAACATCAGTATTCATTCTAAAGTCATTTAGCCCAGTGTCCCCGGGAATAGAACCCAGGAGCTGAAGCTGAATCAGCTCAACTCTTAATGGTTTTTAAACAGATCTGAGACCAGTGTGAGACAGAATGTGAGAAGACTCATGGTGGAAGATCAGGTGCTGCTGGATGATGCATGTGGCCTCGGGCTGTTCATATTAATACTGTTTATGTTTCCAAATGTGCCTCTTTTACATATTTGTTTGGAAGAATTGGATCTTAATGCAAATATGATACATGCCCTAAAGTAAATCCATCTGTGCCAATCTTTTCTTTAAACCGCAAACAGCAGAAAGAGCTGAACCGGAAAAACACATCCATGAGGAAGAAGCTCATGCAGGGTCAATGACGAAATTAAAACAAAAATCATGTATTCTGTATAATAGTAATCTGTTGAATAATGGTTTAGAACAGCGGACCAAACCAAATGATAGAGTACAAGAGAAGATTTATAATAATCTGCGGAAAGTGATAAAAAATAGGTCAAAGATTGCACAAATTTCTCCAAATGTTTCTGAATTGGAGCACATTCTGACTGCCTTTAAACCAGATTCGCAAAATTATCTTGTTTTAAAAAGAGACAAGAAATCTCTCCCTTGGAATGATAAAGTAAAGCAACAGTTCTTGGCGAAATGGCTTTGTCCCATTGGTGTATTTTAAGATTAAAACCAAGTCAGTTTTACCTCATATTTGAGCACGTTTTTCAGTGTTTGCTAATCATAGCAGCAGCCGTTCTGAACCGGCCCCCTTCCATCTACACCTGCGGACTGCCCCGCCCGACCTGCCTGGGAGTGCTTCAGTCCTGCACCGGACCTGTCCACGCTCTGCGGCTGTTGCGTGGCATTGGTCCTCGTTCTGTAGTCTCCCCGAGGTTTCTCACTTTTTTTCTAATCTGGGTTTTTGTGAGTTTTTCCTTGCAGATGCAGGAGGGTCTGTTGGGGTGGTGATGATCCAGGACACTTTTACATTCTACAACATGTATGACATTTATCAACATTCATGGACATTGGTCTCTCCCCATGGACCAATTCATATGTGTATATTTTGTGTCTTAACTGTTGATTCTCTGATCTGTGTTGGTGATTTCAATGGTTTTGTTAAGTCTCTGAGATGACTTCTGTTGTGGTATAGGAAAATACAAGAAAAAGTTGTTGTTGTACACTTACAGCTGGGTCTTTTCTTCTAAAACAACAAACCCGCCCCTTGTGGTTTCTCTTTGGAGCAGAGTTCATGTTCGTCTTAACAAACAGTTAAAACCACGCCTTGTTTTTGTCGATGAATGTCGGGTGAACAGATTCTGGGGCCCGAGGCGTTTGTTCCTCCGCACTGGCGTTTACAAGCGAGCACGTCACGACATCAGTCAGACGGGTTTCTGCTCAACCTCCAGAAGTCTGCCTCCGAGACTGCGCCAAGGCTCATTCAAAAACCCTGAATGATGAAATGTAGAGAAACTGCCGGGGCGCCGAGTGCAGAGTACAGTGAAAACGGCGTCAAGGAGATTCACAAGGATCCGCCATCTTTTATCCGATGCCACAACGGTGACACGTAGTTACGACTGGTCCTTTGCCGTCCGTGAAATCCTCGCTGTTTGGTGTAATCTCGGTTTTAGATCCTCTACAGGAGTTTTCTCTTCATATTTTTATATTCAAAGTTATTTTCTGCCTCTGCAACCTCCAGGAAACACACACGGCCAGTACATATCTGTCAACGGGCTCGGAAAGCAGGGTTGGAAAGCTGTATTTCTTCTACGCCCAAGAGTGGAGATGGTATTTATTTATGTTGCACCTTGCATTTCCACAAAACCTCAAAATGCTACAGTTACACAATACAAGACAAAAAGAAAGAGAAATATCAAACGTACATACAAGAGGGATTAAGTGTATTGAGTGGGGAAGGCATACTCCAAATGCCCACAATTGTAAACCGCTTTGTGACTCCGGTCTGCGAAAGGCGGTATATAATGAATGAATGAAATATTTATTTCAAAACCTGCACACATAATTTTACAGAAAACAAAACAAAAGCAAAAACACGTACAGGGATTGAAAAGGGGTTGGAGGAAGCAGAATGCTTATATTAATCCAACCCCCCTCACCCAGACTCACAGGACAATCAGTGAGACGGAAACAATACCATCCTGGGTAAAAACACATAATACAAATGTTTACTGTACAGTACATACAGTAAGAACAATACAACATCTACCACCAATGGTATGGGACAAGACAACTCACGCACACACACTCACACACACAGGCCCAAACCCTCCCTCCCTGACCATACACCTCTCTCCTCCAACTGCTCAGTGCTGAGGGCATCAATCTCTTTCCTCCTTGTACTTCTTCATTATTTCTTTTTTATAAACTCTTTTAAATTGAATCAGGTTTGGACACGTTTTAATTTCATCAGATAGACTGTTCCACAGAGTAACTCCACACACGGAGATACACATTGATTTTAAAGTCGTTCTAAATTTAGGTAAGTATAGTTGTTTGTTTCCTCTTAGTTGATACTGATGGTGAGCATCTCTATCATGGAATAGTGCTTGCAAACTCTGTGGGAGGGAGTTTTGCGATGCCCTAAACATTATTTGAGCAGTTTTAAATTGAATCAAGTCTAGAAGTTTGAGTTGTCCCAAGTCTAAAAATAATGGGTGTGAATGATATCTATAGTGAACATTTGATACAATCCTAATAGCCTTCTTTTGCAAAGTGACTAAAGGCTGTAAGTGAGACTTGTAACAGTTTCTCCAAACTTCAATACAATAAAATAAATATGACATAATGAATGAATGATACAACAGGAGTAGGGCATTTGTGTTCAGTAGCGGACTCGCTCGCTTCATCATTCCGACACATTTAGCAACCTTTGTTCTCAGGTAACTTATGTGGGGTTTCCAATTGGTTTTTTCATCTATTATAACTCCTAAGAAGGCATTTTGTTTGACTTTCTCAATTGGTGTATCATCAATAATTATTCTGACTGGAATATTACTATTACTTTGCCAAAGAGCATAATTTTGGTCTTTTTAAAATTTAGTGATAATTTATTACTATTGAACCATGTTTTTACTTTGTTCAATTCCACAGTTACTGTAGACAAAAGTTGCTCCAAATCGTCACCTGGACATATAATAGTTGTGTCATCAGCAAAGAGAATTAATTTCATCAACTTTGATATTTTGCATATTTCATTAATGTACAATATAAATAAAGTGGGTCCCAATATTGAACCTTGTGGTACTCCACAGGTTATGTTCCTATAACTCGATTTGTGTTGGTCGATCTGGACAATCTGCTGTCTCTCTCTCAGGTAGCTCTGCAACCATTTATTTGCCAATCCCCTGATACCATAGGCCTCCAGTTTGTTAATCAAGATATCATGATCGATGGTATCGAACGCCTTTTGAAGATCAATGAAAGTTCCGATTACAAATTTATTTTTTTCAATTCCATTTGTTATCTCCTCAACTAAGTCAATAAGAGCAAGTGATGTAGATCTATTTTGCCTAAACCCATACTGACTATCAGACAATAAATTATGTCTTTCAATAAACCCACGGAGTCTTGTATCAAATAATTTTTCTAATATTTTGGAAAACTGAGGCAGAAGGGAGATTGGCCGATAATTGGTGAAGCTGTGTTTGTCTCCGGATTTGAATATGGGGATTACTTTTGCAGTTTTCATTTGTGATGGAAAGTCACCAAGCTGGAAAGATAAGTTACAAATGTGTGTAAATGGTTCAACAATTTCTTCAGCAACACTGCGTACTGTTTTCATGTCAATGTCATTTATGTCTTGTGATGTTTTGTTTTTGCATTTTCTGATCAAATTCAGAACTTCCTTCTCGTTTGTGGGAGTGAGGAACATGGAGTTAAAGTTTGTTTCAATGAGCCCCTTTGACTGTTTGTTGGTAGAAGGGATTTTTTTGGCCAGTTCTGGTCCAACATTAACAAAGAAGTTATTAAAACCATCAGCAATCATTGTTTTGTCCCTTATAATTGTATCGTTCTCCACAAAGTACTCTGGATAACTAGGGCTGCTAGAACCACGACCAATAATGGTGTTCAACACTTTCCAAATTCCTTTAATATCATTCTTCTTTTTAATTAATAAATCATTATAATATTCTGTTCTACTTACTCTCAATATGCTGGTTAATTTGTTTTTGTATTGTTTATACTTTTTTTCAGTCTCTATAGTTCTGTGTCTAAGGAATAGTCTGTACAGGTAATTTTTCTTTTTACAAGAGTTGGCAAGCCCTTTTGATATCCAGGGAGTTTTTGTGTAGCGACTTGTTGTGCACTTTTTGGTTGGACAGTATTTGTCGTACAGTGTAGCAAACATTTCCAGAAACAAGTTGTAAGCTGTATTTACATCAGACATTTGGTAAATGGGTTCCCAGTTCTGACTGGCAAAATCAATTTTCAGATCTATTATTGATTGTTGTGATATGATTCTACGATAGCTGTCACTTTTAACATGTTTAGGTATTTTACAGTCGATGTCATAAACCATGAAGACTGGTAGGTGGACACTGACATCACTAACCAGCAAACCACTAGTAACACTGGCGTCTAAAATGTTGCAAAAAATGTTATCAATAAGGGTAGCACTGTGTGTTGTGACTCTAGTGGGTCTGGTGATCAGTGGGTACAAGCCCATGGAAAACATTGTGTCTATGAATTCATCTGTATGTTTATTTTTTAGGGGATTTAATAGATTAATATTAAAGTCACCACATATGATATATTTTTTATTTTTATTACTAAATATTTTTCCATCCATTCCCTGAAGGCCTTCAGGTCAGATCCTGGTGTCCTGTAAACACAACTTACAATAACGTGTTTCTTTTTTGGCAGAGCCAATTCAATAGTAATGCATTCAAAAAGGTGGTCCACTGCTAAAGACATATTTTCTACAATGCTACAAGTAATATTTGTGTCTATATATAAAGCCACTCCTCCTCCTCTTTTATGTTGTCGGTTTGTGCAGAACATTTCATACCCTTCCAATTCAAAGTGGCTACCTTTGTCCACATCCATCCATGTCTCTGAAATTGCTATAATATTAAACAGTGATTTAAACTGACTCAAGTAGTCTCGGATCCCTTCAAAGTTAGAATATAAACTTCTACTGTTAAAATGCACTAGAGAGATATTTTTATCTTGTGTAAATTTGTTTTCAAATGCAACATCAGTATAATATAAGCAGTCATTATTCATATTAGGAAGGAAATTACTATCTGGGTCAATTTCAATCATGTTTTGTGATTTATATTTTATACTGTCTGAGAAATTGATCATAGTTTCTAAATTATGAGAGTTTATGCTCAAGTCATCCTCCTCGGTTTCAGACGAGGCATTGCTCTCAGAACTATACATCTATTATCATTTCAAAAACATGAATGGATGGAGAGGGTGTATGGTCAGAGAGTCTAGGCCCCAGACACGCGCAACAGACAACCACACCGCAACATTCAAACAAGCACATACACAAGCTCTCACTCATACAGACGCACACACACACAAAAACACACTCACACGCTGCAGGCAATGATATAGAAATAAACATGAGAAAAAAGAAAAATCATAACCTTTACCCCCTCAGAATCATGCCCCAAAGAAAAAGAAAAAAATATATATATGAAGAACTAAGTTCTACCATTGCACATCAACATTTACTCGTGTTACCTGTACACGGGCCTGCCTACATACAGGCATATATTTTATAAATAATATTTGCAAAAAACACCAATACAAAAAAGGGGCGTGGATTTACAGGAGCAAACCTATTTTTTTGCAGTCAGAAAAAAGAAAAAGAAAAGAGAAAGGACTGCTTGTACGCGACCTAGTGACGTCATCGCGCGTGTATGTAAACATGATAGAGTCAAATGAAGGAACCTTACTGATCAGAGCGGTCTCTATTTGGACTTGGAAGTTTCGTAGTCCGAGGGAAACTTTTCAGCAGCGGCCGGGTTTTCAAAAAGCTGCTGACCTACGGAGCTGTTGGTCAACTTGATCGTCGCGGGGTAGAGCAGGAAGGCTTCGAATCCCATGGTTCGGGCTCTGTTCATCAGTGCATAGCAGGGGCGCCTTTTCTTGGCTGTAATGTCGCTGAAGTCCGGGGCAAAGCGGATAGGCTGTCCAGCTACTCGCACCGTGCTTCTCCTGGACTCGTTGAGAACACGATCACAATCCGAAAAGCGGAGAAACTTCACTATCATTACTCTGGGCTTGGGTGAGGAAGGTCGCCATGTTCCGATCCTATGGGCTCTCATTAACTCCAGTGAACTCTCCGCTAACCCAGGGAACCACTTTGGAAGTGATGCAGTGAGGTAAGCCACAGCATTGTTTTTTTCCTCGCCTTCTTTGATATTCACAATACGCAAGTTATCGCGTCTGCTGCGGTCCTCCAGCGAGACGAGTTTGCTCTCCAATTGTGACAACGCGTCGCCAAATCCAGAAAGGGTGTCCTCGTTTTTGTTGACACGGATCTGCATGGCGGAAATATCCGTACGTTGTTTCTCAATATCTTGTGCATGCTTGTTTAAAGTCTCTTGTATTGTGGTGAGCTGGTGCTCTAAACGCTGGAAGTGTTCTTTCGATTGTTCCTGAGCTTTGGTAAAAAACTTATTAAGGGTAGCTTCCAGGTGCTCCGCCGTGAGCTGGCTCGAGGACATTTCTTCTTCCATTTGGCTCTGTCCTCGGTTTTTTGTCTTTGAACGTGTACCAGACATGCAGACAACGATAATATGCAACTTTAGATATATTGCTGGCCGTTTGCAGAGGTTTGCAGAGGTTTGATTTCAAACGTTTGCTCGATCAATGAACAGGGCGTGTTAGGCAAACAGACCTCACTCCGCCATCTTGGTCTGAGTACCAAGATGGCGGAGTGATTATATTATAAAGATTATTTACTTATTCGGGCAATTGCTTAGAGCCTGAAGCCGACAGGGGCCTCAGAGGATGGGGACCAAATACTGTGGTCAATACATAACCTCATCCGAACAACTAAAATAATAATAATACATCGGTTTTATTTTTCACTTTTAAAAAACTCAAAGACGCTTCACAGTTGAGGATCCACACACTTTCACATTCAGACAGACACAAAACAAAAAATCTAAAAGCAGAAAATAAGAATGCCATGCTGAAACTAAGAGTTGTATGCTTGGTGGAAGAGTTGAGTTTTTTGCGAGAGTTTAGTGAGATCATCAGCGTACAGTCTGTCTAAGAAAGAGATTTGAAATTATTTTAAAACTTATGTACAAATGTATGTTGTGTTGGGTGGATTTGTGTTGTACATGTTCTGAAATACTTATAGTGATAGTAGTTACATGTGTTCTTGAGACTCTTTAAAGGTGCTATACCCGTTTCTGCAAGGTTTGAATGTTTAGCACCGCCCCCCAAAAGGCGGCTTCTCATTTCCCTTATGCTCTCATTCCACGGAGCCATCTAGTTTAATTTGCAATCTATATGCAAACATTAAGCGCAACTTCTCGTAAGCTGTACAACAATCACTGATGAAATGGTACAAAAACAACGCACTGCTCACAAAATATATAACTGAAAAAGATTACCGCTAGTTCCGCGTCCGAATGTACGAGCATAGATAGTCCCGCAGGTCTCTCCCAAAGTCTCTCCAGAGGATGCGATGTAAGCTAGCTATGTTCACCCGGGCTTGATTTCTTCTTTGATCATTTTTTTGCTTTAGTTCCCTCTTCTCTTCCTCACTGTTGTGTCGTTTGGGCTGTTTTTCTGTGTCTGCAGTTACAAGCAGAGGAGTTATAGCCAATTCTGCTAAGATGCTACTGTGTTTAGCATCAGAATCAGAATATTTTTTTTCAGAATCAGAATCATTTTTATTGCCTCGTAAGTAACAGGAAGTCACAGACTTGGAAATTGCTTTGGCTCAGTGCAACAGTCAGAAAGAGATAATAAAAATAAAGAATAAAAAACAATTCTAAGGAATAAATTAAATTTAAAATAGAGTTACAGTTACTATTTACAATATACAAGTGCACATGGTGCACACAATGTAAGGTGACAGCAGTACTGTGAAGTAAAGTGACGTATGATGGGCAGTAAAGTGACTTTATAAAGGGCGGGGGGACAGGTTAAGAAGTGTTCAAGAGTCCAACAGCAGAGGGGAAGAAACTGTTCTTGTGGCGGGAGGTTCTAGTCCTGATGGACTGCAGCCTCCTGCCTGAGGGGAGTGGTTGGAATAGTCCATGTGCAGGGTGAGAGGGGTCGGCTGTGATACGACCAGCCCGGCCTCGAGCTCGGGCGATGTACAGGTCCTGCAGCGATGGAAGGCTGCGGCCAATCACTTCCTCTGCAGAGCGCACAATGCGCTGTAGTCTCTGTTTGTCCCTGACTGTGGCTCCAGCGAACCACACGGTGATGGAGGAGGTGAGGATGGACTCGATGATGGCCGTGTAGAACTGCACCAACATCTGTGCAGGCAGCTTGGCTTTCCTGAGCTGCCGCAGGAAGTACATCCTCTGCTGGGCCTTCTTGATGAGGGAGCTGATGGTCGGCTCCCACTTGAGGTCCTGGGTGATGGTGGTGCCCAGGAAACGGAAGTTCACTTTGGAGAGACCCAAGAGGGAAAATGCAGTTAGAAGTTTGTTGATTGAGTATGTTTGGCGCCCTAGGCCCGGGAGAGATGCTGATGAGTGCGGCGCTTGCTCGCGCGCATAATCCCCAAAAACGGGCAGAGTTATCTTTGCGCGCCGGGACGTGAGCGCTCGCTTCACGATCAACCGGACGCTGCCTGGGACGTGAGCGCTCGCATCACGATCGATACCAGACGCTGTAGCAGAGTTGTCTTTAAGCGCCGGGACGTGAGCGCTCGCTTCACGATCAACCGGACGCTGCCTGGGACGTGAGCGCTCGCATCACGATCGATACCAGACGCTGTAGCAGAGTTATCTTTGAGCGCCGGGACGTGAGCGCTCGCATCACGATCAACCGGACGCTGTCTGGGACGTGAGCGCTCGCATCACGATCGGTACCAGACACTGCAGTGGAGTTATCTTTAAGCGCCGGGACGTGAGCGCTCGCATCACGATCAACCGGACGCTGCCTGGGACGTGAGCGCTCGCATCACGATCGATACCAGACGCTGTAGCAGAGTTGTCTTTAAGCGCCGGGACGTGAGCGCTCGCTTCACGATCAACCGGACGCTGCCTGGGACGTGAGCGCTCGCATCACGATCGATACCAGACGCTGTAGCAGAGTTATCTTTGAGCGCCGGGACGTGAGCGCTCGCATCACGATCAACCGGACGCTGTCTGGGACGTGAGCGCTCGCATCACGATCGATACCAGACGCTGTAGCAGAGTTATCTTTGAGCGCCGGGACGTGAGCGCTCGCATCACGATCAACCGGACGCTGTCTGGGACGTGAGCGCTCGCATCACGATCGATACCAGACGCTGTAGCAGAGTTATCTTTGAGCGCCGGGACGTGAGCGCTCGCATCACGATCAACCGGACGCTGTCTGGGACGTGAGCGCTCGCATCACGATCGGTACCAGACGCTGCAGTGGAGTTATCTTTAAGCGCCGGGACGTGAGCGCTCGCATCACGATCAACCGGACGCTGTCTGGGACGTGAGCGCTCGCATCACGATCGGTACCAGACGCTGCAGTGGAGTTATCTTTAAGCGCCGGGACGTGAGTGCTCGCATCACAATCAACCGGACGCTGCAATAAGGTTATCTTTGAAGAAGTGCGTGCCGCCACCAGAATCTTATTGGTTCACTTACTTTGCTTTGTATTGCTTTGCTGGGAGCTTACGAGGAAGCCAGTAGCCGTTGTGCAGCCAGGATAGCGGACGCGTCTGGCCTGATGTAGGTGGAGAAAGCCGAAGAGGACCAGCGCCCCAGCTGTTGCAGAGAGGTGTGGGGGAGCCCCAGCGAGGCCGCGCGCGTGGCAGCGCCTATCCTGAAGGAGTGAGCTGTGTAGAGCTGGGGAGACAATTTACAGAGGAGCAGTAGGGATCTTAGTCGAGCTCTGAACCAGGTTGCTGTCATGGGAAGAATGTCTGGAGTGAGAAATAGAGGTCCGTTAAGATCTCCTTTTTGCAGCGGAGGTGAGTGTAACGCATAAAGGATTTGTAGGGGCAGAGAGATGTGTCCGAGCGAGCTATTACTATATTGCAGGCTCCTTTGATTTTTGAATGTTTGAGACGGAGGTTGAAATGGTCAGGGGAAATTATGTTGGGTGAAAAAGAGCGACCTTTGTGTAATGCTTCCACTACGTCGAGATTATCACACATGACAGAGATCCTCTTTCTCTGCCACGTGTGATTCCACAGCGCGCAGGCCACGACCACTGGGGATGTCTCGTGTAGGGCAGAGGAGATGCTCCGGTGGAAAGTAGCGGCCACGGCCCGGCAACCCAATGGTCCTGGAAGAATCCCCCAAAACCCACGGAAGGGGCAGCGTCCGTGTAGAAGCGGAGACCTGTAGGGGCAGAGACATATCGGAGAGGGCCATTGATGATGCAGGCGCCCTTACGCTTAGAATCTTGGGTTGGAGAGTAGATAATCAGGATAGTAGGATGGTCGGGAAAGCCGTGTCTCGGACCGCATGAAGGTTGAGTGAGCAATGGTGAGACGCTTATGCAGAGAAGCCATAGAAGGAGAGCAGGAAGATGCCGCGAGGAGGGCAGACATGTACTTGGAAGATGAGCCGGAGTTCAGCGCCGCTGCAGGATGGGCAGCATGATGGGGAGCCTGCGATCAGAAGAGTGAAGAATACAGGTATGGATGCCTTTGATTAGGAGTCCGATTGACGGCTCAGCGCAGCTACTTGGCCAGCTGCATCTGATAGATCAGAAGATTAGGTGGAGAGATGAAGCATGACCGCCGAAGCGACCCTGGGAGCATAGGTGCGAGTCCAGCGCAGCGCGGCATACTCAGCCGGGCTGCATCCATTAGAAGCAGGATAAGCTTCTGAGAGAGTGGGGTGCAGCAGTAGCAGTAGCAGCAGCAGCAGTAACCTCAGATAATAACAGCAATAGTCCTGTATCAAGCCGCGGCAGCAGCAGTAGCAGCAGCAGCAGCAGCAGCAGCGTCCTTAGAAATAACAGTAATAATTCTGTATCTAAGCCACAGCAGTAGAATGTTGTTGTAGCTGTTCAGTGTTTCAGTAAAAGAGATGCAAGTGAAGAGAGATGTCAAAGTAAATGAAGCAGCAGCAGCAGTAGTAGCAGCAGTAGCCGTATGAAGCAGCAGCAGTAGCAGAAGCAGTATGAAGCAGCAGCAGTAGCAGTATGAAGCAGCAGCAGCAGTAGCAGCAGCAGCAGTAGCAGCAGCAGCAGATGCAGCATCCGTAGATAATAACAGCAATAATCCTGTATCAAAGCCAGAGCAGTAGAATATTGTTGTAGCTGTTTAGTGTTTCAGTAAAAGAGATGCGAAGTGAAGAGAGATGTCAAAGTACATGAAGCAGCAGCAGCACGGCAGCAGATGCAGTATGAAGCAGCAGCGGCAGCAGTAGCAGCAGTAACGGTAGCAGCATGAAGCAGCAGAAGCAGCATTAGCAGGAGCAGCAGTAGCAGTATGAAGCAGCAGCAGTAGCAGCAGTATGAAGCAGCAGCAGCAGCAGCGGTTGCAGCATCCGTAGATAATAACAGCAATAATCCTGTATCAAAGCCACAGCAGTAGAATATTGTTGAAGCTGTTTAGTGTTTCAGTAAAAGAGATGCGAAGTGAAGAGAGGTGTCAAAGTAAAAGAAGCAGCAGCAGCACGGCAGCAGTAGCAGTATGAAGCAGCAGCGGCAGCAATAGCAGCATTAGCGGCAGCAGTAGCAGCAGTAGCGGTAGCAGTATGAAGCAGCAGAAGCAGCATTAGCAGGAGCAGTAGCACCACAATGCGATTCATACGAACAACAGACGTGTCACGCCAGCGTGCGCCGCTTGTCTCCGTGAGCCAGGTTACATACGTGTCTGAAAGAGCCGAGCCGTAGAGACAGGTGCAGCCTGGGAGCCTGCGGAGCGGCAGCGGCAGGAACAGCAGCAGCGGCACATGTAGTAGTAGGAGCAGCAGGAGCAGGCAGCAGGGACAGGCAGCAGCAGGAGCGGGAACAGGCAGCAGCGGGAACAGGCAGCAGCGGGATCAGGCAGCAGCGGGATCAGGCATCAGTAGGAACGGCAGCAGGGACCGCAGCAGCGGCGGTCAGAGAACCATGCCCATGGTTGTTTAAGCGCCTGAGGAAATAAATCAACCCGAATCCGAAACATTTCCATGCGAATAACAGACGTCCCCTGGAGCCATCTTGCTGCTTTGGTTATGGCAGATACGCATGAACGATCACTTTTCCATGCGTTCATTAGCTCCAACTCCACTTCAAACCCATTGCAGATTCACATTGGGCCCTTTTTCTTTCTGCTGCACTTTCAAAATGCAACAACTGCAGTTTAGTTACCCAATTTAATACTAGTGACCTAGCTATTTAAATGCATGGCCCCTCCTTCCTCCTGCAGATAGACGAATTTAAATACATCCATTTAACAATAGTGACCTGCGAGTAATGAGATTAATGCTGTAAAGATGGCGCCGTGGCAAGAGTTCTGGTGTGTGCCGTCTGGAACACGATGGGTAGTCTTTGCACATATTTCCAACGTGGTTTTACTGCAAGTGGCAGAACATGAATCTGAATTATGCACATTGCTCCTCTTATATCCCTCAGACAATAGAGATTGATGCCATTTAATATGCATTGCCCCTCAGTTAGCTCAAACACGTGTGAAAACGGAGCCTGCAGTCAAGTGCGTAGGGCAAAAACCAGCCGCCTGCAGCCTAGACTCCGGGATTAATCCGTCCGCGGTCGGCACACTCACTGTACTCACATGCCAGGAGACTTGGGAAAGCAACGGGACAACGCGGCACCGCCAATCGGAGGCAGGGACATGCACGGCACCGCCAGACCGTCTGCGCGCGGCAGCAGACCACGAGGAACGAGCAGCACAGAACCTGCAGAGGGGCCCCGCGGAGGGGCCCCGCGGATCAGCCCACAGAGGAGGAAAGCAGTGGAGACACGCGAACCATAGCAGGTGCAGGGACGCGAAGGAGGAGCAGACCACGAGCAGTCAGACTGAGGACAGCCGGGCCACGCGCACGAGCAACACGTGAGCAGAAGCGACCCCTCCAGAACAACGCATGCATTTGCGAACAGGTGCGTTTAGCGACATGCACCTTGCAGACTTCAGAAGGCCGGGAAAGTGGGCGTCTCCGGCTTTTAACTTGCTGTCCTGGTGGTTATTGGTGGATTAGATGTGGGCGTTTTGCTGGTGTAATGAGTAGAGGATGAGCAGGCTTGTAGATCTGGCAGCAGTGGCCGGGTCTACCACAGTGAACTTTCGCGAAGAGCTTCATGACTCCACAGAGGTGATGGGGGAGTCCATCACGGAGGGTGGGGGCGGAGGGACAGTCCTCTTCCTGAAGTCCACAATCATCTCCACTGTCTTCTGGGCGTTCAGCTCCAGGTTGTTACCACTGCACCAGGACACCAGCCGGTCCACCTCCCTCCTGTAGGCGGACTCATCGTTGTTGGAGATGAGTCCAATGAGGGTGGTGTCATCCGCGAACTTGATCAGCTTCACGGAGTCGTGGCTGTAGGTGCAGTGGTTGGTGTACAGGGAGAAGAGCAGGGGAGGGGAGGGGAGCGCTCTAGCAGCGCTGTAGAGGCTAGAGGACGCAGCCTCGTTCTGTGATTGGAGGAGAGCGAGCGTCACGGTAAGTCTCTACTCAGCACTTTTTACAGCCTGAATTCATACACAGCAGAATCAATGAGCTCAAGTTTTCAATTAAATTATGGATTATAATACAACTTGTATGTAGTAATAAGCATTTTATGAACTCATTAAAAATAAAATCGGGTATAGCATCTTTAAGACTGATCCACAGGCTGCAGTATGAACAAAACTCTTCTTCCTAGTTTTGAAGAACAACTAATACCATTATAGGGTTCAACTTCAAAAGGCTGTGTGGCTGAATGATTTTGTTCCAAACCAGACTCCCCCCATTTCCTCAAGTCCTCAGGATAAGACTTGACTCACTTGATCCTCTCGTGTCCTCAGTTTTCTTTCTGTATCCCCCAAAATCAAGTCAGCAGACGTCTTGGCGGGTGTCACGAACCTGCTGACTTCCCACGGCCAACGGGGGATGGACATGTGTGAATGCATAATGCACAGAAAACAGGAAAAACGTCTCTGTTTTTTGTGGTTCTTTTCAAAGACAAGTTAGACGTATCGCCTTGGCAACATGTTTCGGCTGCCAAAAAGGTTCATTATGTCTTGAGGTTTTCACAAGGTAAAACATCTAACTTGTATTTCAAAAGAACCACAAACAATATTTTAACTCAAGAAAAACTGAACCTTTTTGAATCGGGTAAAAAGTCAAAACTATGAAGAAGAGTTTTGATACTGCGTTAGTGAATGAGTCTGTTTGAGTCTCTAGAGCAGGTGTCTCCAACCTGTATCACCCAGAGAGCTGTTTTCCCGGGACCATAAAGGATCAACAAGGCTGATATTTGGCAAAGTCATTATTTATCATGGCATATTTCTTACCAGTGGCAAAGTGAGTGCATTTACAATAATAAATAGATAGATAGATACTTTATTGATCCCCCGTAGGAGAAATTCAGGTGTCCAGCAGCAGAAGACTCTTTTTTGTTGTTGTACAGTAAAGTCAGGTTTGTTGTACAGTCTGTTTGTTGTACAGTCTGACAGCTGAAGGAACAAAGGATCTCTTGAAACATTCCCTTCGGCAGCGCAGTGATAGGAGCCTGTTGCTTCGATTACTCCTATGAGCGGCCATAGTGTTATGCAGAGGGTGTCTGGAGTTACCCAGGATGCCCTGCGTTAGAGCCCTCATCCTTCTCTCCAGCACAGCTCCCACAGAGTCCACACTTCTCCCCATCACAGAGACACATTTCCTGATCTGCCTGTTGAACCGGTTACTGTCTCTGAGGTCAGACTGCCGCCACAACACGCAACCCCGAAGAACACGGCACTAGCTACCACAGACTGGAAACATATGTGCAACATTTGACTGCTCACATCGAAGGACTTCAGTCTACTCAGAAAGAAAAGTCTGCTCTGACCTTTCTTAAAGATGGTATTGGCCTGAGCTGACCAGTCCAGTCTGTGGTCCAGGTGGACTCCCAGGTACAGTGCCTTGCGAAAGTATTCGGCCCCCTTGAACCTTTCAACATTTCGCCACATTTCAGGCTTCAAACATAAAGATATACAATTTTAATTTTTTGTCATGAATCAACAACAAGTGGGACACAATTGTGAAGTGGAACGAAATTTATTGGATAATTTAAACTTTTTTAACTAATAAAAAACTGGAAGTATTCGGCCCCTTGACTTTCAGTGCAGCAAACTCACTCCAGAAGTTCAGTGAGGATCTTTGAATGATCCAATGTTGTCCTAAATGACTGATGATGATAAATAGAATGCACCTGTGTGTAATCAAGTCTCCGTATAAATGCACCTGCTCTTTGATAGTCTCAGGGTTCGGTTTAAAGCGCAGAGAGAACCATGAAGACAAAGGAACACACCAGGCAGGTCCGAGATACTGTTGTGGAGAAGTTTAAAGCCGGATTTGGATACAAAAAGATTTCCCAAGCTTTAAACATCTCAAGGAGCACTGTGCAAGCAATTATATTGAAATGGAAGGAGTATCAGACCACTGCAAATCTACCAAGACCCGGCCGTCCCTCCAAACTTTCATCTCAAACAAGGAGAAGACTGATCAGAGATGCAGCCAAGAGGCCCATGATCACTCTGGATGAACTGCAGATAACTACAGCTGAGGTGGGAGAGTCTGTCCATAGGACAACAATCGGTTTTGCACTGCACAAATCTGGCCTTTATGGAAGAGTGGCAAGAAGAAAGCCATTTCTAAAAGATATCCAAAAAGTCTTGTTTAAAGTTTGCCACAAGCCACCTGGGAGACACACCAAACATGTGGAAGAAGGTGCTCTGGTCAGATGAAACCAAAATCGAACTTTTTGGCCACAATGCAAAACGATGTTTGGCGTAAAAGCAACACAGCTCATCACCCTGAACACACGTCCATTTACTGTGACCGGTCGATGATAATAATCAATCAATCAATCAATCTGAAATATTAAAGGTAAATAGGAGGATTTTCTACTTCCGGATGGATCATCAAGACTATTGGTCCTAACAATTATCAATCCTTCTGGTGATACGTGCTCATGTCAAATAAGTCCAGAGAGTTTAGTACAAAAAGTGGAGATGGTGTTTCCTAAAATTTGGGAAAATCCTCCTATATACAGTACTTTTAAGCAAATTATTTGATTTGTACATTTCTAAATCCTTTGGCGAGCTTCCTGGAAGAGGGTGTCCAGCTACTGGTGGCTCCCGAGCTACTGGTTGGAGACCCCTGCTCTAGTGCATCAAGAAGACATGAAACTTGCATTCAGTCAAATCCGTCCAACACCACAAACTGTATATTTGTACATACGTAAGTTAGAATTTCAAATCTCATGCTTGGACAAACAGTATGCCGATGATCATTGAAACTAAAATGAAGTTGAATATTATTGTTTCAGGATGATAATAAAGTAATATCGCTGACATCTGTTGAAAAGCTGTCAGCTACATTTCAGGGACAGGACAAAGCGGGACTTAGCAGCTCAGCAGACCTCAGCGATGGCCACCTCGGGATCACATTCAGTGGAGGGGGAGAGGTGGCAATCAGACGAAGAAAAGGCTCCAGGATAAAGCTGATGAGAGATATGATGAAGAGGCTATAAAAAAGCAGCTTTGATCTAATCACAATGGGGAAGTGATTGCACTCGCTGCGGTCTTCCGATGCTCTAGCGAGAGACTAGGAGAACGCTAATTCAGGAGAAAAATCAATACCTCAATGCTCTTACAAGTTCTTGAATCATCTCAGAACAAGAGTACATGTGTTTGAAAATACCTGCTGGGGATGGAGGTGAAACATGGATGATTATTGCAGCATTCGTAAGAAAGAAAGTGAGAGAAGGTGGCGTTTAAACAGATTGAGAAATGGAAAATGATTGACTTTTTATTATAGTTTATGCCACGCTTTCATAATGATCCATGAAAACTGAGTTGTATGTTGTGTGTTTGAACGATAGAGTATGAACTAACCCAGTGGACCAACGCAGACATGATATGGAAGTGATCAGGTCATGGTGACTTCATTTTGCACCTGATGTTTTGACTCTAAAAATGTCTTTCGATGTGACGCAATGTCTGATGTAAGAATGTTTTTAGTGTGCACATCCTGAAGAAGCTCTGTCTAAAACACTGCAAAAAGAAAAAAAGGAAAACTTTTCTCAAATTTTATGTTGAATCCCTTAAAACACTGAAAGGGCTCCAGACCCCGACTGTCTAGATTTTGACATTTGGTTAATCCATCCATCCATTTTCTTCCCCTTATTCCACAGAGCACCAGCCCCTCACTGATCCTCCTGCAGAAGCCTTGATCTTTCAGCGGGGGCTTCAGGCAAAGTGGGGTTAAGTGTCTTGCCCAAGGACACAACGACAGCAGACATCAGTGGGAGTCGAGAAGTACGTAGGTCTTGTGGTAGGCTAGAACCCACAACCTTCACAACATATCACTGCTGCAGGTCGTCTCTGTGTGTCCGCTGAAGTCATTTTTCCATAACACATTTGGTTTGATACCTCATGTGTCTGGCTCAGGAGTTTGTTTTTTTTACTCAGACAAACTGAATATTCTATGGAGACCCATTTTAGCTGGTGGTCTTTGCAGCAGCGGAGAGAGACAGACTGCCAGCTGTGGTGCCCTGTCCTGACAAGGAAGCAGAGCAGAGACTTGGGCCCACTTGGGCCGTCACATCAAAAACAGCATCACACAGGATACCCTCCTCCAGAGACCACCGGGTGAGAAGGGGCATGACCTTCAGGCTGACCACGCCCACTCAGGAAGTAACATCAGCTGACAAATGATGCCGGGAAACAGTTATGGAGGTGGCTAGAAGCTCTGTTTACAAAATACATATCACTTGTCTTTAAAAAGAACACACAAAAAAAGCATTTTAACTCAACAAGACAAAATTACCCATAAATCATTCAAACTACTACTGTAGCCACATCTGCCTAGGGGCACACTGACAGAAGCAGGCAACCAGTCTGTGCCATCGACCCCTCCGACTAGTACCAACCATTCACACACACCAGACATATTCTAGGAAATGTGGGTGAAGTGTTTTGCGAAGGACACAACGACAGCAGACATCAGTGGGAGTCGGTGGAGAAGGTCTTGTGGTGGACCTGAACCCACGACCTTCAGGCTCAAAGACCAACGCTCCACCAACTGAACCACTGTCGCTCCAAAGACGACATAAAACAGTGTCTGCTTCATCCAACCCCTTCTCTAACCGTCTAGACCTCTGCATATGGTTGTTTGTACTGTGAAAATTGTGTAAAAAAGATTTGAAGAACGTGGAGAGAACGTCACTGTCCCTCTGCCCTCATCAGCCCTCGCAGGTCATAGCACTTGAGTATTTTTCACTTTTAAAGAAAAGTTGGCCTTGGCTCCCACCTCCACATCAGATCAATCTCTTATTCCCAGGTCCACCATTGCTTCCCCCTCAGATTAGCCTTGGTTTGGTTAGCTTTGATCCCCTCTATCACCGAGCGCACACCCTTCTAATCCACAAGAGTCAATATGTGCATTCCTCCCGCTCGGCTCCTCAACAGGGAGAGTCTGCGAAGATTCGGTTCAGAGAGTGAAAGAATGTGCACGGTTCACTCATTCACACGCGCTACAGTGTCACATTTCATCTGTCGCCACGGGCAACAGCTGTGGGAAGGAGCCGTCGGGTTGCCATGGAGAGCCACGTGGAGTTGTGCATGTGTCAACGTTCGCAGCATAAGATCGACTCAAAGTGTTTGTTGTTATGCACGATGATGGTTGGAAAGGAAGAAAAACAAAAGAGTCGGATTGAACAATGTTGGTAAAAAAAAAATCTCATGTATCTTTATGACCAGCCGTGATGTGGTTTTTGATCATATATGTTTGAGAGAGAGAGAGAGAGAGAGAGAGACTCTTTATTGATCCCGTAGGAGAAATTCAGGTGTCCAGTCGCAGCAAAAATGAAACATAAAATTGATAATTATAAATAGTCATAATCTGGTCACAGCAGAAGAGTTGAAAACAATTTAGGATTTAAAATATGAATGTCTGTTTATTTTTCAATGCGATAGAAATGGCGGCAAGTCCCAAGTATCTCTCAAACAGTTGTGGTTTTGTGTTTTACCATTGTTATTTTTCCTGCTTATTTTCGACCTGAGATGTTGCTATAGTACAGTGTTCATGGTTTTACACTGGTCGAGACCAGAGCAGAGAGGATTCATGGTCCAAACCAAGTGGATCAGGCGAAAATCCACTGGAGGAATGCTAACTTTTTAAAAATGGCAACAAAGCCTTCAGCATTTTTCTTTGGACCAGAGCACAGAAAATGGTCCGAACCAAGCGGCTGCTCTACCTCTGCTGCTGTGAACCTAAAGTGCTGTTGCCTATTACTATTTTTAGCTCTTTAGAATGATCAATACATTTGTTTTGGATGTGTTTCTGCTGCAACTGGACACATGCATTTCTCCTACAGGCATCAATAAAGTATCCATGTAACTAACTAAATAAAAGGTCTACATCTGTTCAGAGTAAAAACACATTCAGGCCCTTCATCCGACTGGGTTTTTAGAGTTGTTCCTAAACTCAGGAGGGTCCAAGGACAGAGGTGAGGATCCGCACTCGACCACATTTATGGACTTCATCAACATTCATGGACTTGGTCTCTGCTCCTTATAGACCAATGGCTCTATGTGTTTTTCATCATTGCATTTGTTTGAGCTGTTTGATTCTCTGATCTGCGTTGGTGAAACTGAAGGTTATATAGTTATATTATAAGTCCTCTGATAACTGCTGTTGTGTTTTAGAGCTGTACAAGAAGAAATTGAAATTGAAAAAACATAAATACGTGATTATTAAATAAAATAAAGTGATTTTCCCACACATAATGCCCACACTTTACAGAGAACGTTGAGAGTTCTAACTACTACTTGACCGGCCTCCTGCTTCTTAGACTCTGAGGAGCACAGGGACTGGCCTCCTGCTTCTTAGACTCTGAGGAGCACAGGGACTGGCCTCCTGCTTAGACTCTGAGGAGCACAGGGACTGGCCTCCTGCTGGGACTCTGAGGAGCACAGGGACTGGCCTCCTGCTTAGACTCTGAGGAGCACAGGGACTGGCCTCCTGCCGGTGTCCGGAGTCAGAACTTAACGTTTCAGATTTATGCAGCTAAAATCTGGAACGGTCTTCCTGAAAATATGAGCCATGCTTTGTCTCTGACAATGGTCAAATCCAGGTTAAAACAGATGTGTTTATTTGTGCAACAACTGAGGGATTTTATGTACTGTTATTGATTATTATTTTATTATTATCATAGTATGCTTCTATCTTGTTTTGTGAAGCACTTTCCTTGTGCATGAGCAGCGCTATACAAATAAACTTGTTTAAACGTCTATTGTTTAACCTGTTAGATATCTGTTGTGTGTATTTAGTGCACATGTATGTAATAGTAATTTTAATACATTTTATCAAGATTTTTTGTTCAAACCTTTAACTTGATTTTTGCCTTGATTTTAACCCTAACCCTAAGCAAATTCCTAGTTTGTGATTTCCTGTTCCCATTTTAAAAAATGAAAATAAAAAATAAAACAGATTCTAATAGAACTACAGCAACTTCAAGCAAATGACGTAGCTTGTTCTTTTCCCAGCGACCGTTGTGATTGGATCAGCTCGACCTCAGCAGCCAATGGGACCTGCCCTACGGTCCATGTCCACGCCCACTTCCTTGTGTGTCTTGCCAAACAACAAAGGGCCGTAGCTCTGACGATCTCTGACTCAGAAGCTCCCTGTGATTTATTTTAGTGTAGGGCAGATGTTTTGTTTCCACGCCGACAAAAGCCCATTGCCTTTTTTAGTAGAAGACCAATGAGTTTTCACTAGGGATGCACCAAATCCAGATTTTTGGGGTTCGGCCGAATCCGAAATTGAATACCAATTCCTACGCCATCCTCGGCATTGAAAATTGAACATGTAGCTCGACCAGAATCACCTTTTTGGGGCTGAAAGTATTGCCAAACAACACTTTTTCTGCTCACGAGTTCCATTTTCACTTTCTCACGCACACAGCCTGAGCTACTGCATTCGAATGGGCCACCTACGTAAACACCTTCCTATAATCGACCGCGGCGTCAAGACGTCAACCAGCGTCAGTGTAGGCGTAGGGTTCGGTTAGGTGGGTAAAATTCTAAGGTTCGGCAGAAACCAAACCCTGTCAAAAAATCCAATATTCGGCCGGATCTGAAACCGAATCCCTAGTTTTCACGTCACTAAAAATCAATGATACCAAACCAGAGTCAGCTAAAGCCTTGCAGTTTGATGATTTCAGTAGAATACCTCTTTGTTCAAACAACTACACACAAAAACCCTCGCTTCTACAAGTTTATCTGAAGAAGAGACACATAACGAAGACAAGAGGCTCCACCCGGCTCCATCCATCCATCCAGGCACCGTCCCCAAAGACTGTTTCGTTGGCGTTTGCTCACTCATTTGTCTCCTATTTACCATCTCGTTTCTCATCGTCTTCAACAACCCCAGTGCTATCTCAAAACCTAATCATTCGTGGAAAAAAATATAAGAATCCCTCAACACCGCTGCTTTCATCTCATCAGTGCAGAGAAGCTTTGTGCCTCACGGGAAACCGACTGGGAACATCCGCCGGTGCCAAAGTCTTCATTACATGTAGACTGTATTCACTTTCACTGGCACTGGCACTAGAGGAGGAAAAATGTGGGAATTTTCAAAGATAGGAACTACTTTACTGGGAACTTTCTGGAAATGTTTGGCTCCTTTTCAACTAGAAACATGTCAGAACAACAATCACATTATTCTCCAATGTGCCTTTTTCACGTCCCGCCATTTCACAGCTTCCCGGCCTGTGCCGCATGTGTTACCGAATCAAACCTTTTCACAATCCAATCAAAATAATTGTTCAAATCTTGTTTTAAGCTTTTCAGAATGTGCTCAAATTAAGACAGATTTTGCCAAAAGTGACTAATTTAGGCTTATTTTTTGCATCTCTTTTTGCAGTGTAATTTCAATTTTCAGACATTTTAAGACATTTTTGATCGCATGTTGCCTTGTGTATGAACTGTGCAATAAAAAATAAACTTGCTTTGTCTACCCTTACCGGCTCTAAGCATGCAGCTGACGACTACGCCATTTTGAGACTTTTGTGAAAAACTTCCGCCCCGGTCCCGAGAACAGAGGGGGCGGGGCATAGCATGAAAACAGGCTAATGAAGGCCTGATGAAGAACGGTTTTATTTCATTCATGTAAACATCTTACTTATGTTCAATTCAACGTTAAAGGTGCAGTAAGCGATGTTGTTAGCTTAGCCGTAGCACCAACTGGAAACCACTCCCCCCTCCCCTCCCTCTCCACCAAACCAAACATCCAGCATTTTCTTTTCTTTGTCACAACAGGGAAAGTGGGCGACAAACGTGAAATTAGCATTTTCTGTTCAGCCATTTTAGGTTTTAGAAAATCCGATAACTCCGGTGCACTCACAGAAACAGGAAGAGGGTGAAGGAGGTAAACACATCCCATTGGTTCGTTGGAGATGAACTAATCCCATTGGTTTATTGTTTGGCCCACACCAAAATATGTTGTATTAATTTTTGGTGACTATAGGCATCTGGTCAATTCCATTACTATTTGAAAACACATGATAACTTGACTAGTTTTAGGAACGTTTCCCACAATATTTAAAAACAATGCGTCTGAAAAAATCCCTGACTGCATCTTTAATATGTATTTATTTTGGTGCTTTTTTTATAGTATATATGGATTTGTCTTTGAGTATCTTGTTTTGAATATGCCTTGTAACATAAGAAACGTGTGCCAGAGTGCCACGAGTGTCAGAGGTCCCTTTGGGAGCGTTGCAGGCGATGATGGAGAGCGTTATGGGATGTATATGGTAAGCTAGCCCCGTCCGTTGGGATCTGTGCAGCAGCCTGTATCTGATGAAGCCACGAGGGAAAAATTCTGGGACGTGAAGGAGAAGATTCATGTTGGACCATCGCCGACTTATTGTGCATATTTACAGTAGATTCATGTGTGGAAAACGCTCTGCCAACAATCAGATCTGCAGATTACAGATGGCGAAGGAATAGTCGATAGAGGCTTATTGTGAAAACGGTTTTAACCATTGTTCTCTCGTAAAAAAACAGACCTGGACATGTTTGACTTTTGCATCCACTCTCGCTAATATCAGGCACAAACATGTAACTCCGCCCCTTTTTGACTTCGCATTATGTGTGTTTGTGCTCCCCCCTGGACTGCCACCTTAACGTGGTGGGGGAGTTTGAGTACTCGGATGATCCTGGGAGCTATGCTGTCTGGGGCTTCATGCCCCTGGTAGGGTCTCCCATGGCAGACAGGTCTCAGGTGACGAGTCAGACAAAGAGCAGTCCAGAAGACACCATGGACAGCACTTATATGAGATCAGTGACGTCGCCCGGCATGGCGCAGCCGGGGCCCCACCCTGGAGACAGGCCTGGGGTCGGGGCTTGTATGCGAGCGCCTGGTGGCCGGGCCTTAGCCCACGGGGCCCGGCCGGGCTCAGCCCGAATGGACGACATGGGCAGTCCCTCCTGTGGGCCCACCACCTGCAGAGGGGTCCGTGGTGGCGAAGCGGTGCAGAGAGGACTGGGCAGCGGTCGAAGGCGGAGACCTCGGCGACCCAGTCCGCACACACAACAGCTGGCTCTTGGGACGTGGAACGTCACCTCACTGGGGGGGAAGGAGCCCGAGCTTGTGGGGGAGGTTGAGCGATACCGACTAGAGATAGTCGGCCTCACCTCCACACACAGCTTGGGCTCTGGAACCCAACTCCTTGAGAGGGGTTGGACGCTCCACTTTTCTGGTGTTTCTCACGGGGGGAGGCGGCGAGCTGGGGTGGCCATTCTCATTGCCCCCCATCTCAGCCGCCACGTGTTGGAGTTCTCCCCGGTGAATGAGAGGGTCGCGTCCCTCCGCTTCCGGGTGGGGGACAAGTCTCTCATTGTTGTGACGGCCTACGGGCCTAACAGCAGTGCAGAGTACCCGGCCTTCTTGGAGTCCTTGGGAGGGGTACTGGACGGTGCACCGCCCGGGGACTCCGTTATTCTCCTGGGGGACTTCAACGCCCATGTGGGAAACGCCAGTGACACTTGGAGAGGGGTGATCGGGAAGAGCGGCCCCCCTGATCTGAACCCGAGCGGTGTTCAGTTGTTGGACTTCTGTGCCAGTCACAGTTTGTCCATCACGAACACCCTGTTCGAGCACAAGGGTGTCCACCAGTGCACGTGGCACCAGGACACCCTAGGCCGGAGGTCGATGATCGACTTTGTATCGTATCATCTGACCTTCGACCGCGTGTCTCGGACACTCGGGTAAAGAGAGGGGCGGAGCTGTCAACCGATCATCACCTGGTCGTGAGTTGGATCCGCTGGCAGGGGAAGAAGCCGGTCAGACCTGGCAGACCCAAGCGTATAGTGAGGGTCTGCTGGGAACGTCTCGCTGAGCCCCCTGTCAGACGGACTTTCAACTCACACCTCCGGGAGAGTTTCTCCCAGGTCCCGGCGGAGGAGGGGGACATGGAGTCCGAGTGGACCATGTTCTCTGCCTCAATCGCCGATGCGGCGGCTCGTAGCTGTGGTCGCAAGGTCTCTGGTGCTGGTCCCGGCGGCAACCCCCGAACCCGGTGGTGGACACCGGCAGTAAGGGATGCTGTCAGGCTGAAGAAGGAGTCCTATCGAGCCATGATGGTTCGGGGGACTCCTGAGGCAGCTGTCCAGTACCGGCAGGCCAAGCGTGCCGCGGCCCGGGCTGTTGCAGAGGCAAAACCCCGGGACTGGGAGGAGTTCGGAGAGTCCATGGAGCATGACTATCGGTCGGCCTCGAAGAGATTCTGGTAAACCATCTGGCGCCTCAGGAGGGGGAAGCAGTTCTTTGCCAACACCATGTACGGTGCGGGTGGAGAGCTGCTAACCTCGACTGGGGATATTGTCGGGCGGTGGAAGGAATACTTTGAGGTTCTCCTCAATCCCCCCGTCACGTCCTTTGTTTCAGAGGCAGAGGCTGAGGATGTTGGGGCGGATACATCCATCTCCCTGGCTGAGGTCACCAAGGTGATTGGTGGCCTCCATGGTGGCAAGGCTCCGGGTGTGGATGAGATCCGCCCTGATTATCTAAAGTCTCTGGATGTTGTAGGACTGTCTTTGTTGACACGTCTCTGCAACATCGTGTGGCGATCGGGGGCGGTGCCAATGGAGTGGCAGACCGGGGTGGTGGTCCCTCTCTACAAGAAGGGGGACCGGAGGGTGTGTTCCAATTAACGTGGGATCACACTCCTCAGCCTCCCCGGTAAGGTCTACTCCAAGGTACTGGAGAGGAGGCTACGGCCGATGGTCGAATCTCGGATCCAGGAGGGGCAGTGTGGTTTTCGTCCCGGTCGCGGAACACTGGACCAGCTCTATACTCTCCATCGGATACTCGAGGGTTCATGGGAGTTCGCCCAACCTGTCCACATGTGCTTTGTGAATTTGGAGAAGGCGTTTGACTGTGTTCCCCGGGGTGTCCTTTGGGGGGTTCTCCGGGAGTATGGGGTTGGAGGTCCTCTGCTGAGGGCCATCCGATCCCTGTATGACCGGAGCCAGAGCTGAGTTCGCATTGCCGGCAGTAAGTCAGACCTGTTCCCGGTGAATGTTGGCCTCCGACAGGGCTGCCCTTTGTCACCGGTTCTGTTCACTGTATTTATGGACAGAATATCTAGGCGCAGCCAGGGGTCGGAGGGGGTCCAGTTCGGAGACCACAGGATTTCATCTCTGCTGTTTGCGGACGATGTTGTCCTGTTGGCTCCAACGAACCAGGACCTGCAGCATGCACTGGGACGGTTTGCAGCCGAGTGTGAAGCGGCTGGGATGAGAATGAGCACCTCCAAATCCGAGGCCATGGTGCTCGACCGGAAAAAGGTGCCTTGCCCTCTGCAGGTGGGTGGAGAGGTCCTTCCTCAAGTGGAGGAGTTCAAGTATCTCGGGGTCTTGTTCACGAGTGAGGGAAGAATGGAGCGTGAGATTGACAGGCGGATCGGTGCAGCGTGCGCAGTGATGCGGTCTCTGTATCGGACCGTTGTGGTAAAGAGGGAGCTGAGCCGAAAGGCAAAGCTCTCGATTTACCGGTCAATCTTCGTTCCCTCCCTCACCTATGGTCATGAACTTTGGGTAATGACCGAAAGAACGAGATCGCGGATACAAGCGGTCGAAATGAGCTTCCTCCGCAGAGTGGCTGGGCGCTCCCTTAGAGATAGGGTGAGGAGCTCAGTCACACGGGAGGAGCTCGGAGTAGAGCCGCTGCTTCTCCACGTCGAGAGGAACCAGTTGAGGTGGCTCGGGCATCTGTTCCGGATGCCTCCTGGACGCCTCCCTGGGGAGGTGTTCCGGGCACGTCCCACCGGGAGGAGGCCCCGCGGAAGACCTAGGACACGCTGGAGGGACTATGTCTCTCAGCTGGCCTGGGAACGCCTTGGGGTCCCCCCGGACGAGCTGGAGGAAGTGTGTGTGGATAGGGAAGTCTGGGCGTCTCTGCTTAGACTGCTGCCCCCGCGACCCGGCAACGGATAAAGCGGAAGAAAATGGATGGATGGATGGATGGATTATGTGTGTTTGAAGTGTTTGATTCTCTGATCTGTGTTGGCGAATGGACAGCTTTGTAAAGTCCTTCGAGATAACTGCTGTTGTGATTTAGGTCCATACAAAAATATTTAGAATTGACTAATAGTATGATGTCATTGTACCACTATTAGTAGTTTTCTGACTTTTAAAACAGATATATTGCCTTTAATCAGTTTGGGAAATGGGACACATGCAAGATGTAAGATTTTCATGTCAAGTCATCATTAAAGGGCCCTAATCTGTCAAAAGACATTAATAAAACATGCTCTTTTCCAATACTTATTTAACTCATAAATGTAGTTCAGAGATATTTGAGTTTCAATATTAGTTTTACAGCCCCTAAATCTTTGATTGTTTTCATTTCAATGTCCCGCCCTCCACCGTTTCACCAATCAGAAAGTCTGTGATCCGGGCAGCAGAGCTCATTGCGTCGAGCTAATCTCACTGGTAAAGTACCATGTGGCCACAAAACTAAAAAGGTCTCGTTATGATTCTCAAATAATGACAAAACTAGGAATAAAACCAGGATTTAATAAAAATAATGCATCGGTTTTATATAGCGCTTTTTTGGACACTCAAAGACGCTTCACATGTCATTATTCTTTCACTACATACACGGTGGTGATAAACTACTACTGTAGCCACAGCTGCCCTGGGGCACACTGACAGAAGCGAGGCAACCAGTCTGTGCCATCGTCCTCTCCGACCACCACCAACCATTCACACACACACCAGACTCATTCTAGGCAATGGGGATGAAGTGTCTTGCCTAAAGACACAACAGCTGTTTGGCACTTAACAGCCACAGCCGCCCTAATGTGGCATCAGGTGTTCCCAGAGGTTAAGTGTCTTGCCCAAGGACACAACGACAGCACACAGTGGGAGTCAATGGTGAAAGTCAGGCTCGAACCCACGACCCTTCTGGCTCAAAGGCCAATGCTCTCCCAACTGAGCTACTGTCATGGCCTTTGTGAAAAAAGTGTTGGTTATAGATTTGTTGTTGTCTAATTTCTTATTATCATTATTATGGTCACAGCTGGATTCGTCTGCATATCTGGCAACCTGAGTAAGGGAGAGTGGGAGAGGCTGCAGTACCACTTTTGGCCAGATTTTTACATACTGCTTCTTTAAAGACATAACTTTAAAACAACAGGAGACCATGTGATATTGGTGAGAGCAGCTGACCAGACAAACTCTGAAAAAACATTTATTTGCAAACTTTCCTTTCACTAATCAATTTGCAGATTTATTCAGTGAATTTTGATGTCATGACAGAGATTATTAGAAACATTGTTTAATTTTTTGAATCATTGGAAGACACTGCCTCCTTTCAGCCACTAACTCTTTTATTATCAAACATATTTTTAAGCTCAGAACTGGCAACATTCACACATCTATAATTTATAACTGTAAAAATCTGCTGATGCGACAGAAGGTTTTTTTTTGCTGTTTTTCGAGGGAAACATAACGTTCCTGATAAACCGGTCTCTGAAGAACCTCATATAGAAAACCCTGTTTGTTCAAACGTGTGAGTCCCTCTTCAACTCAGAGCGTAAATAAAACAGGAAAACAAGATTAAGATGAAGAGATCCTTTATATCGCACAGTGGGAAATGTCAGTGTTGCATCACCGGTTACAGAACAATAGGACTGAAGGGCACACAGAGATAAAAGTGAACAATAACCAGCATAAAAGAAAGTACAAAATCTATAAACACTGTAAAAAAAATGATAAAATTATGAGGTAATCATTGCTTGAATTGAGTGGTTTTATCGTAATCAGACACAGTGTCCCTTGTAGTTCGCTGAGCTTCACACTTGGGTCTGAGTCTCCTTCGTAGCGAATTAATTTCAGAAGACAGGGCCTTGTAACAAAATCCTTGTTTGTTATTGGATAAACCACTTGACAGTTATCTTGAATGATTTGTTCAACTACTCACATCGAAGCACACACTCCCATGGGTTGCCAAATGCTGGTAAGTTTTTCCAGCCCAAAACTTGCGAAAATGCCCCCAAAAAAAACACTTAGAATGATTTTTTGGGTAAAGACATAATGTAATCAACTTGGGCTTTCATGATTCTGTTTATTGTCTTACTGTTTATTTATTACCTATAAAAAAAAAGTATGTGGGAAACCACCCAACCTGGCAACCCTTCTGCATAGTGTTGTAAACAGAAACACCTAAACTACTGCTTAAACCAAACTTTACACAAACATTTGACTCTTAAAACAATCAACTCTTAAATCATCAACATCTCGCCTCATATTGCATTAAAAGTGACATCCGTGTCTTAATTCTTTCGTATTTAAACTTTTTTTTAAATTCACAGGCTTTATGTCCGCTATCTTGGATTGCTTTTGCTGCCGCGTGAGACATGCTTGAGAAGGCAGTGCAAACCCGACGTAACACCGGCGATCCTGGTTGGCCGATTATTTTTTGATCTCCTGAAGGAGTTTGCTCTGCGCCCCATCCCAGACCCTTGTGTTCAGCCAAACGCCTCTGGTGGAGCATGGCGGAACTACAAGGGTCTGGCGAGAGTCAGGCTCGTCCACATGTGCTCAAATTAAGAAAACATTTGCCAAATCTGAGCAATTTTTGGCTTATTTTTCGTCACTTTTGTCACTCCTTTTTAGACGGACTTAGTTGCCTCATAGGCAGTCGAGATCATATAGCAAATGTTGGTTGGTTTTATGTACTTGATTTTTCATTTTTCTTTAATTAAGTTATTTTTACTTTATTTGTTCTATTGCTGTCTAAATAGATAACAATAAAAAATGAAAAACTTTTTGCATTGTAACTTAATAAAGAAGCAAGCAAAATATATTTATTTTTAGCATACTAAAGAAGTATAAAATCCTGTATATTTATACAAACCCAGCAATTTCTAAAGTTTCCATCTGTTTGTTTGATTACAACGCCCCGAGCTTCTAAAGACGCCACTATTAGCTGGACAATAATGTAGACTAATTGAATTTACAGCCATTGGCAGCAGTTCACGTTTGAAAACCAAGAGAAAGGAGAGAAGCCAAGTCCTGGAGATGTGATCCGTCACGGTGATGTACGACTCTACAAAGATGAAACTGGAAGCACTGGGAGAGAGAGAGATATCTACAGCAGCGACGCCCCGAGGGCTCGCCTTCAGAACCTTCATCCTTTTCGAGCTCATTCATGTCCTCAGTGCCTTTTATTACAGCGGCGAAGAAAATGCAAGAAATACACATGTTGTTTGGGCGGAAAGCTGTTGCGAAAGACTCCATTTGGTAATCCGTTCAAAGCGAGAGGCCTTTGTGAGCTGTGTTTCTCTTGTAATTGGAATGACAGAACATCTTGTCTATACTCCACAAATGCTTACCTCACTTGACTCGGCTTTCCCGGTTCAGAAAATTCACTTTGACTTTGACGGGAAACGCAGAATAAATCAGAGCGAAAGGAAGTGGTGCAATCAATTACGCAGGCTAAATTGTTACGTTTTTTTGTGGTTGTCTGGGAGTAGAACAAGCCCCGGCGATCCAAGATGGCGTCGTATTCAAATGAATGACAAGGGACACTAAAATCCGCACAAAACCTGACCTTTGAGAAAGCTGTAGGTTCTCTGTCGGCTGAGGTCGAGTTGTTTTAGTTCACATTGAGTTCTATGGGGAAAATTCCTGGGGAGCCCTTGTGAATTTAGTCTGGTTTAGTCTGCAGTACCGCGAGAATCCCCCGAGCACATGCATGGGTTCTTCAGCTACAAGCTAGTAATACCCTATCCAGTTATTATAATAGATCCATGGAGTAGATTGGTTTTATTGTGGATTGGCAAAAAGAGAGAACCAGCGAACTTGACGCCATCTACAAACTTGAGGAGAGTTTTTTTGGCAAGTGTCTGGAAGGTTAGTGTATTAATCTACTCGTTAAAACTGAAAGCAACGTAGTTCCTCGGCAGTGGAAAGAGGCGGCTGATTATCTAAAAGTCTCGGACAAAGACACATTCAAAAGGGTCGCTGCAGAACGATTTAAAAATAAACTCACAGTAACTTCGGGAAGCAGGTCAAAAATTAGCCAAACATACGTTGTGGAAAAAACAGTTCTTTGACCTGCTTTCAAAAGGACCACTGAAAAGTTTAAAGTGATGTTTTATTAAAAAAACTGGCATAAAAAAATAAAAGCAATAAAAACCTAACAGGGACAACAGGAAAGCAGGGATGAAATGAAGAGGCTAAAATCCGTTCTTTCTTGGCTCTCGGCCCGCTCTTCATGTCCCTGCGGCCACGGCCTGGACCACGGGGCCTTCATCTCCCCCGTGTCTGTTTTCAAAAATTAGGAAATAGCTCGTCACAGTACTAACCAGGCCCTGCCCTGCTTAGCTTCAGAGGTCTCAAAGAATCTGGCTTTCACCTGCTGGTACTTTGTTTTCACCCTACTATTTTTCATGACCTGTTTCATCTTCAAATTCAGAGACTGGCCTCCTGCTGGGACTGGGAGGAGCACAGGGACTGGCCTCCTGCTGGGACTGGGAGGAGCACATGGACTGGCCTCCTGCTGGGACTCTGAAGAGCACTCTGAGGAGCACAGGGACTGGCCTCCTGCTGGGACTCTGAGGAGCACAGGGATTGGCCTCCTGCTGGGACTCTGAAGAGCACTCTGAGGAGCACAGGGACTGGCCTCCTGCTGGGACTCTGAGGAGCACAGGGACTGGCCTCCTGCTGGGACTGTGAGGAGCACATGGACTGGCCTCCTGCTGGGACTGTGAGGAGCACAGGGACTGGCCTCCTGCTGGGACTCTGAAGAGCACTCTGAGGAGCACAGGGATTGGCCTCCTGCTGGGACTCTGAAGAGCACAGGGATTGGCCTCCTGCTGGGACTCTGAAGAGCACTCTGAGGAGCACAGGGACTGGCCTCCTGCTGGGACTCTGAGGAGCACAGGGACTGGCCTCCTGCTGGGACTGTGAGGAGCACAGGGACTGGCCTCCTGCTGGGACTCTGAAGAGCACAGGGACTGGCCTCCTGCTGGGACTCTGAGGAGCACAGGGACTGGCCTCCTGCTGGGACTGTGAGGAGCACAGGGACTGGCCTCCTGCTGGTGCCCAGACTTAGGGCTAAACATGGGGAGGCAGCATTTCAGATTCATTCAGCTAAAATATGGAACAGTCTTCCAGAAAATGTGAGACAGGAAGACTGTTCACACAAAAACTGGGATAGTCTTGCACAGTTTTTCCAAAGTGATTTTATTGCAAATGACAAATAGATTATTGTTTCTTGTTGATCTCTGACAACTTCAAAATGCAGGTTAAAAACATTTCTGTTTAGCTGCAGACAACTGAAGGATTTTATCATCACTGTTTTAATGTGCTGTGATTGTTAATGATTTAAATGTTTAATTTCATGTTTTATTAAGCTCTTTAAATTGCCCTGTGTATACAAATAAACTTGCTTTGCCATTTCCCACCAAAGTATTAATAAGTGTGCGCATAAATCACCAACCAACCAGGTGAGGACATGGGAGAATTTTCACTTGAACTGCAAAAATATTACTATCTCCAGAAATACAGGCCTCTTCAAATTAATAGTTTCACAACGCTTAAAGTCTGAATAAATCACCAAAATATTTAGTGGTTTTTGTTTTTTTCGCTAATTGGTAAAAAAAAAAAAAAAACCCTGGAAACAACCTATTTGTGACCAATTGAAAAGCTTTCCAAGTTTGTAAAACCAAATGAATAATAACGAGAGCCAACACAGACCATAACTTTTCATATTTCTTCCCTGTAATTGCACTAAACAAGAGTAGTTTTAGAATCGCCATCGTTTAGCTTGTTCTGCCCGGCTCGCCACCTGGGTGTTGTGTGTCAAAATGCAGTCTCTGGGCCGTAATCGCACTCCACTCCGGCTGATTAAAAAACTGTGTTCTAAGCCAATTACAGGGAAGCCACAGGCGGGCAATTAGACAAGTGGGTCAGAGCGGGCTACAGGTCGGGGACTCCAGCTCCTTTGATACTCACACATTTCTCTCCACGTCAGCAAACAACTTTTCCCAAACAGTCATTAACAGACTTGGTGTGTTTTTTCCAAGGAGCAAAGCGAGGCCTATTGAAATTACAAGCCGGGACTTTGGCCGTTTGAAATATTCAAATTGGTAAACAAAAAAGTGCGCGACCTTTTCTCGGACGCATCACGCTTTTATCTCCGCGGTTGGAAAAGGCCCTCGCAGACGCCGGTGGACGTGTTGTTATTATGGGCTGCACCTGCGGTCACTCCTAATGATGTTTGTGTGTTTGAAAACGACGCTCGGTCATGAAAGTTGCAGGTGTCTGGATCGGGTCGTCTTTTTTCGTGTGAAGTTTAATTTAGTTTGGAAAAATAAATGTATCGACAAACCAAGACGGCCTCCGAGGATTTATGCAAAGAAGTGTGATAGGAAGGAAAGAGAAGTCACTGTGTATTTATTTGGAGCAGAAATCACTAAGAAAGTATTAGTTGTTTAGTAGTGTGGGCAGCAAGGTTCTGGGTTCGAATCCCGGTCGGAACATGGCCTTTCTGAGTGGATTTGTTCTCTCCGTGTCTGTGTAGGTTTCCTCCAGGTGCTCTGGTTTTCCCTACCTCTAAAAACATGTACAATAGGTCTGAATGTATTGAGTGAGTGAATGGAGGGTGTTTGGTCGGAGGCTTTGATGGTCCAGTGTGTTTGGCGTCTCGCTTCCGTTCTATCAATGTTTTTGTTAATGAAATAGTTTATAGAAAAATGGCTGCATTGCTCACTCAGCTCAGAAGTCCAAAAACGTATTTATCCATGATGTTTCAGCTTTATGCCAAAAACGTAGTTCATTTTTTTCTTTTCTTTTGACCACAAAACAAAAACAAAAACATGATCTGATGAAGGTATAAAGCCGTGACCTCATGAATACTACTCACGAAGCTGAGTGTGCAACGCGACCCTGTTTCCTGGAATTTTGATTCTCGCATCTGCCCCTCATTCATTAATTTGTTAGTGTGCGATACCTGCTCTCTCTACAATGAAATAGTTTATGCCTAAAGTAGCTCTCACTGAACATATCAAATACAAACGTTACCACATGAAATCCAGTCCGGCCTTTCAAGAAGCTATACCCGATTTATATTCTAATGAGTTCATAAAAATGCGTATTACTGCATACAAGTTGTTTTATAACCCGTCATTTAATTGAAAACTTGAGCTCATTGATTCAGCTGTGTATGAATTCAGGCCGTAAAAAGTGCTGAGTAGAGACTTTAGCGTGACGCCCGCTCTCCTCCAATCACAGAAGGAGGCTGCGTCCTCTAGCCTCTACAGCGCTGCTAAACACAGTAGCATGTTAGCATAAGTGGTTACACAGCAAAACCGCACAAACGACACAACGGTGAGGAAGAGAAGAGTGGACTGAAGCAACATAACATAGCTAGCTTACATTGTATCCTCTGGAGAGACTTGTCTATGGGAGAGACCTGCGGGACCGCCTCGGACTATCTATGCTCGGACTATCTATGCTCATGTGACCGCAGGGCCCTGGAATAATGGTGGGACGCAACAAGTAATTGACCAGACACAAATTATACAATTTTGAGCAATTTATTTGGCGAAATGAGACCTAAGAAATAGGAAAATATATGTTTTTATTTCATTGAATTAAATGTAATCATTAAAAATACCAATTATAAAATATGTGCTCCAATGCTAACCAGAAAGAAAGAAAGCAAACTCAGGGCTGGCCAGTAGCGGCCACACACGATGGAGGACTAAGGGGCTGGAATAGAGCACTCACTACGCTCCGTGCCACACATTCATACATACACACCAAATCAAGAAAAGAGGCAAACTGAAAATGTACAAGTGGTGAAGGGAGGTGCAAAATACCACGGCATTCAAAAGGGGTGATGGTGCAGCAGTGGGTAACTCTATCACCAAATCCCCCACCATGAGAAGCCACGCCCGGACCAGACCCTGAGCAGAAAGAGACACAATGAGCACAAGTACCCAATCACAGGGTTCAATATATTAAAATGAACTAAGCACCAAACAAACACAGTAAATAAGTAAATTAAATAAAGAAACAACAAAAACAAAATTAAATGCCAATTAGACCCAAATAAAAACTGCAAGGCACTCAGCGCCTAGTATGACTACAAGAGAGCGGCTACGTCATAGCAGGCCGCCTCCTTTACACACGCAGCGGTCTGAGCCAGCGTCAGGCCTTCAGCAGTGAGAGGAATACCCGCCCCAGGGACCACGATTGGCGCAAGTGGCACAGGGATGTAGCCTCAGTACGGGTGTCTGCTGTGTGTTTATATATGAGTGCTAATGTAATGGAATGCGGAAGTCTACGTACCGGCTTGGGGGGGAATTCCCTCTACGGCGGCTCATTAGGGACAAACAACCCACCGGTTACACTCAGACAACACTCAGACGTGAAACTAGCATTAATCTTTCAGTTATATATTTTGTTAGCAGTGCGTTGCTTTTGTACCATTTCATCAGTGATTGTTGTACAGCTTAAGTTGCGCTAATGCTAATGTTAGCATATGTATCAGATCGCAAATACCTCTAGATGGCTCAATGGATTGAGAGCGTAGGGGAAATGAGAAGCCTGTGAGCGAGTTGGGGGCGGTGTTAAACATTCAAACCTTTCAGAAACGGGTATAGCTCCTTTCACAATCTGACCATATCCAAACATAACGCCCCTGATTTAGACTGACAGAAACATAAACAAATCTAAACGCTATCGTATCTTCACTAATCAGCATTAGACACGGGAGGCTGTAATCTGCCCTACCTAATGATAGAGCAACCTTCAATTTCCTTTTCCCCTCTCGCCGAACGATAAAAATCTATGTACCATCTCGCCCCCGGACCCCGACATGGCCGTCCAGTACGCACATCAGTGACCGGTGTGCGACGGTGGGAATGAGGCTATAGAAAGAAGGCCGGAAACCACTGCACGAGAAAGAATGACAAATGTCCCTTTTAATTCATGTGAGAGGAAGCTTCTAGAAACAAAAGAGGTGTCCCTTTGAGCTGTCAGCGGGAGGACGGGGGCATTTTGGCGCTCGCTGGCCTGCTCGCGGTGAGAATAGCCTCTAAATAGTGTGCGTTTGACAGCTGGAGAGCCATTTCAGAATGTGCTATGTGCCTCTCTCTCTCCCCAGTCCCATTTCACAGCAAAAAAAGCATCCATACTTCCGCGGTAATGTGTAGGAGGGGAGCATAATGGCGTTGCCGAAGTGAATAGGACACTTTACCGATCTAAATGAAGGTTTGGCTGGAGGATGAATGAGTCATTTTAATATCTGTGAATTTGATTTCATTGCTAAGCTATCCCATAAACGGCTTTTGGCGAGTACAGGAGGAGTAAAAATGCGTTCTGAATCGGTATTCCACCTTTTCCCCGCCGCCGCCAATGTGAGAAGTTCTACAGTAGAGACTTGGCTTTTCAATAATTCAACGACCGGACGAGAAACTGGAGAAAGTTTTTGGCAAAATCCTCTCCTCGGTTTGTGGTGATGGATATGGAAACTGTCTGCTCTGAAAGGTTGATTTTTTTTTTCTCCTGGTAAATAGACTGGTGTTTTTTAAACCAGTGCAATTTGTCTGAATTTTTATTAAAAAACAAAACCAACAGCTTGAGTTTTGAGTGTAGTGTGTCTCAGGGATGTGTTTTATAGCGGATCTACATGTATTGTTTTGATTTCTTTCTTTTTACACATTGGCTGATGTTGGAGATTGTGTTGTGTATTCCACTTATTCATTTATTCATTTATTTGACGGGTACATTGCAAGTCAACATAGAACAAAACAAGCTTGTAACTGTTTTAGCCTGGTCGTACCACACCATAGTACAAATTATATTTCGTACTAAGGTCTGGCTTCGCTCCGTTGAGCTCCAGTAACAGGTGGGAGGGGTTAACTTCCTTTTTAGATTGAAACGATTGGATCTGAGTTTACCGCGACGTATGTAATGCAGTGAGTCGTTAGCATTTAGCCTAGCTTTAGCCATCTCCTTTGCTGCTAACGAAGCCCCCGTGGGAAGTAGCGCCATAATCTTTGCCAGCGATTACATTTGCTAAACATTCCTCTTGCTCTGGAACCAGAACGGATTACTTTCTATCGTATTCTTCACCATTGACAAATTACAACCAGCTAATTCGACGCAAACTCTTGACGTCACCAACTTCTACCTACAACACCCGCCTTCCGCGCTCGCTGATTGGTTGTATGGGATTCAACCGATGTAATTGCAGACACTGTGACCAGACCCAGACGGTAAATGCAGGGAAAAGATAATCGACCAGAGTTTACGGATGACTAAGGCCAGGATATAACTGATGCGATGCAACAAGAGATTATAGATTTTGCAAATTTCCGACTGCAGTCCCTGGTTGGGCCTTTCTACACTGAATTAACATAATCAAAATTATCTTAAATCACACTGTTTAAATCATTGACACACACAAACTCAGTGCTATTTACAAATTTACAAATGGGTACAACTCTTTTTCGATTTCAGCCACGACTTAACTCGGAAAGTGAACATTTTAAAGTCAGTCATGGTTTTAGATTCGTAACTGCATGAATTTAAAACCATGCCATATTTTTAATTAGCGACTGCATGAAGAAGCCATTTAAAAATAAATGGCTACTTCACTGCAGCCATTTATTTTTAATTTGCGTTTACAGTAAAAAGCATCCATACTTCTGTGGTAATGTGTAGGAGGGGTACAATTTCTTTGATTGGGTTCATCTAAATGTTGTTGTTTTGCCTGGATATGTACGTGGTTAGTCATTAAACTCTGACATTGTACATAATAAACCTTTATTTCACATATCTCTCCTGTTTGGTTTCCCTTTTTAACATAATTGCAGCTTTCCTGTCTTTCTGCACTTACTGATCTCATTGATGCCAAACGTCACATTTCTCTAAAGTGAGATCGATAAAGTTTGATCTGATTTTATCTTAGACTTTCCTTCAACATTGGAGACAAGAAAGTGGCTTCACTTTAGTTATATCTGTGGAGAAGAGATCTATAATTGAGGATTGTACATGTTTTAAACCAAACCGAGCGACTTTAACCCTTTGATGGTTTCCTCAACCATTTGGCGGATCACTTTTTGAGTCACTTTAGCGATCACTTAAAGCTTAGAACTGAAATCTCTCTCATTGTTGCATCGCTATCATTTGGTTTTAGGCACTTTTACACCAAACTGCAGCTCAATCATTTAGTAGAGGCCTATAACTTAAAGGAAACTGGGGGTTCAAAAAATACATGCTTTCTTCAAGGAGTGAATATTAAAGGTTTAAGAAAATCAATACCATGTTAATCGCAAGAAGAAGTTCCTTTATTTGTCCTACAATGAGGACATTTCAGTTTGATGCATACACATATACACATATACACATCAAGGCAAGCAGCAAACATCACTTCCGCGCTCCTCATAGGCAAAGTGGGTTAAGTGGCAGATCAACAGCAGTGGGAGTCCGTGGAGAAGGTCTCGTGGTGGGCTTGAACCCACAACCTTTCTACTGCTCTACCAACTGTGCCACTGTCGAAGAAGGCGTTGGACCAATTCATTTTTTTCCCTGTGTTTTAGTTTGACTTCCTGTTCCGCTGTCTGCCCCGCCCCAATGTGTTTCACTTGTGTTTGTGTCAATTGACCCCGTGCATGTGACGTCCCGGCCACGCCCACTCTCCATGACAGACGGCGGAAGTCTACTGTAACTGCGAGCCTACGGAAACTTGACCAAAACATGTTTCACCGAATAACAGCCAAAACTGTGATATTTTGTAGTGCGGTTGGTTGTTCTAACAGGACATAAGCCAAATGTGTTTTTTTATTTGATACCTGCTCGTGATGAAGACAGAAGACGACAATGGTGGCAATCAACCAAAAGGACTGGGAGCCATGCAAGTACTCCCTAATATGCAGTGAACACTTTTTACAAGATAAATCAATCACAATTTGTATTTATTTTCTTTCCATTAATTTATTTGGAGGACAATGACACAACAAAGTCTTGAAGTCAAACGTGTCTCTTACTACTGTCCTGTCTGTGCGCTGCAACATTGAAATTTTCCCAATGTGGCACGAATGAAGGATATATCATCTTATCTTGGACGTAAGTTGCGTCTTTCACCATTTTAGTAGCGCCACAATCATTGCCAGCGATTACATTTACTAAACATTTTTTTCCTCTTGCTACGGCTTCAATTTCTTGATAGAACCAGACCGGAATACTTTACTATCGCGTTCTTCGCCATTACCAAACTACAACCTGCCTGCTAAGTAAGTAAGTAAGTAAGTAAAGTTTATTTGTATAGCGCCTTTCACAGACCAGGGTCACAAAGCGCTTCACACATTAAAATACAAAATACACACTGCTCTGATTGGTCGGATGGAATTCAACCGATTGTAATCCCAAACCAGACCCAGACGTTACAGGCAGGGATTTGATGATTGACCGGAGTGTACGGATGGATAAGACCAGGCTACCCCGGTCATGATCGCCTTGTTAGTCCATCTCTATCAAGAAAGGTCACTCACTTAAATAAGTAAAAAATAAACAGATGTTAGTCAACTTTCTGATTTGACCCAAAGCTCAAAGCGTTTCCAAAAGGTGACAAACGAATGAATGAGCCGCTGCACAAATCAAACACTAACACCGGGAACATCAAACAGCTCTGTGTACATTTCCTCCAATAAAAACATTAGCAGTGTTCAGATGAAGTCCGTCCGTCAGAGCTCATTTGAACAGCTGCCTCTGCGCCCAATCGGCTTCACGCCAGGACAAACAAACCACTCCACCTCAAATAACCGTGACACCGACCGCTGCTGGAGAGACGCAGCCGGAGAGCCCACTGCCGGAGAGACCGCTACTGGAGAGACGCAGCCGGAGAGCCCACTGCTGGAGAGACCGCTACTGGAGAGCTCGCAGCCGGAGAGCTCGCAGCCGGAGAGCTCGCAGCCGGAGCGCTTTGTGGGACTTTAAATAGACATTACACACATCCATAATGAGCATTCAAAAGCTCAGAAGCCTTAAAGTATTGGTATATTGTCATGAGCCACTTCTCAGACCAAGTCCATGGAGCGGGTTTTGCAGAAATAGAATCAAACAAAAGAATTTACCACTTATATTCTGGGCAGACATTTTGTTTTTATAAAATAATATTGTTGCTGTTCATACTAGGCCCAAACCAATAGATATAAAAGAGGACATGTAAAGGAGCAGTAGGAAAAATGTGGCCTAAAGTGGTACTGCAGCCTCTCCCACTCTCCCTGACTCAGGTTGCCAGATATGCAGACGAATCCAGCTGTGACTATAATTTCTGAAGAGGGTTTTGTCAACAACAAATTGATAACTAACATCTTTTTCACAAAGGCCCCGATTGAGAAACATAACAAGACCTTTTTTGTTCACCGGCCACATGTTACTTTACCATAGTTTGCATTCAATCTACAAAACCATCTTTGTGTGAAAGTGATATTTGTGGCGATTTAACTCCAGAAATTAGGTCACTGGTTTGTACAAGGAATTACGGCTTCAGACGAAGAGAGTTTGTCTGACGGCAGCTGTGATTTATTCACTGGTGCCTGGATTAAAGCTATTATCTTATTATATTTCATTATTTATAATGTGATACTTTATGTATCGCATTATGAATGAATAAACAATAATAAATAAATTATGTGTGATTTACTTCAAGACCCCTACACCAGGGGTCGTCAACTGTATTTGTCAGAGGGCCAGAATCTCCTCTGGGCCGAACCTCCAAAGAGGAAATAAAATCAAATTCAGATTTATTTATTTGCCATTTGCAGTAAAACCACATTGGAATACATTTGCAAAAGTCCCAGTGTGCACCAGACAAGTACAATTATAAGACAACACAATTTATTCTACCAGAGGGAAGAAGCTGGAACATGGCTTCTCCAGGGGCCAGAAGAGTCATTGATTGTTAAATATATATGTTTTAGATCATGAAAATGTTTCAAATGTTACTTCACAGTTTTATTTCCATGGAAGCAGGAGGTGAATACAGTTCTTTGTGAATCGGGTGAAGCGTGTTGGTGGTGGAAGCATCAAAGTGTGAAATAACCGTTCACAAACTGAGCTCCTGTGGATTCAAACCAGATCTGTATAATCCTGGAGTCCGGGCGTCTATCGGCCTTTTCTCACATGTTGTGGTGCAATGAGTCAGGCCGCATGAAAGATGGTAAATGGATTATTCAGCGCTGCATGGATTATGTAATACTTTAAATGATATGTGTTTCCCACAATAACAAAAGCAGGGACAGAGGCACATTAGCATTAGCTCTGCATGAGACCGGACTGGACTCGGGGAAGAGGAAAGAATGAGCCTTTCCGCTTTCTGAACTGCCAAATGGAGAAAGATATGGTAGCAATACGGCTGCAATAACAATGTTTTTTTTGGGTTTTTTAGTCGATTGTTCCTCTTTTAAATATAAATGGTATTTGTACAAGAATAAATCCATATTGTGTGAAATGACATCACAGAAGAGAGGTTCTGTTTCCATCCTGAAGTTTGACACAATGTACAACAAAAAACTTTTATGAATGAATCACTCAAATAAATACACATGTGGGGTTTTTTTTATCATACGGCAAATCATAATTGTGTGTTTTGGTCACAAACATCCTCCCTGTAAAAAGTGCATTTATACACACTGCAAAAACTACGGAAATATTAGATTAAAATTTATCCTGTATTTTTTCCCCATTTTTTTCTGTGTTCTTAGCTTAGGTTTTTGTTTGTATAGATTTTTTTTGTATATTAGATTAAACTAGTATTTTAACTTGATGTTAATTCAGTGGTCTGTATAAACCGGGTCCAAAGAACCTTTTTCCCACATTTGACCAAAGTACTGCAGTTTTATCTGTTCTTTGGTCTGTGATGGGTCAGAATGCTCCATTGTTGTGGATTGGATGTTTCCAGATTTTAAAGTCTAATAAAACCTTCGATAAGACTAGTCACAGATTACAGCTCCACTGATGGTATCCACTACTGGTAATTCAGCGGTAAATATTGCTCCATCACGTGAAGTTTTATGAATCTGACCCAGACTGTCTGACTTGTTCAAACACATTCAGAAACTCATCCCCCCCGTGTTTGTCTGTCCTCTCAAACTTTTCTTATCCCTCTCTTCGTACCTTCTTCAAATATCTGGCCTCCTTCTCGTCTGTTGTTTTCTGCCGCTGACAGAACAGGTCACCTCGGCTCCACCAGAGAGTTCGGACTCCGCCTGGTCGACCGTTCTGCTCTGGTTAGCAGCGGCCGCGCCCCTGACCAGGACAAGATTCAGTTCATTTGGCATTTGCAGTAAAACCATCGTAAAATACATGTGCGAGTTATACTGTTTCAATACAAGTGGAGTACAAGTGCTCTGTTTAAAGTGATAACAGCCTGTGGTCGCTCTCTCTCCGGTCTCTCTCCGCTCTCTCTCTGATCTCTCTCTGGTCTCTCTCTGGTCTCTCTCTGGTCTCTCTCTGGTCTCTCTCTGGTCTCTCTCTGGTCTCTCTCTGCTCTCTCTCCGCTCTCTCTCTGCTCTCTCTCTGATCTCTCTCTGGTCTCTCTCTGATCTCTCTCTGGTCTCTCTCTGATCTCTCTCCGGTCTCTCTCCGCTCTCTCTCTGGTCTCTCTCTGGTCTCTCTCTGGTCTCTCTCTGCTCTCTCTCCGCTCTCTCTCTGCTCTCTCTCTGATCTCTCTCTGGTCTCTCTCTGATCTCTCTCTGGTCTCTCTCTGATCTCTCTCTGGTCTCTCTCTGGTCTCTCTCTGGTCTCTCTTTCTGGTCTCAATCTGCTCCCTCTGGTCTCTCTCTGCTCTCTCTCCGCTCTCTCTCTGCTCTCTCTCTGATCTCTCTCTGGTCTCTCTCCAGTCTCTCTCTGGTCTCTCTTTGCTCTCTCTCCGGTCTCTCTCTGGTCTCTCTCTTCTCCTTCCCTGGTCTCTCTCTGGTCTCTTTCTTGTCTCTCTCTTGTTCCTTCCTGGTCTCTCTCTTCTCTCTCTCTGGTCTCTCTCTGGTCTCTCCCTGGTCTCTCTCTGGTCTCTCCTTCGTCTCTCTCTGGTCTCTCCCTGGTCTCTCTCTGGTCTCTCTCTGGTCTCACAGCAAACTTTCAATGGTGCAGCAGTAAAAAAGAAGCAGAATCTTAGACTTTGTGGTGAATTCTCTAAGTTTTCGTAGAAACAGACAAGCCCCAAGAGTCGTCACAATGTCTTCAATCCCATCATGCACTCTGCCAGTCACCCAGGTCGCCTCTCAACCGCCATTAGCCTAATTGTCGCGGCGCCCGGCTCTTTTCTTCTTTGCCAACTTTGGGATTGGTCACCCTGAACGCAGATCGGAGGAGCGTGCCAGCCCAGCGCGTCTGGCTGACGGCGGCGAGCCAATCCATCCCAATTATGCTAACAATGCTAACGGTCCGCCCATGTCTCCACACGCATCGGCCGGGCACTCAATTCCACTAGCTCGTAATTGTCGGTTAAAGTGGAGCTGGAAGGTGTTTTGGAGAATGGCATCTCTGTAGGAGGCTGGTGTCATGTGTGGAAGCAGGTGGCGCCGGGACACTTCTGCCTAGACAATTATGCTTCCTGTTCACGGCGAGGGAAGAAAGACTTATAGAATCAGAGGTGTTAGAGAAAATATGACTCTGGTGTATTCTGTATTGTGACCACAAACATGAACATAATTGCTTGTTATTGAAAAAGCAAATGTTAGCTTAAATTAGGGAAAAGTAATCTAAACTCATACAGTAAATGGTCATCAGAAAAGATCCTAATTTTCAAGACCAACCTCAAAATGTTGCACAGAGTTTATCTAAAACAGGGTTAGGCGAGATTTTCTCTGAGGGATATCTGCATTTTAGGATATCTGCAGATAGTTGAGGAACGGACCAGTTTTCACACATTTAACTTTTAATGTATTAAGGCCAATAAATCATATTGCTATTTTCTATGAAAGCAACAGAATTTACTTCGTGATTACATTTTATAAATAAAATATTTAGGAGATTTATGAAGGTCTGTCCATCTGCTGCCCCCACGACCCAGAAACAGAAGAATATTTTTTTCCGTTTTATTTGTTGCTGGGTCACCTCCTCCAGCTCATCTGGGGGAATCCTGAGATGTTCCCAGACCAGCTGAGAGACAAAGTCCTATCACTGTGTATAACTGCCTCCTCAGAGTCGTCCAGGCGGCATCCAAAACAGATGCCAGAACCACCTTCACTGGCTTTTCTTGACGTAGCAGCTCTACGCCGAGCTCCTCTGGTGTGACTGAGCTCCTCACCCTATCTCTGAGGGATCGCCCACCACTCTTCGGAGGAAATTAATTTCAGCTCCTTGTATGCAAAACAAGGATATAGGACAGTGGCTCAGTTGGTAGAGCATTGGCCTTTGAGCCTGAAGGTTGTGGGTTTGAGCCCACCATGAGACCTTCTCCACCGACTCCCACTGTCTGTTGTTGTGTCCTTGGGCAAGACACTTAACCCCACTTTGCCTGAAGCCTCTGCTGAAAGACAAAGGCGATGCCATAGAGCAGCCGTCCTCCTATGGACTCACCACCTGCAGGAGGGTCAGTGAGGGGCTGGTGCTCTGTGGACTGAGTGGCATCTCTGGCCACCCTCCAACCTAGACATGGATTAAGGGGTAGAAAATGGATGGTGTCTAAAACACGTTATACAGGTATTTTGAGAAAATTATAAAAATTATTGATGATGGGCTTGGATACTATTTTTTGGTTTTGCTTGGATTGAAACCAAATTGGATCAAAGAGGGAATGGTCCGGATTTGGCCCCCAGACCCAAGTTTGCTCAAGTCTGCGCTAAAACTATAGTTTCCCTATTGTTCTTCAACATTGGTTTCACAAACTAAATCACACCACCTGATGCCGAACGTACTGAAAACCTCTCACTTTAACCCGATCCATCAAAACCTAAATGCAAATCTGAAGAACACACATTGTTAGATCAAACACACACCGTCCTTCTTTGTCCTGCAGCGCGTCCAACACCAACATCAGGATCCGTGACTCAGACAGGTGTTCGTCATCGTGTGCCTGGAGTTTCCTTTGAACTTTAATGGCAGTGATCAAGGTCAGGAGGGAGACAACACGGCGGTGGGGGCGGGTGTAGGGCGGGGGTCGGGCCTGACAGATAGCTCCTGGTACAGCAGCACTTTCCTACATGTCTTTGATCCATTTGAGCGAACCGCCCGATCTATCAACGGCGTGACAGATGTTATCATCAAAGGGAGATGCAGGTGACAAATGGCAGCGTGGGGGGTGGGACAGGAAATATGACAGTGACGGAGGAGGAGGGATGGATGAGTGGGAGAAAATTGGAGCGGATTTTCAAGGAACGGACAGACAGACCAGGGTCGATAAATTGCATAAATTGCACTGGGGGAAAAAAAGTATGTATAAGTATTAAAAGTGGAGAAGGATGTGAGAAATTGCGTGTTGACGTTGAGATTCGAGGGTGAATGTGTGTAAACAAGACCTGAGTAGAGTTGCCAGGTTTTTTGAGAGTAACGAGAAGGGGGAGCAGTTGAAAAACATAGGTAAGATATTAGTATAGCCCTCAGTAAATAACTATTTAGTGTACGCTAACCCACGTGGAAAAGTGTCAGTTAGTAGTTAGTTAGATGTTGATTAAGACCATGTGCAATAAGGACTAATGAGAGCTTAATAACTACCAATAAAACCTAATTAACAATACATTACACTAATTAGCAGCTAAACTAAAGTGTAACCAAATAAAAAACTATGTAAAAACAAACAGGCTGTAATTCCAATCTGCCCCGCCCTGATGTGCTGTACCTGTGTCTATATGTACCTGTGTCTCACCTGTGTCTATATGTACCTGTGTCTATATGTACCTGTGTCTCACCTGTGTCTATATGTACCTGTGTCTCACCTGTGTCTATACGTACCTGTGTCTCACCTGTGTCTATATGTACCTGTGTCTATATGTACCTGTGTCTCACCTGTGTCTATACGTACCTGTGTCTCACCTGTGTCTATATGTACCTGTGTCTCACCTGTGTCTATATGTACCTGTGTCTCACCTGTGTCTATATGTACCTGTGTCTATATGTACCTGTGTCTCACCTGTGTCTATATGTACCTGTGTCTCACCTGTGTCTATATGTACCTGTGTCTCACCTGTGTCTATATGTACCTGTGTCTATATGTACCTGTGTCTCACCTGTGTCTATATGTACCTGTGTCTCACCTGTGTCTATATGTACCTGTGTCTCACCTGTGTCTATACGTACCTGTGTCTCACCTGTGTCTATATGTACCTGTGTCTATATGTACCTGTGTCTCCCTGTGTCTATATGTACCTGTGTCTCACCTGTGTCTATATGTACCTGTGTCTCCCTGTGTCTATATGTACCTGTGTCTCCCTGTGTCTATATGTACCTGTGTCTCACCTGTGTCTATATGTACCTGTGTCTCACCTGTGTCTCCCTGTGTCTATAGGTACCTGTGTCTCACCTGTGTCTCCCTGTGTCTATATGTACCTGTGTCTCACCTGTGTCTCCCTGTGTCTATATGTACCTGTGTCTCCCTGTGTCTATATGTACCTGTGTCTCACCTGTGTCTATATGTACCTGTGTCTCACCTGTGTCTCCCTGTGTCTATATGTACCTGTGTCTCACCTGTGTCTATATGTACCTGTGTCTCACCTGTGTCTCCCTGTGTCTATATGTACCTGTGTCTCACCTGTGTCTCCCTGTGTCTATATGTACCTGTGTCTCCCTGTGTCTATATGTACCTGTGTCTCACCTGTGTCTATATGTACCTGTGTCTCACCTGTGTCTCACCTGTGTCTATATGTACCTGTGTCTCTCTGTGTCTATATGTACCTGTGTCTCTCTGTGTCTATATGTACCTGTGTCTCTGTGTGTCTATATGTACCTGTGTCTCTGTGTCTATATGTACCTGTGTCTCTGTGTGTCTATATGTACCTGTGTCTCTGTCTCTATATGTACCTGTCTCTCTCTGTGTCTATATGTACCTGTGTCTCTCTGTGTCTATATGTACCTGTGTCTATATGTACCTGTGTCTCTGTGTCTATATGTACCTGTGTCTCTCTGTGTCTATATGTACCTGTGTCTATATGTACCTGTGTCTCTGTGTCTATATGTACCTGTACAGTATTTCTGTGTGTCTATATGTACCTGTGTCTCTCTGTGTCTATATGTACCTGTGTCTCTGTGTCTATATGTACCTGTGTCTCTGTGTCTATATGTACCTGTACAGTATCTCTGTGTGTCTATATGTACCTGTGTCTCTCTGTGTCTATATGTACCTGTGTCTCTCTGTGTCTATATGTACCTGTGTCTCTGTGTGTCTATATGTACCTGTGTCTCTGTGTCTATATGTACCTGTGTCTCTCTGTGTCTATATGTACTGTACCTGTGTCTCTATGTGTCTATATGTACCTGTGTCTCTCTGTGTCTATATGTACCTGTGTCTCTGTGTGTCTATATGTACCTGTGTCTCTCTGTGTCTATATGTACCTGTGTCTCTCTGTGTCTATATGTACCTGTGTCTCTGTGTGTCTATATGTACCTGTGTCTCTCTGTGTCTATATGTACCTGTGTCTCTCTGTGTCTATATGTACCTGTGTCTCTGTGTGTCTATATGTACCTGTGTCTCTCTGTGTCTATATGTACCTGTGTCTCTCTGTGTCTATATGTACTGTACCTGTGTCTCTATGTGTCTATATGTACCTGTGTCTCTCTGTGTCTATATGTACCTGTGTCTCTGTGTGTCTATATGTACCTGTGTCTCTCTGTGTCTATATGTACCTGTGTCTCTGTGTCTATATGTACCTGTGTCTCTGTGTCTATATGTACCTGTGTCTATATGTACCTGTGCTCCTCTCCCCTTGCTGCTGGTCCATTGTGTTGTCAACCTTTGTCCTGTATTGTCTCTGTTCCTGGTTGCTGTGTGTAGTTTGTCTTTTGGTGTTTTTCACCATGGAATTTTATTATAGATGGATGTTTATTTATGTATTTATTTATTGTGGATGGCCCCTTGAGATGAATCATCTCTTTTTTGAGGGGGTCCGGTTATAAAACAAAGTTACATACATGACCACAAAGACAGACAAGACAATAAGCACATACAGTATCAATCAATCAATCAATCTTTATTTATAGGGCGCTTTTCCTGCACAGGGCAACACAAAGCGCCTCACAGTCCACACCACACAATGCACAAATCATCACCATTAAAATACAATTAAAAACACATATGTAATTAAAAAGCATTAAAATCACATAAGTAATTTAAAAACATAAAAATCACATAAGTAATTTAAAAACATAAAAATCACACAAGTAATTAAAAACAATAAAATAGTTAAAAACACAAAAAGTTACAACAATAAATAACAAGGTGTGTTAAAAAGATAAAATTCTCTAGTTGTATGCACGGGAAAAAAGAAAAGTCTTTAACATGGATTTGAACATTGACAGAGAGGCAGCCAGTCTCACATCCTCAGGAAGACCGTTCCAGACTCCAGCTGCATAAATCTGAAAAGCAGCCTCCCCCTGTCTAGTCCTGACTCTGGGCACTAACAGGAGTCCCGTCCCTGCGCTCCTCAGAGTCCGGGCTGGTTCATATGAGACTAGCATATCATGGATGTACTTTGGTGCAAGGCCATGGAGAGACTTGTACACCAGGAGAGCTGCTTTAAAGTCTATCCTCTGGGCCACGGGAAGCCAGTGCAGAGACCTGAGGACCGGACTAATGTGGTCGTACTTCCTGGTTCTAGTCAGGACTCGGGCTGCAGCATTTTGAATATACTGCAACTGTCTTACTGCATGTTTGGAGATACCTGTGAGCAGGCCATTGCAGTAATCCAGCCTACTGGAAACAAAAGAATGGATAAGAATCTCCAAGTCTGCCCTGGACACAATATTTTTAATTTTGGCAATATTTTTCAGATGATAAAAAGCTGCTGATGTTACCGATCCAATGTGGCTATTGAAGTTTAAGTCAGAGTCCATTATTACTCCCAGATTTCTGACCTTATTTAAGGGCCTTAGGGAGAGAGACTGAAGGTGACAAATGACGGTCTCTCTTTGTTTCTCGGGACCAAAGACAATCATTTCGGTTTTGTCCGCATTTAGCTGGAGAAAATTGCATTGCATCCACTCACTGATCCGCTGGATACAGCGAAGGAGTGAGTCCACCGGCCCATGCTCTCCTGCAGTCAGTGAGACATAGATCTGAGTGTCATCAGCGTAATTGTGGTAGGACACTTTCATACTTTGAATTAACTGACCTAATGGCAGCATGTAAATATTGAACAGGAGAGGTCCCAGAATCGACCCCTGTGGCACTCCGCAGGTCAGGGCCATATTATCTGAGACATAGTTTCCAATCCAGTACATAAAGACAGAAAGAAAAAAAGAATAATAATAATAATGATAATAATAATAATAATAATAATAATAATAATAATAATAATAATAATAATAACAACAATAAAAAAATACAAATAAATAAAATAAAAATAAAAAATAATAAAAAACAGATTTTGCTCTTCCACACCATGCCCATCTCAAAACCTTGTCCACATCCACTCCTTTAGTAACTTTGGGTACAGTTATTACTTTTATTTATTTATGCCTTGAACGCTACTTAAAGCAATCACATGCCGACTTAAGGTGTGTAACTAAAGCAGTTTTAACACTGGTAAGTGAGGAAATAGTTTTTATCGAAACTTGGAGATTGTTCCAGTCCTCAGGGGCTCTGTAACAGAAAGCGTGTCTCCCAATCTCCTTATGTACTCTGGGAGTAATGAGAGTGACATGCTGTAGATGTCTCAGTGCATATGAAGAGGGAGCCAGATGTTTTTGGAGATAAGGGGCATTGACTAGAACCATTGACACATTTAAAGATAAAAATGTACCAATGGTAAAGTGTCCTTTCCTTTGCCTGCAGCCAGTTCAGTTGGTCATAAAGAATACAGTGGTGTGTCGTGAAAGGACATCTTAAAACAAATCTACAGACTGCATTATAAAGTAAATCCAGAGATTTTAGGGTGGTTATGTTAGAACTGTGGAAAACAATGTCAGAGTAGTCCATTATTGGCAAAAGTAGTTGTTGAGCGATACGTTTTCTGGTTTCAAATGTAAAACATTCTATTGAACGATATAATTGACCCAAGCATTGCTTAATTTTTTTTCCAATGTAATCAATGTGTGGCTTAATTGTCAGCTCAGGGTCAATCCATAAGCCCAAATACCTAAAAGTGTCTACATATGTTAAAGCTCTATCAGGAGTTATCTGAACATGGAGAGTAGGGGGGTGGGTTTTTTGATACCTTGTCTTGAACAACATTGTGCACGATTTTTTCACATTAAGAATGAGATTATGTTCTCTGAGCCATTTTTCAACACAATTAAACTCTAGCTGCAAGATATTTTGTATCTGAGTGACGCTGTCTTGAGATGTAAACTTTATTACACCATCATTTTTTGTCCTCACTCATCTCACGACACTCCCATGTCCCATGTCTCTGTATTGTTTGCCACAATTCCCTTGTTTTCCGTTTTGGATTTTTAATTATTATTTTTTTGTCATTCACCTTGGACTTTGATTCTATTAATTAATCATTTTAAATTCCTGCATTTGGAGTCATTCCTTTGTTTTCCACACCTCACAAGAATAACATCAATTAATCATCAAACAAATTGTATTTATAAAGTGCTAAAAAAAAGCATGTGATTAAAAAACAATCCAATATGCCCACATTCACACACACAAACACACACACGCACACACACACGCACACACACACACACACGCACACACACACACACACGCACACGCACACAAACGCACACACACACACACACACACGCACACACACACATACACACACGCACACAAACACACACACAAAATCACATCAGATAAAGTAAGGGTAAAATAGGTAAAACTATGAAAATATAGAGGGCTGGGTGCAGATGTAACCAGCTGAAGAAGCGCCATCCGAAGAGCCATCTGCCCCAGGAGCAGAGAGTCAACTGCAACCACAGGAGACGACACAGGACCCAGAGGAGAGAGGAGGCCCCAGACCCCCACCAGGTCCAGGAGCCAGACCCCCATAGGACCCAGAGGAGAGAAGAGGCCCCGGACCCCCCACTAGATCCAAGAGCTGACCTTTGGTTATGTCCCCTTTAATATGTCTGGATTAAACTGACTGTCTTTGCTATAACAGAAACCTAAAGTTGTTATTAAAAAGCAGACTCAGGAACAACAGTTTGATCTTTTTAAAATCCAGAAAGTTTCTGTGGAAGTGCTTTTATTACACAAGCCGACCGTGAATGCCTCCGCACGCCCAAGTAAAAACGTGTGTGAGAAACTGCAAATATATTCAGGAAATCTGCAGCTGCCCTCAGATGTGTGATAAAATACTATAGAGATATAATTCACAAGAGCTGTTGATGTGATAGAAGTCGGCATATGCTGGAATGTGTGTCTGCAAGAAAGATGAGGAGTTTGAAATAAGTTTGATCTTAAATAAAATAAAAAAGGCGTGTATTCTGATCCCTGAGGTCACTTTCAGTCTATACTTTATTCATGAAAAGGAATCCGTGTCCATCATTTCTTTCCACAAGCAGACAACACAATGATATGACAGGGATTAAAGCTGGGGTACCTGACTTTTACACCACACACAAATTGAAACCTCAACCCCGCCCCTTCTCGCCTGGGAGCCTCCTCAGTCCTGCTCGACACTGCCTCGGTCCTCGTTCTACAGTCTGAGTCCAGGATCTATGGCCTGTGTGTCCGTGGGAGTAGGTGTTTTATATAAAGTCTCTACTCAGCCACCATTTGTGCAAGTTCTCCCACTTACAAAGATGAGGGAGGTCCGTATTTTTCATCATAGGGAAACCTCAACAATGAGAGACCGAATGAGAAACAGAAAATCAGATGCAATGCAATGATTTGATTTGGAATTAAAGCTGGGGTACTTGACTTTAACACAGCACAAATTGAACAATGCAAAAAAATACTTGTATGGATCTTTTTTAACACTTTTGAAGCAACAAAATATTGCACTTGTTACTTGTTACACAGACACACACACACACACACACACACACACACACACACACAGACACACACACACACAGACACACACACACAGACAGACACACACACACACAGACACACACACAGACACACACACACACACACACACACAGACACACACAGACAGACACACACACAGACACACACACACACACAGACAGACACACACACAGACACACACACACACAGACACACATAGACACAGACACACACATGCACACACACACGCACACACAGACACACACACACAGACACAAACAGACATAGACACACACATGCACACACACACACACACACGCACAGACACACACACACACACACACACTTATCTGTTACTGTATATCCCTTCACATATATTTGTTGTTTGTTATTTGAATGTATGTGTGTTGTTCTTATGCAAAAAGTAAAAAAAGATAATAACAATGCCGGCATAAGATATATATATATAACCTGTTGTGGAAGTTCTCGTAGTTTCTTCAATTCTGTGAGTCCTAACGTTAACCCTTGTATTATGTTGGAAAAAAATGACATTGATTATGTTGCGGGTCATTTTGACCCGTACTGTGTAAATGCACTCAAAACAGTCAAGAAAACAGGTTAAACCAATAACAACTTTATTTTAGGTTATATAAATATTTAGAAAAGTGACATACAATACATTTTTAATTCCAACACTATATTTAAGAATTATTTAGTCTAATCTTCTATTCCTCCTCTCGGGTCAAAATGACAATTCTTCCCTCCTTTCCTCCTGCCATGCTTTCTCCTTCCTTTTTCTCATCCTGTTTTCCTTCTCTCTGTTCATCCTTCTATATTCCCTTCTTTTCTCTTCCTTCCTTCCTGTCTCCCTTCTTTCCTTCCTTCCTTCCTTCCTTCCTCCCTTCCTCTTCTTTGACCAAAGATTCGTCCTCTGAATCCTCCTTATCGTAGGAAAATTGACAATCTGGATCAGCAATAACATTGTCCTGTCTCTAAAAAATCCTCTGTTTTTGAAATCTCTTCTAGAGATTTCAAAAACAGAGAGACAACTAGAGACAACTAGTTGCAAGGCGGCTTTTGGCAACTGGGAGTAGATGATGGAGATGATCAGTTGAAATCGGTCAATGTGAGCGCTCTTACAACTGGAGATAAACAGTCGATCTCCGGATTCAGTAAGTTGCCCATGTTCTACTTTTCGGCAACTAGTTTTACTCAGGGGGCGACAGTAGCTCAGTTGGTAGAGCATTGGCCTTAAGGCCAGAAGGTTGTGGGTTCAATTCCCACCTCTGCACCTTCTCCATCGACTCCCACTGATGACTTCTGTCGTTGTGTCCTTGGGCAAGACACTTAACCCCACTTTGCCCAAAGCCCCCACTGAAAGATCAAGGCTATGCTCCTGTGGACTCACCACCTGCAGAGGGTCAGTGAGGGGCTGGTGCTATGAGACTTGGGTGGCATCTCTGATTGCCACCCCCCTGACCCAGAAATGGATTAAAGGGTAGAAAATGGATGGATGGATGGAGTTTTACTCAGATCCGGAGATATCACCCGACAACAACATGTGTGTATTGCGCGGCCTCTACAGTTTATGTCAGAAAACACTCTGTAGTTGACGGCCTGGCTGAGTGCTATCCACTCAGCCAGGGCGGCACGGTGGCTGAGTGGATACCACTCTCGCCTCTCAGCAAGAAGGTCCTGGGTTCAAATCCCGGTTGGACCAGGGCCTTTCTGAGTGGAGTTTGCATGTTCTCCCCGTGTCTGCGTAGGTTTCCTCCGGGTGCTCCGGTTTCCCCTACCACTAAAAAATATGTACAATAGGTCTGGCATGTGCCTCCTGTACTGGCACCCCCACTCCCAAAAATAACAATCGTAAACCGCTTTGAGACTCCGATGTGCAGTGAAAATGCGGTATATAAATAAAGATGACTGACTGACTGACGGCCAGTTGCTGTCGATGTACACGCTGTTATTCCCGAGACTGGCCTGCTACTAAGAGTTGCCTGTTTTCGCCACATTGTCGATGTGTGCGGGGCAGCAACTCAAAGGCGACGGATATATTCAGTTGCCAGTCCAATGCACGCTAGGCAAAAGATATGATATGAGAACAGTGGCAAGGACAAGTGTGAGAAAGTTCCCTCTCTTCACACAACTGGCTCTGGGTCTCAGAGGCAATCAAAATACAATGTCAAAGAGACATGTTTTTTTTGATCTGAACAACTATTTACCCACATTAAAGCGTCAGGGTCAAAATGACCCGCAACATCATCTTTGTATACAAACTCTGCACAGACATTCCACTACACATCAAAGTGTCCAGATTTTACACACCAGTTCATGACCCTAGATGAGGAAAAGTCACCAAATTTCAGCAAGAAAAATAAAGGATAACCAGTACTTTGATCAACACAAAAACTGAAATGGGTCAAATTGACCCTTAACATAATACAAGGGTTAAACATAATCCATGTTTGCAGAGGTCTTCTTTGTGTCCTGTCTTTGTCGGAGCAGTTTTCCAGTTACACAACCTGCACATACTTGTATAAGAATAGTTTTTTGCACTTCGGGTTCATAGGTTCTGGCCTCAAACAGGAGATATAAAATGGCTTTCACAACAGCTGAAAATGGCACACAGCTTGGTGCTCGCGAAATGCAACAAGTGCATGGCTGGACACACACATATGCACCCAGCCCTGGTTGCTATAGAAACAGGGCCCTCCAAAGCACCACACTTTCAGAGGATTCAAAATGTGTTTATCGAGTTCCCCGGGAAAAAAAGAAGCTACATATTAAAAGAATGTTTTTATTTTTTGAGGCCAGTGTGAAGTGGTGATTTATTTGTAGCATTGAAAGCTCTTTCTTTGTGTTTGTCTGCCCCTTCAGAGCCTCTTTGTATTCAGCTCAGCCAGCACTGAGGCCGCGGCTGAGGGTTTTTGGAGTAATAGAATACTTCACGTCCATGGCCTGGCTGCGGCACACGTTATGTATTTGAGCATATTCAGTTCTTCCTCTTTTGCAGTGTGCATTAGGAAACTGCCAGAGACGGAGAGAGTCTTAGGAAGAAGGTGATGTCTTTGGTAAATCTCAAAACGAATGGAATCCTTTTTGACTGTTGATTTGGATCAGGACAAAGGTAATTGTTAAAGAGCGATTTGTAAGATTTTCATCTCAAGTCATCATTAAAGGATAACTCACCCTCAAATCCACATTTTTTTGCTGATAAACGATTTAAATGAGTGTCCAATAGTGTTGTCTACATATCCTGGTCATAATTTTGTCACTTTGGTGCAAAATAGTTGAAAGTTAAACTTTCTGCCTAAAACCGTCTGTGAGGCGCCATCTGCTGGCGACCTGTATTACTACATTTGAATTTTGAATCTGGCGCCAACACTGGCGCGGCAGCAAGACCTGACGTCTGAAGCAAGACCTGACATCAGCAGCCCCCCGCCCAGAGCTATATAAACGGCCCAGTCTCGTTCACGCCCCCTTTAGTCCTCCAGGCTACGCCCATTTAGAGGAAGATTTGAACAGGAAATGTGAGTGACGTAAGCTCCGAGGAGCGGGGGTGAGAACCACTTTAAAGGAATTGATAAAACAAGCTCTTTTCCAATACTTATTTAACTGATAACAGTAGTTCAGAGATATTTGAATTTCAAAATTAGTTTAAATCTTGTTATTGTTTTCATTTCAATGTCCCGCCCTCCACCAAAGAGAAAGTCTGTGATCCTGGTTGCCAGAACTCACTGCGTCAAGCTAATCTCACTGGTAAAGTACCATGTGGCCGCAGAACTAAAAAAGGTCTCGTTATGATTCTCAAATCCTTAATGACAAAAAAAAAGAAATAAAACCAGGATTTCCATCTTTGTGAAAAAGGTGTTGGCTATAGATTTGTTGTTGACAAAACTCTTGTCTATTCAGCTGTTATGGTCCCAGCTGGATTCATCTGCATATCTGGCAACCTGAGTCAGGGAGAGTGGGAGAGGCTGCAGTACCGCTTTTGGCCAGATTTTTACATACTTCTCCTTTACAGTAAATCTCTTGAGATAACATCTGAATCATCTGCACCTGTGGACCACCCCCCTCCTCCCCTGGGAGTCTCCTCAGTCCTGCTCGACACTGCCTCAGTCCTCGTTCCACAGCCTGAGTCCTGGATCTATAGCCTGTCTGTCCGTGGGAGTGGATCCTGCTCTTTTCCCACTGGGTTTTTTATACATAAACAAATTAATACTATTACAAAACAAATGTTAAGATGCCCTATCGTTCTTTACTAACTTTGTTATAGTGTGTGTAATAATAATAATAATGCATCAGTTTTGTATAGAGTGTTAAAAATTAAGAGATCCTTTATTCGTGCCACAGTGGGGAAATTTCACTGTGGGACGCTTTACATGTAATTATTTTTTCACTCCCACCACCACCAGCCATTCACGCACACCCGAGACTCATAATAATGTGAGTGAAGTGTCTTGGCATAGGTCTTCCACCACAGTACTAACCAGGCCCTGACCTGCTTAGCTTCAGAGGTCTGACAAGATCTGGCACTTATCTGCAGGTTTGGCCAAATAAGTTAACCACCAAGTAGTTAATCCAAACATTCAGATGACTCGGCAGTGCAGACATTTTGGCACATATAGAATAAAGAAACGCAAACACAAGTTTCAATACTGTTTTTTCAGTATAGGACTTTCTTCTTAAAACAAACACAAAAGTCATTATGCGGCAGAGTTGGGATTAGTTCCTCAAATGCAAAAGACCTCTGATAAATGGAACACACGGACACTCACCTGCTGCTGAATGAAATTTGCCAATCATCAAACTCAGGATAAACTGACGACGGCCTTTGACTCTGACGCTGTGGAGAGAGATGGTCATTTCTCTGGACGCAGTATTCTCCTCGTAAGAACAATTGTGAGGATGTTTCTCTTTCCCGCAATAGACTTTTATCGAGGCAAATGAAATTAAAATGGACATAGAATCCTTTACAAAATCTAACTCAATCCTTTTGTTTATCCCCCCACGGCACATCGGCATGTTATTAAAAGTGTTTCAGAATTTCATCAGACAGACTATTGGTATTTGGAGAGCGCAATATTTGGATAGTTACATGTTTAAAATGTAGTGTTTGAAGTGAGAGTGTGTGTGTGTGTGTGTGTAGAAACAATATAAAAAAGAACATTACGTTAATGAGCATAGGCCCTAGGAAGAATAGCCACATGCGGATCTTCAGTAACTAATGGGGACCTTCAGTGACTAATGGGGACCTTCAGTAGCTATTGAATTGGGGACCTTCAATAGCTAATGCGGACCTTCAGTTACTAATGGGGACCTTCAGTGACTAATGCGGACCTTCAGTAGCTAATGCAGACCATCAGTAGCTAATGCGGACCTTCAGTAGCTAATGCGGACCTTCAGTAGCTAATGCAGACCTTCAGTAGTAATGGGGACCTCCAGTGGCTAATGCGGCCCTTCAGTTACTAATGGTGACCTCCAGTGGCTAATGTGGACCTTCAGTAGTAATGGGGACCTTCAGTAGCTAATAGGGACCTTCAGTAGTAATGGGGACCTCCCTTGGCTAATGTGGACCTTCAGTAGTAAATGGGACCTCCAGTAGCTAATAGGGACCTTCAGTAGTAATGGGGACCTAAAGTTGCTAATGGAGACCTTTAGTAGATAATGCGGACTATCAATAGCTAGTGGGGACCTTCAGTAGCTAATGGGGACCTGTGTAGAAACAATATAAAAAAGAACATTACATTAATGAGTATAGGCCCTAGGAAGAATTGCCACATGCGGACCTTTAGTAACTAATGGGGACCTTCAGTGACTAATGGGGACCTTCAGTAGCTATTGAATGGGGACCTTCAATAGCTAATGCGGACCTTCAGTTACTAATGGGGACCTTCAGTGACTAATGCGGACCTTCAGTAGCTAATGCAGACCATCAGTAGCTAATGCAGACCTTCAGTAGCTAATGCGGACCTTCAGTAGCTAATGCAGACCTTCAGTAGTAATGGGGACCTCGAGTGGCTAATGCAGACCTTCAGTAGTAATGGGGACCTCCCGTGGCTAATGTGGACCTTCAGTAGTAATGGGGACCTTGAGTAGCTAATAGGGACCTTCAGTAGTAATGGGAACCTAAAGTTGCTAATGGAGACCTTTAGTAGATAATGCGGACCATCAATAGCTAGTGGGGACCTTCAGTAGCTAATGGGGACCTATGTAGAAACAATATAAAAAAGAACATTACATTAATGAGTATAGGCCCTAGGAAGAATAGCCACATGCGGACCTTCAGTAACTAATGGGGACCTTCAGTGACTAATGGGGATCTTCAGTAGCTATTGAATGGGGACCTTCAATAGCTAATGCAAACTGGGGACCTCCCGTACTGGGGACCTCCCGTGGCTAATGCGGACCTTCAGTAGCTAATGCAGACCTTCAGTAGTAATGGGGGGACCTCCAGTGGCTAATGCAGACCTTCAGTAGTAATGGGGACCTCCAGTGGCTAATGCAGACCTTCAGTAGTAATGGGGACCTCCAGTGGCTAATGCAGACCTTCAGTAGTAATGGGAACCTCCAGTGGCTAATGCAGACCTTCAGTAGTAATGGGGACCTCCAGTGGCTAATGTGGACCTTCAGTAGTAATGGGGACCTTCAGTAGCTAATAGGGACCTTCAGTAGTAATGGGGACCTCCCGTGGCTAATGTGGACCTTCAGTAGTAATGGGACCTTCAGTAGCTAATAGGGACCTTCGGTAGTAATGGAGACCTAAAGTTGCTAATGGAGACTTTTAGTAGATAATGCGGACCATCAATAGCTAGTGGGGACCTTCAGTAGCTAATGGGGACCTCCCACAGCGGGAAATCCTCCAAACAACAGTTCAGGCACAAAACTGACGCAAAGAGAAGATTTGTGTCTTTTTTTTGCAGTTTGGGTCAATGGCAGAGGAAGCTGACAGAGACCCGGCAGAATGCAAGGATCAGGGTTACACAACACGCACAGAAACGCCGTCACGGATCGATGAGACGTGCTCATATCATAATGTTGTAAACCAATTAGTGACAGAGCAGAGCCGCTATGTGGAAAAGAGTAAATGTGTTTATAGCCAAAGGAATGGACCCAGTCATAGTCGCTGTGTCTGCTCTGGCAAAAATCCAAACGTTGTGTCCCATTGTTTTCTGTTCCATTCTCTTCTCTTCAAATCCAGGTGAATAGCAGTTCTGTTTAGCTGCATACAGTGGCCATAGCTGCATGTGAAAGCCAGATCCCGTCATCAGACCTATGAAACTAAGCAGGGCAGGGCCTGGTTAGTACTGTGATGGAAGACCTCTAGGAACTCCAGGTGCCACAGTGGGGCGACTGAGGCGACTGTAAAATGCCAAACTGTTGCCTCGAATTAGTCTTAGTGTGTGTGTGTGTGTGTGTGTGTGTGTGTGTGTGTGTGTGTGTGCGCGCGTGCGAATGTCTGCTGGTCGGCAGTGTGCGCCAAATTTCCTGGTTGTAGTTTGGCAGAGACTGAGATACTAAAGTAATCTGTTCTGATTCAGCTCCAAATATCAAGAAATTGAAGCAGGAGAGTAAATAAATCAATAATAAAGATTATAAATAAATAAAGATTACTTACTTACCAAAGCTAATATAAATGCTAAATGCGAGCGACTCACTCAGATGCATTACATATGTGCAATGTGCAAAAGGAGTTAACCCCTCCCACCTGTTAACCGAGCTCAATGGAACAAATCCAGACCTAAGTACGAAATGAAATGTGTACAATGGTGTGGAAAGACGAGGCTATATCTGAGAAGTTTATGCTCTCATTATAGACTGTGTAAGCACGAAGAAAAGACCACAATCATTCATTGCACGGTGCATCTTGACCCACAGTTTACAGCTGCGTCCAAGATTAGCCTTTTATTGTAACGGGCCTGGAACTTTACCCTCGCAGTGAGATACGTGCATAATGTGAATGGAATTGATTGACATTTTTATGCCTCAACGGTGCGTATCCTGAAATTGTGGGTAATCGTCAGCAATCTTTTACAGCTGTAGGAGATCCTTTATTTGTCCCGTAGTGGGGAAATGTCAGTGTTGCATCGCCAGTTACAGAACAGTAGAAATGAGGAGCACACAACACAAGCTAAATGAACAATAACTCTGCACTAAAATGAAATAAAATCTCTAGATTTAGCATAATAAAGAAACAAGAATAAAATCCGTAACTTTAACATAATAAAGAAGCAAGTATAAAATCTCTAGTTTTAGCCAGTGGGGGCGGGTCCCGGCTCAAAAGTGGTCAAAATGACGTGCGCTGACATGCTGCAATACCACCCCGGGCCGATGGGGGTGGACCCGGAATAAGAATTAGCTAATGCTAACATATAGCACTAGCTGACCTCTCAATAACATCTTTACAGGATGGTCCAAAAGTCGGCTCTTGGCCCAAAGCTCCGTTCCACATGTGTGTCAATGCTGAGGGGAGGATTTTTTGGACCAGTTTAGTTTAGTCGCTGTGAAATTCTGAAAACACTTGTTTAAATGAACGGGGCTCGTGCCGACTGACGCATGCGCAGATGCGTTTTTTCACATTTTCCAGCCCCTGCGGCCATTTTGAATCACTCGAAAGCCCAATTATTGGCCAATTAGTTCGAACAGCGGAGATAGGCGTTACTACTTCCGTTAATATATACAGTCTATGGTTTTGGTATAATAAAGAAGCAAGTTTAAAATCATTAGCATATTAGAAACAAGTGTAAAATCTGTAACTTAAAGGACAACTCACCCTCAAATCCACTTTTTTTTGCTGATAAACGGTATAAATGAGTGTCCAATAGTGTTGTCTACATATCCTGGTCATAATCTTGTCACTTTGGTGCAAATTAGTTGAAAGTTAGACTTTCTGCCTAAAACCGTCTGTGAGGCGCCATCTGCTGGCGACCTGTATTACTACATTTGAATTTTGAATTTGGCGCCAACACTGGCACAGAAGTTGGACCTGACGTCTACAAGTTGGACCTGACGTCAGAGGCCCCCCGCCCAGAGCAATGTAAACGGCCCAGTCTCCTTCACGCCCCCTTTAGTCCTCCAGGCTACGCCCATTTAGAGGAAGATTTGAACAGGAAATGTGAGTAACGTAAGCTCCGAGGAGCGGGGGTGAGAACCACTTTAAGCACATTAAAGAAGAAAGTCTAAAATCTCTAGCGTTAGCATTATGAAGAAGCAAGAAAAAAGCAACACACCACATACAAATTCTCAGAATTGTAATAGAGAAATCTGGTCAGTAATAGTACATTGGTTGAGGGGGGGTGGCTTTACAGTTGCTCTGGGTTAAAGCTGCCCTTCCACCAGGAAAACCAGTTAGATCCAGATCTTGACCTCAGCTCACAGATCGTCCATCACGGTGGAATTGAAAATAGAAACTCGATTAAACGCTCCCGCAATCCCGTGGGCGTGTGTCTGCTTTGTGCCTCATCGTCCTCCATGCGTGTTAGAGGCCGCAATTAGCGTTTATCCCAGTGACATGCATGAACACAGACATTACCGAGAAGCCCGTGGAGTTACTGTATGTAAATAGCTGCTTAATATTCACAGGAGTAATTGCTTCCTCTTCTGAGATGACGGCTCCCATAAAGTCCCCGGAACACATACAGTAATAACAATCTCAGACATTTGACCTGTTTTAGCTGAAAGTGTGATCGGCCACAAAACGCCAAGACTCATGTGTGAGATGTTGATGGTTCTATGTTGTGATGTGTAGGTTTTAAGAGAAAAAGTTTTGTGTAAAGTTTGGTTTAAGCAGTCAGCTCCTGTGAAACCACACTGCTACTGTGTGAAAGCAGTCATATTGACTCCTGTGAAACCACACTGCTAACTCTCCACGGCGTCTAGGGTTTTATTCTCCATCACCTTTTTAATAAATCGCACAAAATACAAGCTGTTCCTCTCGGATCTGTTTATTGAAGTATGAAGTTTTCATTGAAGTTCAAACACAGGAAATTAAATGATAAACAAATCGACAGAGCCATTGGTCCTGGAGGAGCAGAGACCAATGTCCAGTACATAGATGTTAATAAATGTCCTGGATCCTCACCACTGTCCTTAGACCCTTGTGCATCGGCAACGAATAACTCTAAAAATCCATTGGCTGAAAAGTGAGAAATGTCAGGGAGACACACACTGAGAGAGGGATCCGCTTCCACAGACGGACGGGCTCAGGCTGTAAATCCAGGACTCAGGCCGTAGATCCAGGACTCTGACTGTAGATCCAGGACTCAGGCTGTAGAATGAGGACTCAGACTGTAGATCCAGGACTCAGGCTGTAGAATTGGACCTCAGGCTGTGGATCCAGGACTCAGGCTCTAGGAGGATCTTGGAGTGACGTCGTTGTTTATAGTTTTTCCTCGCCGGTCACGTGACCGGGTGGCAATACAGCATAGAAAGCTACCTGGATGGTAGAGAGATAGCTATTTTTAGATGTTTGGAGAGAGGTTTTACTATATCAAATGGTCCGTTCTTGTTGTGTGGTCAGTTGTACGGCCACTGAGTCTTTTAAAAGTAGTCGTCGCATCCGTGCTTCAGTATGTGCCGCTCTGTCTTATTGCCACCCAGCGAGGGGCGCATGTGCACGCGGGTGTAAACAAAGATCCTCCTATAGATCCAGGACTCAGACCCTGTAGAGTCAAGGCAAACTTGTCAGCACACTTCTCAGAACAATCTGTTTTGCACAACATAACTTTCTTCTCCCGCACCCCCTTAATGCCTTTGTCAATACCATCATTAAACAGGTTCTAATAGCGCCTTGACACACTGCCTTGTTACATTAGCCTGATGCGTTTTGCTCTTTGCATGCGGTCATTATCCCCCGGCTTTGTCAATGCAAAGTCCATTTATCTTCCCTTGCCCTCCCCTCGTCTCCATAAATGCCACGCCAACCACAGCATAGCGCGCCCAAGTCTCTAAACCCAAACTGGCACTTAGTTGAGCTACTTATTGAATCCATTTATCATTAGATTGGCAGTAATGAAAGAGCTATTAGCGCCAGAATTTGTGTATGTGTGTGGAAAGAAGAAGCCTCGACAGTCCGGCGTGTGTGCGTGTGTGTGTGAGCAAAGGTTGAAAGTCTTTAGCGTGTGATCGTTGTCCGGTATAGCTCGTGGTTATGGCTCCTCCGGGGGATGTTAATGAAATGTATATAGTGTAGATGTGCAGTGTGACTCATGCACAGATGGGGAGGGTCAGGAAGACGGTGTGTGTGGAGCAGCAGTAATGACAGTGGTTAGATGTATGTAGTGGAGAGAGACAGCTGTTCCACTGCCATCACAGACCCTGAACAGATAATAGTGATTTACAGGAGCGTGACCTGGCAACCGTGAGGGTGGGAATGAGGGGGGTTTGGTTCGGTGGCTGGAGCCAGAGGTTGTGGTCATTGTGGAAAAAAAAAACATTCTATTGTGATTAGATTAATGATAAAAGTAGGAGTTTCAAATGATCTCTGAATGATTTGTATTGCCCTTTCACAAAATTAGATTTATTTTTGTATAGCCCTAAATCACAACAGACTTTACCAAACTGTTGAATTTGAAGCTGTTGTGCTCTGACTCTATCACGACATTTCTCCTTAGATTAGATTAGATTAGACTTTCTTTGTCACTATGCACATGCATAATGAAATTAAAAGCAACTCCACCAGTGCAGGAATGTACACACAGAATAAGTTAATACACAGACACAGAAATTATTAGAGACATTAAAGTGCGCAGTTGCATCTATTGCTCAGGAGTTATAAATATAATATAAAAGATATAAAATTCAGTGCATATGAGAATTCAATAGTGTCACAGCTTTTGGAAAAAAGCTGTTTTTCAGTCTATTTGTCCTTGCTCTGATGCACCTGTACCGCCTCCCTGAGGGTAACAGGTCAAACAGAGAGAATCCAATATAACGAGAATCCAGTACAATATAACGAGTAAATATGTGTAAACAAGTGTGTCTGTTTGTTGTGTGAGATTTTATCAGGTTCAACTGTAGTTCAAACAGCATTAACAATTACTCAAACTATTTTCACACATGTGCAAAGGATGGACTGAGAAACATGAAGAGAGCAACATGGAACCTTTAAGACATTGCCATTTCATTTACAAATCATGAAATCGAGGTTTACAATTTGACAAATCCAAAGAAGAAAGTCAAAACCAACAGTTTTTTTTATGCTGATATTTAGAATTCACAATTTCCCTTGTTAAAATTGTGGTAATTTCCAACCAATCGTTTGTTATTTTTGTGAATCTGCGAATGAAGTGCATCACCAATTATTGTTTCTTGCAGTTTCAGAAAACACAGATCCAAAATTACAGAGTGATTACCGACTCAACAACAAAGTGAAAGAGCACAATCAAGTCCCTAATTATTTTCATCACACATTTTTTTCATTTCTAACAACTGCTGGAACACTGTTTGCACAACAACAACGCTCCATTCACTACAGGTATTTCAATCCAGGAAGGTAATATTATTATTTTTATATATCACGGATATAAGCAGCCCACATACGATTCCTCATATAGGGTGAGGAGCTCGGAGTAGAACCGCTGCTTCTCTACCAGCAGAGGTGGCCCGGTCTCACCAGGAAGAGACTCAGGACATGTCTCAGGTGCTATGTCTCTCAGCTGGCCTGGAACGCCCTGGAACCCCCCCCCCCCCCCCCCCCGACAGTAGCTCAATTGGTAGAGCATTGGCCTTTGAGCCAGAAGGTTGTGGGTTCGAGCCCACCTCAAGACTTTCACCAGCGACTCCCACTGTCTGCCGTCGTTGTGTCCTTGGCAAGACACTTAACCTCTGGGAACACCTGATGCCACAGTGGGGCAGCTGTGGCTGTAAAGTGCCAAACTGCTGTTGTGTCCTTAGGCAAGACACTTCACCCCCATTGCTTAGAATGAGTCTGGTGTGTGTGTGAATGGTTGGTGGTGGTTGGCAGCTGTGGCTACAGTAGTAGTTTATCACCACTGTGTATGGAGTGAAAGAATAATGACATGTAAAGCGTCTTTGAGTGTCCAATAAAGCGCTGTATAAAACCGATGCATTATTATTATTAAGCTAGCTATGTTCAGGGCTTGATTTCTTCTTTGATCATTTTTTGGCTTTAGTTCCCTCTTCTCTTCCTCACTGTTGTGTCGTTTGGGCTGTTTTGCTGTGTCTGCAGTTTCAGCCAGAGGAGTTATAGCCACTTATGCTAACATGCTACTGTGTTTAGCAGCGCTGTAGAGGCTAGAGGACGCAGCCTCGCTCTGTGATTGGAGGAGAGCGGGCGTCACGCTAAGTCTCCACTCAGCACTTTTTACGGCCTGAATTCATACACAGCTGAATCAATGAGCTCAAGTTTTCCATTAAATTACGGATTATAAAACAACTTGTATGTAGCAATAAGCATTTTTATGAACTCATTAGAAAATAAATCGGGTATAGCTTCTTTAAAGCTGAAGAAAATGGATGGATAAATGGATAGATGAAAAGAAGTTTGTGTTCTCTAAAATGATTTAGCTTTTAACCTCTTCATGCTTTTTATATTTGATCTACTTTTTTTTATAATTTTTTGCTGTATTGTATTTTAGTCTGCAGCACTTTGAGGTTTCGTGGATATGTAAGGTGCAATATATCCATCCATCCATCCATCCATTTTCTTCCGCTTTATCCGTTGCCGGGTCGCGGGGGCAGCAGTCTAAGCAGAGACGCCCAGACTTCCCTATCCACACACACTTCCTCCAGCTCGTCCGGGGGGACCCCAAGGCGTTCCCAGGCCAGCTGAGAGACATAGTCCCTCCAGCGTGTCCTGGGTCTTCCACGGGGCCTCCTCCCGGTGGGGCGTGCCCGGAACACCTCCCCAGGGAGGCGTCCAGGAGGCATCCGGAACAGATGCCCGAGCCACCTCAACTGGTTCCTCTCGACGTGGAGAAGCAGCGGTTCTACTCCGAGCTCCTCCCGTGTGACTGAGCTCCTCACCCCATCTCTAAGGGAGCGCCCAGCCACTCTGCGGAGGAAGCTCATTTCGACCGCTTGTATCCGCGATCTCGTTCTTTCGGTCATTACCCAAAGCTCATGACCATAGGTGAGGGAGGGAACGAAGATTGACCGGTAAATCGAGAGCTTTGCCTTTCGGCTCAGCTCCCTCTTCACCACAACGGTCCGATACAGCGACCGCATAACTGCGCACGCTGCACCGATCCGCCTGTCAATCTCACGCTCCATTCTTCCCTCACTCGTGAACAAGACCCCGAGATACTTGAACTCCTCCACTTGAGGAAGGACCTCTCCACCCACCTGCAGAGGGCAAGGCACCTTTTTCCGGTCGAGCACCATGGCCTCGGATTTGGGGGTGCTGATTCTCATCCCAGCCGCTTCACACTCGGCTGCAAACCGTCCCAGTGCATGCTGCAGGTCCTGGTTCGTTGGAGCCAACAGGATAACATCGTCCGCAAACAGCAGAGATGAAATCCTGTGGTCTCCGAACCGGACCCCCTCCGACCCCTGGCTGCGCCTAGATATTCTGTCCATAAATACAGTGAACAGAACCGGTGACAAAGGGCAGCCCTGTCGGAGGCCAACATTCACCGGGAACAGGTCTGACTTACTGCCGGCAATGCGAACGCAGCTCTGGCTCCGGTCATACAGGGATCGGATGGCCCTCAGCAGAGGACCTCCGACCCCGTACTCCCGGAGAACCCCCCAAAGGACACCCCGGGGAACACAGTCGAACGCCTTCTCCAAATCCACAAAGCACATGTGGACAGGTTGGGCGAACTCCCATGAACCCTCGAGTATCCGATGGAGAGTATAGAGCTGGTCCAGTGTTCCGCGACCGGGACGAAAACCACACTGCTCCTCCTGGATCCGAGATTCGACCATCGGCCGTAACCTCCTCTCCAGTACCTTGGAGTAGACCTTACCGGGGAGGCTGAGGAGTGTGATCCCACGATAATTGGAACACACCCTCCGGTCCCCTTTCTTGTAGAGAGGGACCACCACCCCGGTCTGCCACTCCATTGGCACTGCCCCCGATCGCCACGCGATGTTGCAGAGACGTGTCAGCCAAGACAGTCCTACAACATCCATAGACTTTAGATAATCAGGACGGATCTCATCCACAACCGGAGCCTTTTCACCATGGAGGCTACCAACCACCTTGGTGACCTCAGCCAGGGAGATGGATGTACCCGCCCCAACATCCTCAGCCTCTGCCTCTGTAACAGAGGACGTGACGGGGGGATTGAGGAGAACCTCAAAGTATTCCTTCCACCGCCCAACAATATCCCCAGTCGAGGTCAGCAGCTCTCCACCCGCACCGTACATGGTGTTGGCAAAGAACTGCTTCCCCCTCCTGAGGCGCCGGATGGTTTGCCAGAATCTCTTCGAGGCCGACCGATAGTCATGCTCCATGGACTCTCCGAACTCCTCCCAGTCCCGGGTTTTTGCCTCTGCAACAGCCCGGGCCGCGGCACGCTTGGCCTGCCGGTACTGGACAGCTGCCTCAGGAGTCCCCCGAACCATCATGGCTCGATAGGACTCCTTCTTCAGCCTGACAGCATCCCTTACTGCCGGTGTCCACCACCGGGTTCGGGGGTTGCCGCCGGGACCAGCACCAGAGACCTTGCGACCACAGCTACGAGCCGCCGCATCGGCGATTGAGGCAGAGAACATGGTCCACTCGGACTCCATGTCCCCCTCCTCCGCCGGGACCTGGGAGAAACTCTCCCGGAGGTGTGAGTTGAAAGTCCGTCTGACAGGGGGCTCAGCGAGACGTTCCCAGCAGACCCTCACTATACGCTTGGGTCTGCCAGGTCTGACCGGCTTCTTCCCCTGCCAGCGGATCCAACTCACGACCAGGTGATGATCGGTTGACAGCTCCGCCCCTCTCTTTACCCGAGTGTCCGAGACACGCGGTCGAAGGTCAGATGATACGACAACAAAGTCGATCATCGACCTCCGGCCTAGGGTGTCCTGGTGCCACGTGCACTGGTGGACACCCTTGTGCATTCACCGGGGAGAACTCCAACACGTGGCGGCTGAGATGGGGGGGCAATGAGAATGGCCACCCAGCTCGCCGCCTCTCCCGCGGGGAAACTCCAGAAAAGTGGAGCGTCCAACCCCTCTCAAGGAGTTGGGTTCCAGAGCCCAAGCTGTGTGTGGAGGTGAGGCCGACTATCTCTAGTCGAACATGGTGTTCTACAGGGTGGGGCACCGGATTGCGCCATGCGGTGGTGCGACAGGTCAATGTTTTCGTGTTTAGTGCTTTTAATACTAACACGGGTGTTTCTAAAGGGGACATTCATTGAAAATCCACTTTTTGTGTCCTTAAATGCCTGATGTTGTGTAGTTGGAGCCTCTAGAAGTGCAAAAAGTTGTAATCAGTCTCTTACATGGGTTGCAGAGAACACTTCCAGTATTCTGTTTAGGGTATGATTTTTTCAACCCGTTCTGATTTTGCCATTCTCTATTACGTGTTTTGAATTATTACAGTCACTGTATTTGCTGCGGGACTGCTATTTTATGGGCCTTGGGCGGTCTAACAAAAAAATTCGTATTTTGTAGACCATAGCTCAAGGGATTTGCCTGAGCAAGGGGCCTGGACTGGCCATCGGGCGTACCGGGCATTGACCAAATGGGCCGATGCCATATTTGGGCCGGTCGGTCTGGCCTCATACAAATACATGTTTTTGAGTAAAGTGTAAATCCGTTGAGAATTGTTTGGAGCGGGGCGGAGTTTCCGCAGGGGCACTGCTGTATGTTCTCGAAAGGCGTTTCCGCCACATCAGCGGCAGCAGTGGTCCGGGGCTGGCATCTCGCCTGGCGACTTTGTTTTTTTTTTTTTTTTTTTTTTTTTTTTCTTTTTTTTTTTTTTTTTTTTTTTTTTTTTTTTTTTTATTGAGCAGTTTGATTATTTGCTTCCACATACTGTATAAACTAGGATCGGGCTTACTGCGGCATCCGGAGGAGCTTGAGTCTCTTTCTTCTGTTGTTGGAAATAATCGTTCTTATCGTTTTTTAAAATCTGTAATTTTGTGATAAGTATTATTCAATTTAAAACATTTATGTCAACGTAGTGCGTCTTATCTGAGACGTAGGCCCGCGGCCATGCAGGCCATGTTTGTAAACTAACCGGCCCTTGTGAGACATTTCATAGTCTGTGTGCATGGCTACCCAAAGCTATTAAAAAGATGAGAATGAAAGAATGGATATATTTTAACTTTCAGTACATTGTGGAAGGCCTGATTCTATGTTCGCGTTGGTATTGTGTTGTTTCTTTAGATAACTGTTCTGGGCTTTTCAAAACTACAAAAATGGCCCCGCTCGGGGGTGGAGTTGAAACGGGTGTCACCTGCCATGGGGGGGGTGGTCAAAAGCGCCTCTTTTGCATTTAATTGTGAACGCATCCAATATCAGGTTGCTCTCTGTCGCACCTCAGAACAGGTGTTTGATAGATAAGGCCCGTGGTGATACGAATTATGAGACTCAGACCAAGGCATTGCCAGTTCCAGCATTTATTTTGTGCCTCACAATTTAATGATTTAGATGTAAATAATCAATTTTTTGATTACTCGATAGGTCCTATCTTTTTGACTGTATATGTATTACGTATTCTATCCCGATTTTCATTTATTGCGTTGATTGATTGGCATTTGCGTTTAGTGTGCGTGACTGGCTCCGGAGTGGCTTGTGGTACTACTTCCGGGTTTTTACGACGATCGGCTTTTTGTCGCAGATATAATAGTTTTTCTGGGTCGTGAAGACAAGACCAGATAACAATTCTGCAAAATCTCTGTGCATGTGTATTAAGAATGAATTGTATAAGTATTCTCCATTACAATTTAAGTGTGTTTTTTGAGCGTTTGGCTAGCCTCCGGTGTGGACGGAACTACTTTGCGGAGTGATCATACATCTGTATATTACATGCAGGATAGTGCGTTCGCCCTATGGGCTGCGGTCATTATTGTTTTGAGAGGTCCTACCGTTATACAAAATAATGAACGGTATAGAACGTTTTGAATTTTCTTTCAAATCAATGGATGCGGTTCTCATGCTGCTGTGATGGAGACTGCATATTATAATAAATAAATTTAAATGGCATAAAGGTGCATATTCTTTTCTAGAAATGTCCTCCATGGATATCAGGTGTCAAATCTGTTTGGGTAATTTTAATTTTGTCCTGTTGGATGTGACGAGTTGTCGTGACTAGACTTTATGGGCCTATCATCTCATTTTTGTGATAAGATATGTTATTACTTTGATTTTAATGTTCTGGTGTTCAGGTTTATTTCAGTGTTAACTTCATCTATTCTTGGTTGTTGTTTGCGATTGAGTGGTTTTACCGTTTTTTTACACAATCCGGCGCGCCGGCGGGGCCCGTTTTTATGTTTTTTTTTGTTCTTGCTTGGACATTAGCAGTTGTATTTTGATCTCCAAACCCCAAAGCTCTGATTATGATCATTGTATTTGCTGTTTTTATTAAGCTACTTTTATTTTCATGTGTATACTACTTCTGACTTATGCATTCAATAAGATTTTTTCAACCATTTGGTTGGGCCTACAATTTAAATCAATTCAAATAAATTGTTGTTTTTTTTTTACGTTGGGCTTGGCGGTACAATTTTATAAGCTCTACTCCTAGCTTGCTATGCATCATTTCTCTCCCCCCCCCGGAATCAGTCCAATAGGATAATGATATCCACTTGTATTTCCCATTGTATAATTTGTCTGCTGATAATAATCCAAATTATGGGCATTTTATCTTTAGCGGAAAAATCGAAAAAAAAGTGCACAGTTGTTACTCTTTAACTGTAACGGATGTTAGCTTTGTTTTCACCCATTAATATGGTTATCTACGTGTTCCTTTAGGCTCCTGTTCTTTCAAAGTGTGACTACTCCTGAAAACGCGAGACCAATTTTTGGGTCGCAAAGAGCTACCGCGTGTACTGCTTGTGATGATGCTTTGCGCATTGTTCACTTGATCTTTGTTGTGATCCCAATACTTGTTGGCTTTTTACTTCGGGATTTACGATTTGACCATGTCCTTGTAGCCAAGTAGGAAAGCCTTTCATACAAAGGGGTGGGACTTGGTGTCCTGTCTTTTGTTGGGGACTGGTATGGAAGTGATTTTTTGTGTCATCTGATTATGTATTTTTTTTAGCTTTGAATTCTTTAGTTTGAAATTTTTAACCCCTTGAAAAAGCATGTTTGACTTATTTGGGAGCTTTACAATCTTCTGTCACTAAATATTCAGTTTATCAATTTCTATGTGATTAAAATTTCAAAATGACTGTATTTCAACCTCATTTAATTATTCAATTTATTTTTTTTTTATTGTGTAAAAAAAAACAGACAGATGATTTGTTCCTTCTAGAATATGGATTTTATAATGGATCTTGAATTCATCTTTTTGATTGTTTGTAAATCTTGATATATTTTTTTCTGTGAGATTTCTGTCACTGATTATCATTGACATAATGTTTAATATTTCCTACAGGCAAAAATTCAACGAGAATAATATTCAATGGTGAAAAATGCAC